>CM035621.1:65549294-66749294 GCA_020496765.1 Gossypium stocksii
ATGCCAACGCCATGTCCCAGACATGGTCTTACATGGGATCACATATCGATACCAATGCCATATCCCAATATGGTCTTATATGGGATCTCATATCGATGCCAATGCCATGTCCTAGACATGGTCTTACATGGGATCACATATCGATGCCAATACCATGTCCTAGACATAGTCTTACATGGGATCACATATCGATGCCAATGCCATGTCCCAGACATGGTCTTACATAGGATCACACATAATCCTAATGTCATGACATTTGTATCCTATCTATTCCTATGGTTCAACCGGGATTTCAAATCTTTAAACCTCGTTACATCGTCATCGAGTCATTGTAAACCAAAATTCATAAAACAATTATACATATCATGCAAAAATTAAAGCATTAAATACAAAGTGAAGTAATGTTACATTATTTACCCATTAACTTATCTCGGTACCCAAAATATGACTAGTTATTCAGTTTAGTCCTTAACTTTGTTCTTCCCTTGGTTTAGGTTCGGACCTCTTTCCTCTTGATCTATAATAGCAAATTTCACTTATTTAATTATCACATTGTTCAAATTAGTCCATAAATCATACTTTGGAAAAATTACAATTTTGCCCCTAAATTTTCACATATTTACAAATTAGTCCCTAGGCTCGAAAAGTGAAATGTACTCATTTTCTTTATTACCCAAGCCTAGCCGAACCTAACACATGCTCATAACAACCCACGTTTTCCTTCAAATCAAACTTTTACTGCTCATTTTACAACTTTTACAAAAAAGTCCTTTTTAGGTGTTTTCATGAAAAATCACTTAGTAAAAGATGTTTATCACACCTCAAGCTTTCATATTCCTTCATTAAACATCAAAATACATGCATGGCACACATGGGTAAATTTTTTAATGTGAACCCTAGCTCAAAATATGGCTAGAAATAGGTAAAACGGGTTACGAGGGCTTCAAAAATGTAAAGAGCATTAAAAATGGGGCTAGGATGCACTTACTAGTAAGTTTGAAAATGTCAAAAACACTAGATATAGAGGGCTTGTAAAATTTGGCAGCTACTTGGAGAAGATGAGCAACTTTTTGCTTGATTTTTCCCTTAAGGCCCTTAAGGCCCTTAAGGCCCTTCCTTGATATTTTTCCCTTTCATGTCCATTTTTGTCCATTATGACATAAAATGGTCTATTTACTAAATAAGGACCTCTAATTTACACATACAATTCAATTAAGTGCCCCAAAGCTTCTAGAATCTCATATTTTACAACTTTTTCAATTTAGTCCTAAAAGTTAAATTGGGCATTAAATCACAAAATTTCTTCATGAAACTTCCACAAAATCTTGCAAACATGTCATAGACCTCAAAAAATATATATAAAAATATTTCTATTTTAGATTTGTGGTCTCAAAACTACTATTCTGACTAGGCCCTAATACGGGAGGTTACATGGCTACTGTCTTTGAGATCATGATACCAAGCCTTGGATATCGAGATACCCACCTGACATATTTTGATGTTTGGCTATTGTCTTCGGGATTGCGATATCAAATGTTGGATATCGCAATACCCTCTTCTTATATTTTAAATTTTTTTAGTTTAGTCCTTATTCAACCTCGAGATGGTATTGAGCTTTTGTAAGGTCAATTAAGACCTAGAAATGATTGTTTAATATATTTTGAACTTGTTAACGCTTGATCATTTGTATAAATGCTTGTATGTTGTTTGATTGATCGTAATTGCTCCAATAATGAATGTGGCATCCTGTAACTCAGACTCGGCAATAAGGTTGGGCAAGGAGATTTAGAATTTTCCTACCATAATTTCACATTCAAATAATACACTAAATACATTAATTAACTAGTACACACAACAACATGGAAGTATAGTAAGTTCTATGAGAACTTACCTTTCCTCAAAGCAACAAAAAATGGTTAGAGGCTTCTCCAAGGCCTTCAATCCATCACCTTTTCCTTTCCCTGGCTAGAACCACCTCTAGTAACATCTTTCTCTTCAAATACATACAAAATCAATAATTTTCCCAAAATGTCAAAATGTTGAAATACATTTATTAATCCTATTAATGGCTTAATAACCATTCCAAAGAATTTAAACATAAAATAAGATAATGGAATGCTAAGATATCATAGTTCAACTTTTACACCCTAAATCTTAAACCTTAGGTATATGGGTGATGAGTTTTTGTCCAAATATGGATTCTATAAGGTGGTTTTGCAAAAAAAAAAAATGCAGGAAAATGATGAGTGATTGGAGAGAAAAAGGTTGGAAATGATAAAAAAAACGATGAGAAAAATGGTTTCTTCTCCTCCTTCAAGTCTGGTAGGCTGGTATGACTAGTAAAAGATGCCTTTTTTCCTCTTCATATCATCTTTTACCAATTAAAAAGTTAAGGAAAAGTCAAATAGTCAAAAATTATTGAAAGATGTGGCCCACATTTTCCCAACATTAAAGAATTTGGTTGAAAAGTCAAAATTTTCATTCCATCACTACAAATCACTTTAAGCTCCAATATTCATTCATATTTTGGTCCCAAATGACCAAAATGTACTTTGGAGCAAAATTTATCATTTTTTCCCTTGACTCACATTTTTACCCGGTTGAGTTTGACACTTTAAAAATGTATGATAATGCATTATAATGAAATTCTCAATGGTATGAAAATAACTAAACCCATAAAGAATGAGTTTCTCATTGAATATGGTTGAATATGGCTAAAAATATCAGAACAACATCAAAAAAATTTTAAGGTCTTACATCCATTCAATCAAATTTATCTCCTTTTGGAACATATTATCAAAATG
Source organism: Gossypium stocksii (assembly GCA_020496765.1). NCBI lineage: Eukaryota > Viridiplantae > Streptophyta > Magnoliopsida > Malvales > Malvaceae > Gossypium > Gossypium stocksii. The sequence continues at coordinate 65,552,099 of CM035621.1, forward strand.
ATCTCCTTTGTTACTTTTAGAAGAAATTGTGTAGTTCCAGCACAAGTTTGTACAACAAAAAGAAATGAAATCCTCACATTTCATTTTATTCTTGTGTTTCACTCAATATTAGGCTTTTACCCTCTAATGAGCTTAAACACTCTTGCCTTTCTCCATTCAAAAGATTCAATGGGTTTACTCTTCAAAACTTGTCCACTAATAAAGTTAGCACTTGCAATAGTTTCCAAAGAAGGTAATAGAATCATGTTGGAAGAAAATAGAAAAATAACATATCTAGAGTTAATGTAACTTAAGAAACAAGAAAATAATTACAAACCATGTGAAGGAAGTTGTGTTTGATCTTTTAATAGTCATAAAAGACAATAATGCGTCATTCAACATAATAAGATGTAAAGAAAAGTTAAATTTAACAACATCTAAGACTCTAAGAATTCAAAAAAAAAAATCAAACAAAAGCACAACTAAATAAATACAAAGAAATAAACTTCTAAAAAAAACACATGAGTTTAGTTCTAAGGGTTTAGGTTTGTGTTTAGGGTTTATGCTTATGGTTTAGAGTTTTATGTTTCTTTTTAAGGTTTGGACTTAGAGTTTGTTTCAAGGGTTTAGGGTTTTGAAAAATAAAAGTTAAAGGTTTAATTTTTTGAAGCAAAAGTTATTTAAATTTTATCAGAACTTGAGAAATCACAATTTTTTTATAGATTTTTTTTTATATTGGGAGAAGAAAGAAAAAAGAAAGAAAATCAACTAACTACCTTCGTTTTCAATAATTTCACAAGAAAGTCGGTAAAACTATTCAAAGATGTTTCGTATGTTAACTTTATCTTTTTAAGTGTACTTAAAAAAAGTAAGGAAATTAAAAAAAAAATGAAAGAGGATAAGGAAACATTTTCTTGAATGATGAAGCCTTCTCTTTAATATAAATTAACACGGATTCTTAATGCTTGTATTTGAAGATTAAGTTCAAACATGTTTTGGTTAAGATTTGGAAACAAGAAGAGGTAAAAGATAGGTGTTCCCATTAGATCCTTATGTTACTTGTACATCAAAACTTAGGTTATAAGAAGATTTTCCAACTAAAGACCCTTAAATAATTCGTATATAAAACTTTAGGTAATCAAGACCAAGAACTGGAAACGCCACAAAAGACCAAGTTTGATAATTTAACAATTCTTGAAATTGACTAATAAGAATCCTCAACTCTTGAAATAAAAAATAAAAAACTCAATGTAACATCATTTACATGATCCAATAACAAATTTAAGCAAGAGACGTCACATAAACTTTTTTTTGAAACTTTTCATAACATTTAAACACTTCATTTATTATTATTGGAGTTAAGGGTGAGTAAAGTTCGATTCAACTTAAAAAAATAAAAAAAGTTTGAATTTTGAATTATTCAAATTGAATTAATAAAGTTAAATGAGTTAATTGAATTAACTCAATATCTTTTTTTTTTTTAATTTTGAGCTTGAATCGAGTTTAATTTTTGAATTCAAATAACTCAAATAATTCGAATAAACTCAATTCGAACCCTTTTACTTTCCTTCCCCCCAACCCCCCTCAAACCCTTTTACTCCCCTCCCCCCCAAATTTTACTTTCCCTCAAACCCCAAAACTTTTACTTCTCTTAAAAAATTTACTTCCTCTCAAACCCCCAAAACTTTTTTTCCTTTTGCTTTCTCCCAAAACTTTTACTTCCTCCTAAACTCCCAAAACTTTTTTTTCGAATTTATGTCTACTATTTATATTATTGAATTAAATTACATGTTTTGTAATATTTATTTTATTGAATTATTTAATCATACTGAATATTTATCAATTTTTGTTAAAATTGAATTATTGATGATACCATAAAATATTCGTGTTAAATTTTTCTATTGATATCAATTTCACATTTTATCTTTAAAATAACTTTTATTAAAAAAATCACATTTTTTACATTTAATATATATTTTTTAATTTCAAAATACATGGTGACAAAAATCATAAGATTTGTAACACCTCAGAATTTGAGGTTAGAAGTTGTGAGGTTCATAGTTAGGCTCAAAAAGTAGGTCAAGCAGTTGAGATTATTATCGCATTTTAATGTCAGAATGAACCTGTTGGTTCAGTGGTAGTGAGTGTGTTAGTTTACCTTCGGGTCCCGGGTTCGAGTCCTCATTTGTGTTTTGGGAAATTAATTTTATTTTAGATTTTTTTTGTATTTTAAATACTTATTTATTTTTATTTTTTACTATATTTTTAGTTTAGAAATAGGAAGTTACTCCATTTTTCTTTTACGTTCTTCCTCACTCCTCCCCCACATTGTTCCTCTGTACTTTTTGTTCTTTCCCAAATTTCAGTTTCTTTTGTTTTCTCGCTTTTTCTGTTTTACACTCTTGTTATCTATTGTCTGTCAATGGTTGCCTTCATGTGATTCGTCTAGTCGGATGTGAATTAGAATAATTTTGTGGAGGCAAATCTGTCAATTCTTGTTGCTTGCAATCTCAATTTAAGGTGTGTTTCTGAAATTGTTTAATTTCAGTAGCATATTGCTGTTGGATTTTGGTGAAATCTATAATTTTGGTGTGGTTTTGAATTGTTAGCAATTGGGGTTCATTTTATTGTTGTAAAACCTCGATTTTAGCCTGTTTTGGTGTGGTTTCATGATCACATGGGTGCATGCCACACACGAGTAGTCCACACAGCCATGTGACTTTAGGAAATTAGGGTTTTAGACAATTTCTAATGCCATACGGACATGTGGCTACTATTTGGGGATTTTGTCAATTTTCACATGGGCATGTGCCTTGGACACACAGCCGTGTTCCTTTGCTACACGAGTTTGTTGGTTTTCCACATGGCCATGTATACTGTAACACCCCAAACCCGGCCTAGACGTTATGGCCGAACCTGGTGGTGTCACATTGAAGTGCTTTTTGAAAACGTGATCTCATTAATAGAATCTCGTTTGAAAGTTAAAGTCCCTTTTTGTTAATTCTCAAATCAACTTTTCAAACCATTCGCCATATTAGATTACCGGTATTATAGTAAAACTAGGTTTGTTGCGGAAGCTTTTCAAAACTTGTAGCATAAACGTGATGTCTTTGGAAAACATTATTATTTTGAAAACTCGTTGTTTTCCTAAACTAGCAAATTATATTAAGCAAGTAGAGAAACCCAATTAAAAATTTAAAAATCATAAAAAGGTCTTATTACACAAATAATAACCCAAATCGAAATTTTTAAAAAAGTCAAGCAAAATAATAGCTGCGAACTTGTAGCCACCTCTGAGTCCCTCACGGCACCAATCCGTCTAAGGCTGGGGATTACCTGTACAGAAAAAGAGAAGGGTGAGTTTATGAAAACTTAGTGTGTAATCCCTTATTAGTCAGTCAATCATACAAAATGTAGTAACAATTCAGGCCTGAGCCCATTACAGTAATAGTAACAGTATGGCTTTAGCCCAATACAGTTATAGATTAAAATGTGGGCTTAAGCCCAATACAGTATCAGTAGCAGTGCAGTAATGCAAACAGAAATCCCACCCAATCCAGCCAGACACACCACTCCGTCCCGCCAGTCGCATCATGTGGGGATAAAATCGACCCATCCAGCTAGACACACCAAGATTAGCACCGGTTGCGGTACTAATCAATAACGCAGCAAAGCTACCTATAATCAATATCGCAACAAAGCTGCCAGTAGACAGTATCGCAGTAAAGTTGCTAGTAATATGAGTGGCTTAAAGCGATTAGTACAGTACACTTCCTCAAACAATTACAACCCAACCCCATGTAGTATGTCATGTCATAAAATCATACGTATATGCAACATGGCATGCTCAACTACAGTCATACATATTATATAGCAAATTAGTCATTTTATATCTAGGGGTATAACAATCATTTTTATCCTATAGGGGTAAAATTATCTTTTCCATCGAAATAGGTCTAAACACACTTACCGACCCATCAAAAAGTTCACAGTCGCCTCGAGCGACTCGTGTAACCATAGCAATCATAACAGTGTAAATGGGCCCAAGGCCCATTATACGGCTCATGTTGGGCCCCCACGCGCGTGTGGCCTACTAAGCCCAGAAATAACCTTAGCTAACGTGTCCGAGAGATTTACCCATGTGGGATCCACAAGCCCATTAGGCCCACACGGCCCATTTCGGCCCAACGTGGCCTACAACGACCTAAGCCCATGATATCGCTCATAGTGGCCTCTACAGTCTTACCCCCATGTTTTGTGGGCTCAATTCACCACACGTGCGATCGTACACCCGTGTGGTTTCAATCGCCAAAACTTCAACTTTTCGGCTTTTGCTATTCTACGATTAAAATAGTATGAGTACACACCTGTTTGTGAAAATGCACAGTCAAACCACAAGCACTCCAACCCTAGATTCAAACATAATCCACCATAAGTCCTCTTTACCGCAAGATCTGTAATCCTATTTATTAAAACATTCGTATAAACAGTTAAACCAATATATACTACTTACCAAAATCGCAACACAGATTTTAGGGGTTCTCTCACAAAAGAAACCCACACCATAGAGGCAAGGCTAACACCAATACGTCCCTAGCCATAAACGGTAGAAAAGGAAGAAGTTAGAAGTAATACAGTCCTACCCCTACCAACAATCGATAGAGGAGACTTGAAGAAAGATCGTATGGTAAAGAGAAACAAAAAGAGGAAAACAAGAGCACTTACCGATTTGTCAATGATTCCTTACTAACCTAAATACAACAACAAAGATAAAAGAGTAGACGATAGAGTATACGACAAAGATACTAGATAGATGGATGTGATAGATGAAACGATCTGAAAGAGAAAAGGGAAGCAACCAATAACAGTAGAACCAAAAGAAAAGGGATGAGGGGAAAAGTAGAAAGTGTTCGGTTTTTAGCAATGCAGAAAGGGACTTTTGAAGAAAACCAAAGAATAGAGATGAGGAGAGAAAGGGATATTCGGCCACTGCTCAAAGGAGATGGAAGAAATGGTATTCGGTTTAGGTTACTAGGTTGAGCACGTTAGAAAGGATAGAAAAACCAAAAAAGAACTGCCAAAGGAGAAAACACCTGAATGACCAATATGCAAAACAGTTACCAAACAAGCATGAAACAAAAGAAAGAAAGGAGCAAGAAAGGAATAGCTACCGAAAAAGAGCGAAAACTAGACCATTTCCGCATTAAGTGCCAATGACTGATTTGGCACAAAGAGAATCCCACTTTCGGCAAACAACTACCACTCCCTTACTCCTTGATCCACTCCTCAATTCTATCCATGACATCCCCCTTGAATTCAGCTACAAACTCCCTACTCCCCTCAACATTCTCAACCGCCCATGAGTATCAGTATCCCACTGACACACAACCTTTTACACGGCTCAACAGCAAAAAGATACCCCTTGCACATAATAGGACTCGAACTCCAAATCCCTTAGCCTTAGAAACATGCCATTAACCCTTGGACCAGTAAGCTTTTTGTGACAACTCTTGCCTTTAATAATTTAAAAGTCTATCCACCACAACAAAGGCTTAATCCTTACACACAAAGGTTTTTTTTCAAATGCCCAAGCTTGAACCCAATACCCCTCAGGCGTTTCCCATGACACTTAACCATTGTGTCAAACATGCATCTGAGTTACACAACATACAAAAAATAAGTACCTATATTTTGGAGCATTACATCTACTCTACTACATAATTTTGTTTAATTTTGCTCAAATGCACAGTGAGTTACACGTACTATTCAGACAACCATGCCACTCAGTCACACGGGTGTGTGTCTTCGGCACATGGCCGTGTACCTCTTTTCACTTGGGCGTGTAGACCTTCACAAGGCCTAGACCCTCCCATACGACCGTGTGGTGCTATTTTTATAGTTTTTATTTCTATTTTGCAAATGTTTCATTTTAGTCCATGATCGATTTCATGCATGTTTAAGTTTTGGTAGAGGTGTTTGGAACAAGGAATTTGTTTATGGTAGGCGTGTTACTATTTGAATAAATTATTTATAATCGTTCATAAGGTTTACTTCTGATAATTATATAAGTTATGAATATGATTATGCTTTGGAAACTTTGATATATGTTAATGTCGGATTTTAATTCTGCATATCTACATTGTTTGTCAATATGAAATTGAGGATGAGTATGTCTGAATATGTAATTATGTATGTACGTTATGGTTTGCATATGCATTTTTGGGGTTTTTCATTGTGAAAAGAAGGAAGATTGTTCTGGGTAATTAAATTACATAATTATCTGATAGCGGTATGTCCACAATATACATTTGTCAACTCAACTATATAGCTTAATTCGAGTGGCATAGTTGCACAATTGTGGTGTGTAGGGTGGATGGGCCTATTATGGTCCTATGTGGTGTGCAGGGTGGATAAGCTTTCTTTAGTCCAATTGTGGTATGTAGGGGGCCAGAGTGGTGTTTGGCTTGTTTGGTGGGATTCTTAAGTTGTTGCATTCATTTCATGTTCAAGTGTAATTTTGTCTGTAAGTTTAAATGGGTTAATTGCGAAATATATTTAATTGTGCAACATGTTTTTGGTAACAAGTGTGTTGTCAAAAATGTCATTATGTTATGTTTGATAATGGAAACTATTCATAAGACTGACTACCGGTGTGAGTTGTTCTTACATTTTTTGCATGCGCATGTTCGCAATATTTGTTTTGATACTTGTCGGCAGCCTTCTGTTTATGTTTCGGACTCATATTGAGCTTTCGTAGCTCATTCCCTTAGTTTCTTCCTTTCAAGTAAATTCTGTGTTTTGAAGCTGGACTCGGCAGCCGAAGGTCTCAGATGGATAAGTTATTAATTAATCTAATAAAGTTTTTCTTCAATTCTTAAATAATTGAACTTTTTTTGGACTGTATATATTTTATATGAACTGTTGTGTAAATTTTATTTTAGACTTTCATAAAGTGTTATTTCGACTAGACTTTAGAAACTATGGATTTTATACTAAACTTAAATTTTGGAAGTTCATGCGTGGTTTTTATGAAAAAGGAAATAATATGAGTTTTGAGATTGTGATGTTTTTTAAACACTCTAATTTTGAAATAGTGTAACACCCCGCTTAATTTGTTTCTATTTCTGTAAATACCTGACACAAATATGTATCTACTTCAGTGGCTAAGTGTTCTGATTGTGTGTTTGTGGTCTTAAATTCAAGTTCCACATTTGAAATATTTGTTCTTTTAGATCCAAACCTTATCCTTGTATGTTGGGCTTATATAAATTGTCTGTTAATCTATATTAGAATGAGCCTTCTGGTTTGAGTGGTAAGGAGTTAGTGTGTGGGGAGGTTGTTCGAATCCCTGAGTGAGCATAGGTGATAATTTTTTCTTCCAGACAGTGTCTGTTAGAGGTTGGAAGTAACCAAAATTTTGATGTGGTTGTGAGTTTATGGGTTAGTGAGAGAATAAATAGGGGATATGTTAGATAGCTTTTATTTTTTTCTTTTTGTCAAATCTTAATTAATTTATTTTCCTCTTCTTCTGAAATTTGATGTTGGTTTCTGTTTCTTCACTTTTCTGTCAATTTTTTTTCTTGTTCTTTCCATCTTCATCTCTCTGTTAATTACAGTGTTTTTGGCTCCCTGTTTTGTGTGTTTTAGTAGGTGGTGGTAAGGTTTTGCTTGAGTTGGGGGTTTTTCTTTTAATGTCGTTTTAAAGATGATATTGTTTTTTTGTTAGTTTAATATCTGGGCTTTGGCAGTAGCGAATGGTGAAGAACAGGACTTTCCTCTCGTGGAATCATAGTTAGAGTCTTTCGGGAAATTGGGTAAGTGTTGAACACTTGATTTTCACCATTGTCAGTTTCGTTAGTTCGATTTAACAGTAAGTTTAGACTAATTTTGGAAGTTTTGTTGTATCGATTGTAGGTGATGATTGGCTCGGGAGTGTTTTTGCATCAAAATCGTATCAAGTGTGTTCTCAAAACGCAAAAAATTGAGCTTCAGCGAAACTTGACAAAATATTCTATCGACGCCACACGAGCGTGTGCCTAGCGGTGTAGCTGGCCGTGTGCGAGACACGGCCATGTGATTGATGAAGGCAAGGCCATTCGCATGACACTATCGTATGCTGGTGTGAGTGTGGTCATGTGGGCCACACAAGTGTGTAGGATTTGGGACAGGCAGTGTGGGCCACACGGGCGAGGCCAATTTGGGCGTGAGGCCCACATGGGTATGCCACACGAGTATGTGGGCCCAAAATTTTGAAATTTTCCCTAAGGTCATATAGGTCGTTCTAATCAACAGTGGGCTTATCGTAGGGTTGGTAAGGCCTAACCAAAGCCTAGATTATGTGATCTGACATTCTGATAGGTTGCTCTGAGTAGGACATGGCTATGCATGTTTGATTATTCTACTATATATATATATGATATCTGTATGCAAGCATGATATTTCTATATCTGAAATATGTAATTATGATTAGGATGGGGATTGTATATCTGGAGGAAGTGTTCTATATGGCAATCATCTGTTTGTCTGTTCTATTCAAGTAATCCATATTCTTAGGTGGATCGATGCAGCGGAGCCTCTCGGTGACCACGAGTTCGTATACGGTTTAAGATTATGGTTTATTTTAATACAAGGTTTATTCTGAGAGTTTTGTAATCATTGAACTATTTAAATTGTTTGGTTTAATTTTGGGATTTGAATTTTTTGTTTTAACACTTTATTTGCAATGATTATCGAAAAATGCAATATTTACTAAAACAAGGTTTTCTAAAGATACGAACGGGGTTTTCAAATATAACGTTTCTACGACTCTCACTGAAAATTATTTTTGGCAAATAAATTAATTAAATAAACATTTTCAATAATAGATACTAATGAACTTGAATTATAAAACTTGAAAGATTTATCGAAACAACACTGTTTTCAAAACCCTTATTGGTAACATCTCCAAATTCGGCTATAATGTCTTGTCTAGGTTTGTGGTGTTACATTTAGTGGTATTAGAGCTAGGTTGCAAAACTTGGGCTGTGAATTTTAGGTTCCAAAATTGTGTTTCAGAAAGAATTGATTTTTAGATAATTTAGATGATTTGTGAAAGTATGTGGTACACCGAGTCTCCGGCACCGATGCTGTAAGTATTTATGATCTTAGATAGAAATTTTTGCAAACATTGTAGATAGCATTTCTGAAACTATACTGAGTTAAGTTAGAGACTGAAACTTCTAAAAAACTTCTGAACTTCTGATAATTTAAATATAAAATATCTATTAATAAATAGTGGAACTAATACATAAAATTTTATAATGTAGACAACTTGAAAATTTATGATGAGCACTCTTGGAACTCGCGGTCATGGTATTCGTGGGCACAGTAGAGGCCGTAGTGGAGTTCGAGCTGAGTCTTTCTCTTTGGGTAGTATGCCAAATTTAGACACGAGTGAGACACTAGTTTTGCCTATTACTGAGACTGGGTTTCAAAGCCGCTTAACTGGGGACGATGCACTGTCCCAAGCCATGTTGAGGGTGTTAAGAAGGTCCCTGGACCACATTCTAGATTCTGGGGCTGTGAGTCGGTAACTGAACAATTTTGGTCCAATGGAGCTGAGCTATTTAGGGGTGTCATTGGAGTCACCCCTACTGTTGTCGAGTATTGGTCGGTGGCCACCGATAGGATCATGAACGATATAGATTGTACTCCTTAGTAGAAACTAAAGGGTGCAGTATCTTCGCTTCGCGACGAGGCATATCAGTGGTGTTTATTGGTTGAGGAGGGTACTCAGCCAGATCGTCTGAACTAAGACTTCTTTAAGACTGCTTTCCAAGGGAAGTTTGTGCGGGAGAGTTATGTGGATGCTCGCATGCGTGAGTTCATGACTTTCACGCAAGGTGATAGATCTGTGGTCGAGTATAAGGCTAAGTTTCTGATGTTGAGCTGCTATGCACGAGGCATGGTGGCATCTGAGTATGAGAAATGTGTCTGTTTTGAGGACAGTTTGAAAGACAGTTTAAGGATTCTGATTGCCCCGCAGAGGGAGCGCGAGTTGTCTATTCTTGTGGATAAAGCGAAGATCGCCGAAGAGGTTAAGTGCGTGGAGCACCAAAATAAGGACCGTGAATGAGACAAGAATAAGAAGGATTCAGAGCCTCTAGTTCTATTCAGAGGCCTAAGAAATGGGCCAGACCTGATGGGCCTGTTAGAGTGGGGATTCTTGTTGCTCCTACTAGGATTCAGCCATGTGGCGATTGTGGTAGGCGCCATCTAGGCGACTGTTAGAGGAGGTTAGTGGCTTGTTTGAGGTGTGAATCTTTGAACCACCATATTAGAGAGTGTCCACAGTGAGTAGATCAGATGCTAGCTTCAGGATCGGGTTTTGTACAGCCTTCGAGGATAGTTCAGTAGCCACCTAGGGGCCGTGGATCAGCTAGGGATGGTAACGGTATTGGTCGAGGATAGAGAGCATCGAGAAGAGGTGCTAGTTAAATTGAAGTGAGGTAGCCTACACTGGTTTATGCTGTTCGACACCAAGAGGATAGAAATGCTTCTGATGTTATCACGGGTACGTTTTTTATTTTTGATGTACCTTATATTGCTCTGTTAGACGTAGGTTCTACACATCCTATGTAACTAGTACCGTTTTTAAAAACTTGGGGATTTCTGTGGAGTGCTCTTCCAGTGAGATTATCGTACTGAGTCTATTGGGGCAATCTATTCGAGTACATAGATCTATAGAAATGTGCCGTTGGAAGTACAAGGGGGCTGTGTTTCTAGTAAACTTGATGAAGTTACTGTTTAAGGAGTTTGATTTAATTCTGGGTATAGACTAGTTAGTTGAACACCGAGTTAGTCATGATTGTGCGACTAAGAGGGTTGTTCTAAGGACAGTGGATGATAAGGAAGGGGTTGTGATCAGTGAGCGTCAAGATTACTTGTCTAATGTGATCTCCGCTCTAATGGTAGAGAAATTGGTTTGAAAGGGGTGTGAGGTGTATTTGGCTTACGTCAGTGCTTTTATTTTTGGGGACTCTTTTGTCAGGGATATCAGAACAGTGAGGGAATTTTCGGATGCCTTTTGTAACACCCTTAACCCGTATTCGTCGTCAAAATAGGGTTACGAGGCATTACTAAACTTATAACACAATTCGAGATTCATTTCTCATTTAATTAGCAAACAATAACATATATCATTCATATAAAATAACACTGTCCCCTTAAACGAGCCTACAAAGCTCAAAACATACATTAAAAGTGGTTCGGGACTAAACCGACAACTCAAAAAAATTTTTGTGAAACTTAGAAAATTTTCTCAAAATAGGGGGCACACGCCCATGTGAACTGGCCGTGTCATGCCCATGTCACAGGCTGTGCAGACATTCAAAATGGGAGCACATGGCCGTGTCCCAACCCGTGTCCTTGTAACAGCCCAATTTTTGGCCTAGTTTGAACAGTGGTTTCAAGACCACAAATTCGACGAGGAATAATTTATTTTTATTATATTTTTATGGTCTACAATTTTATGGAATGATTTCTCGAAATTCTCATTCGAAAATTTTGACGTTTGGGCACTCAATTTAGTTAAAAGGACTAAATTGTAAAAAGTGCAAAACTTGACTTCTAGAAGCTAAAGGTGTCAAATTGCTATGAAAATCTAAATTGGAGGTCCTTAAATGGTAATTAGACCATTGGTTAGTTTTTTGGACAAAAATGGACATGAAATAGGTGAGATAGAATATTTTTAAGTTAGGGGCATTTTGGTCATTTAGTGATTAAATGATTAAATAAACAAAATTAAAAGCCAATTTTTGTCCATCTTCAACCCCATGGCCGAATTTCACAAGGGGAAACCATGCCTAGGGTTTTTCAACCTTCCAAGCTCGATTGTAGGTTTGTTCTAGCCCCGTTTTTAATGATTTTCATGTTTTTGAAATCCTCGTAACGAGATCTATCTATTTCTACCACTAATTTGAGATATGGTTAAAGTCTAGGGTTTTGACCCATGATGAATATGTGTTTATTTTTGTGTTTAATGGTAGAAAATGCATGCTTATGGTTAGAGAAACGACTTTTACTAAGTGATTTTCGGTGAAAATGTCAAAAAGGACTAATTTGTAAAAGTTGTAAAATATGTAGTAAAAATGTGTTTTAATGGAAGATGTGGGTTGTTATAGTTATGAAAATGGTTCGGCTAGGCTTGTGTGTTAAAGAAATTGAATAAATTTCATTTTTTGAGCTTAGGGGCAAAAATGTAAATATGTTAAACTTTAGGGGCAAAAACATAATTTTTCCATAATATGATTTTTGGGTCACATTGAATAATGTGACTAATAAGTGAGCTAATTTGATATTATAAATCAAGAGAAAACGAGATTCGGGCCTAGAACAAGGGAAATATAAGTATTTGACGGTTACGTCCTTTTCACCATTTTTAGTATCGAGGTAAGTTTGTATGTAAATGAGGTAAGTTTGTATGTAAATAATGCATCGTTTTTACTTACATTTTTATGTTTTGATATATTGTATGAGATGTGGCTGAATATTTATTTAAATTGACAAAGTATCGAAATGTGAGAAATTTTCCGGTTGAACCTTAGGAATAGAATAGGATACAAGTGACATGTCACTAGGGACCTATGTGAAATCTATGTGAAATTGTGACTAAGTGAATCCAGGTGCTGGTCTTAAGTTCTACCAGTGGCTGGGTATACCGACATGTGTTGCGGATACCTAATAGCTTGTGTGAGCAACACTGAGTAGCAACGAATTATTGATAGCTTGTGTGAGCAGGCCCGTGAAAGTAAATTGCTCGACAATGAGCCTCTATGTAAAAAGCAATGTGAAGTTGCTTGGGCTACAAGTGTGGCATTTATGTGCAAACTTCCGATGTATCCATTAATATTCCGATGTGTTTAACGGGAAAAATGACTGAGTGTAATTGAATGTGATTTATGTGATGAACAAGTGCAGTTACATGTGTATATATATTCATGAGCAATGTGCTCGATATGTGATCGAACTTTGGTAAGGTTGATATGGAGTAAGTGTTACAATGAAGACTTGTAAATATTGAATAATGACTAGTTATTGGAATGGCTAATTATGGATATACTTTAGTGTTATATGTGTGTAAATGAGAATTAATACAAAGGAAACATGAAAGAGTAAAATTAGCAATAAAACAGTTTGGATAGCAGCAGTTGTATCACTTTGAAAAATCACAAAAAATTGTAGAAATTGAATTAGAGGTTGAATAAGAAATGAAATTAAAGCTTATGGAGTGTATTTTCATATAAAAGTAACGGTGTAAGAAAAAGAATTTCATATTATGAGATATTTTAATTCTTGTGAAACAGAGTCAGAATGATTTTGGAATCCCCTATTCTAAATTTTAAAAATCATTAAAAATTGTAAAAAAAATTATGGGTTATAATTTATATGATTAAAATCATAATGAGTCTATTTTCAAGAGAAATAAATAGGAACATCATCTGAATCCCGAATGAGGAGATAATTAATTTTTAGTGAAGAGGGGTCGGAACTGTCAGATAGTGAAATAGGGGTGACTTTAATGAATAAAATGTACTTATTGACTAAACCAAAAATTCTGAAAATTTTATGGTAAAAAGGTATGTGAGTTTAGTTTCAGGAAAATTTTGTAAAGCTTAATTTTGAGTTTTGTAGCTCAAGATATAAATAATTTAGTGACTATGACTCGAGTAAACAGCTAGATATGAACTTGAGTAAATAGGGGAACTATATGCAATTATGATTATATTATCTTGAGAACATATTGTGAAGATTGATAAAAGCAAGTTAATAAATTGTTTATTATTTATATATTAACTTACTAAGCTATATGCTTATCCCCTTTCTTTCCCTTGTCTTATAGTGTCACCAAGCTAGCTCAGGGTTCAGAGATCATCAGAGATCCATCCACACTATCAACACTCTTTTGGTATTTAGAAATCAATATTTTGAATTATGGCATGTATAAAAGGCTTGGTTATTTTGTTACGTGTCATAATTGATTTGGCCTAAACTATTGACCTATGTTATTTGATAATTCATTTTGTATAAGGCCATTGATGTTGGCTAATATTGATCAAATTATATGTTCATGATAATGCATTTCGTGGATGTGCAAGCTTGCATGACTTGATCGAAAGTTTTAATTTGGATGCAAAATTTATGTCTCGGTTTTGTACCATTGCATGCGTTTATATTCTGGTAATGCCTCGTACCCTATTCCAACTTCGAACACCGGTAAAGGTGTTACAGTCCTACTCCGTGTAACTCTCTGACTTGGGTCACACAGTCGACCACACGCCCGTGTGTCTAGGCCGTGTAACTCACTGACTTGTTCCTATTAAATACTTCAAGGGACACACAGCTGTGTCACTTGACCGTGTGTCACACACGGCTGAGACACATGCCCGTGTGGACAAAAATAGGCTATTTGCCAAGCCATTTTGCCACCCATCTTGCACATACCTACACAAGCCCATTTGATACCAAATCAAGACACAATAGGAAACCAAATAATATCATCAAATGCACAAATCATGCTATTACAATTCCAACCATTTCAATACTCATTTCACAACCATTTTCCTATTCAAAGCACATACCAAAATATCATGCTTAACTAACCATAAACCTTAGACATCACACATCCCATAATTCAACCATATAGCCAACCAAATACTAAATCAAAATCAAACATTTACAAGCTAATTATACATCTCATATCGAAAGGATCATATGCTCAATATAAACCCATTACCAAGCATACTAAAATACGACGATTCACATGGTTATACATATATAAACCATCACCATTTACAAGCCATTTCAAATGACCAAATACATTACCAATACACATGCCAAAATGATCAAAGCCTATACATGCCATATTACCATATACACAAGTTCAAAAGTACCAAAATAGATGGTCGATAGTGTGATGAAGTCTCTGACGGTTTCCCAATCTGAGCTAGCTTGGATATCTCTATAAAACATGGAAAGTAAAATGAAGTAAGCTTTATAGTTTAGTAAGCTCGTATGATAATAAACTTAACTTATTAAATAAACACAATTCAATTAAATGAGCATAACAACTATCATCCATTTTGTACCACAAACCTTTTTCATATTCCATTCATTATTAAACATAAACATCACAAACCATTTCCAATTCGATGTGTAACACCCCTAACCCGTATCCATCGCTGGACTAGGGTTAAGAGCATTACTGGACATATCGAAACTTTTACGAACATTTCACAACATATAACACATATATGGTCATATCACATTCAAACATAATCAATAAGTCCATATTATAGGTCAGTTAGACCTTAAACGTGCTTTAAGAGAAGGTCGGGACTAAACCGAGCTCATACGAAATTTTTCCAAAACTTAGAAATTTTCAAAGGTACAGAGGTCACACGCCCATGTGGTCAGGCCGTGTGCCTCACACGGCATTAGACACGCCCGTGTGTCTAGGCCATGGTAAAACAAGGCATCAAACTAACTTACTCACATGGCCAGTCACACGTCCGTGTGTCCAACCCGTGTGGCCATTCGAATAGGCCTCACACACCCGTGTTTAGGCCGTGTGCTCGGTTGTGTCAATCTATGGGGGTATACTGACTTGGCCACACGGCCTGACACACGCCCGTGTGTGTGACCGTGTGGTCTGCCTAGGCTCATTTCCGAACTGGCCCTCAAGCAACACGGTAGAGACACACACTCGTGTCCTTGGCCGTATGGGCACAAAATAGGCCATTTGCAAGACCAATATGCCACCCAATTTCGTGTCATCCCTACAAGTTCAAAACCAATGCATTTCATACCAAATTTTCATCCAATCCACAACCAAATCATGTATAATTCATATCACATATTCATCACCCCAATTCATACTCAATTTCGATACAAAATCACACCAAATCATAACCCAAAATCATACGAAAAACATTCATGATCATTATATCAATTTAACACATTCATTCACAAGTCAAAATATGCCAAATTCTCATTCAATAACATATCCCATTGACCATTTCATTTGGTCTCTCATTAACATCAAAACATACCATTTTCTCATCACATTTTCTATACCAAAACCAAACCATATTTGCAACCAAGATATAGCCATATCACATGGCATAATATTAACAAGTCAAAATCATATCTCAAATTATCTAGATTATACATGTCATACTTAAACATTTACACTTTCAAAAGGTACCAAAGTTAAGTTTGATAGTGTGGTGATGATCCTCGATGATCCTCGAGCTCCCGGTAGCTTCGATATCTATAAAATAATGCAAACACACACAAAGTAAGCTTTTAAAAGCTTAGTAAGCCATATACAAATAAAATTATCACATATCACATTTATAGCTCAATTCATTCACATATCTCATGACCAAACACAATCATAATTCCATATGGCTTATATAGCTCATTTAATCAAAGCTCACTTGCACATATATCACATTTTTTTCCATGTACTCATATATATATAACACACTTTTCTCATTCATATTTCACATTTACTCAATTGCACATATACATACTTTTCACTATCAAATATTAGACATATCTCAAACGTACCTAAATTGGATATATCTTAACATAGTCATACATTTCTCAAAGTGCCCGTTGAACTGTTCAGAATCAAATAGGATACTCGGAATGCTCAGAAAGCTCGTACAATGCCAATGTCCCAGTCGTGGTCTTACATGTAATCAAATATCGATGCCACTGTCCCAAATAAGGTCTTACAAGAAATCAAATACAATGCCTATGTCCCAGACATGGTCTTACACATAAATCTCAGATTGATGCCAATGTCCCAGACGTGGTCTTACACGATAACACATATCAGAATCCTATGTCATGACATATGTATCCTAGCTATTCCTAGGTTCGTACGGGGCTTTTCAGACGTCATCACATTGCTAAAACTATCTCGATTTCACATATTCGGATCTCATGGCCATTAATTACAATTCAATTATCATATAAGCATAATTTAATCGATTTAACACATTTATTTGTATATAGACTTACCTCGTTCAGATTCGGACAGAAATAAATGGTTATTCAACGATTTTCGACTTTCCCCGATCTAATTCCATTTTCTTTGGTTCTTGATCTAAACACATTCAAATTTAATCTATTGAATCTCACATTCATTCAAATCAATCCATGAACACATATTTAGGGCATTTTACAAAATAGCCCTCACATTTTCACATTTTGACATTTTAGTCCCTATTTCACAAAATCACAAAATATGCAAAATTTCTTTACACAATAGCTAGGCCAAATTTTTATGGAGTTCATATAAGCCCATGTATTTCATAAATTTCACATTTTAGTCCTTCAAAATATAATTTTCACAATTTAGCCCAAAATAGCCAAATTCACCAAGAATCCAAAGACAAAACATATCTATCAAACACGTATCTTTCATTTTTCACCAATTATCAACACAAAGCTTCTAATTTCATCAATGGAAAATTCAAAATCTTCATCAATTTCTCAAATTAAGGCATGGGCTTAATGGTAGACTAGGCAACAATCACAAAAACATAAAAATTATCAAAAACAAATCAAAACACATACCTAAATTAGCCAAGATGAGTGCCGAATGCTTAAAGGCCCAAAAACCCTTTCTTTCTTTGCTATAATCAACCAAAATGATGAACATAATAGTTAATTTAATGTTTTGTTTTATTTTATGCACAATAATAAACCATTTACCTTTTTAACCTTAATATAAAACCATGTAAAACACTCATTTAATGTCCATATTAGTCCACTAAAGATTCAAATGATTTAATTACCATTCAAGGCCATCATATTCAAAAGCCAAAGAAATTTAATACCTTAAGCGTATAGAATGCCACTTTTGCATTTTCTGCGATTTAGTCCTTTTTGCAAATTGATCACTCAAAAGGAAAAATTAAATCACAAAAATTTCATGGATATCAATTCACATACTATAAGCACGAAAAATAATATTTAAATATTTTTTACTCAGATTTCTGGTCCCGAAACCACTGTTCTGATTAGGGTCTAAATCAGGCTATTACATAATGCTCGTATGGATTCCGTACGTACCTGTACCACTTGAATCGATCTTACTTTCATTCACATCTCGGTTATGCTCGTTGAACCATTCAGAATCACTATAGGATACTCGGTAACACATTGCACACTAAGTGCCACATATATAGCCGAAGCTATCTCATATCATATCACATATCATGCTCACTCACGAGCTAACAACGGGCCTACTCATACAAGTTGTCAGTCAAAACGTAGCTACATGGTGCTGCTCACACAAGCTGTTAGGTACTGCAACACATGCTGCAAACCCAGCCACCAGTAGGACGTACGAGACCAGCACCCGGATCACATCATCATGGTAAACCCTAATGTCATGACATTTGTATCTTAAACTATTCCTAAGGTTCGAACGGGACTTACAACTACAGAATCTCTGCTGATCATGTCTGTAAACTCATTTCCAACCATTTTCACAATTCAATACAATAATAATACATTTATAACACAAATTTAACAACATTTATTAGCATACAAACTTACCTCGGAAATAACAACGACGAAACGAGTCGACTATTCAATTACTTTGTTGTTTCCTCGATCTAAGTCCGAACTCCTCCTTTCTTGATCTATATAAATCAAGTTCACATTATTTATTCATCTATTTACTCAATTTAGTCTAAAATATGCATTTAAGCAATTTTACATATTTACCCCTAGACTTTCACATTTTTACAATTTAGTCCTTATTTCACAAAATCACAAATTCATGAAATTCTTTCAATACCCATACTTTTTGAATTACTATTATGTCCCTAGTAGCCCATATTTATCAATTTTTCACACATTTAACCACATATTTTCATATTTTCACAAATAAATTCCTATTTTGCATTTTTACTCAAAATCACTTTATAAAACTTGTAAATCTAACAACAAAGTTTCATATTTCATCATCAAACATCAAAACACACCAACATTCATCAATGGAAACTCTCTAAACCTTTAACAGTTTCACAAAATAGTCCCTGGGCTAGCTAGACCTAGTTGCAACGATCACAAAAACATAGAAATTATTAAAAACAGGACAAAAACGGACTTACATTTAAGCTTGCGAGTGGCCGAATGCTTTAACCCTAAAATATGATTCTTCTCCTCTTGAATTTCGACAACGAAGAAGATGATAGGATTAACATTTTATTTGTTTTATTTATTTAACCTTAATATCCAAATTACAAATTTAACCTTAATGAAAAACCATTAATGTCATCTATTTAATGTCTAAAAGTGTCCACTAAGTAAATTAATGGATTATTCACCACATAAGGACCTTTACTAATTAATTTCATAACCATATAATACCTTGAACTATTAAAACACCATAAACTATTAAAACACCACTTTTATGCTTTTTGCAATTTAGTCCTTTTTATCGAATTAAACACTCAAACAGCAAAATTTCTTAATGAAATTTTCACACAATTATTCTATCATGCTGTAAACCTTAAAATAATAATAAAATAAATTTTTCAACCTCAGATTTGTGGTCCCGAAACCACTATTCCAATTTGACTAAAAATAGGTTGTTACAACTCTCCCTCCTTAGGGAATTTCGTCCCCGAAAATCTTACCAGTGAATAGGTTACGGTACTATTTTCTCATAGCATCCTCGAGTTCCCACGTAGCTTCTTCTACCCTATGACGTTGCCACAAGACTTTCACTAGAGCTATTCTTTTATTTCTCAGCTCTTTGATCTTACAAGCCAAAATTCTAATCGGTTCTTTGTTGTACGTCATATCTGGTTGAATCTCAACTTCAGTCGGAGAAATAATATGCTAAGGATCTAATCAGTATCATCATAGCATTGAAACATGAAACACATTATGTATCTTTTCAAGTTCAGATAGTAAAGCTAGTCGATATGCCACTGGTCCAATTTCTCGATAATCTCATACGGTCAATGAATCGCAGACTCAATTTTCTTTTTCGACCAAATCGAAGTATCTTTTTCCATGGTGACACTTTCAAAAATACTCTGTCTTCAATTTAAAACTCACTATCTTTTCGTTTCAAGTCTACTTACGATTTTTGATGATCTGAAGTTGCTTTCAGACTATTACGAATTATTTTCACTTTCTCTTCAATCTCTCTAAGCAAATCAACCCCGTGATTCTTTTTCTCACTAAGCTCGGTCCAGTACAATGGAGTTTGGCATTTACGTCTATATAAAGCTTTGTACGGTGCCATCTTCATACTCAATTGAAAATTGTTGTTGTACACGAATTCAATCAATGGTAAGTATTTCTCCCAACTGCCTTCAAACTCTAAAAGGCAACAACGCAACATGTCCTCCAGAATCTGAATAACTCTCTCAGATTAACCGTCAGTTTGCGAGTGAAATGCGGTACTAAAGTGCAACTTTGTACCTAAAGCTTCTTGTAATTTCTTCCAAAATCTTAACATAAACCTCTGATCTCTATCCGAAACAATAGACACTGGTACCTTGTGCAACCTAACAATCTCAGAGATATACAACTCAGCTAGTCTATTAAGCGAAAAGTACGTATGTACCGGTATGAAATGTGTCAATTTCGTCAATCTATCAATAATAACCCAGATAACATCTCTCTTTTTCAAAGAGTGGGGTAAACTCGATACGAAATCCATAGTCACTCTATCTCATTTCCACTTGGGTATTATCACAGGCTACAGTAATCCTGACAGTACTTGATGTTCAGCTTTGATTTGTTGACAGATCAAACATTTTGATACAAACTCTGAGATATCTCGTTTCATGCCAGGCCACCAATACAAGCGTTTCAAATCATTGTATGTTTTAGTGATTCCTAGATGAACGGATAAACAACCACTGTGTGCTTCATTTAGAATCTTCTGAATAAGCTCGGGATTTCTAAGTACACAAAATTCTACCTCTAAAACTCTAAACCAAGAATTGACTCACACTAAACTTATTTGGCTTACAATTCACTATCACATTTATGAACTTCACAGGTTTGCTAAAGAAATAACAGTCTAGCATTTAACTCAGCTACAATCAAACCATCATCAGTCAAAGCTAACCGTGTGTTCATCACACGCAAAACAAATAGTGACTTTTTGCTCAAAGCATTAGCAACTACATTCGCTTTCACTGGATGATAATCAATTACTAACTCATAGTCTTTTAGCAACTCGAGCTATTTTCGTTGTCGCAAGTTCAAATCTTTCTGAGTTAACTTCAAACTCTTGTGATCTGTAAAGATATGGCACTTCTCACCAAAGAAGTGGTGTCGCCAAATTTTTAATGTGAATACAATTACAGCTAACTCTAAATCATGCGTCGGATAATTCTTTTCATGCGACTTCAACTGTCGAGAAGCATAAGCTATCACTTTACCTTCCTACATAAAAACACAAACTAAACTGTTCATAGACGCATCACTAAAAATCACGAATTCTTTAGCCAACTCAGGCTGTACTAAAACTAGTTCCTCAGTTAACAGTGCTTTCAATTGTTCAAAACTCTACTGACATTTCTCGGACCATTAAAACTTTACATCTTTTTTAAGCAATCATGTCATCGGTGTTACAATCATCAAGAATCCTTTTACAAAATGTCGATAATAGTCGGCTAGTCCCAGAAAACTTTAGACTTCAGATACATTTCTCAGGGGTTTCCAATCAATAATTGCAGAAATCTTGCTAGGGTCAACTCTAACGCCATCAGCTGAAACGACATGCCCTAAAAATCCAACCTCTTGGATCAAAAACTCACATTTGCTGAACTTAGCAAACAACTACTTGTCTCTCAAAGTTTTTAACACTATTCTCAAATGCTCGGCATGTTCAGATTCATCTTGAGAATAGATCAGAATATTGTCTATGAATACGACAACAAATCTGTCTAAATACGGTCTAAAAATCCAAATCATCAAATCCATAAAGACTACAAGAGCGTTAGTTAATCTGAAAGGCATAACAAGAAATTCATAGTGTCCGTACCTCATTCTGAATGCAGTCTTTAGCACATCTAAATCTTTAACTCGCAACTAATAATAACTCGATCTCAAATCAATTTTCAAAAATACCATCGCACCTTTCAACTGATCAACAAATCATCAATTCGAGGTAGAGGGTATTTGTTCTTGATCGTCACTTTATTAAGCTGTCGGTAATCTATACACATTCTCATTGTGCCATCTTTATTCTTTACAAATAACACTGGTGCACCCCAGGGCGAGAAACCCAGTGCAAAACCTCTATCTGTTAACTCTTACAATTGTGCTTTCAATTCTTTGAACCCTGTCAGAGCCATTTTGTACGGAGCTATCGATATCGGTGAAGTTCTTAGTACTAAGTCAATAGTAAATTCAACCTCTCTAATCAGTGGTAAACCCGATAATTCTTCTGGAACCACATCTGGATACTCACAAACAGCTGGTACTGATTTAATTTTTTATTCAGACACTTTTGTATCAAGTATGTACGCAAGATAAGCATCACATCCCTTTCTTACATAGTTCTGAGCTGGCATCAATGAAATTACAACAAGCAATCCATTCATATCATTCGATTCAATTCGAAGGATTTCATTATTCTGACATTTCAATTTTATAGCCTTTTGTCTATAATTCACAACAGCATCATGCAACGTCAACCAATCCATACCCTAAATTACGTCAAACTCATCAAACAGTAACAACATCAAATCAGCTGAAAAACAGTAACCCCGAGTCATTAAATGGTAGTTCTCGCAAACTTTGTCAACCAGAACATATTTGCCTAAGGGGTTCGAAACTTTAATCACAAACTCAGTAGACTCAACAGGCAAACTCTTACTAGACACTAAATTCACACATATATATGAATGAGTTGATCTGGGGTCTATCAATGTAACTACATCAGTGCCATAAAGAGAAAATGTACCGGTAATAACATCTGGTGATGACGCTTCTTCGCGAGCGTGAATAGCGTAGGCTTTGGCAGGTGCTCTAGCCTCAGATCTCACAGCAGAGTCCTTTGTCACTCCTCTACTACCACTCACATTTCTAGCATTTCTAAGTGGCTTTCCTCTAATTGGTGTGTTACTTAGTCTTGTATTCTGAGGTCTATCTTTCTCAGCTAGCTCTGGACAATCTCTGATAAAATGATTTAATGAACCACATTTTAAACAAGCTCGATCATTAATTCTACATTCACCAGGATATCGTCTCCCGCACTGTCTACACTCAGGTCTATTAGACCTAACATTACCAACACTTGCTACCGAAGTGGCTTGAACTTTAGAACTCAAATGTTGCTTTTCACGGTCTCTGCTAGAATACCCCACTGATGCATTCGAAAAACTATGCACATCTCGTGATTTCTTTGACGAAGAGTGATAGGATTTACTCATCGATCTCTTTCTTGAGTCTTTAGCTTCAAAATCGGTTTTTCTCTTTTCTTTACTCAGTTTTTCAGCATTGCAAACACGACCAACTAGCACCACAAATTCTTTCAACTCTAAAATCCCGACTAGAAATTTGATATCTTCATTCAACCCATTTTTGAATCTTTTACACATAATTGCTTCAGTTGACACACATTCCCAAGCGTATTTACTGAGTCTCACAAATTCTCACTCGTATCCTGTCACATATATATGGCCTGTTTCAATTTTAGAAACTTTTTACGTTTCTGATCAATGAACCATTGGCTGATATATTTCTTTCTGAACTCAGTCTGAAAGAATTCCCATGTAACCCGTTCTTTCGGTACCACTGATGTCAAAGTATTCCACCATTGATATGCAAAATCTCTCATAAGGGATACAGTACATTTAATACATTCTTCAGGTGTACACTATAATTCATCAAATACTCGGATTATATTTTCAAGCCAAAACTCAACTTTCTTAGGATCATCATCAATGGTAGCCCTGAACTCTTCAGCCCTCTACTTATGAATCTTATCAACAAGAGACTTGTTCAAATGTATAGATTTAATAACTTGAGGAGCTACGGGAATTGGTTGAGGAATAGGCAGGGGTGTAGGTTGTTGAGCAGCCAGATTCATTTGAACGAACACCGTGAACCACTCACTCATCATTTATATGAAGGCTTCTTTGGCTTCTCCTCTCTGACTACCCATTACGGGCCTCGACTCATTTCCACGACTCCGTGAACGGAGGTTGGCACATTACTTTCAACATTGTCAGCTACAGCTCGATCGGGTTCCATTTACTATATAAAAACACATTTTAAACTATAAGGAAACATCACACTATCACAGGTTATATATGGCATATATAGCTAAACTCTTACACAAGCTACGCTAGTCCAAGAATCAACTAAACCGTAGCTCTAATACTAATAAAATGTAACACCCCTAATTCGTATCTATCATCAGAATAAGGTTACCAGGCATTACTAAACTTATAACATAATTCGAGATTCATTTCTCATTTAATTAGCAAACAATAACATATATCGTTCATATACAATAACATTGTCCCCTTAAACGAGCCTACGAAACTCAAAACATGCATTAAAAATGGTTTGGGACTAAACCGACAACTCAGAATAATTTTTGTGAAACTTAGAAAAGTTTCTCAAAAACAGGGACATACGCCCTGTGAATAGGTCGTGTGTCTCACATAGCCACAACACACACCCGTTTCACAGGCTATACGAACATTCGAAATGGAAGCACATGGCCGTGCCCCAACCAGTGTCCTACCCCATGTAACTCTCTAACTTGGGTCACACAGCCGGCCACACGCCGGTATGTCTAGGCCGTGTAACTCCCTGACTTGTTTCTATTAAATGCTTCAGGGGACACACGGCTGTGTCACTTGACCGTGTGTCACACACGATTGAGACACAAGCCCGTATGGACAAAAATAGGCTATTTACCAAGCCATTTTCTCACCCATCTTACACATACCTACACAAGCCCATTTGATACCAAATCAAGACACAATAGGCAGCCAAATAATATCATCCAATGCATAAATCATGTTATTACAATTCCAACCACTTCAATACTCATTTCACAACCATTTTCCTATTCAAAACATATACTAAAATATCATGCTTAACTAACCATCAACTTTATACATCACACATCCCATAATTCAACCATATAGCCAACCAAATACTAAATCAAAATCAAACTTTTTCAAGCTAATTGTACATCTCATATCAAAAGGATCATATGCTCAATATAAACCCATTACCAAGCATACTAAAATAACCTAATTCACATGGCTATAATATATCAACCATCACCATTTACAAGCCATTTCAAATGACCAAATACATTACTAATACACATGCCAAAATGATCAAAGCCTATACATGCCATATTACCATATACACAAGTTCAAAAGTACCAAAATAGATGGTCGATAGTGTGATGAAGTCTCTGACGATCTCCCGATCCGAGCTATCTTGGATATCTCAATAAAACATGGAAATCAAAACGAAGTAAGCCTTATAGCTTAGTAAGCTCATATGATAATAAACTTAACTTATTAAATAAACACAATTCAATTAAATGAGCATAACAACTATCATCCATTTTGTACCACAAACCTTTTTCATATTCCATTCATTATTAAACATAAACATCACAAACCATTTCCAATTCAACACTCGTATGGATTCCGTACATACCTGTACCACTTGAATCGATCTTACTTTCATTCACATCTCTGTTATGCCTATTGAACCATTTGGAATCACTATAGGATACTTGGGAACACATTGCACACTAAGTTCCACATATATAGCCAAAGCTCTCTCATATCATATCACATATCATGCTCACTCACGAGCTAACAACGGGCCTGCTCACACAGGCTGTCAGTTAAAACGTAGCTACACGGTGCTGCTCACACAAGCTATCAGGTACCGCAACACATGCTGGAAACCCAGCCACTGGTAGGACGTACGAGACCAGCACCTGGATCACATCATCATGGTAAACCCTAATGTCATGACATCTGTATCCTAAACTATTCCTAAGGTTCGAACGAGACTTTCAACTATAGAATCTCTGCCGATCATGTCCGTAAACTCATTTCCAACCATTTTCACAGTTCAATACAATAGTAATGCATTTATGACACAAATTTAATAACAGTTATTAGCATACGAACTTACCTCAGAAATAACAACAACGAAATGAGTCGACTATTTAATTCCTTTGTTCTTACCCCGATCTAAGTTCGAACTCCTCCTATAAATCAAATGCAACTCATTTATTCATCTATTTACTCAATTTATTCCAAAATATGCATTTAAGAAATTTTACATATTTACCCCTAAACTTTCACATTTTTACAATTTAGTCCTTATTTCACAAAATCATAAATTCATGAAATTATTTCAATACCCATACTTTTTGAATTACTATTATGTCCCTAGTAGCCCATATTTATCAATTTTTCACACATTTAACCACACATTTTCACAAATAAATCCCTATTTTGCATTTTTACTCAAAATCACTTTATAAAACTTGTAAATCTAACAACAAAGTTTTATATTTCATCATCAAACATCAAAACACACCAACATTCATTAATGGAAACTCTCTAAACCTTTAATAGTTTTGCAAAATAGTCCCTGGCTAGCTAGACGTAGTTGCAACGATCACAAAAACATAGAAATTATTAAAAACAAGACAAAAATAGACTTACATTTAAGCTTACAAGTGACCGAATGCTTTAACCCTAAAATATGATTATTCTCCTATTGAATTTTGACAATGAAGAAGATGATAGCATTAACATTTTGTTTGTTTTATTTATTTAACCTTAATATCCAAATTGCTAAATTAACCTTAATGAAAAACCATTAATGTCATCCAATTAATGTCCAAAAGTGTCCACTAAGTAAATTAATGGATTATTCACCACATAAGGACCTTTACTAATTAATTTCTTAACCATATAATACCTTAAACTATTAAAACACCACTTTTACGCTTATTGTGATTTAGTCATTTTTATCAAATTGAACACTCAAACAGTAAAATTTCTTAACAAAATTTTCACACAATTATTCGATCATGCTGTAAACCTTAAAATAATAATAAAATAAATTTTTTGACCTTGGATTTGTGGTCCCAAAACCATTGTTCCAATTTGACTAAAAATGGGTTGTTACATCTTTCTTGAGGAGTTACTAGGATTACCTCCGAATCGAAAAGTTGAGTTCGACATTGAGCATCTACCAGGTACAGTTTGGTGTCCATCGCTCCATACCATATGGCACCAAAGGAACTTACAAAGCTTAAGGCTCAACTTCAAGAGCTTTTGGATCGTGGTTTCATCCGTCCTAATGTGTCTCCGTGGGGGGCACCAGTTCTATTTATTAAGAAAAAGGATGGTACCATGAGGATTCTTATTGACTTCTGGTAGTTGAGTAAATTGACTGTAAATAATAATTATCCACTTCCAAGGATTGATGATTTGTTTGATCAGTTCCGAGGGGCTTCAGTGTTCTCAAAAATAGATCTCCATTCTAGGTATCATCAGCTTACAGGTACAGAAGTGGATGTTCATAAGACAGCATATAGGACTTGTTATGGGCACTACAAGTTCCTAGTTATGCCTTTCAGTCTGATGAATGCTTCAGTTGCATTCATGGATTTGATGAATCGAGTGTTTCAACCGTATCTAGATCAGTTCATCGTGGTCTTCATTGATGATATTTTGGTTTAATCTAAGACTAAGGATGAGCATGATGAGCATCTTAGAGTAGTGCTTCAGATATTTAGAGAGAAACAACTCTACGCCAAGTTGAGCAAGTGTGAGTCCTGGTTGCGAGAGGTAACTTTTCTGAGGCACGTTTCTACTGTGGGAATCCGAGTTGATCCTAGAAAGATTGAGGCTGTTCTGATTGGAAACAACCTAAGAATGTATCTGAGATCCATAGTTTTCTAGGTCTTTTGAGATATTATCGGCAGTTTGTCAAGGTGTTCTCTCTTATTGCAGCTCCTTTAACTAAGCTTCTGCGCAAGGGTGTTCCTTTTGTCTGGACTGATGCGTCAAAATTGAGCTTTAGGAAGCTCAAGTCTATTCGGACTCAGGCTCCTATTTTGATACAGCCTAAATCTGGTAAGAAGTTTGTTATGTATAGTGATGCGTCGCATGTTGGTTTAGGATGTGTACTTATGTAGGATGATAAGGTTGTGGCTTATGCATCTCGTTAGCTTAAGTCATACGATGGGAATTATCTGACGCATAATCTCGAGTTAGCTATTGTGGTTTTTGCGTTGAAGATCTGGAGGCACTATCTATATGGTGAGAGGTTTACTATCTATACTGATCAAAGAGCCTTAAGTACCTCCTTACTCAAAAGAAGTTGAATCTTAAACAGTGTCGATAGATTGAGCTACTCAAATATTATGACTACACGATTGAGTATCATCCTAGTAAGGCCAATGTGGTGGCCGATGCACTTAGTCGTAGAGTGATGACTGATTTGAGAGCGATGTTAGCTCGTCTTAGTCTGTTTGATGATGGAGGTTTGTTAGCCGACTTGGATTGATCAGATTCGGGTTAAGCAATTGGGGGATGAGTCTTTGGTTCAGCGATTTTGTCAGGTTGAGAATGGCAGTACTTCTAATTTTAGTTTGAATAAGGATGGAGTTTTGTGCTTCCGAGGTCAGATTTGTGTACCAAATGATTCAAATCTGAGGCAATCAATTCTAAGGGAGGCACATTGTAGCCTTTATGCTATGCATCCCGTTGGTAATAAGATTTATTGGGATCTTCATGAGTTATATTAGTGGCCGGGTTTAAAATATGAGGTGACGAATTTTGTTGCTTGTTGCCTAACGTGCCAGCAAGTTAAGGTTGAGCATTAGTTACCCTCGGATTTGTTACACCCTTTTAAGATTCCCTTATGGAAATGGGAACGAGTGATGATGGACTTCATCAGTGGGTTGCCCTTAACACCCACTAAAAAGGATTCTGTTTGGGTCATGTGGATCGATTGACCAAGTCCGATCATTTTATTCTGGTTCGGACGGATTACTCTCTGTAAAAGTTAGCAAAGCTTTATATCTCCAAGATTGTAAGACTGCATGGGGTTCCTGTTTCAATAATTTTTTATAGAGATCTTTGTTTCACTTCTTAATTTTAGAAGAAACTGTATGAAGATCTAGGATCAAGATTGGACTTTAGTACTACGTTCCATCCTCAGACCCTTGGTCAATTTGAGAGAGTGATTTAGATATTGGAAGATATGCTTCGGAGTTGTGTGATAGATTTTCGAGGTAGTTGGGAGGAATTTCTACCATTGGCTGAGTTCGTCTACAACAACAATTTCTAGTCTATCATTCAGATGGCACCGTACGAGGCTATCTATGGTCATAAGTTTTGTACTCCGCTATGTTGGACTAAGTTGGGTAAACATCAGGTTTTGGGTCCTGAGTTGGTTTTTGAGACCGAAGATAAGGTTAGACTGATTTGGGATAGTCAAGGTGGCTTCTGATAGACAGAAGTCCTATGTAGATCTGAAGAAGAGAGATATCGAGTACTCTGTGGGTGACTTCATTTTCCTTAAGGTTTCTCGGTGGAAGAAAGTTTTGAGGTTCCGTTGTAAGGACAAGTTCAGCGGGCCATATCAGATTTTGAAGTGTGTGGGACCAGTCGCTTATCAGCTACAGTTACCTTTAGAGTTGGACTGTATCCACAATGTCTTTCATGTCTCGATGTTGAGGTGGTATCGGTCTGATCCATCTCACGTTGTTTTTGTTAAAGAGATTAAGATTAGACCGGATTTGATTTTTGAGGAGGAGTCGGTTCAGACTTTGGATCATGATATCAAGGTTTTGAGGAGGAAGCCCATTTCGTTACTAAAGGTTCTGTGGTAGAATCATGGCACTGAGGAAGCCAAGTGGGAACTTGAGGACTCGATGCGTCAGCAGTATCCTCATCTATTTAGATAAGGTAAATTTTGAGGTCGAAATTTCTTTTAGGGGGTAGAGTTGTAACACCCCGCTTAATTTGTTCCTATTTCTGTAAATACCTGACACAAATATGTATATGCTTCAGTGGCTAAGTGTTTTGATTGAGTGTTTGAGGTCTTAAGTTCAAGTCCCACATTTGAAAAATTTTGTTATTTTAGATCCAAGCCTTATCCTTGTAGGTTGGGCTTATATAAATTGTCTGATAATCCATATTAGAATGAGCCTACTGGTTCGAGTGGTAAGAAGTTAGTGCGTGGGGAGGTCTTGTATTCAAATCCTTGCGTGAGCATAGGTGATAATTTTTGCTTTCGGTGTCTGTTAGAGGTTGGAAGGAACCGAAGTTCTGATGTGGCTGTGAGTTAGTGGGTTAGTGGGAGAAAAATAAGGGATATGTTAGATATCTTTTATTTTTTTCTTTTTTTTCAAATCTTAATTAATTTCTTTTCCTCTTCTTCCAAAATTTGACATTGATTTTTGTTTCTTCACCTTTCTATCAATTTCTTTTTTCTTGTTCTTTCCATCTTTATCTCCCTATTAATTATGGTGTTTTCGACTCCCTGTTTTCGTGCGTTTTGGTAAGTGGTGGTAAAGTTTTGCTCGAGTTCGGGGGTTTTTTTTAATCTCGTTCTGAAGATTTTTTTTGTTAGTTTAATTTATTGGCTTTGGCAGCAGCGAATCGTGAAGAACATGACTCCCCTCTCTTGAAATGGTAGTCAGAGTCTTTCAGGAAATCGGGTAGGCGTTGAACATGTGATTTTTATTGTTTTTTATTTTGTTAGTTCGGTTTAACTATGAGTTAAGACTGATTTTGGAAGTTTTGATGTATCGATTCTAGGTGCTGGTTGGCTTGGAGTGTTTTCACATCAAAATTGTATCAATGTGTTCCCAAAACGCAGAAAATCGAGCTTCGATGAAACACCAACGTGTGCCTGGCCGTATGGCTGGCCATGTGCGAGACACAGCCGTATGATTAATAAAGGTAAGGTCGCGCGCATGACATGACCATGTGCTGGTGTGAGTGTGGCCGTGTGGGCCACACGGGTCTGTGGGATTTGAGCCAGGCCATGTGGACCACACGGGTGAAGCCAATCTGGGCGTGTGGGCTCACACGGGCATGTGGGCCCAAAATTCTAAAATTTTTCCTAGGGTCACACGGGTCGTTGCGGTCAACTGTAGGCCTATGATAGGGTTGGTAAGGGCTAACCAAACCCTAGATTATGTGATATGACATTTTGATAGGCTTCTCTGAGTAGGACACGGCTATGCATGTTTGATTATTTTGCTATATATATCTGATATCTATATGCAAGCATGACATTTCTGTATTTGAAATCTGTAATTATGATTGGGGTGAGGATTGTATATGTGGAGGAAGTGTTCTGTATGGCGATCATCGCCTATATTCTGGCAGTCTAGCTGCGAATTATCTGATATGTGTCATAATGACACGGTGTGGTGTATAGGGATGGGTGGGTGTTTTTAACCCCACATGGTGTGATGGGATGGTCAGAGTTGATATGTAGATGATAGGGGTAGGATTCTGTTTATCTATATCTGTAAAAGACTTAAGTCCGAATCTAAATTTGAATGTTTATGTGATATCTGTATGTATGGCATGTCTATTTATGTTGGGTTACACACTAAGTTTACGAAAACTCATATCTATTTGTCTATTTTGTTCAGGTAATCCACAGACCTAGGTAGATCGGTACAGCAGAGCCTCTCGGTGACCACGAGTTCATATACAGTTTAAGATTATGGTTTATTTTAATAGAAGGTTTATTCTGGATGTTTTGTAATAATTGGACTCTTCGGATGTTTGGATTAATTTTGGGATTTGGATTTCGTTTTAACACTTTATTTGCGACGATTATCGAAAAACATGGTTTTTACTAAAACAAGGTTTTCTGAAGATACGAACGGGGTTTTCAAATATAACGTTTCTATGACTCTCGCTGAAAATTATATGTTGGCAAATAAATTAATTAAATAAATGTTTTTAATAATAGATACTAAAGAACTTGAATTATAAAACTTGAAAGATTTATCGAAACAACACTATTTGCAAAACCTTTCTTGGTAACATCTCCGAATTCGGCTATAACGTTTAGGCCAGGTTTGGGGTATTACAAATAGTACAACATATTTTCCGCACAATTTCTAATTTGAGATTTTGAGATGCAATTGGCAAAAGTGATGCATTTTGAAACTATAAAAGAATGTCAATTTGATTTATTTCTAAAGCCAAGTATTATTTAATTTACTAAAGATGAAGCAATCAAAAAGTTCTCTTGGTTTGAATTTGAGTTTTTGTTTCCGCCACTTTTGGTAGCCAATATAACCTCCAGAATCTAGTCTAAACTTCTAGGTCGAGTTTTGGGGTGTTACAAGATAATTGAAGCAATTAAGGAAACAAAGAAGCTAACCCGTATATAAAATATTAATAAATAAATTATGAGAGGATGAAAGTTAATAACAAATTTGATTATGATGGGCAAATGAAATTACGATGGGTGGCAATGTCTACAAGGACCTAAAGTCATTTTTTTAATTTAACTTGAACAAATATATTCGATTCAAATCGATTCGATTCGAATTTCATCTCACTCGACTAAATTAGAAAAAAAATCAAATCAAGTTAGGAGGATAAAATAAAATTCGCCAACTTGATTAACTTAAAATTTTTTTCATTCAATTCGATTGAACGCTCCCTAATTGGACTCAGTTTCAACCTTTGAAATTCAATTTCGTATTTTATATCAAAATTCATACATATATCCACAATTCGAGCTTATTTCATAGCCTTAAATTTTAATTTATATTCTCACTATTTCATCACTAATTAATATACACAGCTTAAACAAATATTTCAAATCACATACAAATCATAACCATTCTAACTTACCAATGTCAAATTTATGTTATTTAATTTCATACATAATTATTTATCAAATATTTCATGAAATCAGGTATATAATTATAATGTCCAAATTTAGAGCTAAATGTTTCAGGGTTGATAAAGAAAGCCTTTATTCCTCAAATTTTAAAATTTTTACAAAATAGTCCCTGATATTCCAATTTTGTATTTTTTATGATTTAGTCCTTAAAATCCAAATTTTCATTGTTCTACAAGTCAATCCTTAAAAAATAATTTACTCATTCTAAAAACAGTCCAGAATTTCCATAATTTAAAAATAAGTCCCTTTTTACCAAAATTTTCAAATTTTATAATCTTTAAAATTCGGTCCTTGTAACCTTGAATCTTATCAATTAATGTTCTCTTTCCGAATTCTCATATCCTATAATCATACAAATTAATTTATGCATCTAAATTCTATATTTTCACATCCCAATTCTCATAATTCTAACATTTCAAAATTTTATAATCTAGCCTTTATTTCAATTTTTTTTATCAAATTAACCACTTAACATATATATATATTCATCCAAACAATGTAAAACTAAATATCTACCACTTCAAACATAATAACTACACAAGTCCATCATTTAGAATAACTATTTCCAATTTCAAATATTTATAGTAAAATAATCCTCACTTTCTTACTTTCAATTTTTCACATAATATCATCTGCGAAATTTTTCATAATATCAATCATCATTTATTTCATACATAAACATAATACTTTTTATCACTTAAAACATAGAAAAATAATTATGCATACTTAATTCTTACAATTTTACATCGAATTATACAATTAAATAAATATAATATAATAATAATTTAAGCAACTTACCCATATTTTCTCTCACTTCCATCTTCCTCGTCATGCTTCTATGATTGGTTTCGTATGAAAAAACACTCTTGAATTAAGCTTTGGTGCAAAATATCACTTTAATTTCATGAAAACTTCAAAGATTTTAAATTAAAATAGACCAAAATTGAATAAATTAGATTTTTTTTCTTTTCTAAAGATATTCTTAAACAAAACCATGACACTCGCCCAAAACTCAGCCAACAGACCTTTATATAATGATGGGGGAATCTTCTTTTTTCTAGATTTTTTCTTTCTTGACTTTTCTTTCTTTTATTCATTCATTCATTCTTCATCATCATCATCATCATCATTTTTCTATTTTTGCCATTTCTCCCTTTTAATATGTAAAAAAATCTATATATTTTTTCTTTCACTTTAATTCTTTAATTATCAACCAATTGAATTTAACACATTTCTTCTTTAGTTTCTACATCTCTCTCTCCTTTACACCTCAACATTTAGGTATTCTAATATTATGATTATATCTCCAAATATCAATTAAAAGTAAAAAAAAAATTGCGTGAGTTCTTCCTCCATAAAATGAAAAAATTACACTTTAATCCATATACTCTTAACCACTTTTCAATCTAGTTCATATCTCAATTTTCCAGCTCCACCTATCAAACCATAGCCATTCATCATTCATAAAAAATATTTTGCAGATGTTTGCCCTTTTTACTATGTTTGCCCTTTTTACTAAAAGGGTAAATTTACACTTTTAATCTTTTATGAAATTTTAATTTAATCTTTACTAAAATTTCACCATTCATACTTTAATTTCCAATGTAAAATTTTAACTCTACTATCATTATATAATGAATAGACATTTACATTTTATACCAAATCAAGCTTAAACATCATTATATAATGAATAGACATTTACATTTTATACCAAATCAAGCTTAAACAACCATATAATAGATTATTATCATGTTTAAACCCGACCCGATTCAATAAATACTTCTAATTCCACATAGTCCTTGTTGAGTCCAAAGTTTCCTCCCGCAGCTCCTGAACTTCCTTTCCGAACAACAAATTCATCCCAAAAGCATCCCAATTTTCTTTTTTTTTTTTTTTTTGAAACAATGTTCATTTATTTTCATGCCTGGTAACCGATTAAAGAACGCAAATGTTGTCTAATTATGGGTTTTGGTTGTGTGAGAATTAGAAGCAACAACCATTTTCTGGATTGTGTACTACCATTTAGAAGGGAATTGATGTACATAAATACGCATTAGTTTTGCCAAACAAGGCTGTGACGCAGAAACAAAACGAGACAGCAAGAATTTGATGATCACGAATCTGTCACCAAAATCCTCCAAACTGGCCAGCATTCAGCTGCCTCCACAGTAGGGCAAAACTTGAATTTCTGTCTCCTATGGATGAAATGCTTTGCAGCATACCTGCATCACAAGTTCATGCAACTACGCTTTTTTACAGATTCCTTTCACAAGGTTCAAGCCATGGAAATCCCAGAAAATCAAACACCTCCTTCTCTGTCTCCAATTTCAGACTTGCGGTACCTCTTGAACCCTACAAATGAATTCACATGAATTGATCCACAGAATACAGATTTAGCTAAATTAACACAGCAAAATTGAAAAATTACCCGTTTACCGCCTGAACCATGAGTAGCTGGAAACAGACCTGTATCATCAAGTCTATATCCTTTAGATTCTGCTAGCAGTCTCAACCTGCACTAAAGGACCGATGTCAGTGTCTACATGTCTCTGCTTGTTCGCAACAATTAAGAGATGCAATCAAGAAACAAAGAAAGAAAATACATATGAACCATAACTCATTAATCCTCCATAATGCCATCAGGAAATCCCTTCCATTGTATAAATAGTAACATAAACATGGTTCGTTAGATTTGCAAGGGAGAAAGAATCACAAAATGGTTCTAATAACAATATAAGCCTCACTCAGATACAAGAGGCAGGTGAAATTAGCATAGAGCAGGTAACCCAATGGAACGGGAAGTAAATTAGCTCTATACCCAGTTATAGAAATAAACTTGTAAGGTGGAGAGTCTAATAGTATAAAAGACACATTCAGCTACAAAATGTAGGAAGTGACTTTTGACACCAAAAAACACCCAGCATTGTTAGTGAATCAGATTATTTCAACAGCATTTGTTGATTACACTATCACATACTATCAGCAAAAAACATACAAGGAATACTCATATATGCTACAATAAAATTACCATCCATCAGCTAGCAACACAATTATACCAACAAGTGGCATGTCACATCCAATAAATAGTATATCTTGAATGTATTGCACCAATCCAATGTTGACGTTCAAACAAGCAATGTTAGCATGATGATAATGCCCAAAGCCATAAACACCAACAGCAAGCCAATTCTCATACTAGTTCATTCTTTTGGTAATGAATATACCTTCTATTTAACACATCATTCCCAGTCCATGCTATTAGTCCAAATGCATATATGTCCCTCGGGTATACCTGCAAAATAGAAATATAGCATACAAGCAAATTACTGAATTATACTGTAACTTGCATACTGTAACATGAGAATAACCAACGCATAAAATTCAACATGGCTTGATAAGACTAGTAAGAAGATAAAAATAAAGAAGTTTTCCATGACCTGAGAAAGCAAGGTCACGAATTAAGCAAATCATGCTCAATAAGGATGCAATGATGACATTTCACTAAAATGCAAGAGAAATCATTTATACTAACCACCTTATCCTTCATTTTTTTCCATTTTCATGAATAATTCTGATTACAGTATAAAGATCAATGAGCTACCTTAAAGTCTATACGGTGCCTGAGCTCTTGTCCAGGATAAGTGCAAAGACCAAAATATGTATCAACACCTGAATCAGTACCCTATTCACATAACATAGAGAAGTAAAGGTGAAATGCAATGAAATTAGGGAAACATTAGAACAGAAGTCAAGAAAATTCAACACATTACAGATCAGACATCAAGTATTTGGTACTAAAATCAAGAAATAAACAATAGCTACCCTATCAGAAAAGTCAAATAAACAACTTGAATTACAACTTCAGTCTTCAACAGAATCAAGTTAGCTAATTTTGCTTTTGCAATTGAATTTTCATAGAAAGTACCAAGTCTAAAATCTTCAGTATAACCTTTTAGGTTTTCTTCTCATCAGTTTATTTTATACCAAACAAAGCATTTAACTACTTCTAATTGAACTTGGCTATCTATAAATTGTTGACTCTGCAAGTCTTGTAACAACAGGTAACATCTTGGTATTAAACACTAATAAAAGGCCATCATTCTGTAACCTTACACAACCCAACTAGGAGCAACTATAATTTGCCACTATTTGCTTAGTAGAAGCATGTTTCTTGTATGCAACTCAAGGAAGTGACAAGCCTAAAATTACAAGTACATATTAGCGCATCATGCATGAGCACCCTCATCATCAGTATAAAGTAAGTAAATACAAACAATAGAAAAACATTTACCTCTTCACTATGGGTACTAAAAATCAAATCTTCCCTTAATAACTTCATCTCTTTTAACCGCTTGACATAATTTTGCAGAAAACCTTTATGGCTGAAATCAGAAAGCAATTAATCCCATTTGTTGCAACTAATACCATAAATAGTTAAGTAGAGAGTAGGAAAACCACAACAGGTAATACGCATGAGTTAAGAAAGAGAAGAAATGAAAACAGACCACATCTTTTCAACATATATTTGCAGGAAAATATCATAGGAAACTGAACTCAGGGATGCAGCTACAGACTGGAAATCATACGTAGAAAGCCATTCCACTTCTTAATAGGATAATAATAATCTTGCCTAAACCACTAGATAATTTATTAACATGGAGCCTTCCTCATATGGTTGCAGGAGAAAACATGGTCAATAGAATTAAGACTGAAAAATGTAAAAAGAAGTTGGAACTCCAGAAAACATAGCATTATATAGAACATCTCTAGTTTCTCTCTATAATTCAAAGAAAACAATAATAAGAATAATAATATTCTTGGTTGTAAAGCTTCCAATTTATTATACTAGATTTTCTTGCAAGTTACTAAGCTTTCTTGCAATTAAAGTTTTATTCCTAATTAAACCTTAAAAATAACTAATAATCTTAGCCCTGAATTTAAACCCTATAGATATCTTATAATCCTAGCCGTCCATAATATAAGACAAATAACAAAATAACATAATATTAAAATTAAAAACTCATGCATTATTCTCCCCAGGATGGAAAACTTAATTCGAACGAGAAAACTTTTATTGTTGTGTTCTTTACTCTTGTTTATGCTTCTTGTGCAATTCACCCAACAATTGATTAGTGCTCTTTTGAGATTCTTCAACAGCTTTTGATAAATCTTGCATGCGTTTCTTGTGCAATTCTAGACTAGGAGGCTTAAAATAGCTCGAAACATCTCCATTTACAAAGCCATTAGCAACAACCCGAGATTTTGAGTAATGATGTACATGACATCATTTATATCCGCTTGAAGAGCAATACAAATGTCTTCCCCATGTTTAATTGGAATACGCGAAGAACACCAGCAACTCCCATCTTGAAAATGCAGCAGCATTGCTGCTGCCAAACTGCATCAATTCTCTTAATTTAGCTGTTGTAAATACTCCTCAGGAACAGGAAGAAAAAGGTGAACCCCAAGCTTCTTGATACCCAAAATTGTCTAATCCAGGTAAAAGTCCAATTGGATCATCAATTTTGTGAACACTGAAGAAATTGAACTCCTATAAGGAAATGTCCTTGATAGTAGAAATTGTTGACTTGCCTTATCTTTTGTAAGATGTTCCATTAAATGGTAACAAGAAAGAATATTCAATTCCCACTCTTGTCTTGCTCAAGCAATTGCAATTTGTCTAAGGACTCGTTCTAGGAGAGTATTCCTGTCAGTGCATGATTCAGGGCTACCAACAAATCCAATCTCAGCAAAAATTTGTAATGTAGATAATTGAACAGCGTCATCTCTTCCAACAGGATAATCTCCCAAAAGTAATCATGTTGTAATTGAAAATAGGAAAGCTACACAAACATTGGATCCTCTATAGCTTCTTCTTTAATATGAGTTTGAGTGTAATATTTTACTTTGATCCTAAGCTGCGTTGACTTTTGCCAGGTGGTCACTTATATATTTATTATCATCTAATACAATGTATTCCTCATTCCCGGGATCAGGAGATTTGGAACTGGTAACAACTTTAGGACATTCAAATGAATATGTTGTCCAGATGCCAAGGAAAACAATCATGTGATTATATCAACAGCAATGTGAGCAATACAGATAACAGAAACCCACTTAAGTTTTACTTCATAACTAATTAATAGAGTTAACGAGTTAAACATGTAATACTTGTCCTTTCTCTTTTTTACAATGATTAGTAGAATGCAGTTTAGAAGCAGATAAGTAGAATAATTAGATTTTAAACAAAATCAATTAACTAGGGAAAGTAAGGACAGAAGCCAAAGAAGGAATTAGAATTTAAACCTTTTTCCATCAGGATGTGTAATTACAATGTCTAAATCTCCACAGGAAGCTTTTCCACGTCTATATGATCCCCCACATACAACAACCATCTTCAAGAGAAATATCAGAAAAAATTAAAGGATTCACATAGACATTGTTAAGCCAATGACATAAGGTCTAATCACATGAAGATTGCTGCTTAAGGTATGGCTGTGAAATATACATCTTGATACATATAAAGTCCAATAACAGCATATATTATTCTAAAAACAGATTCCAGTAGGTGCAAATACCATTAATCAACAATAATATCTGCTTGCAATTCAGTCCTAGTAGAACCTATTCCTAAAATCCAATCCCATGACGCATCAAAGGAAATCCTACAACCTACTAGAATTCCTTGACCTTTTTGATTAAAGAACATAGTTCATTCTACCATCAACAAGTTGATCCAGACTGAGGGAATGGGATTTAATCCAATAGCCTCCTCTCAAGTTTTTGCCTTTCTGAACTTGCAATAAAGGTCAATTCTTATGTTTATACAGTTCCCCAATAGATTAGATAGTTGTGCTGATTGTGGAACCACAACACACGCCAACAGAGGCTGCCTTTCCCAGAGTTTGATTAGCAGCTACTAGCATTCCCTTTCATGTGTAAACTAAAAACTCCAAAAGTAAAGTTGATTTAATATGCTGTTGCAGGCTTATTTCATGAACAAACTAGGTTTCAGTACAAGAAACGATACTGCTGAAGTACAATTTAATCAAATGTTTCATGCCTTATGAATCTCTTATGCCTAAGCGACAAGCTTAAGTGTACCTTAGAATTTTTAAAATAATTCA
The DNA here is from genome assembly GCA_020496765.1 of Gossypium stocksii. Lineage (NCBI taxonomy): Eukaryota > Viridiplantae > Streptophyta > Magnoliopsida > Malvales > Malvaceae > Gossypium > Gossypium stocksii. Next base: position 65,592,199 of record CM035621.1, read on the forward strand.
AGTAACAGGCAACTGCACCATTATAATTATGGGTGTAAACAAGTCAGGCTCCTCATGTGCAAAAATAGTGTTCAATGTACGTATTTACAATTTACAAAACACAAACAAGTCGAGCTTCTGTGGCTCAAGTAAATTGCAAGTGGGGTTCAAGCAAGACAAATGAAGCTCAGTCAAGCTCGAGCCAAATTTAAAGACTCAAGATTTTGGATCAGCCAACTTTGAGCTGGGCGATGTATCGATTTGACAGTTCGAGTATATCCCTAATTATAACACAAAATGAATAATTGACCAAATAACTTTATTTCTCAATTAACATATAATGGTCAAAGCACCAATATATAAAGCATTTATTATTAATTCCATAACATTTTTTTTTGTAGTAGCCTGTTGAGAATCTTTGATTTATTTGACAGCATTGAATACCTAATCTTTAGGAATTATAACTGATTTTTAGAGATTCTAATTAGAGAAATCTTCCATTACATGATTCAATGCTTCATGTGTATATATATATGTACATATTTCTGAGAAATACATAGTTTTGAGTGAGTTTTTCCTTAATATATAGTATTCACCTCTAGTTTCATCATGGTATCAGATTTTTGATCCGTTTTTTGGGAAAAAAATTTCCCCTATTTTCAAAGTTCGTTCCAAAAACCATAGAAACACAAAATTGGTACTTTCCACCCTAGCCTTAATTTTCTCTCTCATCGCCCCTACCATTGGAGTCGGCATCCACTAACCGGCGAATCCCCGAAGTCCGGTGACCAAAAGACCCACGCATGAGCCTCACAATCCGTCACAAGCTTCTGCATCTTTGTTTCACATGCTGCGCGTGGCCTTCACCTGTTGCCACCGTGTTTTTTTCCAACATCATTACAGTGCTCTTTGCTCCCTTCCGGTCATTCTCCTTTGATTGTTGGTGTATTTCAACTAATTTTTTTTTTTTGTGTGGGATCTCTTTTGTGTTTTTACGAGTGGTTTTTGTTATAATTTTTCCAAGCAGATTTTTTTTTGGGGGTATTAGTATATTTTTTCAGCATTATGTTGAAAGACGAGAAGCTTGTGATTCCAACCAATAATCCCTCATTGCAAATTAATCTTGTTAAGCTTGATGGACGTAATTACCTTGGTTGGTCAAGGTCCTACTTGTTTATCAAGGCTCGTGGGTTGTAGGGATACATCACCGGCACCACGTTGAAACCTGAACTCATTAATTCAACTTTTAGTCAATAGGATTCAACGAACTCTCTTGTTGTGGCATGGCTTATCAACTCTATGCAATCTCATATTTCCAAAACTTATTTGTTGCTTGATACTACGGAAAAGATTTGGAATGTTGTTGCTCTCACCTACTCTCGCATTGGAAATGATGTGCAAATTTTTTAGATTCGTAATAAAGTCCATGGTACAAGACAAAGGAGCTAATGATTTCTCAATATTTTGCTAAATTAAATGGCCTGTGGGAGGAACTTGATTATTATTAAGTTTTTCAGGCGACTTGTACCAGTGATGCCGGGAAATTTCAAAAGATGGGGGAGTGCGTTTTTGATTTCTTGGCTAGATTGAATCTTGAGTATGATCATATTCAAGTTCAAGTTCTTGCAAAACTCCGTTACCTTCTCTCCATGAGGCATACTCTTATGTACTATAGAAGGAGAGTCAACATGCCGTTATGCTCTATAATCCACCTAATGAGAAAGTTGAGCTCATTGTTAACTAGGATGGTCCATCAAGTGGTAAATCAAACAAGGATTACTTGACGTGTGACTACTGTAGTAAGCCTCGACACTCTAAAGATTTGTGCTCAAAGTTACATGGTCGCCCTGCTCAAGGTCATGGTGGAAAGTGAAGGAGTAATTCTCGGCCTCAGGCATGGGAGCAAATTGGATACTCTCCTGCACAAAAGGTTATTATCCACCATCTAAAAGTATTATATAAATATGGATGTAACATTTCGTTAGGATGAATCTTACTTTTCTTCATCACAACCATCTCTTCAGGGAGAGATTATTGAAAATGAAGAGAAGACACTTTTCTCTGTTATTCTTTCGAGGGAACATTTAGTTCCAGCAAAAACTTTGGTTCAAGAGAAGACTAGTGGAAGGTTGTTGAACAGGTCTGATTTAAGGACATAAACTAGAAAAGGCATGAAAGAAGATGTCATCATACAATCTACTGTGTGCCATGACTCTTCATTGTCAGGTGAGTCTTCTTTACTTGAATTTGCTACTGATTTAGAATTATCAATAGCCTAGCGAAAAAGTGTTAGAACTTGCACTTTACATCCTATCTCTGACTTTATCTCTTATGATTCCTTATCCACATCCTATAGATCTTTTACTTTGTCCTTGTTCTCTATGTCTGTTCCATAAGATTGGAGAAAAACTATCACTGATCTAAGATGGAAAAAGGCTATGATTGAAGAAATGCGAGCTTTAGCAAAAAATTGAGACGTGGGAACTGGTTAATCCTCCTAAGAGGCAGAAAATGGTTGGCTACAAATGGGTGTTTACTATCAAGTATAAGGCTAATGGTTTAATTGAAAGACCCAAAGTCAGATTAGTAGCGTAAGGATTCACTCAAACATATGGAGTGGATTATCAAGAAATATTTGCTCCGATTGCTAAATTGAACACGATTATAATCCTTTTATCATGTGCAGCAAATCTAGATTGAGACTTATAGTAGTTTGATGTAAAGAATGTCTTCTTACATGAAGACCTAGAAGAAGAAGTGTATATGAAAGTTCCTCCAAGATTACAGGATAAAGATACTTAAGGGAAGGTGTGTATATGAAAGTTTGCACCAGGAAAAGGTATTCTCTTCTCCAAAAATAGTCTTCTCAAGATAGAAGTATTTACAGATGCAGATTGGGCTGGCTCTCTTAATGACTGAAGGTCTACAATGGGTTCTTGTACTATTGTGGGAGGAAACTTAGTTACTTGGAGGAGCAAAAAACAAAGTGTTGTTGCTCCATCAAGTGTAATGGCTGAATATAAGGCATGGCTCAAGATGTTTGTGAGCTCTTATGACTGCAAAAAGGTATTGGAAGAGCTAAAGTTGTTGAACGAAAATGGATCAACCTTGTACTGTTTCAACAAAGCGACCATCAACATAGCTCAAAATCCAGTGCAGCACGATAGGACAAAGCACATACAAAATAGATCACCATTTTATCAAGGAAAAAATAGCTAATGGTGTCTTAAATCTACCTTATCTAACATCCCAAAAACAGTTGGCTGATGTTTTACTACAGGGCTTAGCTATAAGACTTATCATAATCTCCTTTGCAAGTTGGGCATGCAAGATATCTATGCACCAACTTAAGGGGGAGTGTTGAGAATCTCTGATTTATTTGACAACATTGAATTGCTAATCTTTAGGGATTATAGTTGATTTTTAGAGATTCTAATTAGAGGTGTTCTTTTCTTACATGATTCAATGCTTCCTATATATATTTCTAAGAAATACATAGTTTTAAGTGAGTTTTTCCTCAATATATTAGAGTATTCATCTCTAATTTCATCAAGCCCTTTCTTGCATAAAGGGAAAACAAAAGTAGAAAAGGAAGATATCAGTTGCATCTGTGAGGCAAACACATTATATATGTACAATACATAGTGGCACATCATCAGATAACTTTTCTACCGACAGGACATAGCTTCACTATATTCAAAGTCTAAAGCATCATAGTTCAATCTAAACTTTGAGTGCTCACCCCAGGTATGATATCTTCTGCTACTTTCTGTAAAACTAATTCCATCTCTTGAGCCTGTTCAACAAGAAAACACATCAAATATTTCCATAAAAATATGGGATAAACCTGAAAATTCTGTCAGGAAAACACTTGGCAGGAACATATAGTCAGACCTCATGCCGTGGGATCCTTGTCTTAATATCATCAAAATATTTCAATCCTATCACTTGAGAATTTGTTAAAGAATCTTCATTCTTTAAATCATCTAATGTACGATGTCCTTTCTCATATAATTTTAGGGCTGTAGCTGGACCAATTCCCCAAACTTCACCAAATAAAGTTATTGTCTTTACCTGCTAAAGATTGAAAAGAAAATGTTGAAAGGTAAATAAATATTAGAAGGCATTTCCTTTCCATAAAATTTACCACCAGATATACATGCAAGTCAATCCTTGTAAAAAAGACTTCTTTTGTAAAAATAAGTCCAAAGAAAGAAAAAGAAATTTAGTCTAAATTCAATTGAAAAAGAACTTTTTATCTTACCTTCTCATCAGTTTCAAAATGGTCCAACTTGGATAACTTTCCAGTAGTCACTATCTCCTGAATCTGCATAATATTCCAATGGCCTGGATAAATTTTAGAAGACTAAAAGGTCTATATGTGTTTAAAATCACTTAGAAGGAACATTTTCTGGTAATCTACACTATGCCCTGTCCCAAATTACTGTCCTTTCAAGGAAAAAGTTTAAATGCGAAAATTAAAACAAGTCAACCAAACTGGGCAACAAATGCTGCAAGCAAAATTTTGAACCCCAAACATGTACACTTACATGTTCTTGCATTGACTTCCCAATTCCAGGCAGATCTTTTACCTGATCTGCACTTTCAACTTTAAAGGGCAACTTCTCAACAACTGCAATAGCCTTGTAGTAGCTAAATGATCTTCGGTCATCACCCAGCGCTTTTGGTAGAAATTAACCATCACATATTAGATCCTCAAAAAATAACATGCAGCATACATGTGAAGCAAAACCAAGTCTGACCTCTATATACGTTGACAAGTTTCCCAAATATCTCTGTAATGCCCTTGTTTAAATCTGGCGGACTGTACTGAAAAGATGTTTGCATGCCAACCTAATTACCAAGTACAGTATAATTTTACAAGGATGAAAACATGAAACTTAAAAGCATACACCTTGCTGTTAAGACGCTAATTTTTAAGGCTATTAACTGCATTAAGCAGGAAAAAAAAAAAAAAAAGAAAAAGAAGAAGAAGAAGAATGGCCACAATAGGTAATTTCCATCTGCACTAACAATGGAACAGGGAACTCACATCCTTATCTTGAGTATTAGAGATTTCAGGACTGCTAGTTAGGGAGCTGGGAGAGTGGGGCTCAGTATTTGATGCCCAAGATACAGAGTTAGTTTCTATATCCCCTTTCTTTTCTTCATTAGTTTGTTTTATCTCCTCATGTGAGGATTTGATTCTTTTGCAATGTGAATGTTCATCATAGCTGGAAGAATTCCTGTTGGCTGGTTTAGGCTTCAAACTCCTGTCAAATATATCGAACCCTTCAGGATCCACTTTCAGAATGTAGAAATCCTCAGAAACCTTTTCACCAGCTGCCAAGCTTTCCTCCAACCACTGATACAAAAGAACATGCTGCAACAAGTAGTTGTTGCAAAACAGCTTATACTTCAACTAAGCACCTTAGAAATAAACTTCAACACATGTACAACTCATACAAAAGTAATTATTCAAATGATAATTATGTAATTTGGAAGAAGGATGTGAAAGAGTAAACTTGGATTTTGTTTGTTATATAAATTGTGAGAATTAAATGTTACTATATACAAATTAGCTAAAGTTCAATATTCCTATATATTTTAAACGGTATAATAAGATTAAGTTAATAAATTCAAATTCACAAATGCCTGTAAGTTCTTCAAATACACCACAATGTTGTTTTTTGCTAAAAATGAATTCCAAAATTTGGATTTCAATTTCCTTTGTTATATACTTTGCGGGAGTGAAATACATACAATATGTGTATATTAGTTAAGATTCAATATGGTTATACATTAGAAAGGCATACACATAAGAATTCCAAATTCACAAATATCTGCAAGTGTTTCAAGTACACTGCTAAACTAAATATATAAATTTGAAAATTCATCATTAATGTTACATTTGCATGTGTTTTATTATACAATCTACAATACTTATCAAATCTTTTTTTTTTTTTTTTCTTTTGAAATCAAATTTCCCAAACACAACCTAAAGAATTCATGAATTTTTAAAATAACCATTAAAGTAATAATCACATGTTCTTTATCAATTTAAAGAATCCAAATTCCTTCTTTGTGATACATTTTACCAAATGCAATATTAGCAAATTAAAAAGAAAAAAAAAAAAGGTGATTCTTAATCAAAAGAAAGGTTGCAATTTTCCCCAAGCAAAGGCAAAAGTAAATATAATTTTTACAGAAGTTATCAATAACAAGGAATTTTCCATGATATCTTTGAAATACTATCAAATTAAAAGATGAGAAAGAGTGCTGACCCCTTTGAAGCGAGCCAATCGGTCGTCATCGACGTGGTAAAAAAGAGCATCTGGGCTGATAGCAAAAACATGACTGACTTTTTCGGACAACTGAGTCTCAACCTTAGCTCCCATTTGTACCAGCTTTTGCTTCCAAATCTAGAATTCACCACAAGAATACAATATAAAAATGGTGCCAAGTAAATGGGATGTTATGGTAATGGGAATAGAGAGTGAAGAGACCTGTAAACGAAGAGACTGGACGCCATCTTCGATTAAAAAAACCGTCATACCGGCGAACATTCCTTGTGGATCGGGGGACGAAGACTTTCTTTTGGTTCGCTTGGGTGCCATATTTTTTCATCTTCTGGTTCTTTCAGCAATCTTCATAGAATAGTGATGTGACCGTACGAGGGAAAATGATGAAGGGTCAAACCGAAATTACATAGTATTCTGAGATAATAAGTAAGAAACAGAGAAGAAGAAGAAGGAGAAAATAGAATGACGAAATACAAAGAGAACAAGAACAGTAGAGAATTTTGTTTTAGAAATTTCTCGAAAATTCTATATATATATATATATCCGAATTCGGCCTCCGACCCGATCTGGAAAAAAAATAGAGTTAGATGGAGAGGTTGGATGAATTTAGAAAAATCATTGAATCGATTTGGGGGCTAAATTAACTCTGTATGCAAAAATAAAAGATTATTGTCACGTAGCATTTTTAAAAATTTAGGAAATTGATCGTGGTTAATTGATTAAATGTCAGTTGTTTTGTCATTTTTATTTTTAGGTTTGATTATTTTTTCACTCATATTTATTTGATTTTGTTTTAAATTTTTTATATTTGTAATTAATATGTTTTTAATATATCAATATTTTTGGTTAAATAGTTAAATAATAATAATTTTATTTTTAAGACTCATATTCAATTCCTTTTTCTAAATATATTTATAATGTTTATTTCAAGTAGTTTTAAGCTTTTTTTTATTTTTAATTAATAAATATATTATTTTCAATTTTTTATTTTTAATTTTTTTATTTTAAATTTTACTTTTAATTAATAATTCTTTTATTGATAAACTTAAATATTAAATATATAATTACATAATAAAAATATATATTGCATATATCATTATGTTAAAAATATTTAAAATTAATAACACCTTTATATATAATATAAACATCAACTAATTTTTTTATATATTTTTCTTTATGTATAATATTTATATGTCAAATATTTATTTTATTCATGTGTATAGTTATTTCTAATATTATAAAATGAAATAATTATTTCAAATATAATTATTATTTTTATATGTAAAATATTTCAAATATCATTATTTTTTCATCTACATTATGGTTATGATATTTTGAATATTTTTATATGTGAAATATTTCAATTAATTATTTCAAATATCATTATATTTATATGTGAAATATTTTAAATACACACAAAAATATATAATACTAAAATTTACTACACTCATGATATGGATTGAAAAATAGATATTATACATATAAAAATTATATTTACCAAAAATAATTATATTTTTAATAATTATTTGATTTTATGAATAAAAGAGTTGTTAATTAATTTTTTAAAATAATATATTTATTAATTAAAAATAATAATAATAAGCTTAAAATAACATGGAATAAAAATTACAAATGTATTTAGAAAAGGAGAATTGAACTTGGGTCTCAACGATAAATTTAACTATTTAACCAAATGAACTAATATCTTAAAAACATTAATTAAAAATATAAAAAGCTTAAAAGAAAATGAAATAAAAAATATAAATATGAGTAGAAGAAGAATTGAACTTGAGACTTAAAGACAAAATCATTAATAATTAACCATCCAACTAAACAAACTAATTATATTAAAAAAGTCAGAAAATACAACTTACGCGTTTTCTTCCACTCTCTCCAAAAACGACATATTTCTCTAAATTTAAAAAAAAAAAATCAACCTATTTAACCAATAAACTTTTTTTTGACATGTATGACCTATTTAACCCGAATTGAGATTTATTTGTCTACTAAGATATTTACAAAAATATTACTTACATATTTATATATAATATAAAACCAACTAATAAGGGGCTATGAATAAAAAGGGTTAAAATGATGAGGAATTAAAGAAATATGTTGTTTTATATTTATCGGGATACGATGATTTTGGAGAGAAAGTGAAAATCATGTCTTATAGGATACGTTTTCATTAAAATTTAATAATTTAACTTCTTTGGTCAAGTGGTTAAATGTTGGTGTTTTTGTCATTGAATCTTGGGTTTGGTTCTTATCCTATTCACATTTGTATTTTTTTTATTTCATGTTGTTTTAAGATTTTTTTTTACTTTTAATTAATATTTTTAACACATTAGTTCTTTTGGTTATATATGGTTAGATAATTGTGATTTCAATTCCTTTTATAAGCATTTTAATATGTATTTTTTTATTTCATGTTGTTTCAAGTTTTTTTTTAACTAATTTTTATAATTAATAAATATATTGTTTTCAAGTGTTTTTTTAATTCATCTTTTTAATTAATAACTCTTTTATTTATAAAATCAAATAATTATTGCAAATATCATTATTTTTAGTAAATATAATTTTTATATGGGTAATATTTATTTTTTAATCCATATCATGAGTGTAGTAAATTGACATATTATATATTTTTGTATTTGTATTTGAAATAATTAATTGAAATATTTCATATATAAAAATGTTTGAAATATCATACCCACAATGTAGATGAAAAATCAATGATATTTGAAATAATTTACATATTTGAAATAATTATTTGATTTTATAATATAAGACATATAAATATTATATAAAAAAATATATCTAAAAAATTAGTTGATGTTTTAAAAAAATAATTACATATTTTTTATTTGATTTTATAAATAAAGAGTTATTAATTAAAAAACTTAAAAACAATATATTTATTAATTATAAACATTAATTAAAAGAACTTGAAACAATATGAAATAAAAAATACATAATGCTTATAAGAGAAATCAAACTTGAGACTCAAAGATAAAATTATGATTATCTAACCATCTAACTAAAGAAACTAATGCTTTAAATATTAATTAAAAAATAAAAAAAAGCTTAAAACAAAATGAAATAAAAAAAAAATATAAATGTGAGTACAAGAGGAATTGGACCTAAGACTTAAAGACAAAAACATTAACATTTAACCATTTAATCATAAAAGTTAAGTTGTCAATTTTCAGTGAAAATGCATTTTCAGCTTACGTCGTTGAAAACATGCCCTACAGGATGTATTTTCACTTTTGTATCCCGATAAATATTAAAAAAAAAAACACAACATACTTATTTAAATATTAAAAAAACCAACATATTTCTTTAATTCCACTAGGGGTGAGCAAAATATGATTAAACTAAATTATTCGAATAGAATTAATCTAATTAACTTGATTTTTTTCGAATTTTAAGTTTGAATCGAGTTAAATTTTCAAATTCAAATAAACCAAATACGAAACTCTTTTACTTTCCTTCCCCCAAATCCCCCCTTAGACCTGTTTACTTTTCCCAAAAAATTTTACTTCACTCTAAACCTCTAAAACTTTTTTTTATTTTCTCTCCGAAACTTTTACTTCCTCCAAACCTACAATTTTTTTTTCCTTTTGTTTTCCCCCAAAACTTTTATTTCCCCCCCCCCCAAATCTCAATTTTTTTAAATTTATGTCTACTATTTATATTATTAAATTAAATTTCACATTTTGTACAATTTATATTATTAAATTGTTTAATTATGCTGAATTTTCATCAGATTTTGTTAAAATTGAATTATTGATGATGCCATAAAATATTCATGTTAAAATTTTCTGTTGGTATCAATTTTACATTTTATTTTTAAAATAACTTTTATTAAAAAATCACATTTTTTATATTTAATATATTTTTAATTTCAAAATACATAGTGATAAGAATCAGAAGATAATTGAAGCAACTAAGCAAGCAAAGAAGTTAGCATGTATATAAAAGATTAATAAATAAATTATGAGGGTTGAAAGTTAATAATAAATTTGATTACGTTGGATGGCAGTGGCTATAAGGACCCAAAGTCATTTTTTAATTTAACTCAGACAAACTTATTCGATTTGATTAGAAGTTCATCTTAGTCAACTCGATTTAAAATTTCAAATCGAGTTAGGATGATAAAATAAGATTCGTTAACTCAATTTTTTTTCCATTCAATTCAATTAAACGATCACCCCTCAATTCTACCATTAAAATAATGTTGTAATATATGTAGTTGTATTTAGATTAATATAATTAAATTAACCATTACCTTTAGCATTAATTAACAGTATTAAAATAGTCATCTCTATTCTAATCAGATTAATTTCCAATTTTTTTGTTGTCCTCTATATAGTTCTAACTAATGGTCTTACTCTTTGAGTTTGTAAAATTTAGTTCTTCAAGTTTTACTTTTCATATAGCAGCTTAATTTTGTAATATTTTTTTAAATTATAAATACGATTAGCGTAATTCAAATTCAGATCACGTCTGGAACGACTAATTTATCATTCATTTTGTAATATTTAGTATTATACGACTATTAATACAGTTTTGTTTGAAACAAAAATTATTCTTACGTTTTACTCTTCGATATTGATGTTATATTTGATTCTTCCATATTCACACGTTTTACTATTCCTAATGTTGAGCTACTTATTTGACATTTAAGTACTTTCAATTACTCATCCATTAAATAGCAACACCTCACAAATTATTTTCTATTTTAGGTGAATTATTTTTGCTAAAGTTTTTCTTTTCTTATAAAGGGTGGGGTGGAGATTGTCTAGCTAGGGCATCCAATCTAGTATTGTTGTCAACAAAAAAAAATTATTACAAATAGTTTCACTTCAATGGTGCTAACTTGTACTTGTGTTTGTTTATTTTGATAAAACAAATCATATAGTGGAGTTTAATACATGTTGGAGATAATATTTTAAAAAAAGAAATCTTGCATTTTACTAAAATTATGTATAATTTCTCAAGCTTTTAAATTTCTACCAAGATATTTAAGGATTGTATGAGGAGTATCCATGGCAATCCTAAGTGCACCAAACATGCTTTATTTCACCTAATTGATTGTTTTACGCATCATAGTTATATTGAGGTGTGGTCAAATTTCAAGCTCCTAAATATAGTTTAATGATTTGGCTGAAGCAAATGTAGGATTCATTTGGTGATTAATTGAAGGCAAGTATATGTAGAAGAAACTCAAGGGTAGATTATAAGTTTCACACAAAAATATTATTAAGAATCTATAAACAAATCCAAAAAACTTTCTGTGAAAAAAACAGATAATAGGAAAATGAATTATAGAATTGAGAGAATATTTGAGAAAATTGTGTGAGAAATTATTTTTATCTTAAAACTCTATTTATTCTAATTAAAAAAACATAATTATGGATTTGATTTATTTGCATCTCATTGTAGTAGTAGTATTCGTACTTTTTCTAATTTCTCTCATTAATTTTTTTTAATTCATATTATGTTTTTTTTTTATAAATTTGTTTTATTATTCAGAAAGCCTGCTATAGTAAACAAAAACAGTTTACATTATATATATTGTCAAAATTGAAAATTCTTTTGTAATACATACTTTTTTTTTTATAATGAAATAAAAACACTCCTAGAAACTAGGAATGAACGTAATGAGTGGACTCTTCCTGTCGAGAAATATGAACATCATCTTCAAGTAATATTATAACATATCTCGATGGATCTTCAAAGAGAGTTAATTGATTTAACCCCCTATTGCCGCCTTCGCCAAACAATCAGCTACCTTGTTGCTTTCACGCAAGATATGTCTAAATTTTATCTTCCAATCCTGGTGGCACTATTCATGGATTAACCGAACTTCCCTAATATTGCTAATTGATGCAAAACCATTACGGATAGTATCAATAAGTAGAGCATTATCATAGTTAATTTGAACCTATTTGTAACCTTTCATCCAAGCCAGTTTCAACCCTTCCACCACGGCTCTTGCTTCTACTTGGAACAAATTCAATAAAATCGGAATAGTGGTTTCGTGACCATAAATCTAAGCTAAAATTAGAATTTATTTTAATATTATTACATGGTTTATATTATGATAGGGATGTTGTATGAAAATACTAATAGGAAAATTTTACTAATTTAGTGATTAATTAGAAAAAGGATCAAATTGCATAAAATGTAGAAGTTGAATTCTAGAAGTTAGAAGGATTAAATGGCTATGGAATTCAAAACTTAAGGTCCTTATATGATGATTAAACCATCAATAAAAAGTTAGTAGATTCTTTATGGATGAATCATCCATGGAATTTGAGAAAAAAGAAAAGGACTAAATTGGAATTTAGGAAAAGAAAGATGATAATTAAATTAGCATAGAAATATTGTAACACCCCTATAACCCATATCCGTTGCCGGAGTGGGTTATGAAGCGTTACCAAACCAAAGCACCACATTTGTACATTCACATAGACATAAGATCATAAACATTTATAAACATACTAAACACAACCAAAGATCAGAATTTAAAACTTAAAACAAATTTCCAAAAGATGCCATATTCGTTTGGCTTATATACAATAGTCAAAATATCATTCTACTTATGGTTTATTCTATACATGCCATGAGCTAAGCTTGAAACATAATGTTACCAAAACAGTAGATAGTGTGATGAAATGCTGACGATCCTCGAGCTAGTAGTGAGAGTCAACGATCTATAAAACAGAGAAACATAACATTCAAAGTAAGCTTTCATAATCTTAGTAAGTCTTAAGCAATTTAAACAGTTGAATTTAAAGACAAACCAAATGTTTGAAAACCCATAATATTATATAGGTATAATACTATTTGGACAATTATGCACAATCACATATAGCATTTTCACTCAAGTTAACTTTGAGCTCATATAAACATAGGCATTTATATGCTTCCATTTTAGCTTCAATTGAATCCAATTCAACTAGTGTACCATTTCATATCCACATTTACTTTCATCATTCATAGTTAAATGGTATATCGAATACTTTTCTATAACTTTTCATAATAACTAAATGCACCCATATACACATATACATATATATATACATACTTACAACATCTTCACATATGCTTCTCATTTCACATTCTGGATTCCATTCAGATTAATCTCACATATATAAATATATATCACATACCTGGCTAACTTAATGTCTTGAACCCATTTTATCATCCATTTAGCACAAGGTCGCATAATCTATAACTTTAATTAGTTTACCGGCAATTAGCTTGCTAGATAAAAACCCTGAATCACATCTATATACAAATTTTATAATTCAAATTCACATCATTTGTTTCTTCCAATAGCCATATTGCTTGAATCATTTCGCACACTCAGTGCCCCAATAACCGATCTCGCACACATAGTGCTCGGTTAAAGAACTCGCACACACAGTGCCTCTATTCATTCGCACACATAGTGCCCACGTTCATTCGCACACATAGTGCCCATTTTCACTTGTTATTTCACATCGAAATGACTTAACCAAATCTATAAAACATTACATATATACACTTTTAACATGTCATTCCATTTAACTTTGGATTCACATAGTCATGAACAGTTAAACATTTCAGAGCTAACTTTAATTCAATTAAATTGAACTAGAATGAAGTACCATATTCACATTTATAACATTCTTTTCATATTTGTAATCATATATATATATATATATATATACTTTCACGAATAATTTTACAAGGACCACATGTTCATAGTTAAGCTTAAACCTAAAATCATTTTCTCATATGTTCGATTCACATCAATCATCAAATTCATTTAACTCTCATGTACATAATTAGGTAGTACATACCTGAATAATTTAATTTATGGAACTAATTCACATTTCGTATTAGCGCATAGCCTTATAGCACCATACTTTTAATAGTTCACTCTTCAAAATTTATCTTAAACACATCATATCATCATATCTATTTCAACTTAGATCCACTAGTCACATTCGACTTATATCTATATAAATTTAAGTAATATATCTATATAAATATGCTATAACCAAATCTCACATGATATAGTCACATCGTAAGAGAGTTGGACCATTCGAACATAGCACATAGCTACTAACAATTTGCATTTCACAATTTACTATTCGGCCTTATCACATGCTAAGATTTCATCTTATTACACAAATTTGCCATTCGGCCTTAGCACTTATTAAACTTTTACCTTAACTTCTCATGCTTTTCATTAGATTATAAACATCTCTATTTATTCTTCATTCATCTAAATTTTCACATTCAGTTTTGATCATTTATACAAACAGCATCAATTATTCCAGATATCATGCATGTTTAATTACTTAAAACTTACTTGGTTGTCGTTGAACAATTAAGAGTAAGCTAATCGACTATTTTCGCCTTTCCCCTATCCGAGCTTGGTGTCCTTCGCTTTTGAGCTAAATTTTAAACAAATTGATTTGTTCAATCACTTAACCAAATTCATTTATTTATGCATCAAATTAAACTACTTACTATTATTAATCACATTCGGCACTTACTACAACCACATTAACCTTTAAACATCATCTTATACCATCTAATATAAAGTTTCATAATTTAATCTCATTAGCCGAATACTAATTCACCCTTAAAACCACATACGCCAAACTTTAATAAATTCAAAATTCATCTTACAATCAAACTAAACCATGCATTGACATTAAGCTCATTTGGCCACATAATATATAAATATAACTCACAAATCAAGTCATACACATCATAAGCCTCAATCGGCCATTTTAATAAACAACAAATAAATTCATTCTTTATTTTAAATCACCTACTTCATAACCTTCTAACCACAGCCGTATACCCTTTTAAGGCTTCTCAAAGGCATCATATTAGTTATAAGTATGAGTACACATCTCAACATGTACAAATTTTCTCAAATCATTACCTAACCACATTCGGCAACTATACATATATATATAATAAATGTTAATCACTTAGTCAATTGTTAATTGCTATTTAAACCACATATAAATAAATTCCAATTTCATGAAATATTTTACAACGAGAATTTATGCAAGACACCCCTAAGTCAAATTTACTTTATTTACCACATTGCTTACTTATTTCCACCATTAAACTCATTTAGCAACTAGTTCTATTTCAAAAATATCAAAACACCATTGAAAAAGTACCTATCTTAATTACCGAATGTCATATAATTCTTGTATTCATTCTTAACTAAATTTCTAGGCTTCAAGCTCAAATTTTAACTATATGTATCAAATAAAACATCAAACACTAAACCTTCATGCAAATTGACCATAGCCGAATGCTCTCTCTCTCTCTCTCTCTCTCTCGAGAAATTAAGCCATTCAAAACACCAATTGCTTAATTTAGGCTTACAAGCTTATAATCACATGAATTTAACCTCATAACATCTATCAAACACTCATTCATCAATTTCTATCATCAAGTACAATTTTTTTTTGAAATTTCCTATCATGACCGAATGCACAATTAACCAACATTTAATAAATTAATTCATGGGTTTAAAGTAGAACCAAGGAAGGAACTTAAAAACATGAATTTTCAACCAAACTATCATGAACTTACCTTGAATTTATCTCCCCAAATGACCGAATATTCAAGAGCTTCTCTTCTCCGTTTGTTTTCTTTAGTTTCGGCTAAGTGATAAAAAAATAAAGCTCAACTTTGTTTTTATCACCTCATTTTATGTTATATCATAACATATATTATTTTATATCATAATTTAAGTTTATAATTTATTATTAAACAAAGCACATGATGTATTAAACCAACCCCACTACCGTACACTTAAATAAAGTGGTAGAATAGACATGCAAATCCTCTACTTTATTAATTTACAATATTAATCATTTGGACATTTACCTACCACATTTTCAAAGTTTCTCAAACAAGTCCTTTTTAGCTAATTCCACATCCAAATGACAAAAATCAAAACACGACATTTTCACACATGAAATTTCACAAATAATAAACATAGAATGTAGCATTTGATTATTTTTGTTACTCGGTTTGGTGGTCCCGAAACCACTTTCCGACTAAGGTCAAATTAGGGCTGTCACAAATATCTTCATTTTATTTATCTTCATCCCCAAATTTTCTATGGAAACCCTAAGAGAGAGGAAAGAGACTTTCTTGGCATAAATTGATCCAGAAAGACCAAATACGAATTTGGATCGAGGAAAAGAAAAGATTTCAAATTAGTAGATTTTTGTACGAACAAGCATCAAGGTAAGTTTGTGTAACTTAATATTGAATCTTGAAATGCTTGGAATACATGATATGTGATATGAATGTTAAATTGAATGTTCAATATATAAATATGATGAAATGGTTGATATTGCATTGAGAAAAGGTATATGTAACACCCTTCATCCAAGTCCGATGCTGGGATCGGGTACGAGGCATTATCGGAGCTACGAACACACACTTACTCAATCCCGACTTACAAATTTCAAAAAATTAATTCCGCATGAGCATGGGACATGGGCGTGTGAGACCACACGGCCTGCCCATACGGGCGTGTCCCTGACCGTGCGAAATTAATTTTTTGAAATTTGTAAGTCGGGATTGAGTGAGTGCGTACTAAAAATTTTTTCAATCTTATTCAAAACACTCATATTATGGGCCTACGAGGCCTAAACAATACATTTGGTATGAACCAGGACTAAACCAGAACCATTCGAACATTTGTGAAAATATGACTCAAAACAGGGCACATGCCCGTGTGGGTCAGGGACACGCCCGTGTGGGCAGGCCGTGTGGTCTCACACGCCCATGTCCCATGCCTGTGTGAAATTAATTTTCATTTCAAACTTATAGGGTTTTTCACACGGCCGAGCACAGTGTGAAGAACATGGGCCAGAGGCACGGGCATTGCTATGTCGTGTGAAAACCCCTGTAGGTTCAAAATGAAAATTAATTCCGTACGGGCATGGGACACGGGCGTGTCCTTGACCCACACGGGCGTGTGCCCTGTTTTGAGTCATATTTTCACAAATGTTTGTATGGTTCTGGTTTAGTCCTGGTTCATGCTAAATGTATCGTTTGGGCCTCGTAGGCCCATAATAAGAGTGCTTTGAATAAGATTAAAAAAGTTTTAAATTTTCATGAAATTTGTAAGTTAGGATTGAGTGAGTGTGTGTTCGTAAGTCCGGTAATGCCTCGTACCTGGTCCCAGCATCGGACTTGGGTGAGGGGTGTTATAGGATAAGTCCCGGTTGAATGAAGGAAATTCGACGGATTAGTGTAAAGGTGATTCTGTAATATGTTGCAGACAGGATTTATTCGAACAAGTAATCCTAATAAGCCTCTCGAGCATTATGAGATAAAGTCTTGCAAGTATAATAATTGGTAGTCGCATATGTTATGGACTTGATGTGATCCCGCCTCAGTGATATGAGTCGAGTCATCTTAGTTGCCCGATCATCGATGAGAAAGTATCGTTCCAAAACTTGAAGTTGCTTGTAGTTGGCTAAATATGAAGGAAAGGATGGAAATAGGTTCAAAATAAGTTAAGTATGATAAGAATAGGTTCGGTTTAATAAGAAAATGAAATAGATAATTTAATGGATATGTGGAATGGAAATTCAGACTTAAGCGTCAAGAACGATCCAACACTATGAAGAGTGTCGTCCCGAGACTTATATTGCTTAAGGAGAAAAAAGGTGATGAAGGAAATGAGACCTTGACCCATTACCTAAAAGGTAGGAACCACAGGTATCAAGATAGGAATGAACACCACACCGAATCAGTGATAAGTTCAAAGAGAATCAGGTTGACGCCACTAACGAACAGATAAGTCAAGATGAGACTCGAATGAAATTAGAGCGGAAGAAACCTCACAAAAGAACAATATGTTCATTAAAAATGGCAAAAGCTCCTATATCAAGCTGGAAACAAGGTATTTATAGGAATAAGACAAGCCTCAGCCAAATGGACACATACATTCAATTGAGTTTTAATTAAGCTAATTAAAACTATGTGACCTTTAATGAACTTTAATAGATGTAACAGTTATGACAGCTTGTTTAATCTTCCAAATGAGCTAATAATGAGTTCTAATGAGCTGAATAAAAGATCATAATAGCCCTTTTAATTCCCTTTTGGACAGTCGAATTGTCACTAGCCAAAAATAAGTATCTTTAGCACACGAACGGTCCTCCTTGTGTAAATGCTAAATTTAACCAACCAAAGGTGAAAATGAATAGCCACCATTGTGAAGAAAATGTTTGGAAACTTATTGGCTTGTGAAAATAACTCCTTGTAACTCTTTGTCCATTAAATTCAGATGTTGGCTTTCAGTTCATCTTCATAACAGCTAAAGCTATCTCTTTCTTTAATGTTGGTCCATTAAACTTCTTGTAACTCTATGTAACAGCTGATTCAAATAATTAATTCACCTATAATCACAATTAAACAAATTAAATGGCTATGGAAAATTAATTAAGCTGGAATATACTAAATGCCAAAATTATTTAAGTAACTAAAGAAAGTTCAAAACAACTTAATTAATTAAACTAAGTATTAAAGCAACTAAGGAAAATTAAAACAACTGAATTAATTAAACTAAATATATTAAAAGTTCAGTCTAGTAATAATTAAACTAAAATTTAGCTTGCAAAAAGTTATATGGAACGCATGGTGTTGACCTCCATACTTGCTTGATGAGCTCCTTGTTCGAGCTTGGTGAACTTCGGGGCGTGCTCACATCAGGACTATCGTAGCTCTGTGTGAGCATCGATGTATAAGAATAGTAATTAGTAGTTGCATATATTGTGGACTACAATAGCTCTGTGTGAGCATCAATGTTATAAAGAGATTGGTAGTAATTCTGCATAAGTTGTGGAACTACCATAGCTCCTCGTGAGCATCAAAATATATGATTTACCTGAATGACTTGAAAAGATGGCTCGAGAGTTTCATACACCTTAAGTGTACTATATGAGAGTATCCATCGATATTTTGATAAATTCAATGGGCAAAACCTGGAAATGGATGATGAAACTTGAGATATTTTATCTTGAAAATACACATATGGTATGGGAATTAAGCATGTTAAGAATATGATATGATGAGCTCATCTATGAGTTTGTATTATGTGAAATTATTTGACTAACTTTGAGTGTTGAAGTTGTGTATGATAGGATAATGATCTATTTGCTTGAATATATGCATGTTTGATTAAATTTAATGGAAACATTTGGTAAGTTAGTTTCTTGTTACATGAACTTACTAAGCACTAAGTGCTTACTTAGCTTTATTTTCCCTATTTTATAGTGCTCGGAAGCTCGTGAAAGTTGGAGATAGGTTAGAGCATTGTCACACTATCAACCTACTCATTTTGGTATACAAAGATGTTTTATTTTGGTATAATGGCATGTATAGGCTATTAGCACCAATATTGATGTTGAAATGGATGAATGTAAACTAGCCATTGGCATGGCTAAGAATTACTTGATTTTGGCATGTTTATAAAGTAAATCTTGTATTACATGTATACTTGGTATGCTTAAAGAAAACTAGATGAATCATGGATGTTATAGAAAAGTAAGGTTGAATTGGACAAGTTACATATGCATGTTAAAGAGGGTAAGATTGGAAATAAGTGTGCATATGATAATATGATATATTGAATGGTTAAAAGTATTGTAAATCATGTTTGAATTGGTTGGTTGCTATTAGAAATGTTTAGTGCAGGTGTTGGATGAAAATGGGTGAGAAATAGGGCCTAGAAAATAGCCTTATTTTGTCCACATGGGTAGACACATGGGCGTGTGTCTAGGCCATGTGTGACACACGGGTTGATATACAAGCGTGTGTCAAGGTTATGTGTCCACTGCATCTAAAAATTTGAGAAACAGAATGCCTTGTATTAAGCACACGAGCTCAACACAGACGTGTGCCTCAGCCGTATGAGGTACATGGCCTGGAAGCACGGGTGCGTGATATGACCGTGTGAAACTTGCGCCTATTTTTTGAAAATTTGAATTAACCACACGGCCTAGGACACGGGCGTATGACTTGGCCGTGTGATCCTAATTTCTTCATAGGTTGCAAGTTAAAGAGTTACACGGGTTAGGGATACGGGTGTGTAAACCCACACGACCTGACCACGCGGGAGTGTGACTCTTTTAAGTGAATTGTTTTTTGGAATTTTGTAAAAAAATTCCCTGAGATTCTGATTTAGTCCTAAATAAATTTTAATGCATGTTTTGGGCCTCGAGGGCCCATTTAAGGGACGTTATGAATAAATTCAAAAAATGAATAGTGTTTGACTTGATTTTTTAAAAATGTTTTGTAAACTCTAGTAATGCCTTGAAACTCTATTCCAACGACGGATACGGGTTAAGAGTGTTACAACCTCGGCCATCCCTGTTTCCATGGCAAAACCAGTCAACCATTTCCCTTTGGAATAGCGCACAGTTCCTCTAATTGCTGCCTTAGAGATAACTGTTGAGATCGATACATCTACATTAACCTTTACCCATCTTAAATTAGGTCACTGCCAACCTTTTGTAGTTTGAGGATAACAGGCTCAATAATTCAGTTTATCCCTACATCTGCACGCCTTTGTCCAAGCAAGGGCTGATGCAATGAGCTCATGTCTGCTGCTACTAACATTTTGAAAAATGAAAGCATTGCAATTTTTCCAAAGAAACCAAGTAACGATTGAGAAAAAAGTCGACCATTCACTACCATCAACACTTAACATCCCTTCGTTCATGTCATTCTAGTGAATCCATCCTCTAAATTAGAGTTTAAAAATTCTTTCCGATAATGTCTAGGCAGTAAAGACTTCCAAACAGAATGAGCAAACTCACAGTCCCTCACAACATGTATAGTGGATTTAACTAATTTACCACATTGTTCACAAAAGGGAAAGGGTGACAAATGTAATAGCCCACTTTTAGTGAAATCGAAACAGTGGTTTCAGAATCACAAATCCAAGGTCAAAATATTTATTTTAATATTATTTTGAGGTCTACATCATGATAGTATGATTGCATAAAAATTTCATTGAAAAATTTTATCGTTTCCCTACTTAATTTGTGAAAAAAGACTAAATCACGTAAAGTGTAAAACTTGTGTTCTACTAGAATAAGTGTCGATTTGATATGAAATTAAAACATGAGTGGATTTAAATGGTAATTTTACCATTTATTGTAATAGCTTGATTTAGGGCCAAATCAGAACAGTGGTTTTGAGACCACAAATATGAAGTAGAAAAATTTATTGTGATAATGTTTTAAGGTCTATAGTATGATTGAATGCATGTGTGAAAATTTTGTTAAGAAATTTTATCGATAAAGGGTCTAATTTAATTAGTAGGACTAAATTACAAAAAGTGCAAAATATGTGTTCTAGTAGCTTTGGGTGTCTATTTGCTATGATATTTAAATTAAAGGCCCTTATTTAGTAATAAGACCATTATATCTCATGATGGACAAAAATGGACATAGAAGGGTAAAATTTCAAAGTTAGGAATTAAGGGCATTTTAGTCATTTGACAAATAAAGACAAAATAAATCAAATACAAGTGTTCATCTTCTTAGTTTAGTCCATCCTTAACCGAAAATTAAAGAGAAGCCATAGCTAGGGTTTTGGCCAAGCTTTCCAAGCTCGATTATAAGTCTGTTCTAGCCCTGTTTTTAATGCTTTTTACGTTTTTGAAATCCTCGTAGCCTAATATTTATCCCATTTAAGGACTAATTTGAAGTATTAGCAAAGTTTAAAATTTTACCCATGTTAGACATGCATGTTATTGGATGTCTGATGGTAGAATATGAATGTTAGTTGTGTAATAAACGACTTTTGCTAGGTGATTTTCAATGAAAATGTGAAAAAGGACCTAAATGCAAAAGTTGTAAAATGTTGTAGAAATATATGAATAAATGAAAAATGTGGGCCGCTATAAGCATGCATAAGGTTCGGGTAGGCTTGGGTTTTGAGAAAGATGAACACGTTTAATTTTACGAGCAAGGGACTAAAGTGTAAATAAGTGAAAAGTTAGGGGCAAAAAATGTAATTTTGATAATATGATTTTTGGACTGAATTGAATAATCTGATGATTGAATGAGTCAAATTTATTATTATAGATCAAGAAAAACGAAGTTTGGACCTAGATCGGGGGAATAACAAGGTATTTGACGATTAAGTCAAATTCTACTACATTTGTATTGATGTAAGTTTATGTGTAAATAAAGCATCATTATATTATGTTTAAAAGTTTAATTATTGCTTAAATTGTATAATTGACTATGTGGATTAGTTTTATTGTATGAAAGAGTTCGACGATAATTCGATAAGTGTGGAAGTCCAGTACGAACCCTAGAAACATTACAGGATACAAGAGTCATAACATTGAGATTATCGAAATGTGATTACATGTAAGACCATATCTGGGATATGGCATCGATATAGTATTACGTGTAAGACCATGTCTAGGACATAGCGTCAGTACGAGATTTCGTGTACGACCACGTTTGGGACATGGCATCGATATGAGTTTTCATGTAAGACCATAGCTGGGCTATTAGCATCGATATTGAATTATATATAAGACCATATCTGGGATATGTCATTGTACGACCTATGTATGACTCCCGAGTATCCTTAATGATTCCGAATGGTTCAACGGGTCTAGTTTAAATAAGAACGAAAGTACATGCAAAGTAAGTAATACAGGTGTGTACGAAGTCCATATGACAATTGGATGGAAGAATAACGATGAGTTAATATGTGATATTTAGTAATGCTCTATGGTAAGGTTATGATTTGTAAGAAATGGTTATGAGAGTTTAGTAATGTTTATACCAATTTCCATTATGGATTTTGTATAATAAAGTTATAAATATGATGTCTATTATTTGCATAAAAACTTGATAAGTTATATAGCTTATCCTCTTTTCTTTTCCTTGTTTTATAGTGTCACCAAGCTAGCTGGGGGATCATGAGTCGTTGGAGTTTTGCTTCACACTATCAAGGCTTTATTTTGGGTATTGAAGATCTAGCATTTTATAAGTATGGCATGTATAGGGACTTGGTCATTTTGTATATGTGTCATAATTGATTTGGCCTAATGTGTTGGCCTATAATGATATGATAACCATTTTGTATAAGGTCATTAAATGTTGTCTAATGTTGGTCACCCTTATAATCATATAATGATGCATTTCATAGATGTACAAATTGGCACGAATTGGGTTGATAAGTAAGCGATGTTTAAATATGATAGATATGGCATGAGAATGATGTGTTGATGTCCTGGTTGTGGACATTATGGTTGTTGAAGTATGTTATGTTATGTGCTTTAAATTGGTATGAGAGTGTTTCTGTAACAGGGTGGCAAATGGCTTAGTAAATAGCCTATATATTGTCCACACGGGTAGGCATACGGGAGTGTGTCTATGCCATGTGTGACACACGGTCAGCCCCATGGGCATGTGGATAGGCCGTGTGTCCTCTGTACCTTAATTTTGAGAAACATAATGTTCAGAATTGAGCACACGAGTAGAGACACGGGCGTGTGTCTTAGCCGTGTGGATAGCATGGCCTTGAACATAGGCGTGTGCCTAGGGCGTGTGAAGTCTACACCTATTTTTTGAAAAATTTATGTAAATTAAATTGACCACACGGTCTAAGTACACGGGCATGTGACTTAGTCGTGTGACCTTTAAATGTTGATGACATCATAAATAGAGAGTTACACAGGTTAGGGACACAGGCGTGTGTAACCACACGGCCTGCCCATACGGGTATGTCCCACAACCACACTGGTTTTCCAAATTTCGTAAAATTTTCTTACATTCTCAGTTTAGTCCCGAGTGCTCCTAATGTATGTTTTAGGCCTCATTGGCTCGTTTTAGGGATGTTATGATTAAATGTGAATGGTTTAATTTGGAGGCAAATTTATGTCCCAAAAATATATGTTTGTTCGTGTGATAAGTCCGGTAATGCCTCGTACCCTGTTCTGGCATCAAATACTGGTAAGGGGTGTTACAGTTAGTGGTATCAGAGCTATAGTTTAGTCGATTCTCAGACTATCCTAATACGTGTGAAAGTCTAGCTATACATGCCATAGATAAATTGTGATAGTGTGATGACTCCTGACAAATTAAATTGTGTTTTCATATAGTAAATGGATCTCGATCGAGCTATAGCTAATAGGGTAAAAAGTAATGCGCCAACTCCCACTCAAGGGGAGCGCCACCTGATAGTAGACCTTCTACGGTTAGTCAGGGTGAGAGGGCTAGAGAAGCCTTCCTCCATATGATGAATGAATGGTATATGGAATTTGTTCGAACAAATCCTACTGCTCAACCTCCCCCACCTCCTTATCCTCAAGTGGTTCCCGTAGCTTCCCAAGGTATGGAATTGGTAAGATTAAATAAGTCTCTGGTTGATAAGATTTGAAAGCAATGGGCTGAAGAATTCAGAGCAAACATAGATGATGGTCCCGAGAGAGCTGAGTTCTAGCTTGAAAATTTTATCAGAGTATTTGATGAGTTATCTTTCACACCTGAAGAATGCTTGAAATGTGTTATATCTTTGCTAAGGGATGCAGCATATCACTGGTAGAAAACACTAGTATTTGTGGTTCCGAGAGAGAGGGTTACATGGGAATTCTTTCAAGAGGAGTTTCGAAAGAAATACATTAGTTAGTGGTTCATTGACCAGAAACATAAGGAATTTTGTTGAGCTAAAACAGGGCCGAATGTCAGTGATAGAATATGAACGGGAATTTATCAGGCTCAATAACTATGCTCGGGAGTGTGTTTCCTCTGAGACTATTATGTGTAAAAGGTTTGAAGATGGGCTAAATAAGAACATCAAACTGTTAGTTGGGATCTTGGAAATTAAAGAATTTGTTGTATTGGTTGAATAAGCTTGCAAAGGTGAAGAACTAAGCAAAGAAAAAAGAAAGGCTGAGAGTGAGGCTAGGGGTGCAAGAAAAAAGCCGATGAGTAAGTCATTCTCATCTCAGTCAAAGAAATCCAGAGGAATGAATTCTCAATCAAATGTTTCAACTGGGTATTCACACAGAGATAGTGCGAAACAATATTTGGGTTCTAAAGCTTAAGGTACCTCGATGGCGAGTGTGGGTAATGTTAGGTTTAATAGACCTGAATGTCAGCATTGTGGTAGACGATATCCCGGTGAGTGTAGGACGAATAATCGAGCTTGTTTCAGATGTGGTTCTCAAGAGCACTTTATTCGAGATTGCCCTATGAGGGATGTGGAAGAAAAATTTCAAAGTGCAAGGCTAAGTAATACTACCAACAGAGGTAGGCCACTGAGGAGTACCAGAAATAGAGCTAGTAGTAAAGGTGTGACAAAGGACTCAGCTGTGAGATCCGAAGCTAGAGCACCTGCTAGAGCGTATGCCATACGTGCTCGTGAATATGTTTCATCTCCCGATGTAATTACTGGTACATTTTTTATGATACTAATGTTATTGCATTGATCGATCCTGGATCGACTCGTTCTTATGTTTGTATGAAATTGGTAACTAGTAAGAAATTGCCTATTGTATTTACTGAGTTAGTGATTGAAGTGTCAAACCCCTTAGGCAAGTATGTGTTAGTGGATAAAGTTTGCAGAAAATGTCCCTTGATGATTCGAGGTCACTATTTTTCAACTGATTTGATGTTGTTGCCATTTGATGAATTTGGTGTTATTTTGGGTATGGATTGGTTAACAATGCATGATGCCAAGGTAAGTTGTAGATAGAAAACTCTTAAATTGAAATGTGAAAATGGTGAGGTTCTTCGAATTAAAAAAGATGAATCCAGTGAACTGCCCATTGTGATTTCGGCTATGTCTACTTAGAGATATGTAAGAAAGGGTTATGAACCAATTCTTGAGTATGTATTGAATACAAAAAGTGTTTGAACTGAAGATTGAATCGGTGCCAGTAGTCTGTGAATTTCTGAATGTGTTTCCAGAAGAGTTACCAGGATTTCCGCCGGTCAGAGAGGTAGAGTTTGCTATTGATTTAGTACCGGGGATTGCACCGATATCGGTAGCTTCATATATGATGGCTCTAACTGAATTAAAAGAATTAAAGACTCAGTTGCAAGAGTTGACAAATAAGGGTTTTGCGAGACTGAGTTTTTCTCTCTGGGGTGCTTTAGTGTTATTTGTAAAGAAGAAAGACGGATCCATGAGACTTTGTATAGACTACCGATAGCTCAAAAAGGTGACTATAAAGAATAAGTATCCTTTGCCGAGGATTGACGACTTGTTTGACTAGTTTGAAAGGGGCAATAGTGTTTTCAAAGATAGATTTGAGATCTAGCTACTACCAGTTGAGAGTTAAGGGCTCAGATGTGCTGAAAATCACGTTCAAAATGAGGTATAGACATTATGAGTTTCTTGTTATGCCTTTTAGACTTACAAATGCTCCTACCGTTTTTATGGATTTGATGAATCGGATTTTCCGACCGTATTTGGATAAATTTGTGGTTGTATTTATTGATGATATTTTAATTTATTTTCAGGATGAGTCAGAGCATGCCAAACATTTGAGGACTGTACTGCAGATTTTGAGAGATAAGAAATTATTTGCTAAGTTCAGAAAAAGTGAGTTTTGGCTCTGAGAGGTAGGATTTTTAGGGCATATTGTTTCTGCAGAAGGTATAAGAGTTGATCCGAGTAAGATTTTGACAATTGTTGATTAAAAACTACGAAGAAATGTGTCTTAAGTTAGAAGCTTTTTGGGCTTGGCCGAGTATTACCAATTTTTTGTTAAGGGGTTCTCGATGATTGCTACACCTATGACAAGACTATTATAGAAAGATTTTAAGTTTGAAAATGCCAAAAAAGTTTTGAGTAGTTGAAGGCATTATTGACTGAGGCACCTGTATTGGTACAACCTGAGCCAGGAAAAAAATTTGTAATTTATAGTGACGCGTCTTTGAACGGTCTTGGGTGTGTATTGAAGCAAGAAAACAAGGTGATAGCTTATGCCTCGAGACAATTGAAACCGTATGAGAAGAATTATCTGACGCATGATTTGGAGTTGGCTACCATTGTGTTTACCCTAAAGATTTGGCAACACCATTTGTTCGATGAGAGGTGCCACATCTACACCGATCATAAGAGTTTGAAGTATTTGATCACTTAAAAGGATCTAAACTTGCAACAACGAAGATGGCTCGAGTTGTTGAAAGATTATGAGCTAGTAATTGATTATCATCCGGGAAAGGTGAATGTAGTCGCCGGTGCTTTGAGTAGGAAATCCTTGTTTGTCTTAAGAGCTGTGAACACGAGGTTGACTTTGTCTAGTGATAGTTTGAATCTAGCCGAGCTGAAAGCTAGACCGGTGTTTCTTTAGTAAATCTGCGAGGCCTAGAAAAGTGACAAGGAACTTCAAGCTAAAAGAGCCTAGTGTGAAATGGGTAGTGATTCAGATTTCCGGATCGGTTTGGATGATTGTTTGATGTTCTGAGATAGAGTATGTGTACCAAAAAATGATGAGCTTATTCAAAAGATTGTGCATGACGCACACAGTGGTTGTTTGTCAGTTCATCCGGGAAGTGTGAAAATTTATAATGATTTAAAGAATTTGTATTGGTGGTCAGGTATGGAGTGAGATATTTCTGAGTTCCTATCGAAATGTTTGATTTGTCAACAAGTAAATGTCGAACATCAAGTACCTTCGAGTTTACTTCAACCTGTGATGGTACCCGAGTGGAAATAGGAAAGGATTACGATGGACTTCGTAACAGGTTTGCCTTTGACTTTGAGGAAGAAAGATGCCATTTGGGTTGTTGTTGATTGATTAACGAAATTGGCTCATTTTATTCCGGTACGTACCAACTATTCAGTTGATAAGCTAGCTGAATTGTACACAGCTGAAATTGTAAGATTACACGGAGTGCCTATTTCTATTATTTCAGATAGAGATCCGAGGTTTACTTCGAGGTTTTGGAAAAAGTTGCAAGAAGCTTTAGGTGCAAAATGAATTTTAGTATCGCGTTTCATCCAAAAACCGACAGTTAATCCGAATGAGTAATTCAGATTCTTGAATATATGCTCTGATGTTGTGTTCTAGAATTTAAAGGCAGTTGAGAAAAGTATCAACCTTTGGTTGAGTTTGCTTACAACAACAGTTTTCTGTCGAGTATAAAGATGGCACTGTATGAGGCGTTGTATGGCCACAAATGTCGAACTCTTTTGTATTAGACCAAGCTCAGTGAGAGACAGATTCACAGGGTTGATTTGGTTAATGAAATCAAAGAAAAAGTGAAAGTAATCCATGACTGTTTGAAAGCCACTTCAGATTGACAAAAGTCAACGCAGATTTGAAAAGAAAAAAGATCAAATTTCATATTGGTGATAAAGTATTTCTGAAAGTAACTCCGTGGCAGAAGGTTCTGAGATTTGGCCGTAAAGGCAAGTTGAACTCGCGTTTTATTTATTCGTATAAGGTTATTGAAAGAATAGGACCAGTGGCATATTGGTTAGCTTTACCGATAGAATTGGAAAGGTTTCATAATGTGTTTCATGTGTCGATGTTGTGACGATATCGTTCTGATCCTTCGCATGTAATCTCTCCATCAGAGGTTGAGATTCGACCAGATATGACATATGATGAAGAACCGATCAAGATCTTGGCTCGAGAAGTTAAATAGTTGAGAAAGAAAAGTATAGCCTTAGTGAAAGTTTTGTGGCAAAGACATGGGGTTGAAAAGGCTACGTGGGAACCCGAGGAAGCCATGAGAAAATAGTACCCAAACCTCTTTTCCGGTAAGATTTTCGGGGATGAAAATTCTTAAAGGGAGAGAGTTCTAATAGCCTGATTTAGGACCAAATCGGAATAGTGGTTTCAGGACCACAAATCCGAAGTAGAAAAATTTATTGTGATAATGTTTTAAGGTCTATAGTATGATTGAATGCATGTGTGAAAATTTTGTTAAAAAATTTTATCGATAGAGGGTCCAATTTAATTAGTAGGACTAAATTGTAAAAAGTGCAAAATATGTGTTCTAGAAGCTTTGGGTGTCTATTTGCTATGATCTTTAAATTAGAGGCCCTTATTTAGTAATAAGACCATTATATCTCATGATGGACAAAAATGGACATGGAAGGATAAAATTTCAAAGTTAGGCATTAAGGGCATTTTAGTCATTTGACAAATAAAGACAAAATAAATCAAATACAAGTGTTCATCTTCTCAATTTAGTCCCCCCTTAACCGAAAATTGAAGAGAAGCCATAGCTAGGGTTTTGGCCAAGCTTTCCAAGCTCAATTGTAAGTTCGTTCTAGCCTCTTTTTAATGATTTTTACATTTTTGAAATCCTCGTAACCTAATCTATCTCTTTTAAGGACTAATTTGAAGTATTAGCAAAGTTTAAAATTTTACCCATGTTAGACATACATGTATTGGAACATCCCGAATTAGGCCTAGTCGAAATAGTGGTTTCGAGACTACATATCTGAAGTAGAAGCAATTATTTTATGATTGTTATAAGGTCTATGATGTGTTTATATGCTTGTGTAAAAAATTTCGTGAAGAAATTTTATGTGAAAAGTGTTTAATTTGATTTTAGGGACTAAATTGAATAAGTTGTAAAAGTTGATTTCTAGAAGCTTTTAGCATGAAATTGAATTGGAATATTAATTAGAGGTTCTTAAATAGCAATTTGACCAAATTCTAAAAATTTGGACAAAAATGGACATGAAAGGGTAAAAATATCAAAGTTTTAAGTGAAGGGCATTTTGGTCATTTGGCCATTTAATGAACAAAAAGAGAAAATAAAAAGAATGCTCATTTTATTTTTCAATGGCTGAATACACCATGGGAGAAGCCATAGCTAGGGTTTCAAGCTTTTCAAGCTCAATAGTAAGTGATTTCGAGCCCTGTTTTTAAATTTTTCATATTTTTGAAATCCTTGCATCATAATCTACCTATTTCTACCATTATTTTGAGCTAAGGTTTATGTTTAAAAATTGACCCATGTTGAATAATTGTGCATTTTGATGGATTATAGTAGATTATGCATGTTTAAGGTTAGAGAAACGGTTTTTACCAAGTGATTTTCGACGAAAATGGCCAAAAGGACTAAATCGTAAAAATTATAAAAGTGGTCATAAGTGTGTGTTTTAATGAGAATTGTGGGTTGCCATATATATGAAATGGTTTGGTTAAGCCTAAAATGCAAAGAAATTGAATAAAAAATTATTTACGAGCCTAGGGACAAAAACATAATTTTGACAAACTTTAGGGGCAAAAACGTAAAATTTTCAAAAGGTGATTTTTAGACTAATGTGAGTAATGTGATTGTTAAATGAGTTTTATTTGATATGTTAGATCAATAAAACACGAAATTTGGGCTTAGAACGGGGAGGAACAAGGTTATGGGCTAAGTCGAGATTTATAATCGTTTTTGCGTTCATGGTAAGTTAGTGTTAATAATAATGCAATGCTATTGTTTTTTATGCTTGAAATCTAAATTAGTATGCTGATTTGAATATGTTGAATTAAAGGTTATGTGCAATAAACATTAAACGATATAAAGGTATGTTTATGACATGGAATTGATGTGAATTCTTATGTTCCAAGTGCCTTTATGCATATGGTTAATATGTGAGATTTGTGATATTAGTTATCATCATATGATATGTGATTAAGTGTAAATTTACTAAGTTTTGACAAGTGTGAAAAAGTCCTGATTGAACCTTAGGAATCGTTTAGGATACAAGTGACATGTCACTAGGAAACCATTGATAGTGATCGATTGTGAATGTGATTCCGGGTGCTGGTTTGGCTCGACTATCAGTGGCTAGGTAATCCTACATTTGTTGTAGATACCTATCAGCTTGTGTGAGTAGCACTGAGTAGCTTCTACTATACTGTCAGCTTGTGTGAGCAGACCCGTGAATAGCTCATTATTGAGCCTTTATGTGATATGTGATATGTGGTAGCTTCGGCTACAAATCATCAGTAGCTTCGACTACATTCTAGTGGTAGCTTCGGCTACATTATGTGTGTGGCACTTTGTGCATTTTTCCGCGTATCCTTTAGAATTCCGCTTGGTTCAACGGGTATTAAATTGATATGGTAATGTTGTGATAGAAAGTGATTGAACATGTGTTGTGATGAATTAATGCATAAATGTGTTTCTTGCTATGATGCATTTATATGTGTAAGTGTGAATAAAAAACCATATGAATAAGTCCAGGCATGTAGGAATAAGTTATGAGCAACATGCTCATTATATGATCGAACTCTGGTAAGATTGATAAGAGGTAAGTGTTATCATTAAAGCCTCTATAATGAAAGCTTGTAAGAGTGAAAATTGTAATATAATAAATCTGGACAGTAGCAGTCACGAGTTTTTAAAAAATCACCATAAATGATGAGAATTGAATTAGAAGTTAAATTAGGCATAAAATTAAAGCCCATTGAGTCTACTTTCACATAAAAGAAGTAGAGTAAGCAAATGATTTTCAATTTGTGAGATATTTGTATTGTTGTGAGATAGGGTTAGATGGACTTTAGAATCCCCTATTCCGACTTTGAAAAATCATTAAAAATTGTATAAAAATGTTTATAGTTTGTAATTTATATGTTTAAAATCCTTGATGAATCTACTTTCAAGAGAAACTAACGGAAACATTATCTAAATTCTGTATTATGAGATAATCAATTTTTAGTGAAGAGAGATCAGAACCGTTGAATAGCAAAATAGGGGAAAAATTTAATGAATAAATTGTACTAATTGGCCAAACCAAAAATTCTGAAAATTTTATGGCTAGAAAGCGTACGAGTCTAGTTTCAGAGAAAATTTACGGAACTTAATTTTAAGTTCTGTAGCTTAAAATATAATTAATTTAGCAACTGTGACTCACAAAACAGCCTAAGTTGAACATGAGTAAAAAGTGAAATTTTGTGGATAATGCCTCTATTTTCTTAAGAATACTACTTAAGAAATGGAAATATATTGTTTACTAAATTACGTATTATTATATGCCAACTTACTAAGCTTTAAAGCTTACACCCTTCCTTCCATTTCTCTTAGTGTTGTCAGGCTGGCTCGTGATTGGAGACCGTCGGAGGTAGCATCACACTATCGATTTGTCAAGATGGAATAATAATAATTCTTATTTGCTTACGGGTGAGTGGCATGTCTAGAGGTTTAGTCATTGGTAGTATGTATCTTTGTGAATTGGTCAAATGTATTGGCTTTTGTTACTTCATTTTATAAGGCTACAAGAGGTGGCCCATTTTAGTTAAGGGTATGTATGCCATTTTATGTATGTATGTAGATATGTTTTGAAGTAGTTAGGTATGTTACATGTGTTTGATGGTTAAGTTAGGAATAATTAAAGGTATGATATACGTCTATGCAATGTATACGTGTGTGAAGAGTTAAGAGCACTCTAAGGGCTTGGAAAATAGCCTAAGTGTTGGTCACACGAGCAAAGACACGGCCGTGTGTCTCGGTCGTGTGGATGACACGGCATAGCACACGAGCGTGTGACTTGGCTGTGTGCCCCTAAATGTTTGCTGACGTCATAAACAGAATGCTCGATGTTTTTAACATGGGCTAGGACACGGGCGTGTGACACTGTTTTAAGTCAATTTTTGTAAGTGTCCAAAAAGTTCCAGTTTGGTCTCGAATCATACCCAATGTATCGTTTGGGCCTCATAGGCCCATAATGTGAATGTTATGTGTATTAATGAAAAAGTTTTAAATTTTACATGGAAATTATGTATCGAAATCAAACGATCGAGCGAGTGTTTGTTCGGTAATGCCTCGTATTCGTGTCCGGTTATAGTTATGGGTGAGGGGCATTACATGTATTTTGATGTCTAATGGTAGAATATGAATGTTAGTTGTGTGATAAAAGACTTTTGATAGGTGATTTTCGGTGAAAATGTCAAAAAGGACCTAAATGCAAAAGTTGTAAAATGTTGTAGAAATATGTGAATAAATGAAAAATGTGGGCTGCTATAGGCATGCATAAGGTTCAGGTAGGCTTGGGTTTTTAGAAAGATGAACACGTTTCATTTTACGAGCCTAAGGACTAAAGTGTAAATAAGTGAAAAGTTAGGGGAAAAAAATTAATTTTGATAATATGATTTTTTGGACTGAATTGAATAATGTGATGATTGAATGAGTTAAATTTGTTATTATAGATCAAGAAAAATGAAGTTTGGACCTAGATCGGGGGAAGAACAAGGTATTTGACGATTAGGTCAAATTCTACTACATTTGTACCGAGGTAAGTTTATGTGTAAATAATGCATCGTTATATTATGTTTAAAAGTTTAATTATTACTTGAATTGTATAATTGACCATGTGGATTAGTGTAATTGTATGATAGAGTTTGACGATAATTCGATAAGTGTGGAAGTCTAGATGAACCCTAAGAACCTTATAGGATACAAGAGTCATAACATTGAGATTATCGAAATGTGATTTCGTGTAAGACCATATCTGGGATATGGCATCGATATGGTATTACGTGTAAGACCATTTTTGGGACATGGTGTCGGTATGAGATTT
This sequence comes from Gossypium stocksii, assembly GCA_020496765.1. Lineage (NCBI taxonomy): Eukaryota > Viridiplantae > Streptophyta > Magnoliopsida > Malvales > Malvaceae > Gossypium > Gossypium stocksii. Next base: position 65,626,059 of record CM035621.1, read on the forward strand.
CGTGTTAGACCACGTCTGGGACATGGCATCGATATGAGTTTTTGTGTAAGACTATAGCTAGGCTCTTGGCATCGATATTAATTACATGTAAGACCATATTTGAGATATGGCATTGTACGACCTATGTATGACTCTTGAGTATCCTTAACGATTTTGAATGGTTCAACGGGCCTAGTTTAAACGAGAACGAAAGTACATGTAAAGTAAGTAATACAGGTACGTACGATGTCCATATGACAATTGGATGGAAGAATAACGATGAGTTAATTTGTGATTTTTGGTAATGCTCTATGGTAAGGTTATGATTTGTAAGAAATGGCTATGAGAGTTTAGTAATGTTTATACCAATTTCCAGTATGGATTTTGTACAATAAAGTTATAAATATGATGTCTATTATTTGCATATAAAGTTACTAAGCTATATAGCTTACCCCTCTTTTCATTCCTTTGTTTTATAGTGTCACCAAACTAGCTCGAGGATTGGGAATCATCAGAGTTTCGCTTCACACTATCAATGCTTTATTTTGGGTATTGTTGATCTTAGCATTTTATAAGTATGGCATGTACAGGGACTTGGTCATTTTGTATATGTGTCATAGTTGATTTGGCCAAATGTGTTGGCCTATAATGATATGATAACTATTTTGTATAAGGTCATTAAATGTTGTCTAATGTTGGTCATCCTTATTATCATATGATGATGCATTTCATAGATGTACAAATTTGCATGAATTGGGTTGATAAGTAAGCGAAGTTTAAGTATGATAGATATGGCATGAGAATGATGTGTTGATGTCCTGGTCATGGACATTATGGTTGCTTAAGTATGTTATGTTATGTGCCTTGAATTTGTATGAGAGTGTTTTTCTAACAGGGTGGCAAATGGCTTTGTAAATAGCCTATATATTGTCCACACGGGTAGGCACACGGGTGTGTGTCTAGGCTGTGTGTGACACACGGTTAGCCCCATGGGTTGTGGATAGGCCGTGTGTCCCCAGCACCTTAATTTTGAGAAACAGAATGCTCAAAATTGAGCACACGGGCAGAGACACCGGCGTGTGTCTCAGCCGTATAGATAGCACATCCTTGAACATGGGCATGTGCCCAGGGCGTGTGAAGTCTGCACCTATTTTATGAAAAATTTATGAAAATTAAATTGACCACACGTCCTACACACACGAGCGTGTGACTTAGCCGTGTGACCTTTAAATCTTGATGACGTCATAAACAGAAAGTTACACGGGTTAAGGACACTAGCGTGTGTAACCACATGACCTACCTGCACGGGCATGTCCCACAACCACATGGGCGTGTGACCTCTGTATAGTGGAAATTTTTCCAAATTTCATAAAATTTACTAACGTTCTCAGTTTAGTCCTGAACCGATCCTAATGTATGTTTTGGGCCTCGTCGGCTCATTTTAGGGATGTTATGATTGAATATGAACGATTTTAATTTGGACGCAAATTCATGTCCCGAGAATGTATGTTTATTTGTGTGATAAGTCTGGCAATGCCTCGTACCTTATTCTGGCGTCGAATACGGGTAAGGGATGTTACATTTATAAAGTTAGTGGACATTCTTGGACATAAATTAGTGAATTTTAAAATTTATAATAAAGGTTATATATGTAATTTATTAAATAAACTCCAATTAAGTAAAATAAAGTCAAAATTTCTTCTTCATTCATCTTTTTACTGAAATTGAAGGAAAGAAAAACACCATTTTATGGTTCATAGCATTTGGTCAAGTCTCCTTGTGCATGTAAGTGATTTTTTACTCCGTTTTTAATGATTTTTATGTTTTTGAGGTCATTGTAACTTAATCTAGCTAGCCTAGGGAGTAATTTACAAAATTACTAAAGTATTTGAGTTTTTCCATTAATGAAGTATGTGTTTTGAAGTTTAATGGTAGAAAATGAATGGTTGTTATTAGACAAACAAGTTTTGTAAAGTGATTTTGAATGAAATTGCAAATTAGGGGTTAAATTGAGAAAAGTGAAAATTATGTGGTGAAATGTGTGAATAAAAGAAATGTAGGGCTTGCTAAGTGCCTAAGTGATATTCGGCTAGCATGGGTTGAAATTGAATTGCATGAATTTACATTTTTATGAGCTAGGGACTAAATTGTAAAGAAGTCAAATGTTTAGGGGTAAAATGGTAATTTTACCAAAATATGATTTTTGGATTTAATTGAATAGAATGATGCTAAAATAGTTAAATTTGGTTATATGGATCAAGAAAAGCCACGTACGGATTTAGATCGGGGAAAAAAAGAAAGTTGTGGACTAGACGATCTTTTTCAATTATTTGAATTCGAGGTAAGTTTGTATGTTTAATAAGCATTATGTTACATGTGTTTAAATGCTTAATTGATATAATTGTGATAATACGACACTATAGAGGTTGATGACGAGCTATTGGCAATGTATAGATCCCGATTGAACCTTAGGAATAGATAAGATACAAATGACATGTCATTAGGGGTTACTGTGTTTTGGGTGCTGGTCCTGTACATCCTACTGGTGGTTGAGTTTTTCGGCATGTATTACGATTACTCGACAGCTTGTGTGAGCAGCACCGTGTAGCTATGTCTTGACAGTTAGCTTGTGTAATAGCCCAATTTTCAGTGATGTCGGGAACAGTGGTTCGAGGCCACTAAATTTGACAAGTAATCCTGTAAATTTTATTATTTAATATTTAAGAGTCAAATGTGATTTTTAAGAGATTTTTGAATTAGAAATTTGAGTTTTATAAGTATTTATTAGGTTAAGAAATTGAGAAAAAGAGGTATTGAGACCTTGATGTTATAACCCAAGTCGTGAATATTTTATAAATATTTATGGAGTGTCATTAAGGCATTATTAAAATTTCGTTAGGAAATTTTAACGTTTCGGTAGTCAATTAATTAAAATGGACTAAATTGGAAAAGGTGCAAAACTTACTAAAATGATTAAATAGCTTGATAATTAATTAAGGGAGGACTAAAAGGGCAAATCGGCCCATTTTAAATGGCTGAGGCGGCATAACGTGAAAAAAATCAAGGATATTATGTGATTAAGGACAAAATTGGAGTTAAAATAAAGTTTATATGGCCAAATGTGATTTTAATAGTTTCTAGACATTTTTTTCATCATTTTTCTGTCAAAAACAACCATTGAAGAGGGTTTAAGCTGGTCTTTCATATTTAGCTTCATGTAAGTTTAATTCTTGCTTTTTCCTTGAAATTTTTATGTTTTTGGACTTCTACAATTAGGTCCAACTTACTAATTCATTAGTTTTTTATTTTTTTTGGGAGTTTTAGAAGATAACATTAATAAGTTCATATGATTTTAGTTATTTGATGATGAAATTGAGACGTTAATGGATGTTTAAAGGTATTTTATCAAAGAATTTTGGGTGAAATCATGTTTTAGGGATTAAATTGAAAAGTTGCTACATTCATGAAAAATTTTAAAATTTCATGGAATTTATGAGCTGCTATTGATATATATGAAAGTATTTAGGCTTGGAATGAGGAATAAATTGCATGAATTTAATTTTACGAGCCTAAGGATGAAATCAAAATTAAGTAAAAGTATATGGGCAAAATGGTAATTTTGAATAAGATGTGAATTGGGATGAATTGAATATAAATTGTATTAAATTAATGTTAAATTACTCTTATAGATCCAGATAGATCAAAAATAGAGTTAGATCGTGGAAAAGAAAAAGTATCGGATTAGTAGACCACAACTCACGAACAATTATCAAGGTAAGTTCGTGTAACTTAATTGTGTAATTATATGTTTGAATTAATTTGAGTAATTGGTATGTAAATTGTGTATTGGCCATGTATATGAAATTTGGTTACATATTCGAAAAATACCCGATAAATATTAAATTTTGTTTGAATGAATGAAATTAGATTAGATACAGGGTTCTATCTCCCCGAAATGGTAATGTTCCTGCATTTGTTGCAGACGTAATATAGCTCAAAAGAGTGTCCCGTTACAAGCCCTCTCAAGCTTCTTATTAAAGTGTTCTTGCAAGCTTCCTGGTAAATGCTCTTCAGAGCATCCCGAATGGTCGTGATTTGCATATGTTGTAGACACACCCACGCTCTAATGAGCATTCTGTTTATAGGTTCTTTGTGGACCTCCCGTTAAAGGCTCTCTAGAGCTTCCCGATAGTTCTTGCTTGAACTTCTTGTTATAAACTATCTGGTGCATTCTGATAAGTGCTCTCCGGAGCTTCCCGTTTACTTCTCTTCAGAGCTACCCATAAGTTCTTTGTGAACTTTCTGTTACATTGCCCAGATATGCTTCTGTTACATGGCTCTATGAGCTTCCTGTTATAATGCTTGAGAGAGAGCTTTCTGATTTAGTCTCTAATGAGTACTCCCGAATATAAATTAACGGATTACTGATTTGTACACTTTATATGTACTACCCTTGTATCCATCGAGATATCAAATGATTCAATGGATGAAATTCTGACATGAAGACAAGTGAAAATCAAAATGAAATCAATATCTGAAAAATACATGAAATGCATGGAACTTGGTATTTGATGAGCTCATCTTTTTTATTGATATTTATATGAAATGAATAACTAACATGTTTGATGAGATTGTGTGCTTAGGTTATGGCCAAATTGCATGGATTGTATGTGTATGTTTGCTTATTGTACAAATGCATGGTAAGTTTATTTTTCGTTATACGAACTTACTAAGCACTAAGTGCTTACTTTGTTTCATTTCCTCTGTTTTATAGCACTCGGAAACTCGTAAGGTTTGGACGTGGGTTGGACCAACACCACACTATCCTTTAGCTTGATTTGGGTATTAAATTGCAAACTTTATTTTGAATATATAATGGCATGTATAGGTTAATTAACTTAGGTTGGTATATTAACGTTTTGATTTGGGTATTAAATGGCAAACTTTATTTTGAATATATAATGGCATGTATAGGTTAATTAACTTAGGTTGGTATATTAACATTTTGGTTGTAAATAGCCATTGGAATGGCTTATGATAGATGTGTTTTGATATAAATGCTGAATTTGGTATGAATGAGACTTGGGTTTGGCATGATTTAAATGTTTTGGTTTGGCTTTTGGATGTGTTAAAAATGCTTGTGTAGGTGGATGAGCAAATGGGTGAGAAATAAGGCTAGAAAATGGTCTTATTTTGTCCACACGGGTAGACACACGGGCATGTGTCTTGACAGTGTGTGACACACAGCCTGACGCATGGGAATGTGGTTTGGCCGTGTGTCCTTTGCATCTTAAAATTTAGAAACAGAATGCTCAAAATTAGGCATATGAGTAGAGGCATGAGCGTGTGTCTCAGCTGTATGTAACATATGGCCTAGAACATAGGCGTGTGCTTGGCCGTGTGCCCTTGTACTTAATTAAGTTGCAAGTCAAAGAGTTACACGGGTTAGGGACACGAGCGTGTGCCCTACCTTATATGACACACGGCCTGAGACATGGGCATGTCACCGGTCACACGGCCTAACCACATGGGTGTGTGACCCTTGAATCTAGGAAAAAGAATTTGAAATTTTGCAAAAAATTCTTTGAGTTCCCGATTTAGTCCCAATTTAGTCCCGACTTATTTCTAATCTTTAAATTGGACCTCGAGGGTCCAATCAAGGAGCGATATGATTAGTTTTGGATAAAAATTGTAAATGACATGAATTATCTGTATTTGTTTTATAAATTTTGGTAATGCTCTGTAACCCTGTTCCGGCGATAGATATGGGTTGGGAGGTTACATTTATTGGTATCAGAGCTACGGTTTAGCTGACTCTGGAACTAATGTAGTATGTGCGGTTATAGCTATACATGCCATTATATAAATTGTGATAGTGTGGTATCTCCTGACCATTTTAAACATGTTTTTTATATAGTAATGTCATCCAAGCAAGCTAAATCCAAGCAAGCCGAGTGCAATGCTCAGGCTTCAGTACAGAGGGCTACTTTTAGTAGTAGAAGGCCTGTATCTGAGGGCCGAGGTGAGGAGGCAAAAGAAGCCTTCTTTCAAATGATGAATGAATGGTTTATTGAATATTTGAGAACAAATCTTGTTGTACAACAACCTCCCCCTCCTGTTCCTCAACCGGTTCCCAATGTGTCACAAGGTACTGAATTAGTTAGAACTGGTAAGCCTCCAGTTGATAAAAATTGAAAATATAGGGCAGAAGAATTCCGAGCTACTATTGATGATGATCTTAAAAGGGCTAAATTCTTGTTAGAAAATACAATCAAGGTTTTAGATGAATTATCTTGTACATTGACTGAATGCCTGAAATGTGCTGTATCTCTGTTAAATGATTCAACTTACCAGTGGCGGAATACCTTAATTTCTGTTGTGTCAAAAGAATAGGTTACATGGGAATTCGTCCAAATTGAGTTTCGAAAGAAATATATCAGTAAGAGATTAATTGATCAGAAAAGAAAAGAATTTTTAGAACTTAAGCAGGGCCGTATGACTGTATCTAAGTATGAATGGGAATTTTTTTGGTTAAGCAAATATGCCTGAGAATTTGTTCAGACTGAGGTCGCAATGTACAAACGGTTCGAAGAGGGTCTGAATGAAGATATAAAATTATTGATCGGGATTTTAGAATTGAAAGAATTTGTTGTACTTGTTGATCGAGCTCACAAAGCCGAAGAGTTGAGTAAAGAGAAAAGATAGGCTAAAATGGAAGCTAGAACTTTGAGTAAAAGATTTTTGGTAAAGTCACAATCGTCGGCTTCAAAGTAGTCAAAAAAAGATCATGACCGATCTGTTACTCTGCGGGATATTCTGGAAGAGAAAGAAGTATTCAACGTTCTAATCTAAGTCCCGAGCCACATCTGTAGCAAGTGCAGGCAGTGTTGGAAATCCCAAACCCCAATGTAGACATTGTAATAAATTTCACTTTGGTGATTGTCGTATAAGAAGCGGGGCATGTTTTAGATGCGGTTCATTTGATCATTTTCTCAGAGATTGCCCAGAAAAGCCTGAGAAAGATACTATCCAGACTTCAAGGCCGAGTAATCCTGCTACAAGGGGTAGACCACTTTGAAATCTTAGTAATGTGAGCAATAGTCGAGGCATAACAAAAGATTCGACTGTAAAATTTGAAGCACGGGCCCCAGCTAGAACATATGCTATTCATGCACGTGAGGATGCCTACGCACCTGATGTGATTACTGGTACTTTTTCTCTTCTTGATACTGATATAATTGCATTAATTGATCCTGGTTCAACACATTCATATATTTGCATGAATTTAGTATTTAATAAAAATTTGTCTGTCGAGTCCACTAAATTTGTGGTTAAAGTATCAAACCCCTTGGGCTAGATGTGATGGTGGATAAAATTTGCAAGAATTGTCTGTTAATGATACGGGGTTACTATTTTCTGGCTAATTTGATATTATTGCCATTTGATGAATTTGATGTGATACTGGGTATGGATTGGTTGACTCAGCATGATGCTGTAGTAAATTGTAAATATAAGCATATTGTGTTGAAATGTCAAAATGGTATGATGCTCTGTGTTAAATCTGATAATTCGGATGGTTTGTTTAACGTGATATCAGCCACGCCAACACTGAAATATGTTAGAAAAGGTTGTGATGCCTATCTTGCCTATGTGCTGGATACTAAAGTGTCTGAATCAAAAATTAAATTAGTGCCAGTTGTTTATGAATATCCTGATGTATTTCTAGAAGAATTACCTAGTTTGCCTTCAGATAGGGAAGTTGAATTTTCTATAGATCTTGTTCCGGGTACAACACCGATATCTATAGCACCCTATAGAATGGCTTCGACAGAATTAAAAGAGTTGAAAGCACAGTTGCAAGAACTGACTGACAGGGATTTTGCACGACCTAGTTCTTCACCTTGGGGTGCATCGGTTCTTTTTGTAATGAAGAAAGATGGATCTTTGAGATTGTGTATAGATTACCGACAATTGAACAAGGTTACAATCAAGAATAAATATATGTTGCCTTGCATTGATGATCTGTTTGACCAATTAAAAGGTGCTACAATGTTCTCAAAGATTGATCTCTGTTCTAGTTACTGTTAGCTACGGGTAAAAGAATCAGATGTCTTGAAAACAGCCTTCAAAACTAGGTACAGACATTATAAATTTCTTGTACTACCGTTCGATTTGACAAATGCACCTGCGGTATTTATGGATTTAATGAATAGAATTTTTAGACCGTATCTGGATAAATTTGTGGTGGTATTCATTGATGATATTCCGGTATATTCCCAAGATGAAAATGAGCATGCTAATCATTTGAGAATTCTTTTGCAAACCCTGCGTAAGAAAACAATTGTATGTTAAATTCAATAAATGTGAATTCTGGCTTTGGAAAGTTTGTTTTCTGGGACATATAGTATCAGCTGAAGGCATCAGAGTTGATCCGAATAAAATTTTAGCAATAGTTTATGGGAAACCACCGAAAAATGCATCTGCAGTTAGAAGTTTTCTAGGATTTGCCAGTTATTATTAGAGATTTGTAAAAGGGTTTTCTATGATAGCTTTTTCGATGACACGATTGTTACAGAAAGATGTGAAATTTGAATGGTCTGATAAATGCTAGCAAAGTTTTGACAGATTGAAAGCCCTGTTGACTGAAGCACCAGTTTTAGTTCAGCCTGAATCGGGTAAGGAATTTGTGATTTACAGTGATGCATCTTAAATGGTTTAGGTTGTGTTTTAATGCAAGAAGGCAAAGTAATAACTTGTGCCTCTACATGGCTTAAACCACATGAAAAGAATTACCCGATACATGATCTTGAGTTGGCAGCTATTGTGTTTGCACTGAAAATTTGGCAGCATTACTTGTTCGATGAAAAGTGCCATATATTCATTGACCATAAAAGTTTAAAATACTTGATGTCGCAGAAAGATTTGAATTTGAGACAGCGCAGGTGGCTTGAATTATTGAAGGACTATGATTTAGTTATTGATTATCATCCGGGGAAGGCAAATGTAGTTGTAGATGCTCTAAGCAGGAAGTCTCTATTTACTTTATGAACAATGAATACCCGATTATCATTGTCTGTAGATGGTTTGATTATAGCTGAGTTAAGAACTAAGCCGACATTTTTGCAACAAATTTGTAAAGCTCAGAAAAGTGACAATGAGTTCATGCTAAATGGGCACAATGTGAAATGACTTTTGATTCAGAATTTCAGGTTGGACCTGATGATTGTCTGTTGTATAGAGGCAGAGTATGTGTACCAAGGAATTCAAAACTTGTATAAAAAATTTTACATGAAGCTCACAATGGCACTATGTTTGTACATCCCGGGTGTAATAAAATGTATAATGATTTGAAAAAGATGTATTGGTGGCTAGGAATGAAATATGACATTTCTGAATTCGTTTCTAGATGTTTGATATGTCAGCAAGTTAAGGCTGAACACGGTCAAATGACACGACCGTGTGTCCCCTGATACCTCTCTAGAAAACAAGTTAGTGAGTTACACGGGCTAGTCACACGGGCATGTGATTGGCCATATGACATAAGTCAGTGAGTTACACGGGGTCGGACACAGGCTAGAACACGTCCATGTGATTCTATTTCGAATGTCCACATGGCCTGTGATATGGGCATGTCTCTTGGCCGTGTAAGACACACGGCCTGGCCACACGAGCATGTGTCCCCTGTACTTTGCAAATTTTTTATGTATTCCAAAAATTTCTATAAGTTCTTGATTTAGTCTCGAATTGTTTTTAATGCTTGTTTTGGGCCTTGAAGGCTCGTGTTAGGGACCATATGAATGTATGTGAATGATTTATGTTTAGATATGAATAATGAATATGAAATATATGATTGTTTATGTGATAAATCTGGTAATGCTCTATAACCTTATTCCAATGACGGATGTGGGTTAGGGGTGTTACAACATACCTCTTTGTGCTCACTCCACATTAGTCAAAATCTTATTAGGAACCAGCATCCACAAGAAAGTCCAGACTCATAGGGGGCTTTCAACTTCCAAATGATTTTATCATCATCTAGTTGAGAAAGAGCTGTATTTATAAGGTGTTTATAGGACTCCCATATAGAAAACTTCTCAGCAAACATCCATTTCCACGATAACTAATCTGCCCCCAATCCCTTTAGAGGAGGGTTGTAAGCCCATATACGATCAACCACGCCTTTAAAGTGAGTCGTTAGAAGCCAATCAAAGTTCCAAATTCCATTCGTGTTAACCACATCACATACACGAATTGATTCATTAAGGTAACCATTACCACTAAAATGAAATTTTAAGGGACCCAACTCACTCACCCAAATGTCATTCCAAAAATTAACAAATTGGCCATCTCGAATGCTCCAAAAAAGCCACTCTTCATCTCATTCCAAACATTCGCAACAGATTTCTAACATAGGAACAATTACTATGGTGCAAAACCTGATGTAAATTCGAGGTCATCACAACCAGAAGATGAACATGGGTCAAACCATCATAGCATAAATTTGCACGAAGCTCCCAAGACCATCCAAGACCCTTTGCAAGTTCCCGTTGGACCAATCATAAGGGCTATGTAATGCCCCTCACTCGTAACTGTCCCCAGACATGGGTACAAGGCATTACCGAACATACACTCACACAATCATTTGATTTCGACACATATATTTCACGTAAAATTTAAAACTTTTTCATTCATATGCATAACATCCACATTATGGGCCTACAAGGCCCAAACGACACATTAGATATGATTTGAAACCAAACCGGAACTTTTCGAACACTTATGAAAGTTTGACTCAAAACAGGGCACACGCTTGTGTGGGACAGGGACATGTTCGTATGGGCAGGCCGTGTGGTCGCACACACCAATGTCCCTAGCTTATGTGGAATTATTTTTCATTTCAAACCTACAGGGGTTGTCACACGGCCGAGCACACGCCCGTGTCCTTCACACAGCCTTAACACGCCCATGTTCTCACTCCGTGTGAAAAACTGGGGTATTGTGTTTATGACGTCATCGCGAAGTTTTCATCACACGACCAAGCCACACGTCCATGAGCTAGGCCGTGTCTATCACACATCAAGACACACGGTCGTGTCTCCACCTGTGTGTTTACTACAAAACATTTAATTTTCATAATTTCAGGTGCAGGGGACACACGGCCTATCAACATGCCCTGGGCTAGCTGTGTGTCACACACGGCTTAGAAATACGCCCGTGTGTCTACTCGTGTGGACAATTATAGGCTATTTTCCAAGCCAATTGCCACCTTGAAACACAAACCAATATCAACCAAGTTTACCAATTCATATTATAACATCAAAACTCATCAAAACATACATGTTAAGCCATCCACACCCTAACTTTATGTAGCATCATCAAACTTGTGCATCCATACACATTTTACTCATACTAGGCAAGCTTGCACATTAGTAGATTACAACATTTTTGATAAAATATGACTTAATCATTCATGGCACATTTCTCATGGCCAAAGTACCAAAACACCACTATCAAGAAATGGACCCAAAAGAACTACGACACATAACCAAAACAATAGACAATCTATACATGCCATAATATTCAAAGTTCATAATCAAATACCCAAAATGATTGTTGATAGTGTTGATGGAATCTTGATGATCACCGAACCTCGGACTAGTTTAACGAACCTATAAGGGAAGGGAAAAGAAAAGGGGTAAGCTATAAAGCTTAGTAAGTCTATATGCAAAATTAATGAGCATTTAAAACTAAATAGACATAGCAAATGGAGAATAAGTTTTCCTATCACATAATTAAGTTTGGGAATTATCACTTACTCATGTGATCTTACCACATGAGTCAATACATACATTAAGCACTTAGCAAACATGATAGTTTTCATATAACCTACACACACACATTCCTAAACATATGGTCAAATCTTTTTATATGAAATCACATTTTATCAAATCGATTCGAATAACCCGATGAACCACATGGAATACTAAAGGATACATAGAATAAGGCACAAATGCCACACATGATGTAGTCGAAGCTACCACTAATACGTAGCCGAAGCTACCACTTAACACATAAGGGCTCAATAATGAGCTATTCTTGGTTCTGCTCACACAAGCTGACGGTGTAGTCGATACTACTCAGGGCTGCTACTCACATAAGCTGACAGGTATCCGTAACAAATGCAGGATTACCTAGCCATTGGTAGTCGAGCTAGACCAGCACCCGAAAATACATAAACAATAGATAACAGTTAATGGTTTCCTAGTGACATATCACTCGTATCCTAATGATTCCTAAGGTTCAACTGGGGCTTTTCTTTACTTATTGGTTTTATTTCATCACATATTCGATAGTTTGATATAAAATCTAAAAATTTTAAAATAATTAATATAATTAAACTTAATGATTAAAAATAACTCATTATTTACATATAGGACTTACCATGGTGCAAAAATGTAAATATTTTCGATTTAGTCTAATACCTTGCCTTTTCTATGGTCAAGGTCGATTTCATGTCGATCTTGATCTATAACATCAAATTTAACTTATTCAATACATACATTACTCAATTGGACACAAAATCATCCTATGGTAATTTTTACTATTTTACCCTTAACTTTGCCAATTTTTATAATTTAGTCCCTAGGTACGTAAAATGAAATGTATCTATTTTTCTACATTCCTAAGCCTAGCCGACCATATTTCTCTCTTATAGCAGCCCAAAAATTTCAACATTTCACAACTTATACACATATTTTACAACTTTTGCATTTTAGTCCCTAAATACATTTCCATGAAAAATCACTTAGCAAAAGTTATTTACTACACATTAAACTTCCATTTTCTACCAATAAACATCAAAATGCTTTCATGACATGCATGGGTAAATTTTTGAACATAAACCCTAGCTTAAAATAGTGGTATAGAAAGCTAGGTCAAGGTACGAGGATCTCAAAAATATGAAGAACATGAAAAACAGGGCTAAGAGTCACTTACTTAGAGCTTGAAAAGTTAAAAAACCCTAGCTATGGTGCCTAAGAGAAATTCAGCCAACCATTAGAGAAGATAGACACTTTTTGGCCTTATTTTCCCTTTTTATTTCTTTTAATATCCAAATGACCAAAATGCCATTAATGGCCTTCTTTGCAAATTTTTCCTTCCATGGGCATTTTTGTCCATGTTGCCACAAAATGGTCTAATTACTACATAAGGACCTCTAGTTTATGGTTTCATTTCAATTTCACACTAAAAGCTTCTAGAACACATATTTTGAAATTTTTGCAATTTAGTCTTATCACTCAATTGGGTACTTTATCGGTAAAATTTATTTACTAAATTTTTACTCATGCATTCAATCACACAATAAACCTTAAAAATCTATCGAGATAAATTTTCTATGTCAAATTCATGGTCCCGAAACCACCATTCTGTTTAGGCCTTAATTCGGGTTGTTACAGGCTAGGGCTAAATACTTTAAAGAGGCTCAGAATGGACTCATACATGGGCTTTTGAGTCAAGCCTAAAACAATGTTGAACGAATTGAGCCGAATCCAAATCCTAATCTAGTTCACTTGGTCCAAGTGAATGACAAATTATCTGATGGGCTTTAATCGTCCATTCAATCACTTTGAGTTTTGTGGACCTAAGTTTATTTTAATAAGCTTTTATTTTAATTTAAGTCCATAGATTTTATCATGTGTATGTCTTGTGTTTATCTAATTACTAAGTTGTTATTTATTATAGCATGTATGCTTGTGTGTGTTTTGTGTTCATATGCTATATGTGTGTGACTCAAATGTCTAATCCTTTAGTTACTTATCTTTGTCAAATATGCTTGTGAGAGATGTAAGTGATTAATGCCTATTTATACTTGTACAGTTGTCTATTTGTACGGCCTTAAATGACCATCCATGGTAGAATTTATGCACAAAAGGAGCATTCTAGAATCTTCAAGAATTCAAGCTTTCAATGTGGTTCATGTGGCTGTTCATATGATGTGCTAAATACATGACAACATTCATTTCTTAAAAAGGAAGAATACGTGGCATTAATGGAGTATTCGCCCACATTTTGGATCCGAGGTAAGTTGTATGTAATAATTTAGCTTGCAAGTTATGTAAATTCATTATGATGATTTTTTTATGAAATTGTGATAATCCATGAAGACATGGACATGATTTTGTATGAGTTATGTTAAATTCTATGATATTGATTTGTTGAGAAAATATATGAGATTCATGAAATTAATAATGTGAAATTTTACCAAGAAATGATGAAAACATGAAAAGAGAAGTTACATGCAGGTTTAAATGATATGAAGGATATCATAATCATGTCATAAGAGTTATAGGTCCCTTATAAGACCATGTCTGGGACATGGCATCGGGACCGAACTGAGATCCCATGTAAGACCATGTTTGGGACATGGCATGGGCATTCGAGATAAGGTCCTGTGTAAGACCATGTCTGGGATAGGGCTTCGGCACTGAGAGGACATAAGGTTCCCCTGTAAGACCATGTCTGGGACATGGCATAGGCATCCGATATGAGATCCTATGTAAGACCATGTCTGTGACATGGAGTCGACATCGATGTGAGATCCCATGTATGACCATGTCTGGGACATGGCATTGGCACATTTCATGAGATTGATTTACGGGTATATTTCGGTATTTTAGAAGAATCTTAAACGAGAAAAGTATTCAAGTTGATATGTCTCATGAGAAAAGCTAAAGATTCATGTTGAGTGTTGCAGGTATATACGAATAGGTATGAGTAATTGGAAGTACATTGTTATGTGAAATATCGCATGGAAAGCACGAGTAAGTATATGTTTGAGTAAGCCATGAGAATAAGTAAGAAACTACATGAAATTCATGATACTTATTTGAGTGATATTTCATGATTTTGTTTCTATTTTATTCATGCAACTTACTAAGCATTTTATGTGCTTACTCTTTCCTTTCCCTCTTCCATGTAGATTTGCCGTACCAGCTCGGGGATCGTTAAAGTTAGAACTCGAAGTCACACTATCAAGCTATTCATATTGGTTTAGTAAAGTTGATCATTTTGATGTATGGCATGTATAGGAAGTTTAATCATTTTGTTAAGTGTCATTTTGTGTAGCCAAGTAATGTTGTAATGGCCTTTGAAAATGACCTAATATTGCCTAACTCATGTTTCATACAATGAAGATGAAATTCATGAATGTGCAACCTTCCATGTTTAGGTATAGTAAAGTGTAGGAGAATGATATGTATGTTGGCATTGAGATGCCTTAATTTTGAGTATTTAGAGAGTATGTTATGTCTTTTTACGTGTTTTGGAAATTGGTTTTGTGCTTGGTTGTGTTTCAGGGTGGCATAAGGCTTGGAAAATAGCCTATTATTGTCCACACGGTTGGGCACACGGGTGTGTGCTTAGGCCGTGTGTGACACACAGTTAGCCTCAAGGGTGTGTCAATAGGTTGTGTGTCCCCTGCATCCAATTTAGTTAAGTCAGTATAGAACACGGGCTGAGCACACGGGCATATGCCTTGGCCGTGTGCACCTTTGATGATTATAGAGTTCAAGTCAGAATGCTCCACAGGATATTGACACGGGCGTGTCTAGGCCGTATGAGGGACAGGGCCATAGCCACGGGCGTGTACCCAAGCCGTGTCAAAACCCTTGTAGGTTGAAAATAAAAATAAATTAAACATGGGCTAGGGACATGGGCGTGTGAGACCACACGGCCTGCCCACATGGGCGTGTCTCATCTCACACGGGTGTGTGGCCCTGTTTTAGGTAAAAATTTTCTAAGTGGCCGAAAGTTCTCGAATTAGTTTCGGGACACACTCGATATAATTTTGGGCCTCGTAATCCACGATAAGGTCATTAAGAGAATGAATGATAAGTTTTAAAAAGAAGAGAAATTTTATAGCCCTAGATTTCAAGATTTAGTATGATAAAGTAAGCTAACGCCTCATACCCCGTCCTGGCATCGGACTCGAGTAAGGGCTGTTACATCAAATTGAGAGACAAACGGAGCAATGCATCACCCAAGCTATTAAGGGTAAAAAAAGGATTGTGTTTGAACTCGAAGATTGGATTTTGGTACATATGAGGAATGAACGATTTCCTTCTCAATAAAAATCGAAACTTCTCCCTCGAGGAGACGAGCCATTTTAAGTACTTAACGTATCAATGATAACGCATACAAATTGGATCTTCTAGGTGAATATAATGTAAGTGTAACCTTTAATATGTCTGATCTATCTCTTTTTTTTTATGTAGATTTAGATTTGAGGGAAAATCCTTTCCAAGGGAGAAGGGATGATGTGAATCCGAGATCATCACAACTAGAAGATGAACATGGGCCGAACCATAATAGCTCAACTTTGCATAAAGCTCCTAAGACCATGCAAGACCTTTTGCAAGTTCCTATTGGACCAATCATAAGGGCTAAGGCTAAAAGCTTTAAAGAGGCTCAGAATGGACTCATGCATAGGCTTTGGAGTCAAGCCCAAAACAATCTTGAATGAATTGAGCCAAGTCGAAATCCCAATCTAGTTCACTTGGTCCAAATGAATGACAAATTATCTGATAGGCTTTAATCATCCATTCAGTCACTTTGAGTTTTGTAGGCCTAAGTTTATTTTAATAAGCTTTCATTTTAATTTAATTCCACAGACTTTATCATGTATATGTCTTGCGTTTATCTAATTTCTAAGTTGTTAATAATTATAGCATGTATGCATGTGTGTGTTTTGTGTTCATATGTTATATGCATATGAGTGAAGTGTCTAATCCTTTAGTTATTTGTCTTTTTCAAATATGCTTGTGAGAGATGTAAGTGATTGATGCCTAATTATACTTGTGTAGGTGTCTATTTGTATGGGCCTTAAGTGACCATCCATTGCCGAATTCATGCACAAAAGGAGCATTCTAGAATTTTCAAGAATTCAAGCTTTCAATGTGGTTCATGTGGCTGTTCACATGGTGTGCTAAATACATGACAACATTCATTTCTTAAAGACGAAGAATACATGACATTAATGGAGATACATGGACGGTAGAGGAAGGGACTTCTAGAAGCATGATTCCATCCATGCATCACAAGCTCCTTAAAACGTCATTTAAGAACATGCATGAGCCATGCACAACACATTCGGCCAAGGGAGATTTTTGGAAATTAAAGGGCTGCACCCACATTGGATTGGATGAATACTTCCTAGCTAAGAATGCATGAATGCCCAAGTGAAGAGACATCACATTTATTCAGCCAAGCATGCACCAAACATCAAGCATGAACCGAATTTACTTCATGGAGTGTGAACATATTGATGTTTTAGTGTGAACAACTTAAGTGTTAGATGTGAATGTGTTTATGTTAGTGTGAATCCATTTTATATCGAATTTGAATGGCCATTTTAGGTGTTATATAAACCATGTAAAAGGACATTTCATGGTTAGACCATTTTAATACAAAACAACTTTTATTTGTGAGAATTTCTCTCCAAGGTTCTTAATCGAACTTAATTGAACTTATCAAACTTCCGTTGAGTTTGTGGCGTTCAACCCTTTGACTTATCACTTCATTTACCACCCTAAAGTGTGGCGCCTTTGTTATACCAAGGTTCTAGTGTTTGTTAAATTTACGTGGGTCGAGTTCGATTATAACTCCAGTTCCGTAAAATATTCAAGTGCTACGGGTCGTGGTTTGCACCAACCTTTGAACCTATTTAAGATGATCCTTTGAAATAAGCAATTTCCTAATCTCGGGAAATCGCATCAAAACCTTAGGGATAAAACCATAGATATTGTATTTATTCCTAAGGATCCTAACCCACAACGCGTCCATGTCAGCCACCAGATTAAACGCCAGTTTTAAGAGGTATAAAAAATTCTAATCCTAATACATACTTTTTATTACCAAAACTCTTTATCAATCATATATAACTTTTTGCGTATTTTATGAGATTGGTCTAAAACCTTCCACAATCTACTAATAAATATGCGACCAAAATTTAAACTTACTCTATTCTATTTCTTTTGAAAATCTATTTTAATTTATTGCTATGACTATAAACAGCCTATTAGTGTAACTTAATTTTAATTTTATATTATTCATCGACCTAAATTATGAATCCCTAAAATTATTCATAATTATTTCCTAACTCTTAAATAAGAGGATAAAAGCGCTTCAACTTATGTTCTTTTGTACTAACAACAATATCAATATCAATGGCAATTGAACTAAAACTCAATCAATTTTATGTTTGGAGTTTTAAACCAACTTTATTGTATATTTATCTATTTTATTCTATGGCAATTAATTAATTATATCCTTTGGTTTTATATATACTATGAGTTCATAAAAAAAATCATGTTTACATTATAGTTTTTAACATATAATATTTTTCATTTGAAGCATTTATTTTCAATTTGGATAAATTATTCTTTTACTTCTTTTCATTTAATTTTTTAATCTATTCCTTGCCTTCTGTTTATTTTTTCTTTATAATATTTATATGTTAAATATAGTTTAATTTTTAATAAATTATATTTTTATTTTAAGGTTTTACTTAATTAAATTAGGTTTTAATGTTATAGTATTGAAATCAATGATATTAAATTGTTAAGCTTAAAATATAATTACATATTAATAATATTTATCAAATTAAATTTATATTTTTCAAATATAATAAAATTTAATTACATCATTCGATTAAAATAGAGTAAAGATAACTATAAAATTACAAAAAGATCAAATATTAATAATATTAACATTGAAATAAATTAATTTAACAATATATAATAAATAATCTATAAAAAATTAATAATAATATTACTTAAATTATAATATATTAATACTCAAATAAAATATTAATTTTTTTAATTTTAAAGTATACATAATGTCTTGATGCAATTATGGTGTTAACTAATTTGCAACAATTTAAAACCTCTACTCATGAGAATGTAATTTTTTTTTTTTTTTATAAAAGAGACTATCTTAAATAATTCAAGATGGAAAGTAGTTAATTATTAAAGAGAAAAATTTTGATGGAAAACTTTAATGTAAAAGATGGTGAGGATTTTCAAGGTTCTAGTGATCGTAATACTAAGAAGGTTCATTTTAAGGAAAATAACGGGGAAGTGGCAGTGAATATGTGTTGGATCTGGTGCTTTAAGTGTAGTATTTTTATCTAAATACACTTGTAATTTTTTCGAACAAATTGATTAATAAATTGATTAATAAATTAAATTAATATACTTTGTATTATTATTCTCAAATGGTTTTTGCGCGTAAAGAAAAATAGAAACAAATTTTGTTTATTGGTTATCTATTGTTTAAACTGATATTAAGTGGTATTACGTGTTCGGATTGTAGTACAGAAAAACAACTTGTATTAGTAGACGAACTTAAGCATGTCCCTAGTCTAATCAGAAATGAGCAAACTGATTGAAAGACTAATATGTCGTCTATCAAGTCCAATTGAGGAGATGTCTTGTATTGGACATCAGAGCGAATAGCTCTTAGAAGATAGAGATATAGATATGACTAACTGGAATAGTACATCGGGCATGACCCAAGCAGAATAGATCTTGAATCCGTTTATGGATTTATTCACTTGTGACATTCATAGTTTGACATATCTAAATCCTGAGTGGATAACAGACTATGTATGTGTGACTCGTACACTTTGATGTAAGTAAAAGCCTGAGTTTAAATAGATAAGGAACCGAAAGTTGGTACGTTGGGTGTACGAAATCTGTAGTATGTAGCGCCATTCACAATAGTGGAATTCATAGCCCAAAACATAGGTAAATGATATCCTCTCATTGACATTACATGATTGATGAAAAGTAACATGGCTATAGGTAATCCGTCTTTCCGATGGATGAATTGATCACTAATTTATAGTAATTGACTTTTCATGGAGGAAGATGTAATGATGATCATGGAATAAAATAGGATCATATTAGGAGAACGAATATTATCCCAAATAAATCAAGGATATCCTATGAGGGTAACACACTTATGACAAGGTCATTGGATGATCACTGAATAGTTGCTTTCGTAATGTATGTCGTTGGAGAGAGCTTAGTCACGATACAATAGTGAAATGATTTCATGACTAAATGATTTTTCAATTAATAGATGAAAAGCCAAAACTTAATTATAAATCATTTGAGCCTCAACCACATATGTCCAATTAGTCCCTTCGCTAGCTCGTTGAAACCAGAAGTGAATTGTGTATTTAAATGAATGGAATGAATAGAAGAAAGAAAAAGAGAAATATTTAGGAATGATTACGGTTTTTTCCAAAATGGAGAAATGAAATCGTTTAGAAAAGAATGTAGGTTTCCAAAAATGAAAATGAAAACTTGTAATCCTATATAGGATTACTTAAAAAATGATGGAAGAATGAGTTTATATTTTTGGACTATTTTGAAGCTTGAAAATGAAAATAAATCATTTGGTCATAATGAACATGTTGAGTTGTGACATATTGAATGAATTTTCTCGAAATTTTAACGGGGTTAAAATCGTTAAAATTTTACCAAGGGTAAAATTGGAGTGAGAAATTTTTAATATGTAGATATTAAAGTTTATTTTGGGAAATAGAAAAACTGAATCGGGTTGGATCATATTAAAGAGTATTGGATCAAAAAGGCCCAAGTAGTACTCATAATTGGACTTGATTTGAGAGAGGCCCAAAACCCCTAATGTAAGGAGGTGAGACGACAAAACCCTAGTATCATTAACTAGGGTTGCCGCCCCCTATATCCCAGTTTATTATTTTTCTAGTGGAAATAAACTTGTACAACTCTACAAGGAGTCTACCTTCTCTTCCTATAAATAGATGGTACCGGTAAAGCTATTAACATAACTTTTAAGATATTGTTATTCTATCGAAAAATAGAGAGAATTTATTCTCAACTTATAAACATATTTTTTAGAATAACAATTTTACTGGTTTTTATTATAGAAGAGAGAATTTTTGTTTTCACCCCAAAAGGAAAACTTTTTCTAGTTTTGCATTTTGATTTATTTGGTTCAAGTCCACACTCGAAGTAGTTCGTGATATGAGAATAGAGGAGAAGATCGTTTGGTTGAAGTAAAAAAAATATCAAGGATCTACTTATCCAAAAAACATGTACGAATTCGATTAAGATTTATTGCTATAAATATCACAAACTGGGTTGTTTTTCAAAATTTTATTTTTTTGCTGTGCAAGAAAATCGTTTTCAAAGTAGATTTTTTCCAACAATTGGTATTAGAGCCAAGTTATGCTATGTTTATAGTGTGAACAAAGACCAAATCTCTCTTTTCGTCTTATTTGATTAATATTTGATAAGATGTGACATTCTTGTAATTATTCACATATTTAGGGGAATGCATGCGAATGAATACAATATTATATATATTCTTTATATAATTATTATTTTTTGCCAAGGTTATGGTTCTTAGAAAATAAAACGTGGACTATCATCTCCACATAGGATTATTTTTAGAATTCTTGTGAGTCAAAAACTGACATAGACCATAAATGTAATTTTTCCAAAAAAGAGTCCATGACGAGGAGAAGATAGAACAATGCCGGTCGAAGACACAAAGAATGCTTTGTGATGAAAAACTATGTAATTTTTATTTTTCATTTTTTTCTAGAAAAAAAACTATGGAAACCTTGACTGACAATTTTATTTTATTACCCATCTCTTTATATATATCTGTTTAATAATTATTTATGATATAATTGTGCTATATATGTATGAGATGATCCAAAATTTATCTATCAAAGATAAGAAGTGTGGTAATGAGAAAATAGACTTGTTGTATTGTTTCATTCATTTCTTTTGGTTATTTGATTATTGTGAGAAGTTTGGTAATAAGAAGGTGCATTTCTAGGATTGGATCTAGCAAGGAAAGACTTGGTTTTTAAGTGGTCAAATATGACTCACCTCCATTTCCTGGTAACCTACCTGGTGCACGGTTCACATTTACTTCTTCAATTTTTCCCTTAAAAGAAAAACTGTGGAGAATTTGATTGACTCTTGTGAATAATTGAATGTAAATATTATAAATTTGCCATAGCATGTCATGCATACATGAGATAAGCATATCATATAGTTTAGGAAAGAATGCAACATGTACTTGTCATACATATATTGAGCATACATGATTGAGTGAGAGAAAGTCCCTAAACAAGACCTGTAGCCTCGATCAATGGTTTCTTGTGATGGCATGAAATGAACATGCCCCAAAGTAGACACCGTCACGTAGATTTCACTGAGGCGACTTTCTAAAAGTAACCAAAATTTTCTTATGATCATATGATAGTTGGACCGGCCCCTATGGTAGGTATTATCATGCGATACATTAAGAAATTGTGTCTTTAAAGATGAAAGCTAGTCACAACATGCTACTCGCTGAGATTGTCCAAAGATTACTCATTTAAGGTGCATGATGTGATTGGTGTTGAGTTGATAGGTATACACTCAAGATCATCTAGTTAAGTAACTCCCCAAGGAGCTATGCTTATGTTAGACTAATGGTCAAATGTTACATGATTATTAGTACATATGAATTCCTAGGGAATTAGGTTCATGTACTAATTGGATGGAAATCCATGTTCTTACTAGTTGATCATAATCACCCCAAGGTGGCTTCATTCAATGGGTGTAGGAATTATCATTACAATGACTTACAAATGATTTCAAGGTTTCATGTAAGATGCATGCATCATCTTAATGCATATCGTAATGTTGTAAAACATTTTCAAACATTTGCCTAATACAAAGATATTAATATATGAATATTTTATTTTTAGTTCGAAAATGACACCAACTCTCTTATTGAACATACTCACTAAAAACAAATTGAACAAAAATAACTATAAAGAATGAAGCTGTTGGAAACTTAAAATAGTTCTTGATAATAAGTATCCACCGACCACTCAAGTTGAGACTAGAAAACGCTGGGAAGAGTATGATAAGATAGCTCGTTGCTATATGCTGGCAAGTGTGACTAGTACTCTGTATAAGCAACCGAAGAGTTGTAAAACTGCTAAAGTGATTCTAGATAAGCTAGAAGATATGTTTGGAGGCCAAGCTACCTTGGCTCAACAGTTTGCCATAACTAGCTTGGCGAATTCCCAACAAAAGGCCAACATTCTGGTCAAAGAACATATGATCACTCTTATGGGATACTTATGAGGCAAATCTGGACCAGAACACTCAAATTGAGATGGTGTTCAAAAGCTTGTCAAAGGACTTTGCTGGTTTTCGGGCCGCATATAACCTTGGCAACAAAAACTTGGTAGTTACACAACTCATTGAGTTACAATCCTATGAGTTGATGTTGAACGACAGTTAGTTGGTCTAAAAAGTAGAAGTGAATATAGTTGTCACTTCTTCCCAAAGGGAAGGGAAAGCGCGCTAAGAAAGGCAAGTCTAAGATCTTTAGGCCACTACAAGTGGAAAGGAAAAGATCTAGAAATCCTAAAGACTTATATAAGTTTAAATGTTTCTCCTGCAACAAGAAAGGGCACTTCAAGACAAACTGTAAAGAGTGGAAGGAATACCTAGCTACCAAAGGCAAAGGTGTAGAACTCTTGATGATAGAATCTTGTTTAGTGGAAGACTCAATAGACGACTGAGTCATTGATTCAAGAGCCACTAATTATGTTTGTGTTTCTCTATAGGAGTTTGGGGAGACGAAAGATCTTAGAGATAAGAGCTTATCATTACGGGGAATGGGACAAGTGTGGCAGTTGAAGTAGTGGGTGATATACATAATTATTTTGATAATTTTAGGAAGATTAATTTAGAAGACGTTTTCTATGTACCAAGTTTCAAAAGAAACTTAATTTCTATTGCATGTTTATATAAATACGGTTTGACTGTGACTTTTAATAATGAAATTACAATATTTAGAAATCACAATCTTATTTATAATTGATAAATGTCAAATAATCTCTATTTTATTAAACCAAAGATATACACACATCTTGATACTGAAATATCAAATAAAAGACTTAAAAATTCTCACTCTAATGAGGCATACCTTTGGCATTTGAGACTTGGTCATATTAACCGAGGAAAAAGGAGTTAAACATGCCAAATAAGAAAGGTAGGCACAAGTAGGCATATGTGTTTGTTTGAATTATAGGTTGTTTAAATTCAAATATCCAGTGATTAAATCCATGATTGTTGAAACAATATAGTATAACAAGTATAAAACCCTTACAAGTATACGCGTAAAATTAAAATGAACAGAGGGACCAAAAATATTATGAGGGTTAAAAGCAAAGCAGGTGGATAGAATCATAGAACGATTAAAAGCCAATGGAGTGAAGAGTGATCACAATGAAATAAATCAAAGCATAAAAAATTGAGAAAATCTCACTCATATTGGCACAAATACTCGTGAATTGCGTATACTTGCAAATATTGTATTAGAGTTCAAAGCATGAATAAAAGAAATTGGGTGCCTAAAATTCAAACTATATGTATTCTTCAATTGTAAATGCTATACTTGTGTATACATTTTGATGGAGTCATATGTTTAACTTTCTTTGACTTGTTTGCCTTGTAACATATTGAACTAGCAAGTTTGAATGTGAAATTGTAAGTCATTTAGACATCTAGCTAGGATTACTTGTTTGACAAATCTTCCTATTATCAGCGCTCCAGTCCAATCTCATGTGCAAAGCATACTCAATTACTTTTTTTTATTTTGTTTCTTCTTTTCATTTTATTTTATTTTTATCCTGTTCTCTTGAGGACAAGCAATGACTTAATTGTAGGAGTATTTGACTTGCAACAAATTGTAGCGGCAATTTAGGTACTTTTCAGCACTTTACAAGCTTGTTTTTAAGTCATTTCGTGTTTAATTATTGCATTTTTTATTTTTATAACTTAGATTCCTTTTATTGCAAAATAAATTTTTTTATGGATAATTTTGAGTTAGTTGACCACTTAGGCCAATATGGGCCTTAAAGTAGTTTTAACGATTTAATTGAGTGTGCAGAATTTGTAACAGCCCATTTTTAGTGAAATCGGAACAGTGGTTTCAAGACCGCACATCCAAAGTCAAAATATTTATTTTAATATTATTTTTAGGTCTACAGCATGATAGTATGATTGCATAAAAATTTTGTTGAGAAATTTTATCATTTGCCTCCTTAATTTGTGAAAAAGGACTAAATCGCGTAAAGTGTAAAACTTATGTTCTACTAGAATAAGTGTTGATTTGATATGAAATTAAAACATGAGTGGATTTAAATGGTAATTTTACCATTTATAAAGTTAGTGGACATTCTTGGACATAAATTAGGTGAATTTTAAAGTTTATAATAAAGGTTATATATGTAATTTATCAAATACAAGCCAATTAAGTAAAATAAAGTCAAAATTTCTTCTTCATTCATCTTCTTGCGAAAATTGAAGGAAAGAAAAACACCATTTTAGGGTTCATAGCATTTGGTCAAGTCTCCTTGTGCATGTAAGTGATTTTTTACTCCGTTTTTAATGATTTTTATGTTTTTGATGTCATTGTAACCTAATCTAGCTAGCCTAGGGAGTAATTTGCAAAATTACTAAAGTATTTGAGTTTTTCTATTAATGAAGTATGTGTTTTGAAGTTTAATGGTAGAAAATGAATGGTTGTTATTAGCTAAACAAGTTTTGTAAAGTGATTTTGAATGAAATTGCAAATTAGGGGTTAAATTGAGAAAAGTGAAAATTATGTGGTGAAATGTGTGAATAAAAGAAATGTAGGGCTTGCTAAGTGCCTAAGTGATATTCGGCTAGCATGTGTTGAAATTGAATTGCATGAATTTGCATTTTTATGAGCTAGGGACTAAATTGTAAAGAAGTCAAATGTTTAGGGGTAAAATGGTAATTTTACCAAAATATGATTTTTGGATTTAATTGAATAGAATGATGCTAAAATAGTTAAATTTGGTTATATGGATCAAGAAAAGCCACGTACAAATTTAGATCGGAGAAAAGATAAAGTTGTGGACTAGACAATTTGTAACACCCCAAACCCGGCCTGGACGTTATGACCAGATCTGGTGTGTCACATGAACCTATAACTAAGTTTACGACCTTTTGCTTGTTGTGACTTAAGTGATATTTTAGTAAAATAGCAAGGTTGTGAAAAAAATCATTTTGATAAGCCTTTAGATTATCCATATTTTGAACTTGTTAAGTTTTGGAAACATTTATAGGAGTTTGAAAAACCCGCGCAGCCTATAACTAGCAGTTTCGATAAAATATGAATTAAATCATTAAAGAAAATAAAACCAATAAAGAAATTTAAATAGCGGCCTTATTACAATTAAAACCCAAAATAGTATAATAAAATACTTAAAATGAAAAGAAAACCGAATTTGCAGATGCTGTGGCCACTCCGAATCTCTCACAGCTCCAAGCCCACTATGGTTGAGGGTTACCTGCAGAGATGAAATGAAGGAGTGAGTTTGAGAACTCAGTGTGTAACATAATCTCAACCATAGGCTAAAACAGATCAAGCCTCAGAATCAGAGTTAATTGGGCCTTGGCCCATTACAGAAATCAGGTTAAGCCCATAGGCCCATAACAGATACAGATCAGATATAATATGCAAATAGAAAACCCAACCCAGATCCATCCATAACACCCCCGTACTAGCCTTACACCATGTGGGGAGACTACTTGACCCACCCAACCGCTACACACCACAGAAATTTGCAGCGAGGCTGCCAGATATTGTGACAAGGTCACCAGATACAGATATTGTGGCGAGGCCACCAGAATAGATATATATGTGGCGAGGCCACCAGAACATATATATATATATGTGGCGAGGCCACCAGATTGCAGCGAGGCTGCCAGAACGCTTCCTCCATCATAAACCCAAACCCCATGCAACAGACATACATGTTATGACATATAACATACAGAATCTCATGCATTAGATATACACATGTATTATGGGATATGACATACAGAAATAGAAAATCATACGTTTCATATAGATTTACCCTAGGGGTATAAAGGTCATTTTGCACCTATGGGTAAAATGGTAATTTTCCATACTTAGGGGTATTTTAGTCTTTTTACCGATTTTCAGGGTTTTTATGCAAGTCCAAGTAATTACTAGTCCATTAGTGTTTACAGAAGTCCTTCTAACCTTAGTTTCCAATTTTTGCCCTTTTTAGCCCCAAAAACCCCTAATGGGCCTTACTAAATCCATCATCGTCTTAAGCCCGTTAAATCCAATTTTAAAGTTCAGATTGTTAGTTTTAACCGGTTTACTCTCAACATACCGCCAGAATGCTTTTAATGACAATTTTACTGATATGGGCTCGGAAGTCCATTGGGCCCACCTTTGGCCTATTCAAGCCCAACTTACCGAAACGCTCAGAATCGCACCTTCTAGAATTCTGTCACCATCGAATCTAAAGTTGACCCTAACAGCGTAAACGATTACACAGAGATTTCACAAGACCGAGTTTCCGGTCACTTTCGGTCATTTGTCGGTCACTTTTGGTCATTACGGCCGTTGCCGTCCTAGTCTATAGCGGGAGTATATTACACACCTGTTAACTGTCGAAGCGTTGACGAAACCCACGCGGAGAGAGCCTACAATTGAACAATAACTTTTTAGTCTAATCTTCGATAACAAAAGAGTCATAAATCCTTACCAAAATCGGCCTACATGGCCTAAGACCCTAAAGTCCCTACCTTCTGCTAAATATGGACTAGATCCCGCTGTCCTCCTGCGATTAGCCTTCCGAATCCTTAGCTGCACAACCCCTTGATCACACTAACGCAAGCAAAACAAGAGAAAGAGGCCAACAAGCCCTTAGTCACTAACGTTAGCCTCCCCCTAAAAGGGTTTCGGCTTCTTGCCTTAAATAATCATAAACGAATGTACACAAGGTCTCGAGCACTTACCAACACTTCTCCTCGAAGAAGACATCTCTACGCTTCCACTAATTTAGATCTATACTAGATCTAACTCTAACAACTACAAAGAATGTCTCCAAATAGATTCGGTTTCTAGATCTTCTTCTAGGTACCCTTGTCGACACAACACTGAGTTGGGAGCGTGATTCGATGGCTCAAATAATGGGTATTAAGAGGTTCGGCTTGCTAGAGAATCAAGGAGAAGAAGAAGTGATAGATTTCGGTCAATAGGTAAACAAAGGAGTATGGTTTCGGTCACATAAAGTATTCGGCCATGGTGGGGTTTTGATCAAATGAACATTCGGCTTAATGAGGGATTTGGGTAAAAAGATGGTCGACAGAGGCTTGTAGAAGAAGAGAATAATTCGGCTTAGAATGCAAGATGAGTAGAAGAAGAGAATGAGTGAAGAGGAAAGCAGAAGAGTGCTTTTGGTTACTAGAGAGAATTCGGCAGTGGGGTTCCTGAGGTATGAGGTGCGGCTACTAAGTCAAAAACAAGGAAAAAGAATCACAAAAGAGAACCCTACTGTGTCACCTAAAATCGGTAAAAGAAGGAGTGCACAAACCTAAAGAATTCGGCACACTAAGGAGCCTAATTGCCGAAACACTACCTATGCACTTTACCGAATTAACTCTAAACAGAATCCCCTAGCCGGCCACTTCCTTTCAAAATTCAAACTCACCTAAAAATCCTCCTCAACAAGCTCCCCTTATCACTCCACGAAATCCTCTCATGACCAATTCAACCACTCCTCAACAGAGTTCAACTCTGCTTCTAACTCTTGCCTGCTCAAGCACAAAAATAAAACGCCTCCTTTGCAACCCTTGGAGCTTGAACCTTAGACCTCCAAGCTCTTTTAGGCGCCACTTTTTAAGGAGCTTAGTGGCGCCTCCTTTGCCACTTTACCAAGACTTGTTTTGTGCTATATTTCACGCACAATTTCTTAAGACACTTACTTCCAACGGCCCCCTATCTCCTAAGTCAAAAATACAAAATTTTGCCGAGTTTCTAACCAACACCTGGGCCTTCCATAGGCCCATTAACACTCCCCAAACATGCATTACACACCAAAATACCAGAGTTCCTACATTTTATTAGATGAACAACAATCTAAGAGAAGCCCGAAAATTAGGGCGTTACAACTCTACCCTCCTTAAAGAAATTTCGTCCTCGAAATTTACCTGATCCAAACAAATGGGGATATTGTTGCCGCATTGCCTCCTTTGGTTCCCAAGTAGCTTCCTCTCTGCCATGATTACGCCAAAGTACCTTTACTAATGGAACTGACTTTCTCCTTAGAACCTTCACGTCTCGATCCAGAATCTACACAGGCTCCTCCTCGAAAGTCAAATCAGGCTGTACTTCCACTTCTGCAACTGATAGGATATGAGTAGGGTCAAAATGATATCGTCTTAACATGGATATGTGAAACACATCATGAATCCTGTTTAGCTCCGGAGGTAATTCCAACTGGTAAGCCACTGGACCTACTCGCTTAAGAACTCGATAAGGCCCAATAAACCGCGGACTTAGCTTGCCTTTCCTACCAAATCTTAGTATCTTCTTCCAAGGCGAAACCTTCAGAAAAACCATGTCACCCACTGAATACTCAATCTCCTTATCACCTTGATCTTCTCTTCAGTCTCTGCTACCAACTCAGGTCCAAGAACTTGCCGCTCGCCCAACTCAGTCCAACAACTAGGTGAGCAACACTTACGACCATACAATGCTTCATAAGGTGCCATACGAATGCTAGCCTGATAACTGTTATTATACGCAAATTCTGCCAAAGGTAAATAATCCTCCCAACTGCCTCGAAAGTCTATAACACATCCCCTCAACATGTCTTCCAGAATATGAATAACCCTTTTTGATTGACCATCGGTCTGAGGATGGAAAGCCGTGCTAAAATTCAGTCTCGTTCCCAACGCCTCATGCAACCTTTGCCAGAACCGAGATGTGAATCTAGGATCTCGATCAGAAATAATCGATACTGGCACTCCATGCAGTCGTACAATCTCTGCTACATATAATTTGGCTAACTTCTGAAGTGAATAATCAGTACGTACAGGGATGAAATGAGCAGATTTAGTCAACCTAACCACAATCACCCAAATCGAGTCCTTCTTCGACGGCGTCACAGGCAACCCACTTACAAAATCCATGGTCACCATCTCCCACTTCCAAAGTGGTACTTTCACTGGTTGCAGAAGTCCAGAAGGTAACTGATGTTCAGCTTTCACCTGCTGACAAGTCAGACATTTCCCCACAAATTCTGTTACCTCTCGCTTCAGCCCAGGCCACCAATATAGTTCCTTTAAGTCATGATACATCTTATTACCTCCAGGATGCATAGCACACAGTCCTCTATGGGCCTCAGTTAAAATTGCTTGCCTCAAATCAGAGTCCTTAGGAATACAAACTCTACCTCGGAAACATAGAACTCCTTCATTGTTAAGTCCAAACTCAGAAGTATTCCCATCCTTAATCTGCTGAAATCGAGAACCCAGAGACTCATCCCTCAACTGCTTTTCCTTAATCTCATCCACCCAGGTTGGCCTTACTTGCAGTTCTGCTAATAGACTACCGTCATCATACAGACTCAAACGAGCAAACATCGCTCTCAGATCAGATATAGTTCTACGACTTAGGGCATCCGCCACCACATTAGCTTTACCTAGATGATACTCAATTGCACAGTCATAATCCTTAAGCAACTCTACCCATCTCCGTTGCCTAAGGTTCAGCTCCTTCTGAGTCAGCAAGTACTCAAGACTCTTATGATCTGCGTATATAATACACCTTTCTCCATACAGGTAATGTCTCCAAATCTTAAGGGCAAAGATTACTGCTGCCAACTCCAGATCATGGGTAGGATAGCTTACTTCATGAGGTTTAAGCTGTCGCGATGCATAAGCAACCACTTTACCCTCTTGCATCAACACACAGCCCAACCCAACATGTGATGTGTCACTATACACCGTAAAATCTTTTCCAGACTCTGGCTGTATCAATACAGGTGCCTCAGTCAGAACCTTCTTTAGCTTCTCAAAAGCTTCCTGCTGCCCGGTCCAAATAAATGGTACTCCTTTCCTTATGAGTTTTGTCAACAGCGCTGCCATCACAGAAAATCCTTCTACAAACCTTCTATAGTACCCAGCTAAACCCAGAAAACTTTGAATTTCCGCCACTGATCTCGGTGGTTTCCATTCCAGAATTGCTTCAATCCTTCGAGGGTCCACCTTAATCCCCTCAGCAGAAATAACATGCCCCAAGAAAGTTACCTCCCTCAACCAGAACTCACACTTACTGAATTTCGCATAAAGCTCCTTTTCCCTTAACACTTGCAGCACCACACGGAGATGCTCATCATGCTTCTCCTCAGATTCAGAATAGACCAAAATATCGTCAATAAAGACGACTACAAAACGATCCAAGTATGGCTGGAATACTCGATTCATCATATCCATAAATACTGCAGGTGCATTGGTCAGCCCAAACGGCATAACCAAGAACTCATAGTGCCCATATCGAGTTTTGAATGATGTCTTATGAATATCCACCTCTTTCACCCTTAACTGATGATATCCAGATCGAAGGTCGATTTTAGAAAATACTGAAGCTCCTCTAAGTTGATCAAACAAGTCATCGATTCTTGGCAACGGGTACTTATTCTTAATCGTCAATTTGTTCAACTACCGATAATCGATGCACATTCGCATTGACCCATCTTTCTTCTTCACGAACAACACTGGTGCTCCCCACGGAGACACACTTGGCCTAATAAAGCCGCTATCCAACAGTTCTTGAATTTGAGCTTTCAACTCCGCCAACTCCTTCGGTGCCATCCTGTAAGGTGTAATGGACACCGGTGCCGTACCAGGCAACAAGTCGATCCCAAACTCAACCTCTTGATTCGGAGGCAACCCTGGAAGCTCTTCCGGAAACACATCTTGAAAATCCTTAACGGTTCTAACTTGGTCCACAGTCAGTTCCTCAGTTTCTGCTTGACTTATGAATGCCAAATAAGTCTCGCATCCTTTTCGGATCCACTTCTCCACTCTCAAAGTCGACACCACATTAGACAGATAATCTCTACGCTTGCCTATCACCATAACCTCCTCATCCTCTACGGTCTGTAACCTCATTCGCTTTGCAGCACAATCCAAAGTAGCCCTATGCTTAACAAGCCAATCCATTCCAAAGATAAGATCAAATTCTCCGAAAGGTAGCTCCATCAAGTCTCCAGAAAAGATTTTTCCTTGAGTTTCTATAGGCACGTCTCTATACAGTTTGTCTACCCTAACCGAATGACCCAATGGACTTAGTACAGATACCCCACTCACTGTCTCATCAGAACGCACACCCAGTGACCCAGATATAGCACATGCAACGTAAGAATGGGTAGATCCAACATCTATCAACGCAGTGTATGGCATACTAAAAATAAAAAACGTACCAGTTATGACGTCAAGAGCATCACCCTCCTCTCGACGACGAGCTGCATACACCAACGCTGGCTGACGAGCCTCAGCAAAACTAGTACCCTTGCCAGGTGCTCATCGTCCTCGACCATTACCATTTCTACCTCTACCTTGTCCACGACCTCTCGGAGCTGGTAGTCTACCCCTCACTGGTTGAGCAACCCTCTGATCCATAACTTGTCCCTGATCTGGTTCTTCGGGACAGTCCTTAACCCTATGCTCCATTGATCCACATCGAAAACAAGCTCCAGAACGTTTCCGACACTCACCCATATGTACCTTACCACAACTCCTACAACCCTGCGGTCGAACAGTGTTCATGGGTACTGCTCGCACTGGCTCTGCCACTCTTGCTCTCTTAACATTCCTGTTGGCCCCACCTGATGGTCCAGAATCCCTCCGGAAACGGTTCCTATCCTTTTCGCGATTCTGCCTTTCTATCCGTTTCACCTCTTCAGCTATCTTAGCTTTCTCTACCAAAGCAGCAAAGTTACGCTCCCTCTGAGGAGCAATCAGCACCCTCAATTCATCCCTCAGACTACCCTCGAAGCGCACGCTACGCTCATATTCAGTAGCAACTATCCCAGAAGCATATCGGCTCAGCCTCAGAAATTCAGCCTCGTACTCAGATACTGTCCTACCTCCCTGAACCAAATTCAAGAATTCTTTCCGGTGGACGTCCACATGGCTAGCCCCAACATATTTCCCTTTAAAGGCTGTCTTAAACAGCTCCCAAGTTACCTCACCAGCTGAAGTTCCATCTCTCACTGTGAGCCACCACTGATAGGCTTCATCTCTAAGCAACGATACAGCTCCCTTCAGCTTCTGCTCCATAGAGCAGTCCAAATCATCCATGAATCGCTCTGTGGCCTCCAGCCAATACTCGGCCACATTTGGGGCTACACCAGACACGCCCTTAAAGAACTCTACTCCATTAGCCCGGAGTCGTTCAGAGATAGATCCCCGGAATCCGTTACCGGTACTGGCCCCAACAACCCTTTCCAGAACTCGTAGCATTGCTTGCGATAGGGTGTCATCCCCTACACCTCGATCATGAGACTCTACCTCTATTGCCGGTGGTACCGATACATCAGCTGCTGGCGCATGACCCGAAGATGAAGATTCAGCTCGTACACTACCTCGGCCACGTCCACGGCCCCTACCACGAGCTGCTCGCGTACTCATTTCGTATTATCTATTTTAGAAGTTTTATGAATCAGATTAATATTCCAGTGTTTATTACAGATGTCTTATGAATAAGTAGAATTTCAGAGTTTGTTTTCTTTCGCGGACGCCTAGCTACAATCTCAGTCTACTTATCAAAGTTTCTATAGTTTCAGTAATATCCTAACTAAAGTATCATAACAGAGTCTTAGTCAGGCATATAATCAGAATTGCAGAATTATTCAGAAAAGTTCAGAAAACTTACAGGCTTGGGTCGGAGATTCGGTGTGCCACTCTTTCGAAAGATTACAAAGGAAAACTTAATTTATTGCTTGAAAATAAATCATTTATGCACGAAAGGAGTTCATCAAAACAAGTTCCAATTAATTTTGAAAACACTTGTTAAAAACATGATCTTTCAAAAATCTTTGTTCTTATTATCTGAAAACTTCCATTTTTAGACCCGATCCACAGCCGAGTTGTTGCAACCGGGCTCTGATACCACTAAATGTAACACCCCAAACCTGGCCTGGACGTTATGACCAGATCTGGTGTGTCACATGAACCTATAACTAAGTTTACGACCTTTTGCTTGTTGTGACTTAAGTGATATTTTAGTAAAATAGCAAGGTTGTGAAAAAAATCATTTTGATAAGCCTTTAGATTATCCATATTTTGAACTTGTTGAGTTTTGGAAACATTTATAGGAGTTTGAAAAACCCGCGCAGCCTATAACTAGCAGTTTCGATAAAATATAAATTAAATCATTAAAGAAAATAAAACCAATAAAAAAATTTAAATAGCGGCCTTATTACAATTAAAACCCAAAATAGTATAATAAAATACTTAAAATGAAAAGAAAACTGAATTTATAGATGTTGTGGCCACTCCGAATCTCTCACAGCTCCAAGCCCACTATGGTTGAGGGTTACCTGCAGAGATGAAATGAAGGAGTGAGTTTGAGAACTCAATGTGTAACATAATCTCAACCATAGGCTAAAACAGATCAAGCCTCAGAATCAGAGTTAATTGGGCCTTGGCCTATTACAGAAATCAGATTAAGCCCATAGGCCCATAATAGATACAGATCAGATATAATATGCAAACAGAAAACCCAACCCAGATCCATCCATAACACCCCCATACCAGCCTTACACCATGTGGGGAGATTATTCGACCCACCCAACCGCTACACACCACAGAAATTTGCAGCGAGGCTGTCAGATATTGTGACGAGGTCACCAGATACAGATATTGTGGCGAGGCCACCAGAATAAATATATATATGGTGAGGCCACTAGAACAGATATATATATGTGGCGAGGCCACCAGATTGCAGCGAGGCTGCCAGAACGCTTCCTCCATCATAAACCCAAACCCCATGCAACAGACATACATGTTATGACATATAACATACAGAATCTCATGCATTAGATATACACATGTATTATGGGATATGACATACAGAAATAGAAAATCATATGTTTCATACAGATTTTACCCTAGGGGTATAAAGGTCATTTTGCACCTATGGGTAAAATGGTAATTTTCCATACTTAGGGGTATTTTAGTCTTTTTATCGATTTTCAGGGTTTTTATGCAAGTCCAAGTAATTACTAGTCCATTAGTGTTTACAGAAGTCCTTCTAACCTTAGTTTCCAATTTTTGCCCTTTTTAGCCCCAAAAACCCCTAATGGGCCTTACTAAATCCATCATCATCTTAAGCCCGTTAAATCCAATTTTAAAGTTTAGATTGTTAATTTTAACCGGTTTACTCTCAACATACCGCCAGAATGCTTTTAATGACAATTTTACTGATATGGGCTCGGAAGCCCATTGGGCCCACCTTTGGCCCATTCAAGCCCAACTTACCGAAACGCTCAGAATCGCACCTTCTACAATTCTGTCACCATCGAATCTAAAGTTGACCCTAACAGCGTAAACGATTACACAGAGATTTCACAAGACCGAGTTTCCGGTCACTTTCGGTCATTTGTCGGTCACTTTTGGTCATTACGGCCGTTGCCGTCCTAGTCTATAGCGGGAGTATGTTACACACCTGTTAACTATCGAAGCGTTGACGAAACACACGTAGAGAGAGCCTACAATTGAACACTAACTTTTTAGTCTAATCTTCGATAACCAAAGAGTCATAAATCCTTACCAAAATCGGCCTACATGGCCTAAGACCCTAAAGTCCCTACCTTCTGCTGAATATGGACTAGATCCCGCTGTCCTTCTGCGATTAGCATTCTGAATCCTTAGCTGCACAACCCCTTGATCACACTAACGTAAGCAAAACAAGAGAAAGAGGCCAACAAGCCCTTAGTCACTAACGTTAGCCTCCTCCTAAAAGGGTTTCGGCTTCTTGCCTTAAACAATCATAAACGAATGTACACAAGGTCTCGAGCACTTACTAACACTTCTCCTCGAAGAAGACGTCTCTACGCTTCCACTAATTTAGATCTATACTAGATCTAACTCTAACAACTACAAAGAATGTCTCCAAATAGATTCGGTTTCTAGATCCTCTTCTAGGTACCCTTGTCGACACAACACTGAGTTAGGAGCGTGATTCGATGGCTCAAATAATGGGTATTAAGAGGTTTGGCTTGCTAGAGAATCAAGGAGAAGAAGAAGTGATAGATTTCGGTCAATAGGTAAACAAAGGAGTATGGTTTTGGTCACATAAAGTATTCGGCCATGGTGGGGTTTTGATCAAATGAACATTCGGCTTAATGAGGGATTTGGGTAAAAAGATGGTCGACAGAGGCTTGTAGAAGAAGAGAATAATTCGGCTTAGAATGCAAGATGAGTAGAAGAAGAGAATGAGTGAAGAGGAAAGCAGAAGAGTGCTTTTGGTTACTAGAGATAATTCGGCAGTGGGGTTCCTGAGGTATGAGGTGCAGTTACTAAGTCAAAAACAAGGAAAAAGAATCACAAAAGAGAACCCTACTGTGTCACCTAAAATCGGTAAAAGAAGGAGTGCACAAACCTAAAGAATTCGGCACACTAAGGAGCCTAATTGCCGAAACACTACCTATGCACTTTGCCGAATTCACTCTAAACAGAATCCCCTGGCCGGCCACTTCCTTTCAAAATTCAAACTCACTTAAAAATCCTCCTCAACAAGCTCCCCTTATCACTCTACGAATGCCTCTCATGACCAATTCAACCACTCCTCAATAGAGTTCAACTCTGCTTCCAACTCTTGCCTGCTCAAGCACAAAAATAAAACGCCTCCTTTGCAACCCCTGGAGCTTGAACCTTGGACCTCCAAGCTCTCTTAGGCGCCACTTTTTAAGGAGCTTAGTGGCGCCTCCTTTGCCACTTTACCAAGTCTTATTTTTTGCTATATTTCACACACAATTTCTTAAGACACTTACTTCCAACGGCCCCCTATCTCCTAAGTCAAAAATACAAAATTTTGCCGAGTTTCTAACCAACACCTGGGCCTTCCATAGGCCCATTAACACTCCCCAAACATGCATTACACACCAAAATACCAGAGTTCCTACATTTTATTAGATGAACAATAATCTAAGAGAAACCCAAAAATTAGGGCGTTACACAATCGTTTTTAATTATTTGAATTCGAGGTAAGTTCGTATGTTTAATAAATATTAAATTATACGTGTTTAAGTGCTTAATTGATATAATTGTGATAATATGACACTACGGAGATTCTCGATGAGTTATCGGTAAATGGATCCTGATTGAACCTTAGGAATAGATAGGATACAAATGACATGTCATTAGGGGTTACTGTGTTATAGGTGCTGGTCCTATACGTCCTACTAGTGGCTGAGTTTTTCGACATGTGTAGTGGTTACTCAATAGCTTGTGTGTGCAGCACCGTTTAGCTACATCTTGACCATCAGCTTGTGTGAGCAGACCTAGTGATGGCTCGAAAGTGAGCATTTATATGAGATATGTGATAGAGATCGTTTTGACCATGTATTGGCACTTAGTGTGCGAGATACCTAAGTATCCGATGCTTTTCCAAATGGTTCAACGGGAAAAACTGATGGTATGAGGATATAAGAGATGATATGGATCATATCAGGTAATCGTAAGAAGTATGACAAGTAAGTTGTAGTGGATGTATTCGTACATGACTAACATGTTTATAATTATGTGCTAATCTTTGGATTGATTGAAACTTACCTATGTTTAATTATGCTTCTTAAAATTGTGGATAAATGGTAAGTTGTACTTATTAGCTATATGAGCTTACTAAGCTTAATAGCTTACTTTGTTTATTTTTCCATGTTTTATAGTGATTCGGAAGCTCGCTCGTATTGGAAGTTCTCAGAGAACTCATCACACTATTCAGCAGTTATTTTGGTACTTTTAGACTTAATGTATTTTGGTTATATGGCATGTATAGGTCTATTGGCTAATGAAAGCCTATATGTTTTGGTTATGTATTGGCCATTTAATGTGGTTTGATTTGGTGTATATGTTAGTATCTATATATAAGTGGTTGGCCTTATCTTGTATGATCTATAATTGCCTTGAGTATGCTTGATGGTTGCCTTAGAAATTGCCTTATTTGTGAATTGGTAGTTTAGTACCTAATAGATGAGTTAGAAAAATGGTATACATGTTATGTTTTGGACATTAAGGTGCATATATGCCTTTGACCATTTAGGTAACTTTTGAAAGTGATAATGGCATGTTTTTGAATAGTTAGTTGAGATGTGTAAGAGCTTATGTTTTTTATAATGAAATTGTATGTTTTAGGCTTGATTTTGGTTGGTTTGGATGCCTAAAAATGGTATGGTCATATGCTATTGAAGTGTGTAGGTTAGTACCAAAGTTGGGTGAGAAATGTGGCTTACAATATAACATATTTTTGTCCACACGGGCAAAGACACGGATGCGTGTCTTAGCCATGTGTGACAAATGTTCAAATGACGCGACCGTGTTTCCCCTGATGCCTCTTTAGAAAACAAGTCAGTGAGTTACATGAGCTAGTCACACGGGCATGTGGTTGGCCGTGTGACCCAAGATAGTGAGTTACACAGGGTCGGATACGGGCTAGGATACAGGCTAGGATACGGCCATGTGATCCCATTTTGAATGTCCACATGGCCTGTGACACGGGAGTATCTCTTGGCCATGTGAGACACACGGCCTGGCCACACGGGCATGTGCCCCCTGTACTTTGCAAATTTTCAATGTATTCCCAAAATTTCTATTAGTTCTCAAATTAGTCCTGAATTGTTTTTAATGCTTATTTTGGGTCTCGAGGGCTCATGTTAGGGACTATATGAATGTATGTGAATGATTTATGTTTAGATCTGAATAATGAATGTGAAATATATGATTGTTTATGTGATAACCCTATTCTGGTGACGGATATGGGTTAGGGGTGTTACAGAATTCTTATTTTTAGGCCCAAAAGCATCAGGAACGACAATCAAGTCGTAACACAAGCTTCTGGGGTTGCAACATAGCAAGACGAGCTCTAGATCTCATATTCGAAGTTGTGTGTCACGACACGCATAAGCCTGTGTCACGACACAGGTTTGACGGAGGGCAAAAATGAATTAAGGGTGTTTTCATCCGCACAAATACATATTTAGCCTAATTAAGGTCTTGTAATTGACCTAAGTGTTAACTCTACCTATAAATAGTTAAGTGGATGCTAAGCCAAATGAGGAGGCCTTTAGTGTAGAATTTAGATTTTAGTTTTAGACTTAGTTTTTAATTAGAATTTTAATTAGGTTTTTTTATTTTCTTTTTAAAACCATTTTTATTTATTGTTTGAACTTGGATTCGATTTGAGCTCGGTTATTAAGTATTTTAATATTTTTCTTTCACTTATTAATTATCGACATCGATATCTCCATAGCTGTCAAAAGATTTCACAGATCTAAGCATACCTAACTTACCAAAACAAATCAATTTCTATTTCCCTATCATTTTAGTTTAATTTGTGTTCTTGTATGATTAAATTAATTCTTTAAAAAATGACATCTAGATCCATGAGTGGCTAAGTCCTTTGGGAAAATTAACAAGCGAATGTTGGAATAATTAACGAAAGAATGAGGGTTTTTGATAAGAATTAGTTGGTAAAAATTATGTATGCTTAAACCTAGGATTGACGACCCTAGGAAGTCATTTACTAAACGAGTTGAGAGAAAAATTTATCGAGTAAATCGTAATTTATCCTATTTCAGAAAGTGAGGTCGAGAGATAAGTGAGTATTTATCGATTAATTATTCAGTAGAGGCCAAGATGTAATAATTGGTTAGTTATTAGCTAATTCACTAAAACACGAGTTCTAAAGTTAACAACAACCACTAAAGCGAGTTAATCTTTTGCCTATTAATCGAGATTACTATGTTGATTAAGTTTTTTTTAGTAATTTTTTATTTCAGAATATTAATTCTCGTTATTATTATTTATATTAATATGATATTTTGGTGAATACTATTTAGACCTATTATATTAATATTAATCCTCAAAGTACTTCCGATACCCTGTTGTACAACACTATATTATAATTTGACTCGTATACTTGCAGACACCGTTGCTCTAATTTTATATCGTTTTTGCTACAGTATTTCTAGTCTAGAAATTCGCATGTTTGGCAGCGGTCAAGAGCATATCAAATGTTTAGAATGCACAAATTGAAATCGTTTAAGCTTCTACTACTTTCTCCTTTCCTTTGACTTCAAAACTTTTATCAACCTCTTTAGCTTAATTTTCAATACCAAAATAAAAAAAAATTAAGTTAGAATAGTATCAATCAACAATTAAAGATCCTAAATCAGGTAAACTAATGCAATTTGATAAAGCAAAACACTAACTTCAGTTTGTTAGCTCTTAATCAAAACTCCCCTATTCTGAATTCTAATGTATTGCAAATGATTTAGAACTTTAAAACACTCTAATCCTCCTTTAAAAATAATAAATATTATCTAGAATTCTAACTCTATCTCTTTATCTAGAATGTCACTCTTCATTTAAGAACTTATCAAACCTTACTCAGATTTGAATTTCTTATCTCAATGATGTTCTAAACTTAAAAACATTGAGAATGGAACCTTGAAACACCAATAAAATATCTACAATCACAAACTCTTTCCTCAACTAGAGATTAATGTGAATGAGAGTAGAGAAAAAAATGTTGAAATATTGTGTTTTAAACTTAAACTAATGAAGAAATTAGTAAAAAATTGCCTTACCAATTTGAAATGGATGGAATAAATTGAAGAATTAATGAAACAATTAAGAGGAAATGGAGAGGGTTTTGAGAGAATGTCTACACTATTACGAAAAGGAAATTGTATAATACGTCCCCTCAATTTGGATCTTATCAAATGGGATATTTGCTTAGATACCCTTGAGCCAATAACTAAATAAAGACCCTAATTCAATTCATGTCTCAATTTTTAATTATTTAACTCTAAGTTAATTAATGTTAAAAAGGCATATACCAAACTGTAAAAGTTTATCTGTTCTTGGGAAACCTTTCAATTTGACTTCCTGAAGTGCCTCGAGTTACTAATTCTGAAAAATTACGAAATTTTTTACATTAGAAAATTTTGAGTTGTTGCTATCATCTATACTTGGCTCTAGCATTCCATTTGAGATTTCTCTTGTTCGTCATTTGACTTAAATACTAAAAAGTGTCTTGAAGTATAAGCTATGATATCCCATAACTTGACTCCACTTTAAATGCCTAAACTACTCAACTAATAATCTTTTTATGCCCTTTTTTTAGTAGAATACAAATTATTTCCAAAAAGTTCCATCGAAAATAATCCAACAATTTCTAACGAAACATTTTCTATAAAAATACTTTAACATTTTCGGATGAAAAGCTTTTCCAGACAAATCATTTGAAATTTGAGCATTTTCTACATAATTTTTAGTCAAAAAATATAATTTTGCTTGTAGTGTAATTTGACTGCTCAAAATAGAAGCAAAGAAGATTTGACTTTGTTTCCATAGTCAATTTGTTCCTTGAATAAATTAAATAGATGAGAAATTATTTGAGCATTAATAGTGTAGATTGCAAATTTAGAAATTGTAGATTGCAGATTTAATTATTGATTAGCACTTATTCAAATTTAGAAAGTGATGAGTTATCATTCAATGGATACATTTCCATGGGACATATTTCTTCTTAGAAGTATGTCAAACATGAAAGGTTGTGACTCCTCAAAATAGTATCCATTGTGTGCATATAAATAGAAGGTCTATGGTGCTCACAAAATCATTACAATCAATCCTATTTTTAGAAATTACAGTAAGGGTTAGGGAATTCCTCTATTTTTCTAATCAAAGGAAATTCAAAAGTTT
The DNA here is from genome assembly GCA_020496765.1 of Gossypium stocksii. Taxonomy (NCBI): domain Eukaryota; kingdom Viridiplantae; phylum Streptophyta; class Magnoliopsida; order Malvales; family Malvaceae; genus Gossypium; species Gossypium stocksii. The sequence goes on from CM035621.1 coordinate 65,667,950, forward strand.
TGTCATACTCTAGGAGGACCTTTGTCTTAACCCTCTAGCAACTTTGTGTGGGGTCAAATAGTTCTCTTTGGAAAGTGTCACCCGTTCCTTAAAGTCTACTGTTTAATTCAATATCGTCTTCAAATCTATCTTCTCCACTCAATATATCCAACAATCAAAGAGAACTATTTTGGAGATGGTGACGGTGTAACACCCTTAACCCGTGTCCTTCGTCGTAGTAGGGTTACAGAGCATTACTGATTAATCGAAAAACATTTAACATCATAACATTAAATTGAAAAACCTCAATAAAAACCAACCAATCATATGCGTTTTGTCCTTAAATTGAGCCTTCGAGGTCCTAAAAATAGCTTAGAAGCAATTCGAGACTAACTTGGAACAAATCAAGAAATTTTAGAAAAATATGAAAAATTCCAAAAACAGGAGGCATACAACCGTGTGGCCAGGCCGTGTAACTTTTGAAATGGAGACACACAACCGTGCCCCAACCCGTGTTTTTGCCCGTGTAGCTCACTGAGTTGGGCCACACGGCCGTGTTGCAGGCCGTGTGCCAGACCGTGTATTTCTTTGACTTGTGACACATGGCTGTGTCTTTAGCTGTGTAACACACTGACTTAATACACACAGCCATGTCGCAGGCTGTCTGCCTAGCACAAGTGTGTCCTAGACCATGTACACCTAAATGAACCTTAAATGTCAAGTTTACCACTTCAAGCTTTCTTAGACACTAAACAACCCATTTACCAACCATTAGACCTACTCAAAATGACACTAAACGAGCTCAAATCTTGCTATTTCAACCATCCTAAGTGTCTTACCAATGTACCTTCATTGGTACCACAAGTATACACAATTATTCAACAATATGAATCAGCAACCAAAACATGTCAATTCACACAACTTAACACCCAACCAATATGCCAATCATAGGCACCTCAAAACACAACATTGCAAAATAACATATACTATAAACTTGTACCAAAAACATCTTCCTTCGTTCACATATATCATAATAAGTTGACTATTTGCACTTAGGATCAATCTTTATAGATTTACATACCAAAATAAAAGTAATGACAGACAAGCCTATTACATGCCATAGAATGCAAAATAAAAGTTCAAAAAACTATCGAAAATGGATGGATAGTGTGACTTAAGTGCTTATCTGATCATCTGACCTTCAAAAGTATCTACAAGAATAGAAATTAACACAAGGAAGCTTATTGAATCTTAGTAAGTTCAACATACAAGAATAATAAATCTTACCGAAGTAAATATAATAATTTAATAAAAAATGATCCAATAACACATGCTTTCTATCATCCACAACTACATACCGATGAATTGCATCTCTCAATTCAAAGCTCAACCAATAATCTCTGAAATATATACATATCCACAATATAATTAATTCTAGATATCAATTATATGTCATGACATTCAAAGTTATTATACAAGTATAATACAATAATTTATGATTTGATGAACGACTTATGATTACGAGTACACAAGTAATCCAACTGAAACACATCAAATGCTCCGAAGAGCTAATCCAATTAATAACATGCCAAATTGTAACACCCCTAACCCGTATCCGTTATCAGAACAGGTTTTCGAAGCATTACCAAAACTTTCAGACATTTTCAGATAATTTATGTAATTTACTATTCATTTACCGAAATCATTCATAACGTCCCTTAGTAGGGCCCTCGAGGCGCAAAACATCATTAGAATCGGTTCAGGAACAAATCGAAACCTCTGGGAATTTTTTACAAAATCCCAAAATTTTTCTCACCATTAAGAGTCAGATATTCGTGTGGTATGAGACATGCCCGTGTGGTCAGGCAGTGTGGGGTTCACACGCTCGTGCCCTTTACTCATATAACTATCTATTTTGCAACCCATGAACAAATTGATCTCATACAGGCAAGTCAAACGCCTATGTGGTTAATTCAAATTTGCGAAAAATAGGTGCAGGTTTCACATGGCCAAGGGACATACCCGTGTGCTAGTCATGTGGATCACATGGCTGAGACACACGCCCGTGTCTATGCCCATGTGTTCAATTTGAAACATTCTGTTTCTCAAAATTTGGATGCCGGGGACAGACGGCCTAACGACATGCCCATGTTACCAGGCCGTGTGTCACACACGGTCTAGACACATGCCCGTGTGTCTGCCTGTATGGACAAAATAAAGCCATTTCTAGCTTCATTTCTCACCCAAAATCACACCCAAAACTTGCACCTAAAACACATATCCAATACATATCCAATACCAACCATCCCAAGCATTCAAATTAAGCAATTCATCATTCATCATGGCATAGTATTGCATGCAAATGTGTATTCATAACTTAACTTAGGCATTAACAACCTATGATCTCAAATACTTAACATGCCACATATGAATGTCATAATAACCTACTTAACATATATTAGCTACCATAGCATGACATTACAAGTATATCAAAACAACCATTTTTAGCCATTCCAATGGCTAGATTACAAACATCATTATCAAGCCACTAATGGTCAAGTTATCCTATACATGCCATTATACAAAAAGGATTCAACTACATATACCCAAAATAAGCTAGTTGATAGTGTGACGATGCTCCAATGATCTTCCAACCTTTACGAGCTTCCGACCACTATAAAACAGCGAAAATAAAATGGAGTAAGCATTACACGCTTAGTAAGTTCGTAAAATAGAAAACTAAACTGACCAATGCTGTTTATTAAATCTAAGCATATAATATCATGTTTTCCATCCATTAGCAAAACTTCCTAAACACATGCCTTCAATCAAACATGTTAGTCACCAAAATCTCCATATCAATCAAGCAAACATAGATGAGCTCATCATGCAATACTCTTTCAAGTCATTATCATTTCATCTCATTTTCTCATAACATGTCAAAAGTTGTGTCTGTTGAATCATTGAAATTTTGATGGATGCTCAAGTAGTACACTCGGGGTGTACGATTCAATAATCCGTCAATTTCTTATTCAAGAGTACCCATTAGGGCACTTAATCAAGGTAACACTCTCGAGCCACATATCGTATAATAGGATTACCAGTCCAGGCTAAATCCTTTATATATCATATGCTCAGAAAAGCTCAACCAGGGTTACCAGTCTAGGCTAAACCCTATTAGTTACGTATACTCAAGAGGTATTATATAAGGATTACCCGTCCGGGCTAAATCCTTTTTATAATGAGGTCAATAGGATTACTCATCCGAGCTAAATCCCGTCTACAACAAATGCAAAACCTCATTCATTTTAGGAAAGCACTTATATTCATCAGAATTCAATATTCAATCGGGACTTAACCCTTTTTCACCATTTTCAAGCATGTATTACTATTTCTCATATAACATTCAAATAATGTACATCAAAATAATTCACATTCCTGCAAACACAACATTCAATTAAACATATTTACATGCTTATTAAGTTACATGAACTTACCTCAACATTGGTTGTAACACCCTTACCCGTGTTCGACGCTGGGACAAGGTACAAGGCATTACCAGATTTAAACATAGCTAATCATGCAAAACCGAGTCATAAAATTTCATCCAAATTAAAACTTTTCATGTTTCATCATAAAGTCCCTAATATGGGCTTACGAGACCCAATACATACTTTGAAAGTGGTTCGGGACCAAACCGAGAACTTTTGAAAACTTTGAAATATTTCTTCAAAACAGGGGCACACACCCTGAGCACATGGCCGTGTGGCCAGCGGTGTGGATGAAAGTTAGGCTATTTACCTGGCCTTTTTCCATCGAAAACATTTACACACTTATACCAAATTTATCAACACACAACATGGCATTATCATAAACATATAACTTAACCAATAATAGCAAACATCAATGGCCTTATACAAACTGAACTATCAAATAACATAGGCCAACATTTTAGGCCAAATCAATTATGACACATAACAAAATAACAAAGTCCTCTATACATGTCATAATTCAAAACATTGCTTTCAAAATACCAAAAGAGTGTTGATAATGTGGATGGATCTCTGACAATCTCCGTATCTCGAGCTAGTTTGCTGACACTATAAGACAAGGGAAAGAAAAGGGAGTAAGTATATAGCTTAGTAAGTTGGTATGTAAATAAAAAAATATATATTAACATGCTTTTACCAATCCTCATAATATGTTCTCAAGATAATACAATCATATTTGCACATAGTTTCACTATTCATTCATGTTCATATCAAGCTGTCTATGCGAGCCATAGTCAGTAAATTATTTATATCTTGAGCTACAGAACTTCGAATTAAGATCCATTAATTTTCTATGAAACTAGACTTACATATCTCCTTACCATAAAATCTTCAGAATTTATTGTTTAGCCAATAAGTACAGTTATTCTTTAAAGTCATCCCTATTTTGTTGTCTGACAGTTTCGGCCTTTCTTCACTAAAAATTAATTATCTTCTCGTATGGGATTAGATGATGTTCCCGTTTGTTTCTATTGAAAATAAACCCACTTATAATTTTAAACATATAAATTCTAACCAATAATTATTTTTATACAATTTTTAATGATTTTTCAAAATTAGAACAGGGGATTCTAAAATCACTCTGACCTTATCTCTCAAAAATTTAAATATCTCATAATATGAAATCTTTTGCTTACGTCATTTCTTCTAAGTGAAGTTAGACTCAATAAGCTTTAATTTCATATCTTATTAAACTTCTAATTTGATTTTCACAAATTTTGGTGATTTTTCAAATTTATACAACAGCTGCTGTCCAAAACTATTTTATTACTAATTTTACTCTTTCATGTTTTCTGTGTATTAACTTTCATTTACACACACATAACACCAAACATGTCCATAGCTAGCCATTCCAATAGCTAGTCATTATCAAATATTTACAAGTTTTCATAGTCATACTTACTCCACATCAACCTTACCAAAGTTCGATCACATATCGAGCACATTGCTCATGAATATATATATACACATGTACCTACACTCATTCATCACATAATCACAATCATTTACACTTAGTCATTTCCTGTTGAACACATTGAAATATTAACGGATACATCAGAATATTGCACATAGTGCCACACTTGTAGCCAAAGCTACTTCACATCGCTTAATCACACGTAGGCTCGTTCTCGAGCTATTTACATTAGCGGGCCTACTCACACAAGCTGTCGGTTATTCGTAACTACTCAGTGTTGCTCACACAAGCTACCAGGTATCCGCAACACATGCCAAATTACCATGTCATTATTGGAACTTATAAGACCAACACTCGGATTCACTTAGTCACAATTTCACATAGTTTTCACATAGGTCTCTAGTGACATGTCACTTGTATCCTATTCTATTCCTAAGGTTCAACCGAGAAATTTTTCACTTGTCGATATTTTGTCAAATACATCAAATATTCAGCCACATTTCACAAAATATATCAAAATATGAAAGCGTGAGTAAAAACGATGCATTATTTACTTACAAACTTACCTCGGTCCAAAATATCAAATGTTTGCATTTTAGTCCACAACCTTGTCTTTTCCCCGATCAAGGTCAATTTCTCGTCTTTCTTGATCTATAATAACACATTTAACTCATTGAATACAAACATTTTCAATTCAGCCCCAAAAACACCTTATGGCAAAAATTACATTTTTGCCCCTAAATTTCCACATATTTACAATTTTGTCCCTAGGCTCGTAAAATGAAAAGTACTCATTTTTCTTGTTACCCAAGTCTAGTCGATTCATATTCCCTCTTATTGCAGCCCACAATTTTCACTTAATCACATTTTTTACACATATTTTACAACTTTTACAAATAGGTCCTTTTATGCAGTTTCACTAAAAATCACTTAGTAAAAGTTGTTTATTACACTTCAAACTTTCATATTCTACCATAAAACATCAAAACACATGCATGTTATCCATGGGTAAATTTTTAAACACAAACCCGAGCTCAAAATAATGGTAGAAATAGCTAAATTGAGCTATGATGATCTCAAAAATGTAAAGAACATTAAAAACGGGGCTAAAACGGACTTACAATCGAGCTTGGAAGCTTGAAAAACCCTAGCTATGTCTTCCTCACGTGAAATTCAGCCAAGCAGTTGAAGATGAGCAAAAATTGGCTTTTAATTTGGCTTTTTAGTTCATTTAATCACCAAATTACTAAAATTCCCTTAACTTAAAAATATTCTATTTCACCTATTTCATGTCCATTTTTGTCCAACAAATTAACCAATGGTCTATTACCTTTTAAGGACCTCCAATTTAAAATTTACCTCTAGCTTCTAGAATTCAATTTTTGCACATTTTACAATTTAGTCTTTTTGACTAAATTGAGTGCCCAAACGTCAAAATTTTTAAATGAAATTTTCATGAAATAATTCCGTAAAATTGTAGATCATAAAAATATAAGAATATTAAAATTTTCCTCGTCAAATTTGTGGCCCCGAAACCACTGTTCCCACCTAGGCCCAAAATTGGGTTGTCCCAGCTCTCCCCCTTTAGAGATTTTCGTCCTCGAAAATCTTACCGGAAAAGAGGTTTGGGTACTATTTTCTCATGGCTTCCTCCGGTTCCCACATTGCCTCTTCTACTCCATGTCTTTGCCACAACACTTTCACTAAGGATATACTTTTATTTCTCAATTGTTTAACTTTCAGAGCCAAAATCTTTCTCGGTTCCTCATCATAGGTCATATCCGGCCGAATCTCAATCTCCGTCGGAGAAATCACATATGAAGGATCAGAACGATATCATCGTAACATCAATACATGAAACACATTATGAATTCTTTCTAACTCTATTGGTAAAGCTAACCGATACGCCACTGGTCCAATCCTTTCAATAACCTCATACGGCCTAATGAAACACGGACTCAACTTGCCCTTTTGGCCAAATCTTAGAATTTTCTTCCACGAAGATACTTTCAGAAACACTTTATCACCCACATGAAACTCGATCTCTTTTCTTTTCACATCCGTGTATGACTTTTGTCGATCTGAAGCACCTTTCAGACAATCACGGATTACTTTCACTTTCTCTTCGATTTCCCTAACCAAATCAACCCCATGAATTTGTTTCTCACTTAGCTCAATCCAATACAAAGGAGTTCGACATTTGTGACCATACAATGCTTCGTACGGTGCTATCTGTATACTCGATTGAAAACTATTATTGTAGGCAAACTCGACCAAAGGTAGATATTTCTCCCAACTACCTTCGAATTCTAAAACACAACATCGGAGCATGTCTTCAAGAACTTGAATTACTCTTTCGAATTGACCGTCGGTTTGTGGATGAAACGCGGTACAAAAATTCAATTTTGTACACTAGGCTTCTTGCAACTTTTTCCAAAACCTTGAAGTGAACCTCGGATCTCTATCTAAAATAATAGATATTGGCACTTCGTGCAATCTCACAATTTCAGCAATATACAACTCAGCCAACTTATCAAGTGAGTAGTCGGTACGTATCGATATAAAGTGAGCCAATTTTTTCAATCTATCAACCACAACCTAAATGGCATCTTTCTTTTTCGGAGTCAGAGGCAAACCTATCACAAAATCTATCGTGATTCCGTCCCATTTCCACTCGGGAACCATCACTGGCTAAAGTAAACCTGAAGGTACTTGATGCTCGGCTTTCACTTGTTGGTAAATCAAACACTTTGATACAAATTCAAAAATATCTCTTTCATACTCGGCCGTCAATACAATTTCTTCAAATCATTATACATTTTCATACTACCTCGATGAACTGATAACAACCACTGTGTGCCTTATGTAAAATTTTTCGAATCAACTCATCATCTTTTGGTGCACATACCCTATTGTGGAACATCAAGCAGCCATCTGATCCGATTCGAAAATTTGAATCACAACTTGATTCACATTGAGCTCTCTTGGCTTGCAATTCACTGTCATTCTTCTGAGCTTCACAAATTTGCTGAAGAAATAACGGTCTAGCCCTCAACTCGGCCAAAATCAAACCATCATCAGATGAAGCCAAACTCGTACTCATAACTCTCAAAGCAAACAAGGATTTTCTGCTCAAGGCATCAGCGACTACATTCGCTTTTCCTGAGTGGTAATCAATCACTAGCTCATAATCTTTTATTAATTCGAGCCATCTCCGTTGTCGCAAATTCAAATCCTTTTGATTCATTAGATACTTCAAACTCTTGAGATCGGTTAAGATTCGACATTTCTCACTATACAAATAATAATGCCAAATTTTTAAAGCAAAGACGGTGATAGCTAATTCCAAGTCATGCATCGGATAATTCTTCTTGTGCAGTTTCAACTGTCTCGAGGCATAAGCTACCACTTTGCCTTCTTGTATCAACACACAACCAAGACCATTTAATAACGCATCACTATAAATCACGAACTCTTTCCCCATCTCAGGTTGCACCAAAACTGGCACCTCAGTCAATAATGCTTTCAATTTCTCGAAATGTTGCTGACATTTATCGGTCTATTCAAAATTAATATTCTTTTGTAGCAACTTAGTCATAGGAGAGGTAATCATCGAGAATCCCTCGACAAAACGTCTATAATACCTGGCTAAGCCCAAAAAGCTTTTAACCTTGGATACATTCTTTGGCGGTTTCTAATCAACAATTGCCAAAATTTTGCTCGGATCAACTCGAATACCATCACCTGAAACTATGTGTCCCAAAAATCTGACTTCACGAAGCCAAAACTCACTTTTACTAAACTTAGCAAATAGTTTCTTTTCTCTGAAAATCTGTAACACAGTTCTTAAGTGTTCGGCATGCTCGGACTAATCTCGGGAGTAAATCAGGATGTCATTTATAAACACAACTACAATCTTATCCAAATACGGTCAAAAAATTTGATTCATCAAGTCCATAAAAATAGCAAGAGCATTAGTTAAACTGAAAGGCATCACAAGAAATTCATAGTGTCTATATCTCGTTCTGAAAGTGGTTTTCGGCACATCTGACTCTTTAACTCTCAATTGATAGTAACCAGATCTCAAATCGATCTTTGAAAACACTGTCGCCCCTTTCAACTGGTCGAACAAATCATCAATCCTCAGTAATGGATACTTGTTCTTTATAGTCACTTTGTTGAGCTGACGGTAGTTAATACAAAGCCTCATAGATCTGTCTTTCTTCTTTACAAATAGTACGGGAGCACCCCAAGGAGAAAAACTCGGTCTCACAAGTCTCTTATCTGTCAATTCTTGCAACTGAGCTTTTAATTCTTTCAATTCAGTCAGAGCCATTCTGTACGGAGCAATCGAGATTGGTGTAGTCCCAGGTAATAAATGAATAGCAAATTCAATCTCTCTAATCGGAGGTAACCTAGGCAATTCTTCCAGAAACACATTTGAGAATTCACAAACTATCAGCACTGATTCAAGTTTCGACTCTGACATCTCAGTATTCAACAGGTACGCAAGATAAGTTTCATACCCTTTTCTCATATATTTCTGAGTAGACATGTGCAAAATCACCATAGGAAATTTATTTGATTCATTTGTTTCAACCCAAAGAATCTTACCATTTTCACATTTCAACTCAAGGGTTTTCTTTCTACAATTTACCTTGGCATCATGCAATGTCAACCAATCCAACCCAAAATAACATCAAACTCATCAACAACATTAGATTAGCCAGAAAATAGTGACCTTGAATCATCAAAGGACAATTCTTGCAAACCTTATCAATTAACACATATTTGCCTAAAGGGTTTGACATTTTAATCACAAATTTAGTAAGTTCAATAGGCAAACTCTTACTAGATACTAAATTCACACAAACATAAGAATGAGTAGACCCGGGATCAATCAATGCAATAACATTAATATGATAGAGAGAAAATGTACAAGTAAGCACATCGGAAGATGATGTATCCTCATGAGCATGTATTGCATAAGCTTTAGCCGGTGCTCTAACTTTTGGCCTCACAGCTGAATCTTTCACTACACTTTTACTGTTAGCTCTACTTCCGGCATTTCTTGGTGGTCTACCTCTACTGGTAGTGTTACCCGGTCTAACACTCTAAAATTTTTCTTTCTCAGCCCTCTCAGAACAATCTTTAAAATAATGCTTTTGAGAACCACACTTAAAACAAGCACTGCTAACCATATAACACTCACCGGGGTGCCGTCTGCCACAATGTTGACATTCAGGTCTATTGGATCTAACATTACCCACACTTGCCATTAAAATAGCTTGAGTTTTAGAACCCGAATATGATCTCCTAGGTCTCGGTGCAAATAGCTAGCTGAAACAGTCAATCGAGGATTCATCTCTTTAGACTTCTTTGACTGAGATTGGAATGACTTACTCATTGGCCTTTTTCTTGCATCTTGGGCCTCAATCACAGCTTTTCTCTTTTCTTTTCTCAGCTCTTCAGCTTTGTAAGCTTGATCAACCAATACCACAAATTCTTTCAACTCTAAGATCCCAACTAGCAGTCGGATATCCTCATTCAACCCATCTTTAAATCTCTTACACATAATAGCCTCGGTAGACACACATTCCTGAGCATATTTACTTAGTCTAACAAACTCTTTTTCATATTCTACCACAGACATTCGACCCTGCTTCAACTCAAGAAACTCTTTGCGTTTTTTATCAATGAACCATTGGCTTATGTATTTTTTTCTAAATTCCTCTTGGAGAAAACCCCATGTAACCCTTTCTTTCGGAACCACGAATACCAGTGTCTTCCACCAGTGATATGCCGAGTCCCTCAATAAAGATATAGCACACTTTAAACATTCTTCGGGAGTACAAGAAAGTTCATCAAATACCCAAATAGAATTCTCAAGCCAAAACTTTACTTTCTTAGGATCATCATCTATATTAGTCCTGAACTCTTCAACCCTTTGCTTTCAGATCTTATCAACCGGAGGCTTAGTCAGTCTTACCATTTCTGTACCTTAAGGAACTACGGGAACCAGTTGGGGAATAGGAGGGGGTAGAGAAGGTTGGGCGTTTAGATTCACCCGAATAAATTATGTGTACCAATTATTCATTATATGGAGGAAGGCTTCCCGAGCTCCATCTCCCTGACTATGTGTTTCAGATCTACTTCCAACTAGGGTGGTCCCTTACGCAGAAGTCGATGCATTACTCTCCACGTCATTAGTTACAGCTCGGTTGGGATCTATTTACTATATAAAAACATAATTTAAATTGTCAGGAGTCATCACACTATCATAGTATATTTATGGCATGTATAGCTAGATTCTCACACATGCTATGTTAGTCCGAGAACCGACTAAACCATAGCTCTGATACCACTAAATGTGATGCCAAGATAGGATACGAAGCATTATCGGATTTAAACATAACCAATCATACAAAACTAGGTCATAAAATTTCATCCAAATTAAAACTTTTCATGTTTCATCATAAAGTCCCTAATATGGGCTTACGAGTGTAACGCCCCTTACCCGAGTCCGATGCCGGGATAGGGTACAAGGCATTATCGTACTTGATCATGCTTGAACATACAAACTCAGGCTATAAAATTCATTTCTATTTAAAAATTTTGCATACAATCTCTTACTATTCTTATCATGGGCCTACAATGCCCAACACATACATCGGGACTGGTTTAAATCCAATCCGAGGACTTTCGGGCACTTATAAAAATTTTGTTTAAAATAGGGCCACACGCCCGTGTGAAGTGGGACACACCCGTGTGGGCAGGCCGTGTGGTTACACACGCCCATGTCCCTAGCTCGTGCTGAATTTAATTTTTTCTTTTTGAACCTATAGGGGTTTTCACACGGCCTAGACACACGCCCCTATCTTTAGCCCGTGTCCTTCACATAGCCTAGACACGCCCGTGTTATCAAACCGTGCAACCTTCTAATTTTTCTCAAAGAACAAGTGAGATTCACACAGCCAAGGCACATGCTCGTGTGCTAAGCTCGTGCGCAACACAGACTTAGTTAAACTCAGATGCAGGGGACCCACAGTCTATCAACATGCTTATGGGGGCTGATCGTGTGTCACACACGGCCTAGGCACACGCCCGTGTGCCCATCTATGTGGACAATTATAGGCTATTTTCCAAGCCTTTTGCCACCCTAAAACTTATCCAACCATAAAATCCATTTCAATATCACACAATATAACATTTAATAACATCTAATACTCAAAACGTAAGGTATTCATCATCATTCATTCATCCTACTTAAACATGCAACTTGTATTTCCATAACTTCATCAACATTGCATTAAATTAACTAAAGTAATATTAGCCCATTTCCAAAGGCTATTACAACATAACTTGAGTAATAACAATAGCCAACCCATTTGGCTACCCCAAAAGGACACATATCAAAATGAAAAATTTTTCTATATGTGCCATACTCAAAATAGCTAACCATACTATACCCAAAATGGACGGCTTGATAGTGTGACTTTTGAGCTCCGACTTTAACAATCCCCGAGCTAGTTCGGTAAGACTACAAGGAAATAGGAAAAAGAAAGGGAGTAAGCATAACTGCTTAATAAGTAACATGAAATAAAATAGCAACATAACTCATAGAATAAACATCCAATGTAAAATACTATAAAATGTTATAAACTTTCCTTATGCAATAATAGGGCTTACTCATGCTCTTTCTTACCGATTCATTCATGTCATTTCATTTTCTTACTCATGATTTTCTTATCATCATACCCATATCGTTGTGTACCATTTCTCATAACTTAGTCATGTACACCTGTATCACTCATCACAAAACTTTAGTCTTTCTCGATAAACTTATTAATTTGCATACTTTTCTTGTTAAATTTACTTATAATATCGAAGGATACTCAAATGTCACTTTCATGATAAGATGCCAAAGCCATATCCCAAATATGATCTTACATGGGATCTGAAGTCGATGTCGAAGCCATATCCAGATATGGTCTTACATGGGATCTCATATCGATATCGATGTCATGTTCTAGACATGGTCTTACACAAGATCTAAACTGATGCCGACGCCATGTCCCAGACATGGTCTTATACGGGATCACTCTTGGATGCCAACGCCATGTCACAAACATGGTCTTACAGAGGATCTAAGTCTTATCTCGGTGCCGACACCATGTCCCAGACATGGTCTTATACGGGACCACATGTCGATGCTAATGCCATGTCCCAAACATGGTTTTACATGGGATCTCAGTTAGGTGCCGATTCCATGTCCCAGACATGGTCTTATACGGGACCTATATAACTCATGTCATGACTTCGGTATCCCTCATATTCTTTGACATTTTAGCCGGGATTTCTCATCTATGCTTCATCCTTTCTTAATGAAAATCATGTTAAATAAATTCATGGAGTTTACATGATTACATAGAATATCATCATTGTGACAGCCCTATTTTGGTCCTAATCGGAAAAGTGGTTTCAGACCACTAGACCGAGTCAGAAAATTTTTAAAATATTATTTTCTGTGTTTTTATTTTATGAATTATCATGTGTGAAAATTTGGTGTTTTTATTTTGTCAATAGGATGCTAATTTATTAATTAAGGACTAGATTGCATAAAGGAAAAATTTGATGGTTGTATTGTAAGTGCCGAATTGTGGTTGAACCTCAATGTGGGAGGGTTTAAGGTGCAATTTGACCATTAATACCTTGTATGGACATGTTCGGTCATGAGTTGGTGGGAAAGCCATGATATGAACAAGGCTAAATTGGTAAATTAATAAGTTAAAACATGCATGTAATAGTGAAATAGAAAAACCATGCTCATTTTACTTTGGTTTTGCCGAAAACTAAAAGAAGAGAACTAAGGAAGGAATTCTTAAGCATTCGGCACTCTAGAAGCAAAAATTTCAAGGTAAATTCATGTTAATTTGATTATGTTTTAATGTTCTTGAGTTTCTTGCCGATTCTATCTTAAACCCACAAATTTATTTCTTGAATTGGTGTTGATTTCATGTTTGGTAATGGATAAGAAATTATAAATTCAGAAATCATGATAGAAATGTATGAATGGGTGTTTGATGGACATTATGATGTTAAATCCATGTGATTATAAGTTTATAAGCTTAAATTGTGCAATTGGTGCTTTGTGTGGCTTAATTTATTAAGAGAGAGTATTCGGCTATGGTTAATATGCATGAAAGTTTAGTGTTGGATGTTTTAATTGATACATATAGTTATAATTTGAGCTTGAAGTGTGGAAATTTGTGTTAAGAATGAATGCAAGAACTATATGACATTCGGTCATTAAGATAGGTACAATTTTGATGGCATTTTGATATTTTGAAATGGAATTAGTTGTTAAATGAGTTCTAGTGTAACGCCCCACGCCCGATACTGTCGCCGGAGTCGAACATGAGGTGTTACTAAACTTATCTTACCTTTTAAACAACTTTAAACCACTTATTTTAATTTTCGGAATAAATTATTTTCTGCGTCAAGGTCCCTTAAAAAATTCATATCTCGAGTTCCGAAACTTGAAATCAATATCCGTAAATTTTCCCTGAAACTAGACTCATATATCTATCTACTAATTTTTTTCTAGAATTTTTGACTTATCCAATTAGTACAGTTTATTAGTTAAAGTCTCCCCTGTTACACAGCTCAACTGCTCTGACCTATGTTCACTACGAATTAATTTCCTCCCTGTACAGAATTCAAATAGACATGCCGTTTGTTCCATTAGAAACTAGACTCAATAAGGAATCTAGGCATATAAAATATAATACCTAATTATTTTTGTGCAATTTATAGTGAATTTTTGAAGTCAGAACAGGGGATCACAGAGTCAGTCTAGAGCAGTCTTACTCAAATGAAAATTTCTCCTAATATACAACTCTTTTTCCTACTCTGTTTCTTCCACATGAAAATAGACTCATTAAGCTTTAATTTCATACCTTATTCACCTTTTAATTCCATTCCTACTATTTTTAGTGATTTTTCAAATTCACGTCACTGCTGCTGTTTGCATCTGTTTTCAAACTACTTTTATACTTTTTATAGTTTTCATGTGATAAATACTATTCAAGCATACATACCATTAAACACATGCATGGTTAGCCATTTCATTAGCTATTCACTTCCAAGCATTTACACACCATATATTGAACATATCATTCCATAAAAGACTAAGTCCCTATACATGCCATACACAAAACGAAACGTCTAACTATACCAAAGTGATTCCTTCGATAGTGTGATCTGAACTCCGACGTTTCCTTCGATCCCCGAGTAAGCTTGGCAAGAACTATAATAAGAAAGAAAATAAAGGGGTAAGCACTAGGCTTAGTAAGCTTACAAGCAAATAAATTGCAACATTTAACGTATTGAACAATTATACATAACATCACCTAGCATCATAAACTTTCTTTACTTCTCACTTACCACCTTCTTTCTTACCTGACCTTTCGTTATTCATAAACATAATCTAACTTCCCTTTTTGCTGATAGTTCACTGAATTTAACTTGCGCAATGACCCGTTGAACCACTCGGAATACTAAGGATATTCGGGTTATTCCTGTCTGATAAAATACTGCCAATGCCATGTCCTTGACATGGTCTTACATGAAATATTCCTGTCTCCAAAGCCATATATACGATATGGACTTACATGGCTCAATACTGTCCTGTCTCCAAGGCCATATACACGATATGGGCTTACATGGCGCTATACTGTCCTGTCTCCAAAGCCATATGTTTAATATGGACTTACATGGCTCATTACTGTCTGTCTGTTAACCCAAATATCCTAGCATTCCTAAGGCTCAAACGGGGCTTTCTAATGCTTCTTCTCTGTCACTTCTCTTTAAATTCGACTTTGAATATTTCCATAAAATAAATATATAACTGCTGGAAATTGACAATATCAATGTAAAACAATGAAATATTGCATTTATTTACCGTAAACTTACATCGATACAATTTGTGACTAAACTTTACAATTTAGTCCTTTACTTTTTCTTTTCCCCGATCTACTCTTGAATTCCGTTCTTCTTGATCTATAATAGCAAATTTAGTTTATTTAATATCAACATTTATCAAAACAACCCTTTACTCAAACTTTGGCAAAATTACATTTTTGCCCCTAAACTTTTGCATATTTACACTTTTGCCCCAAGGCTCGGAAATCAAAACTTATCACAAATTCTTGTATTTTAAGACATGCTGATCATTTATTTACCAATATCATCTTCAAATTCCTACCATAACATACACTTATGTACAATAGGTATTTTTACCAATTAAACCCTTTTACTCGTTTTTACCTAAAACCGAGTAGCTCAAGTTGTCTAACATAATTTAAAACCTCATATTCTATCATAAAACATCAAAATACACAAATTTCACCTATGGGTATTTTTCCCAATTTGATTCCTAACTTAAATTATTGCTAGCATAAGCTTTGTCGAGCTACCGGGATTTCAAAAATATAAAAATCATTAAAAACGGGGCTTGGATGCACTTACTATGAAGCTTGAAAGTTGAAGAACCCTTAGCTATGGTGGAGAGAAAAATTCAGCAGCAACGTATGAAGAAGATGATGAATTTTGTGTTATTTTCCCTTTTTTTATTTCATTTAATAACCAAATGACCAAAATGCCCTTCCTTATTAAACTTTCAAAAATTCCATCCATGTCCTATTTGGTCCATGAACATAGAAATGGGTCAAATTGCTAGTTAAACCCTCCTAATTAGTATTCCAAAACAATTTCATAAATAAAAACTTCTAGAATGCAAGTTTTGCAATTTATTCGATTTAGTCCCTAATTCCAAGTTAAGCACTTTATGTATGGAATTTCTTCATGAAATCTTCACACTATCATGCAATCATAATATAAACCTCAGAATAATTATAAAATAATTATTTCTATCTCGGATTTGTGGTTACGAAACCACTATTCCGATTAGGCCCTATTTCGGGATGTTACATCTAGACTTGTTAGATTATGATAATTTTTGCTTTTATTGATAATGGTTATTCGGCTAAAGAGGTTAAATTGTGAAATCTCATGCTAGTTAGTAGAAGTAATGTAGGTTGATAAATTTTGGGTAAATAGGATTTTAAAGACCATATGATATCCCGCTATGAGTGTTAATTGGAGCAAACCTTATATTAGATGTTGGGAAATAGTGCCTAAAAGTTAAATTTGTTCATACCTATGGCCAAATGTGCTTAATGTTAATGAATGGTTTAGTTGAAGGTATTTTCTATTAAAGTTTGCTTTGATAAAAGTATAGTGAGAGTTTGGAATTAAGTACTTGCCGTATATATATACATATATCACTAGGTAAGCATTTATTTTCATGTCTCGGATGAAAAATGCCATAGTTGTAACACCCCTATCCCATAACCGTCGCTGGAATAGGTAAGGGGCATTACCGGACTTGTAACTCATATCAGAACAGTAAAAATTTGAACTTTTTCTTGAAATAAAGAACATTCATTTAGATAAGTACTAAACATAGCCAGGGATAAAATTTAAACTTCTATAAGTAAGCATTCAAAAGATGCCATTTTCGCAAGGCTTATATACAATAGTCAAAATATCATTCTACTATATAGTCTATCCTATACATGCCATAAGCTAAGTCCCAATCACATGATTATACATGCCATAAGCTAAGTCCCAATCACATGATTAACACAATAGTAGATAGCGTGACGAAGTGCTGACGATCCCCAAGCTCGTAGGTGGAGTCAAAAATCTATAAAACAGAGAAACCAAACAAACAGAGTAAGCTTTCATAAGCTTAGTAAGCCTTAAGTAAAACAAGTAATTTTAATGAATTAAAGACATTTACCTCATATACAATATCACATAACTACCACATATACTTCCATAATAATGCCCAAAATAATTTAACATTCACAAGCATGCAATGCACATTTAGCATACAATTTCAAATAACTTCGTATTCACATATCATAGAAAAAGAAAATTCCATATGTGCACTTAATATCTCACATTAGCCGATTGTACCATCATTTTATATATATATTTTATTGCTTATTTACTTATGCTTTATATCATACATTAAGATTCTATCCCAATCAAATTCACAATTAGGTACATAATATGTACCTGGCACAATTAAACTCAAACATCAATTTAACATTCAACTTTTCACTTAAGCCATTTTCTAGTTATATTATCTTTTGGCCGAATACACATTATCAAATGTAACTCATTTAACATGATAATTTCACTTGAATTGAAACTCATATAACATGATTAAATCAATTACTTTCACATAGCATTCACACATGGACCGAATGTATCACGATCACATTTATAGTCATAACACTCTTTCAAAATTGCATCACTTTATACACTTATAATTCAATCCAAATCAAAATTCAAATATGAGTACATGATACATACCTGGCCAACTTAATGCATTGTATGTATTTATTAGCAATTATTATCGCGAAGTCTCATATTCTTAGACTTTACTCAAATCACCGGCAAGACTTTTAGCCCGAATAATCTCCGCACGTAGTCATCGAGTCTTACCCGGACAAAATCTCCACACATAGTCATCGGGTCTTACCCGGACAAAATCTCCACATGTAGTCATATTACATTTCTAAGTAACCATTTGGCCTCACTATACAAATAAAGATAGTACACATTTTCATAAAGGCCATTCGGATAACTTGCACATTTAATACTAGCCATTTTGGCTTCACCACACATACGTATTTTGTACATCAATTTCATCATAACAAAATTGACTAGGTATACTAGTCATTTACAGCTTATAGCCTCACTTTAATATGGATTCAGTACTTTGATTACCAATATTTAACCAATAGCTTATAAGCAACTCAAACCGTTTTATCAATATTTACAACATAATCACAAATTCACTACAAGCTGTCTTCTTGAGCAACAGTCATTAAATTATTTGTAACTGGAGCTACAAAACTCCAAATGAAGTACCGTTAATTTTCCCTGAAAATAGACTCATATATCTTCTATCTATAAAAATTTTCAGGATTTTTGGTTTGGCCAATCAATACCAGATTTTTCTTAAACTTTCCCCTATTTCACTATTTGACTATACTGACCACTCTTCACTACGAATCAAATTTCTCATTGTACAGAATTCAAAATATGTTCTTGTTTATTTAATTTGAAACTAGACTCATTAAGGAGTCTAAGCACATAAATTTTATCTTATAACAATTTTTGTACAATTTATAATGATTTTCTAAAAACAGAACAGAGGATTTCGGAGTCATTCTGACACCGTCTCACACTACTTTAAATATCTCTTTATCGGCAATTTCTTTGCTTATATGGTTTCTTTTATAAGAAACTAAACTCATTAAGCTTTAATTACATAATTTATTCAACCTCTAATTCAACTCCAACAATTTATGGTGATTTTTCCAAAACACATTACTGCTGCTGTACCAAGCAAATTTATACAAATTTACTCTTTAAAGTTCTTATTCACATATTTATAATATAACATCATATATGCCATCATTTAGAAAAGTCATTGTAACACCCTTAGAACCATACCCATCGCCGGAGGGTTAAGAGGCATTACTCGACATTCATTCAGATTAACACAGCTTCACTCATACAAATCACGTTATTAATACATATGGATAGCAACTTATAGTGTATCGGATTTCCAAATCTAAGTTGTACATATATATATATAAACAAAACCGTACATGCATCATCAATTTAATCAAATCTTGAGACTCATGAATCGATTCAATGATCATGCATAACCATTTCACCTTAAGACCACTTTTTTACAAATATTATAACCATTACTATTCACACGGTAAAATATGAAAGCTTAGCAAAAATTAACAACTTATCAGCTAGGCCGATTTTACATGTATATGCATGCCACACATACTTTTCAAAACAACAAATTCTCAAAATACATACTACTTCGAACATCATTAACCATTATTAAACCTAAACCATATATATACATGTGATAAGTACATCATTAGCCATCTTCGCATGGCTTTTCATGAATATATATACACAAAATCCAAACCTACTTTTAAATCCAAAGATATAAAAGCCTATACATGCCATTTTTCCAAAACAAGACTAAATAGGTACCAAAAACTATGGCAATAGCGTAGATGACTTGTCCTCGACCTCACGAGCCCGTAGCGTTTGAGAGAGAAATCTATAGAAACGAAGAATCAAAGGAGACAGAGTAAGCATTTACATGCTTAGTAAGCTTTAAGCCATAAAAACCTAATCAAAGATTTAAGCATAGTACTTCTAATATTTATCTATGTCTATCTTTAAACGAATGTATCCAAGGTTAACTTTATCCCTATTGCACGTACATATCAAACAATTTTCCTTAGCTAAATTTTGAATCATAAAGGTGAACCTCATTATATCAAACAAGCTCCAATATTTGGCCAAACACATCTAATTTGGTTACAAGCCAAATCCTTATAGGATGTATATCCACACGCACGTATTTCTTTATGCTTCAAACATAACACATTCATATGCTCAAATCAATCTTAACACATATCCAAAGATCCGAATTTCATGTACAGTAATTAAGCACCATGCCCTTATACTACTCTAAGCAAAGGTCAGATTCGGTATTGCTCATTTGTCATAGCATCATTTAAACAGAAGCAAGTTCACAATTTGTATATAGCACGTACCTGGTTAATTTAGGATAATAAGCTTATTTATTTCTATTATTTAAGGCCCAACATTTCGTATTTCCAGCATGAATGCCTTCGGGTTTAGCCCAAAATATAACACTAGCCTTAAGGCTCTTTGGGACTCAGCCCAGATGAAACACTGGCACAAATGCCCTTCAGGACTTATCCTGGATGTAACTCCGGCACGTATGCCCTTCGGGACTTAACCCGGACGAAACTCTGGCACGTATGCCCTTCGGGACTTAACCCGGGCGAAACTCTGGCACGTATGCCCTTCGGGATTCTACCTGGATCATAGCACTGAGACATATACATTTGGATCCATCACATATACATTTCACATAGTCTATTACCGGCTAACATTCATTTTCCTTATTCACATAATAATTCATAATATGGCAAATTTCACTACATTTTCGATCAATAGGCATAAATGCACTTCACATATCAAATCGGTTTCTGAAGGCATCACATGTCTAATGAACTTTTGGCTATATGATCAATTTCACTACTACATTACATCAACCCTAGTCCACATGCTTCATCTTACCATTCACATGAGCAACTAAATATTTACTTCATGCTAAATCAAGTCATGTGCTAGGTTATAACACTTAAAACTTACCTCAACAGCAGATGAACACTTTCTATAGCTATTCAAGTAATTTTGCCTTCCCTTTATCCGAATTTGATCTCCCTTGTTCTTGAGCTTTAATTAATCAAAGTTTACTAATTAATAAACTACTCTCAACATTACAAAATCATTTAACCAAAGTTCATACACAACCGAATATTTATAATCCTTTTAAATCAATTTCACTATTTAAGACATATTATTCACCTAGAGCCGAATATGTTACCACTTAGTAAGCTCAATTTCATGTGAGTTCAAGTGTCTAGAAGTCTATAAAATATGTATTCCCTATCAAAAACCACATTCGGCCCTACTCACACTCAAACTGTAATTTAATCAAATTCACTAAAGTAATTTAAACCAATATAATCATTTCTTAACTCAATCTTGGTACATTCGGCCATAACTAAACACATATAAATATATATATATATATATATACTCATTCATTTCATCTTATAACTAAATCACACACATTACTTAGCCACAAAACATATCAAAGTTCCATTTCTACTATCCAACGTTCATACGGCAATATGGTATTTACTATCATTTTTAAATTTCATAATAACCTTTCTTTGATATAAAACATACATGGTAATGATATAACCAAAATTTATCATATGTATACTAACATTTCTAACATTGGCTTACGGTTTTGCTAGGCAACCATCAAGACCGAATGCTCCTTTAAGGTTACAAATGGCATTACACAAATCAAAAATCATATGTACCTATTTCGAACCTTCTCTTATCAAATAGAACACTCTTGTTTCACATTTCAACTCTAAGTTCACAATTGGCAATATGGACATGTTCTAGCACATTAACTGATTCCCCAATTATCAATTAATCCACCTATTTGCACATTTAACTAACATAAACCTCATCCATCCTCCATTATCTACTTAAGCATGAAAACCACATCCATTCCATAATTCTTATTCATGACCGAAAGCATATAATAATACCAACTTAAAAATCCATACATGGGCTATGGTAAGAACTTAAAGATCAACCAAATATCACAAAATTATAAGAAACCACATCCAAAACATACCTTAATTTGAGCATTTGCTAGCTGAATGCTTTTGTTCTTTATTTCCTTTTCTTTCCTTTGGTGAAGTCGGCAAAACAAGAGAATGATGCCTTGTTCTTTTCACCAAATTTTATTATTATTTTATCTATTTTATGAAATCATTTTATTTAACAAAATACCTTTGTTATTTCTTATTTAAAGTATGCATAATTAGACAAAATACATGTATAATATACACTTTCTAATCATCATATCACATGGCCGGCCACTTCATGGAGAAAACGACAAATTGACATGCAAGTCCCCATGTTTAAAGTCTTTCAAAATTTTAATCACCTTAATTTGTCTAACAAGGTTTCTAAATTTCTCACTTAAATCCTTATCCCTAAATTCACATTTAATTTGACAATTCAAACATTCAAAATTCACCCAAAAATTTATCACATAAATCAGACATAGAATATTATATTAAATTATTTCTATAACTCGGTTTAGCGGTCCTGAAACCACTTCCCGACTAGGGTCAAAGTAGGGTTGTCACAGTCATTGACCTTAACATATATACATAATTCATATTCATTCCATTTAAATACTTAAAACTTACAAAGGAATCAAACTCAAATACTTAAGAAATTACCATTCGACCTTAGAACATATCATGGCCACATCTTTTCTTACCATTTAACCATTCGACTTTAGCACATATAATGAACTCTTATTTTAAATCCCATCCTTATGAATAGACCATAAAACATTTCTAATTATAATTCTTTCTTCATAACTTTCACATTCGGATATAAGCATTTCTACCAATAGTACCCATTAATTAAGATACAAAGTAGGCTTAATTACTTAAAGACTTACCTCAATGTGGTTAAGTTATTACGGATGACTATACCACCAATCTCTCTTTCCCTTTTTCCGAATTGGTCTCTCTTGGATCTTGAGCTTAATTAAACAATTAAAACTAGTTTAATCCTCTTATTAAATTATTGGAATCAAAATACTAATAATTTCATGCATGGATACATACAGCACTATAACTTTATAATCATTTCAATTTAAACACATCACAAGCCTCATTCGGCCATTTCAAAGAATATCAATTCAATCATCCTTTAATATCAAAACAATATCTCATGTGTACTCATTCCAAATAACCAAATGCCACTTAAAGAAATCAAAGTACATATAAAACATATACTTATAATTATAATTATCACATAAGATTTCTAGGATATCATCTTAATCATGACTACAATTGCTTTTAAATATAAACATACTCAATTCATTCACACAAATACCATTCGGCCAAACATTCATGCATAGATTAATTTTCACATCTCATTTTCTAGTCTTTAGCTAACGTTTCACTACAATTTATCTAAGCCAAAATCAATTTCTTATAAATTAACCATTAAAGCATCCAAACATATTTCAACCTCCATACTACCATATTAAAATGTAAAGGCTACCTTAACCTTTACCAAAAACCACCCTCGGCCATTACTCACTCTCAAAATAACAAGTTTACACACACATCATTAAAGCCCATACCTAGGTTCACATTCAGCAATTTAGATATCACCAAGCACACTAATCGATCCCCATAAATCAATTTATACACATATATAAATTTTCAAACTCAAACTCATTCTTTAATTCATCCCTCACTTTAATTCAAATTCGGTAAGTATATAAACTCATACTAGCAACTTATTTATAGAATTCCACAATTAAGCACAAGTTTCATACTTCACTCTAGTTGCTGAATACCATTTATTCTTTTTAGTCATCTATAACCACACTTAACAATATTCAAAACCACACACATACACTCATTTAACTACCTTTTATTCATCAAAGTATTTAACACTCAATTTTTTTTTAACACCTTATAAGTCATGGCTGAAAGCATCAATATCTCAATAACAACAATTTTACTCATATTTGCCACCCCTAGCAAAATTAAATTAGTTTATACTCATCCCTAATCACTTATCATCATATATCATCAAAGCATTAGCAAATTAATACTTGATGCCATGACCGAAAGCTTCATGAATTAAAATCACAAAAATTAACACATGGGTCATGATGTGAGCTTCAAAACCAACAAAATTCCACAAAAAATCCAAAAGAAAACACATGAAATCTTACCTTAATTAAACCTTAACTAGCCGAATGCTTCTTGTCCAATTTCCCATTTTCATTTCTTTAGTTTCGGCTATAGAAGAGAGAACAATCATTCAACTTTGGTATTATCACCTTTTTCTATTTTTTTTATTCAAGTTTTTCTTATTTCATGCCTTTAATTTTAATTACACTAATATACAATGCACAAATTGCCAACAACCATCATCATTGCCGTCCACTATAATGGAAAAAGGTCCATTTGACATGCAAGTCCCTTATATAATTAAGCTATGCATGATTCGGCCACCCAAATTCTACCTATCACATTTCAAATTTTATCACTTGAGTCCCTTTTAATAATTTGACATCCAAATAACAAAAATTGAAACACCAAATTTTCACACATAGCAATTCACATAATAAAACATAGAAAATAATATTTATTTTATTCTTGCAAATTCAGTTTAGTGGTCCCGAAATCACTTCCCGACTAGGGTCAGAATAGGGCTGTTACAATAGTTATTTTGTGTCGGGTGTAATTTAAAATACAAATGATGTTAGCAAAATTTAAAAAGGGGAATGCCGAACATGACTTGTTATGAGAAATGGTTTGAGTTGGTGGTTATAAAAAGGTCAAAGATGACATATAAGGTGCATGACTTTTGCTATGATTTATGTGTGTGTGAGCTGAATATAGTTATGAGTTAATGTATGAACAATTGAGTCGTAACAAGTTACAATTTGTTTAATTTAGCTCAAGAGCAAAGAGAGCCAAATTCGGATAGGGGAAAGGCGAAAATAGTGGAATAGTCGATCCGTTGTTGTTCGGCGACAATCAAGGTAAGTTTTAAGTAATCAAACATGCCTTGTATCTTGAACAATTGATGCTATTTGTATGAATGCTCATAACCGAATATGAAAATTGAGATGAAAGAGACATAAATAGAAATGTTTTATAGTCTAATAGTATGTATGAGATTAAGGTAAGAGTCCAATATGTGCTAATATGTGCTAAAGCCGAATGGCTAAATTGTGTGATAAAGATGAGATTTTGATATGTGTTAAAGCCAAATAGCTAAACTGTGTGATAAAGATGAGACTATGATATGTGCTAAGGCAAAATGGTAAGTGTGAAATGTAATTAGTTGATCGCTATGTGCAATGTTCGAATGATGCAATAATTTTTTATGATATGTTTATATCATGTGAGAATTAGAAGTATATGCTCTAAGGCATGTGAAAATTAATGTATGAGCTATTGTGCTGTGACGTTCGGGTCTATGACCTAGCAAGCTATAAGCTATTATCGGGCTTCCCGTCTAGCAGGCGTAAATGCCAGTGAATGAGTGTCGGACCTAAAGGTCTAGCAGGCTTGTGCCGGTGATAAGTTCGGGTTATACCCAGTAGGCAAATTTGCCTGTGAAATAATAAAAGTTTAAGAATATGAGATTCGTGCTATACGGCATCTGGATTTGTTCGATTGATTAAGTTGTCCAGGTACGTATAAAGTATTTATGCACATGAGGAAGATGTGAAATAAAAAGTATATGAGAAATGGTTGTGTATTTATATATTCGGCCATTTTCTAATTTAGCATGAGAGTAAATGTTATATATATATATGTGTGTGTGTGTGTGTGTGTGTGGTTATAAACTTGAGTTGATTGGATTGAATTAAGGATAGCATGATAAGTTTTAGTTGTTTATGATTCTACTATCTCGAATGTGCATCAAGTAATATGCTAAATTATGAACAATGTGGCTTTGTGTATTTGGCCAAATGATGGTACTTTGCAAATGACCAATATTTGGTTTTGAATGTTAGATTTTACGAACGATGTTACTTTATATAGTGAAGCTTTGAATGATGAACTAGTATAAAGAGTTAAAAGCCTATATGAATAATGTGCATTAAATAGTTTAGTTGTTTATATTACTTAAGACTTACTAAGCTAATTAGCTTACTTCGAGTGTTTTTGTTACTCTGTTTTATAGATTTCGTTGGAAAGTTACGAGCTCGGGGATTCAAGTTCAAAGTCATCCACATTATCGTCTCTATTTTGGTAATTTTATAAGTCTATGTTTGAAAGATGGCATGTATAGGCTTAACTCCCTTTTGAAACAAGTATTATTTTGCCTATGTATATATTTTAGCCATGCGAATATGGCTTGCTTAATTGTTAATTATAAATGTGTGATTTGATGAAGTTATGTGGTTGATTGATTTGTAAGTCTTCATTGACGAAATTTCGGGCTTTAGATTATATGAAGTAGTGAATGTATCATAAGCATAAATGAAGTTCTATAATCAGTCAAAGCCATAAGAATTTGCCAAATAAATAATATCATTTTCGCATGATGTACAAATGGTTCATAAAATATTCGTTCTATTAAGTGTATGTACATAGTTCATTGAGTAAGTTTGTTTTGTTTGGCATAGGAATTTGAATTGTGGTTAGGTGTAATACACATTCAAAGTACACATATATGATTTCGGCTATGACTATGAAATGTTTCAATTGGTAAAGTGACTTTGGATTAGGAATTTATAAAATGTTTTAAATGTTTAGTCAAAGAGATTATATTTTTATGCATGTTTGATAATAAGTGACTAGCCTGGTCTGTCATCTGATATGTAATACCTCATAACCCTAATCTGGCGACAGATACGGGTTAGGGGTGTTACAATCATCATAGATTTACATAATCCATAGGGCTAAATTATTACATACAACTTACCTTGAATCCAAAATGCGGGTGAATGCTCGATTTAATCCACCACCTTACTTTTTTCCCGGTTTCGGTTCGGGCTTCGTGTTTATTGATCTATAATGACAAATTTAACTTATATAGTACCCACATTGGCTAAATAGCCCATAATTGACACTTTGGAAAAATTTATAATTTTGCCCCTAAACTTTTGCATATTAACAAAATAGTCCCTAGGCTCGTATAATGAAATGCACTTATTTTCTTGGTTACCTAGCCGAACTTTATTTATGCTCATAACAGCCCCTATTTCTCATCAATTCATAACTTTTACTACACATTTTCGTACTTTTACAATTTAGTCCCTATTAAGGATTTTCATGAAAAATCACTTAGAGAAAGATGTTTACTACACTTCAAACTTTCATATTCTACCACTAGACATCAAAATACTTACATGTCATGCATGGGTATATTTTGAACATAAATTAGTGGTAGAAATAGCTAGATTAAGCTATGAGGATTTAAAAAATACGAAGAGAATTAAAAACGGGGCTTGGAGTCACTTACTTGGAGCTTGAAAATGTCAAAAACCCTAGCTATGGAGAACCCTTCAAATTCAGCACACTTGGGGAAGAAGATGGACACTTTTTTGGTTCTTTTTCCCTTTTTTATTTCATTAATTTACCTAATGACCAAAATGCCCTTAAGCCCTTTCTTTAGAAAATTTTCCTTCCATGGGCATTTTTGTCTATCATACTAATAAATATGGTTTAATTGCTAAATAAGGACCTATAATAATTTTTATAATGCTATTTCATCCTTAAAACTTCTAGAAACTCATATTTTACACTTTTTGCAATTTAGTCCTAAAGGACAAATTAATCACATTCCATAAAATTTCCTTCATGAAATTTTCTCACTATCATGCAAGCATGTCATAAACTGAAAAATATTCATGAAATATATTTTCTACCTCGGATTTATGGTCTCGAAACCACTATTTCGACTAGGCCCTAATTCGGGTTGTTACAACGAGGCCCAATACATACTTTGAAAGTGGTTTGGGACCAAACTGAGAACTTTTGAAAACTTTTAAAATTTTCTTGAAAAATAGGGGCACACGCCCTAAGCACATGGCTGTGTGGCCAACCGTGTGGATGAAAGTTAGGCTATTTACCAGGCCGTTTTCCATCAAAAATATTTACACACTTATACCAAATTTATCAACACACAACATGACATTATCATAAACATACAACTTAACCAATAATAGCCAACATGAATGGCCTTATACAAAATGAATTACCAAATAACATAGGCCAACATTTTAGGCCAAATAAATTATGACACAGAACAAATTAACCAATTCCTCTATACATGCCATAATTCAAAATATTACTTTCAAAATACCAAAAGAGTGTTGATAGTATGGATGGATCTCCAACGATCCCTGTACCTCGAGCTAGCTTGGTGACACTTTAAGACAAAGGAAAGAAAAGGGAGTAAACATATAGCTTGCTAAGTTGGTATGTAAATAATAATAAAATTATTAACATGCTTTTACCAATCCTCATAATATGTTCTCAAGATAATACAATCATATTTGCACATAGTTTCACTATTCACTCAAGTTCATATCATGCTATCTACACGAGTCATAGTCATTAAATTATTTATATCTTGAGCTACGAAACTCCAAATTAAGATCCGCTAATTTTTCCTGAAACTAGACTCACATATCTCCTTACCATAGAATTTTAAAAATTTATTGTTTAGCCAATAAGTACAGTTTATTCTTTAAATTCATCCCTGTTCTGCTGTCTGATAGTTTCAACCCTTCTTCACTAAAAATTAATTATCTTCTCGTACGAGATTCGGATGATATTCCCGTTTGTTTCTATTGAAAATTAATTTTAAAAATATAAATTCTAACCCATAATTATTTTTATAAAATTTTTAATGATTTTCTAAAATCAGAACAGGGGATTTCAAAATCACTCTGACCCTATCTCTCAAAAATTTAAATATCTCATAATATGAAATTCTTTTGCTTACACATTTCTTCTACGTGAAACTAGGCTCAATAAGATTTAATTTCGTCTCTTATTCAATGTCTAATTTGATTTTCACAATTTTTGGTGATTTTTCAAAATTATACAACGGCTGTTGTCTAAAATTGTTTTATTAGTAATTTTACTCTTTCATGTTTTCTTTATATTAACTTTGATGTACACACACATAACACCAAACATGTCCATAGCTAGCCATTCCAATAGCTAGTCATTATCAAATATTACAAGTCTTCATAGTCATACTTACTCCACATCAACCTTACCAAAGTTCGATCACATATCGAGCACATTGCTCATGAATATATATATACACATGTATCTGCACTCATTCATCACATAATCACAATCATTTACTTTTTCATTTCCCGTTGAACACATCGGAATAGTAACAGATACATCGGAATACTGCACATAGTGCCACACTTGTAGCCAAAGGTACTTCACATCACTTATCACACATAGGCTTGTTCTCGAGCTATTCACATTCACGGGTCTGCTCACACAAGTTGTCGGTCATTCGTAACTACTCAGTGCTACTCAAACAAGCTGCCAGCTATCCACAACACATGTCGGATTACCCAACCACTGGTGGAATTTGTAAGACCAGCACTCGAATTCACTTAGTCACAATTTCACATAGTTTTTACATAGGTCTCTAGTGACATGTCACTTGTATCCTATTC
Source organism: Gossypium stocksii (assembly GCA_020496765.1). Lineage (NCBI taxonomy): Eukaryota > Viridiplantae > Streptophyta > Magnoliopsida > Malvales > Malvaceae > Gossypium > Gossypium stocksii. The sequence continues at coordinate 65,697,906 of CM035621.1, forward strand.
TATTCCTAAGGTTCAACCGGAAATTTTTTCACTTCTTGATATTTTGTCAAATACATCAAATATTCAGCCACATTTCACAAAATATTTCAAAATATGAAAGCGTGAGTAAAAACGATGCATTATTTACATACAAACTTACCTCAGTCCAATTTGCGTTTTAGTCCACAACCTTGTCTTTTCCCCGGTCAAGGTCAATTCCTTGTCTTTCTTACTCTATAATAACACATTTAACTCATTTAATACACACATTTTCAATTCAGCCCGAAAAACACCTTATGGCAAAAATGTATTGCCCCTAACTTTTCACATATTTATAATTTTGCCCCTAGGCTCGTAAAATGAAAATTACTCATTTTTCTCATTTCCCAAGCCTATCCGATTCATATTCCCTCTTATAGCAGCCCACAATTTTCACTAAATCACAATTTTTTACACATATTTTACAACTTTTACAAATAGGTCCTTTTATGCAATTCCACTAAAAATCATTTAGTAAAAGTTGTTTATTACACTTCAAACTTTCATATTCTACCATAAAACATCAAAACACATGCATGTCATCCATGGGTAAATTTTTAAACACAAGCCCTAACTCAAAATAATGGTAGAAATAGCTAAACTAAGCTACAAGGATCATAAAAATGTGAAGAACATTAAATACAAGGCTATAACGGGCTTATAATCGAGCTTGGAAGCTTGAAAAACCCTAGCTATGTCTTCCTCATGTGAATTCAGCCAAGGGGTTGAAGATGAGCAAAAATTGGCTTTTAATTTGGCTTTTTAGTTCATTTAATCACCAAATTACTAAAATGCCATTAACTTAAAAATATTCTATTTCACCTATTTCATGTCCATTTTTGTCCAAAAAATTAACCAATGGTCTAATTACCTTTTAAGGACCTCCAATTTAAAATTTCATAGCAATTAAACACCTCTAGCTTCTAGAACTCAAGTTTTGCACTTTTTACAATTTAGTCCTTTTGACTAAATTGAGTGCCCAAACGTTAAAATTTTCGAACAAAAATTTCACGCAATCATTCTGTAAAACTGTAGATCATAAAAATATAAGAATATTAAATTTTTTCTCTTCGGGTTTGTGGCCCCAAAACCACTATTCTGACTAGGCCCAAAATCGGGCTGTTACACTAGTTCGCGTATAAAATCTACTAATCGGAAAACTTTTCGTTTCCTCGATCTAAACTTGAATTTTGAGTTGTTTGGATCTATATAAATAACTTTAATTGTTAATTTCATACATTTCATACTTATTAGGACTCAATCTATGTCTTAGGCAAAATTACCATTTTGCCCCTAACTTTTCCATAAATTCCAATTTCGTCCCTAGGCCCGGAAAATGAAACTTGTGCAATTTAATCCCTATTCCAAGCCTAACCAAAATTTCAAATTAGAATTTACAGCGCATATTTTCTATAAATTTTATAATTTTCATCAATTTTCACAACTTTACATTTTAGTTCCGAAATCATGTTTTCACCAAAAATCACTTTGTAAAAATTGTTTATCTATCAATAACCTTTCGTTTTCTACCATAAATTTCTAATCTTCAGCATATACATCCACAACCCATTTTCCATACTTTGATAACTTTTCAAATTAATCCCTCAAATAGCTAGGATTATGCTATCCCGGTTTCAAAAATAACAAAATTACTAAAAACGGGACAAGGAAACTTACCCAATTAGGCCTTGAAAGTTTCTTCTCTCTCTCCTAAGGTTTCCATTAATTTTGGGGTTGAAGATGACAAAAATAAGATGATATTTATTTTTATCATCTTTTAATTAATTATTTATTTTAATTTCCAATTTAGTCCTTGCCCTTTTCCTAAATTTCCATGGACGAGTCACCTTAAAATATCTACATACTTTCTTAATGGTCTAATTACCATATAAAGACCTCTAGTTTTGAATTCCATAGCTATTTAATCCTTATAGCCACTAGAATTCAACTTTCACATTTTATGCAATTTGGTCCTTCTCGTAATTAAACACAAAATTAGTAAAAATTTTCTTATCAAAATTTTCATACGACATCTCTAATCTAATACGGACCATATAATAAAATAAAATAAACTTTTAGTTTCGAATCGGATTTGTAGTCCCGAAACAACTATTCGATCTCCCTAAAATTGAGCTATTACACAAATGCTAAGAAAAGTTAATCCAATCGATAACACGCCAAATGCTCTGAAGAGTTATACAGTCGCCCCCACAACATGCTAGAACAAGATAGTATAGCACAAGGGTTCGCAAGAAATGCCGAACCTCAATATACTCGGGAAAAACATATAAAGCAAACCTCATCAATCTCCACTCCAAACCCTGCATAACACGTCGTCATTACATTGTACTCTATCCCGCGTTTATTCGACCCAAATATCAAAATTTAATAACATTTTCTAAAATAACTTTACATCATCAATAAAATAATTAATATCTATTATAACATGTTATAATATCATACAATTCATATAGATATTAAATTATAAACCGTACGAACTTACCTGGACTGAATTGTAATAGTTGTAGAAATTTAGGGAATTTTTCCTTTTCCACGTAAATTAACAGGGTCTTGATCTAAAATATAAAATTACCAATTATTAGCTTACAGTTCATATTTCAATTTACTTTACATTTTATACCCTTTTATTTTTTAAAATTACACAATTGCCCTTAACTTTTACAACTTTTGCAATTTAGTCCCTTAACCCGAAAATCATCAAATTAACCATTTTCTCTAGTTAAAAATTACAGCCGAATATTCAAGGCTTCTAAACAGTCCACAAAACACCTCTTATTCACCAATAAGCTTTGAAATTTTAACATTTTAACAATTAATCCTTAAATAAAAAACTAACTAAAATCACTACACAAAACAACCAAATACCACTGTCAAAGCTTCAAACACATAATTATCATAAAAAAAATTCAAGATTCACCAATGGCAACTTCTAAAATTTTTAACAGATTCAAAAATGAAGGTACAGGCTACTGGACTTAGTTGCAACGATCTCAAAAACATAAAAATTACAAGAAATAAATGAGAATTGAGCTCACATGCACAAAGAAAGATGAAACCAAAACTTGGAGCTCCCTTTAATGGTGTTTCGGCATCAACAAGAAGAAAATGTTTTAAATTTAAGGTTATTTATTAATTTTCCATTAAAAATACATGTTATTTTATCATTTTTATGCATAATGCTGTCCAACATTAATAACTAGGGATTAATTGCTACGTAAGTCCTTCCTAATTTAATAATGCCTATATAATCACTTAAATGAAATAATTACTATGTTTTGCACTTTTTCAATTTAGTTCTTTTTCCTTAATTAGCTATCTAAACGATAAAATTTCTTAACGAAAAATTAATACGACTCTAATGACTCCATAAATATTCTATAAATAATATTTATGAGTCAACATGATGGAAATTTATGTTCTTGAAACCACTATTCCGTCACCACTGAAAAATGGGTTTGTTACAGATGGAGGCTATCACTACATTCAAAGTGATGAACCAAGAGTTTGTGAAACTTGACCGATTTGATAGTTCAAACTTCAATGGCTGAAAGGACAAGATGTTGTTCCTTCTTACTGTCTTAAATGTGGCATACATTCTGGATCCAAACCTACAACCTGTGGAGGATCCCGCCTCTAATGCAAACCCCGATGAAATTGCGAAAGCGGTCGAACTCAAGAAGACTCGCGAAGAAGACAATTTCACATGTTGAGGACACATCCTCGACACATTTTCTGATTGGCTGTAAAATCTCTACATGTCGTTGCAATCCCCGGTGGAAATATGGAAAGCTCTTGAAGAGAAATACAACATTGAGCGACAAGGTACTGATAAATTTTTAATGATGAAGTGTTTCGAGTTTGAAATGCTTGATAGTATCCCCATCATGGATCAAGTTCGTGAATTACAAGTTCTTATTCAAGAATTGTTACAATTTTGGGTTATCATCTCGAAGTTGCCCTCGTCTTGGAACAATTATTAGAAGAAACTTTTACATATGGAAGAGGACTTCACTGTGGAGAAAATACTTAAGTATTTGCATATTGAAGAGGAAACTCGAAAGAATGATGCAATGTATCTCCCCCAAAGTTCTAAAGTGAACCATGTGAGTGAGTCTAAGAACTCTCGAAATGGTAAGCGAAAGGCCACATCTGAGACCAATGACGTGTAAGACAAGAAGAAAAAATCTTGTAATTGTTATAATTGCAATAAGAAAGGACATTATATTAAGGATTGCAAACTTATAAAAAAGAATTAAGATGCCACAACTTCCAAAGCCAATATGTCGGAGGACATGGACTTAGTGGCCATAGTTACGGAAGGGATCAAGAGTTTGGAGATTGGTATGATTACCGAACTTAACATAGCCATGATTGATATGTCCTGTAATTGGTGGCTCAACTCCGGAGCTACTGTCCATGTGTGTAATGACCAAAAACAATTCAAGAGTTATGAACTAGTGGTAAATCGTGAAATGCTTATATGCATCTATCAATCGGTTAAGGTGCTCAGTCAATGGACGGTGGAACTCAACTTCATATCTAAGAACAAATTGACTTTGACTAATGTGCTACATGTTCCTGATGTGAGAAAGAATTTAGTGTTCGCGAGTATTTTGTGTAACAAGGGTTTCAAGATTATCTTGGAATCTGATAAGTTTATCTTACTTAAGGGTGATATATGTAGGCAAATGATATTGTAATGAGGGTATGTTCAAGTTGAGCATTGGTATAGATAAAATCAATTCTTCTGCTTATATTGTTGAGTCTTATACTGTATGGCATGCGCTTTTAGCATATTTTAATTTTAAAACTTTACAATATATGCAAAAGAATGGTTATATCAATCTCAGTAATGATGAGTTTGTGGATAAATGTAAAATTTGTATTCAATAAAAATTTACTAAGAAGCCATTTCCTAATATGTGTTAAAAGAATTCGCAAGTGATAGATTTAATCCATTCGGATGTTGTGAATTAAAGGAAACTTTAACAAGAGGTGGAAAACGATATTTTATGACTTTTATAGACGAATTCTCTAGATTTACTTATGTCTATCTCATGAAAAGTAAAGACAAGGCTTTTAATATGTTTAAATGTTTTAAAAATGAGGTTAAGAATTTTTTTAGTAAGAAAATAAAAATGCTTCATAGTGACAAAGGTGGTGAATATTTTTCAAGTGAATTTAATGTATTTTGTGAGGAACAAGGTGTGGTACATGAGTGTTCCGCGCCTTATACTCCGCAACAGAATGGTTTGGCAGAAAGAAAGAACTATACTTTAGTGGATATGGTTAACTCGATGTTGTTAAATGCTAAACTTCCATTTAAATCTATAGGGTGAAGCATTATTGACTGCATGTTATATCCTTAATAGAATACCATCAAGAAAATTCAAAGTATCTCCATATGAGTTATGAAAGGGTCAAATACTTAGATTATTTCAAAGTGTGGGGTGTTTGGCTTGCTATAGAGTTCCCAACCAATAGAGAACAAAGTTAGGACCAAGAGCCGTCAAAGGTGCATTAGTTGAATATGCCCAACACACTCTAAGGATTATCGTGTTCTTGACTTAGTGTCAAATAAGATAATTGAAACAAGATATGTTCTATTCATTGAAAATAATGTTTTTGATTATTCAACGGATTCGGAATGTAACACCCCTATCCCGTAACAGTTGCCAGAATAGGTAAGGGGCATTACCGGACTTGTAACTCATGTTAGAACAGTAAAATTTTGAACTTTTTCTTAAAATAAAGATCATTCATTTACTAAATTGCTAGACGCAAACAAAGTTCAAATTTAAAACTTATACAAGTAAGTTCCATAAGATACCGTAATCACATGACTTCTACACGAAGGTCAAAGTATCATTCTACTTATTGTCTATCCTATACATACCATAAGCTAAGTCCAATCACATGGTTGCCGTGATGGTAGATAGTGTGACGAAGTGCTGACGATCCCTGAGCTGGTAGTCAGAATCAACAACCTATAGATCAAAACATGAACGAACAGAGTAAGCTTTCGTAAGCTTAGTAAGTTTTAAGCAAAACAAAGTGTTTTCATTCAATATCATTGGTCATTCATTTCAACTGTTCGATGAAGTTAATCTAGAGCTTCATCTCAAACCATAATATCAATAAACGCATCACTTGGCTGTCACATATATACTTTCGAATAATAATGACCTAGATGGTCGAATATTTCCAAAGCACATTCTTCATCAACTGAAGTTGGATTCACATGGTAAGCACATTCTTAACCAATTTTCAACTTTCAATAATCCTTTCCACTTGTTCATAATCACATCCATATTTTCAAGTATTTCAACATGACAAGTACTAAATTACCGTAGGCACATATACGTAAGTTTACAGAATATAATCCTTACCTTGTACTGGCACATCTAGCTGAACCCAACCCATACTCAAATCATAAGGCTTTTGGGCAGAATATGCACTTATACATAAGAATATTTCATCACATACTTCATAATGGTCAATTTAGACCTTAATTTACCTTTAAGCTTAATTCGACAATTTGTGTTACTATAAGCTAAAAACCATATTCGGTATTCATCCTTAAAGTAAAACAATATGCACTAAAATCTAACTCCATTCATTTGGTCAAATGGACATAGCCGAATGTCCCATCTAGCTTAATAAGCCACACAAAGAGCAATGACCAACTCAAATTCATAAAAAAAAAATTAACATACAACATATCGAGTTTCATAGTAAATCTTCCAATTTGAAATCGGAAATCATGAGTATAATTTACTCACTCAATAGCCATTTTTAAACTATCCTTAAATCTCCATGAAACATACACATAATTCAACTCAAACATCCACTAAGCTCAATTAATGAGCAAAACATGGAAAACATATAAAAATATCACTTCCTAACCATGGCCGAATGTAACCCTTTAGCATCATACTCCAACTTCTTACCACCACTACTTAATTCTTTTATTCATCACTTAGTTACATCAATCAAAGACTCAATTTGACAATTTAACAAGCCCTTGGTACCTTTAACCAAAGTAAGTACTCAATCAAAAATGGCCGAATATATATACATAGACTTTAGGCCATTATAAACACAAACAAGTTTTACTCTTGTAACTAATTATTCCTAACATATAAGTCATTTAACAAGTCTTTCAACAAAATTTACAACCATATAACATTGAAATTATCCAACCATACTTTCAAGTTCAAAGGCCATAACCGAGTGCATCATTCACTTTTGATGCTAGAAGTGTACTCATGTTAATGGCCGAATGTCACAAGGTCCTTGCATTTACTCTCATGCTATGACCGAACGATTATGGTCTTAGACTTCATCTATATATATTTTCACTTTTAATACTTTATCAATCAATCACTTAAAACAATTTACCAATTTCAGTATCATACAAGATATGCATAACCGAATGCAAAAGTTGCCATATGCTTAAAAATTTACACTCTCACTATTTAATCCATTACTATAAGCTATGTCCATGCAATTTCCCATAGACCGATTACACATGTAACCTTTATGTCTATGCTAAAATCACATTTAATAAATTTCACAAATATCACTTAAATTACTCCATAAATTTACTCTCTAAAATCACACACATGCGGCAAACCCATTGCCTTATTGGCTGATTATTAACATCAAAACTTCGCATATAAACCAATTAACAAGCTCAAACTCGTCTTTCTAACCTTTCCAACTAAGAATATCAACATTCCATTCATGATACATAAACATCCTTAACCGCATGCTTCTTAGACATTTTAAGCCATACAAAACTCCAATTCAACGAATTTGAGCTCACAATTTCAATTCACATGCATATTTAACATCATAGAATCCCTCACACCTCCATTCACAAACGGACTACATACAAGCATAACTATGATAGCCAAATTTTCTTTACGGCCATCTAAACGACCAAAGACATTTTTAACTAGTTCAACTTCTCTTATTTCTCCTATACTCATAAAAACATAAAACAACCCATTAATCCTCCCAATTTCTTACATAGCCGAATGCAAGATACTTCTTTTCTATCAAAATTTTAACGTGGGCCATGGGAAGAACTCTTCAACTAGCTCAAATATTCAAGGAATTTAAAGAAAACATCAACATACCTCAAGAACTAAGCAAGCATGGCCGAACCTCCCAAGGGGTCTTTTTCTCTCTTCACAATCGGCAATTTGAAGAACAAAGATGAGAGAACTTTGTTTTTTTTTTTCCCATCCATTATTAATTAATTTTATTTTATCTATTTTATGTTAACAAATTACTAATTCCTATTATTATTATTATTATTTAACAAAAAAACAAAGCACAAAATGACAAACAAAGTCATCATTACCGTCCACTAGCATTAAAAGGGGAAATTTGACATGCAACTCCCCTATTTTGCATGCATGTACTTATTAGTCATCACACCTTTGTCAAGCATATTTCCAAAGTTTTCAACTAAGCCCTTTTTAGTTAATTTCACACTTATAACTCTAAATTGAAACACCAAAGTGTCACACATGATTTCAACACATATAATAGGCATCAAAATAAATATTAAATTATTTTTGAGCCTCAGTTTAATGGTCCCGAAACCACATTTCGACTAAGGTCGCATTAGAGATGTCACACGGAAAAAGAATATCAACCAATGATCTCAAGTGATCAAACCAAAAGAAGTCTTTGTGAAAAAAATGATACAAAACCGATGATAAGTCAAAGAGTGAGAAAAGTAAAGGAATTTAGTCCCAATTTCATTTTCTTGCAATCTCTAGCATTCCTTGTTGAGGGAAATATAGAATCTGTAATTAAGAAATCCTCATAGTGTTTAATGTGGATGGTGATCCACAATCCTTTGGTGAAGCCATGACTTTTAAGGATGTAGCATTTTTGAAAGACACAATCAATGATGAAATAGATTCAATATTGTTTGACAAGAATTTGATTATAGTTGATCTTCCTTAAGGATCGAAGCCTATTGGGTGTAAATTGGTGTTTAAAAGGTTAGTGGCTAAAGGATTTAGGCAAAAGGAATGCCTAGGATGACATCCATTCAAATTTTTATAGCACTTGCATCTATCCATAAGTTACATGTACATCCAATAGATGCTAAGACGACTTTTTTGAATACTGATCTTGAAGAGGAAGTCTACATGGAGCAACCAGAAGGTTTTGTGCTCCCTAGGAATGAACATAAAGTGTGTAAGTTACCAAGTCATTATATGGTTTAAAACAAGAGCCTAAATAGTGGCATGAGAAATTTGACTCGGTTATCTTGTCATATGGTTTTTTACATAATGGTGTGAATATATGTATTTACATTAATTCACCGATATCTATGGTGTAATTATTTGTCTCTATATAGATGACTGATTTTTGGGACGAACATGAAAAGTGTTCATGAGACCAAAGAGTATTTAGCCTTGAATTTTAAGATGAAGGATTTCAACGAAGTAGATATAGTTCTAGGTATAAAGGTGAAAAAACATGAAAGAGGCTTTGCACTAAGTCAATCTCACTACATCGAGAAAGTATTGGAAAAGTTTAAACACTTAAATATCAAGGATTCCAACACTTCATACGATTCGAACGTCAAGTTAAGTGAGAATAATGGTAGAGCTATAGTGCAACTTGAATATGGCTACACAATTGGAAGTCTAATGTATGCAATGCATTGCACTAGACCCGATATCGTTTTTGTTGTGTGCAAATTGGTGATTTTTACAAATTGTCCGAGTACCAATCATTGAAAAGGAATTTTAAGGATATTTTGCTATATTAAGGAAACAAAAAATTTGGGATTATTCTATAGTGACTACCCCACAATACTAGAAGGTTATTCGGATGCAAGTTGGATTACAAATCTAAGTGACAATAAGTCCACATCGGGATAGATTTTTACGATTGAAGGTAGAGCCATTAGTTGGGCCTCCAAGAAACAAACTTGTATCTTACATTCAACTATGGAGGCTGAATTTATAGCCTTAGTGGCTATTGGCAAAGAAGCGGAATGACTAAAAGATCACTTGCTAGAAATAAAGTTGTGGCCATAACGTATTCCGTATATTATGATAGTAAATCCACCATGTCTCGAGCATACAATAAGGTGTACAACAAAAAGTCTAGACTTATAAGTTTGAGACATGAGTATGAAAGACAATTGATTAGGGACGATGTGATAATTGTTACATATGTTAAGTTAATTGACAATTTAGCGGATTCATTGATAAAAGATTTGTCAAGGGATTTGATTAAGAGTACCACCACTAAGATGGGATTAAAACCATTCTAATCGTGTCATTGATAATGGAAACCCTACATTGTTCTAGCCAAAAGTTAGTTTTGAGGTTCAAAGGGTAATAACACGTTAACAAATGACAACATGCACTAAGATTAGGATTTAGTGTTTATATTTTAAGAGGATGAATTTTACTCTTAATGGATGGACATTAATTGTCATGAAATCCACCTATATGGACATGAAGCGGTGCCGCTTCAACAAGATTTTCTTTATGGTTTTCTCTCATACATGTTCATGAAATGGGATGATCACATGGCCATAACAGTGTGAAGGCAAATTAAACTCTTACTCTAATACTTCACAGTTATGTGTGAAAATTTTCCGGTATTGACTTTAAGAGTAATGGTTCAAGCGACTAGCCACTATTCACTTTGTTAATACTTTGAGAGTTTGCACTAAAGGAAGGTTCAATCTGCGGACACCCTTTCTTATGCATAATCATTGTGTATTTATTTTCTAAAATTAGCCATCTAGTGGGAGATTGTTGGAAATTGTAGGTTGCAAATTTAATTATTGATGAGCACTTATTCAAATTTAGAAAGTGATGATTTATCATTCAATGGGTACATTTCCATAGGACATATTTCTTCTAAGAAGTATGTCCAAAATAGTATCCATTGAGTGCATATAAATAGAGGATCTATGGTGCTCACAAAATCATTACAAGTAATCTTATTTTTAGAAACTAGAGCACGAGTTAGGGAATTTCTCGATTTTTCTAATCAAAGGAAATTCAAAAGTTTCATTGTATCCCGGGAGGACCTTTTTAACCCTTTTAAGAACTTTGTGCAGGGACAAATAATTCTTTTTGAAAAGCGTTACCGGCGCCTCGAAGTCTACTGTGTAATTCAATATCGTCTCCAGATCTATCTTTTCCGCTCAATATATTCAACAATTTTCATAGTCAATTTATTCCTCAAATAAATTAAATAGATGAGAAATTATTTGAGCATTACCAGTGTAAACAAATATACTTGAAAGGTTTTCCCTGAATTAATACTTCTTTTATTTTTTCTAGTAGCAGCTAGCTTTTGTTTATTTGTAGTGTTGATCAGCTAAAAAGTTTCAGGCTGGCCCCTTAGCTTAACAATTATCACTTCATCTTTGTCTTCACTACTAAGTACTTTACCCGGAGAAGTCTAACAACTACAAGCTCAAAACATCTTGAACAATTCCATAATAGAGTTGATTGGTTGGATTTACAATTATCTTTGCCTTTATATATATATAATTGAATAAAACTCTGTTATGCAAAAGACCTTTTATCTTCTGTTCTGTTTTGCAGCAAAGGCGATCTCAAAGTCTCCTCTCCACTTTCCTCCTTGGCCTTTCCCCACAGCACCCCGTAAAATCCACTCACAATTATTATTGCACCAATTACCCTACAAATCAAAGCAAAAACATATTTTTCAGTTTTCTTTCACCGCAAGTGTCTGCGATTCTTTCAATTATTATTGCACCAATTACCCTACAAATTAATTATGTTGGCCAAGTTACTTGATTCTTTCAAGTTTTCTTATGGTTACTGCTCAACTGATAGAGACTATGGTGTTATCTACTGCTATTGTTATATCATTAAAGTATTTATTTAGTTATGCTTAAAAGCTCAAATACCTTCCCAGAGAAAGATCATCTCCTAAGAAGACGATACCCATGACGGCTGCAAAGATAATGGCCAAGGGTTTGAACATGGAAACGTATAGAGGTCCTACTTTCCATAGGCACCATGAACACAAGCTGATCCGGAAGGTTGTTGCCACTATTGCCTGAATCAATAGCACCATGTTGTCATTTGTGTGCGACTTCAATTCTTTTAAATGATCCATTGTAACTATAGTGTGCTTACCGAGTATAGAATAGCGACAAGCCCTATATTAGGTCTCAGTTTCCAAGCACTAAGGTCCTTAACAAGAAACAAAGAATATATTGCGGAAAGAATGGCATTGAAGAAGCAAAGATAAAACATTACAGTTAGTACTGCCGGGAACTTTTTCAGAACCATGGTCTGCAGGATTTACAAATGATAGAAAGTCAGTGTACAGTATAGTATCTCGAATATCTTTGTTACCATAATCTATAACAACGGTTCAATATTCTAACCTGTATAACATACCATGCAGAATTTATAAAAGCTTCAGCTGCAAGAAGAAGCCCTCCAAGGACCCAGTTTATTTGTGGCGAGGAAAGAAGCTGATGAGGCAATCTCATAATTGTTGGCCCCTTATAAAATGTCACTACAAATGCCCCTGCTATGGAGATTATGGTTCCTAAGACCTTGGCTTGGCTGCTTGTGCTTCGCCATTCATGCTTTTCCATCCTAAACCAGCAAATGGAAAGTTGACACAGATGCAATAATTTCAACTACAGTTTATAACCCTTCTTGTATTACAGATTAATACGCTGATAAGCCCACCCTAAATGGAACAATCACAAAAGCACTATTTCAGTAACCTAGCACAGTAATCAACACATTGCGATTTTTATTTCTGGTACTGAAAACGCATAAAAAGGAACCTGCAAACGATGGCAAGTATGAAGGTAAATGCTGGAACAAGGTTGAGCATGGCTGTAGCCATTGCAGGAGAACTGTACTCTATACCTGCGTATCCACATAGTTGGCCGATACATCTGCATTGAGAAAGATCAAAGATGTGAAGAATCTACTGGTTTTTTTTTTTTTTTTCCTTTTCATGAATGTTAATCGGATCAAGATAATAGTTATACTCTTGAAATTGGAAGAGAAGAAATATGTTACAAACCCAATCAAGGAAAGGAGAAAGATCAATATACAGAGTTTGGGGGAGTTCCATGGAAGATGTACCGATCTGCAAAATCTCAGAATTCAAAAACCAAAAGTTAAAAAACCAAGAAAAACGATGAGCTAAATTTGTTAAGGAAAGGTCAAGATATCAGGGACCTGTGGAACACGAAAGAGCAAGGAAGAAGAATAAGGCTGGAGAGAGCATTAGAGTAAACAATAAGAACATATTTGTCAACCCCTCTAGACATTGCTGCTTTGGTTATTACCATGCTGCTAACTTGAGCCAAGATTACCATTACCATTCCCACAAAAGGCAACAGATTCCCCATTTTTGCTGAACCTTTTTCCCTGTCAAACAAATGCGTATCAGGTGAAACTTAACGTGGAAGTTATGTTTTTGGGATACTAGTTGTTTTATTCCTAAGTGGGTAGGCTATTATAAGCAACGTGGACCTAACAGTATGGCTCACTATCTCGCATGACTTTTTCGAATGTAAATGATAACCTTTTTTCAAACCCACTCACTTATTCTGCGATGTTAATAATGAAAGCTGGCTAACAGCCCGTGCCAGAAAAGGTGGAAAGGATGGTGTAATGTAAAAGTTAAAACTCTACATACTCAGATGAGAAATATTCGTCCAAAAAAACCAGTTAGAAATATTACTAACATACTAAAAACAGTCAATGTTCATTATTACTCCGAAATAGGAAAGAAACTAATATTGTAAATAATTAGTCAAATGTTAAAAACATATTATCGAAATTTTGTTTCAATTCTATTCAATTTTTAAAAAATGGAATGTCTTATTTTCATTTCTTTAATATAATGGGAGACTCTTTATCACTAAATATAATCTTTTTTTATTTTATTATAGAAATAATATAAATCTATTTTCTTTTTGTTTTAATTTTAATTTATATTGAAAAAGCCTATTTTTTCTATTATTAGTATGATTCATATATAATTAATTCTAATTAAATTTTATTTCAACACTAATTTGAATTGATAAGCATATTATTTATTATTTAAAAAATTATGTAAAGTGCATTGTCAAATAGCAATACATGAAGAGATAATCACATTTTTTTACATCCCATTAAAAGTGTGATTCCTAGTAGCTAAACTCAAGTCACACGTATTTCAATACAGAATTTTAACCCTTTTTTTAATTTTATAATGAGTGAGTAAAATTTGATTTGATTTAAAAGAATAAGAAATGAATCTCAAGTTAATCGAATCAAGTTATTCAAATAAATAATTCAAGTTTCAAGTTAAATTTTACAATTCAAATAACAGATTGGTGTAAATATCCTTTTGGTCTCTGTCAAGTTTGAATATGAGCAAATTGGTCTCTCTCAACAAAAATTTCAAAAAATTTCAAAATAATTTTTAAAATTCAAAATGTTTATAAAATTCTAAAATTTATATTTTTTTAAATTAAAAAAATTCTAAATATATATAGAAAGAAAGTTAAAAAAAGTAAAAATTTTCTTGAATAATAATTTTGAGATCTAAATAAGTTAATTAATTATTCAAGTTTATCATACTAAAGGTTTTTTTTTTTTTATTTTGCTTTGAAAAAGTTTTTAAAAATATATTGTTTCAAATTTATGTGCTCTAACATGAAATTAGTTATACTATAACAAGATTTTAATTTGGCATGTTTAATTTTTTAATTTAACTCGAACAATTTCACTCGATTCAACTCGATTTGAATTTCATTCCACTAGATTTGATTTGGAAAAAATTCGAGTTGAATTAAAATAATAAAATAAAACTTAACAACTCAAATTTTTTTCATTCAATTTGATTTAACACTCATCCCTAATTTTATATTGCAAGATTCAAGTCAAAGATTTTTTCGATGTGGCCTTAGGCCCTAAGCGAATGCTCAGTGACGAATGCAAGTTTTAATTTCCTCTACAAATTTGTTATCTATCGATTAATTTATATTTGATTTGCATATTAATGTTGTTTCACCAATGATGAATAGTTAATTTTGAGTTATTTTAAAAATATTTTATTCACCCTATTAAATGCAAATATTTTTGGATCTAATTGTAACATTCTGACATTCTACCTATTAATTGCATATAAAATTAAAAAAATATTTTGTCAAAGTTTTTCTTTTAAAAATTATTCTTAAATGCTATTTTTAATAAAAATGCCAATTATTTATAATATATTAACTTAGGCTTATTTTAAAATTATTTTATTCATTTTATCAAATGCAAATATTTTTTAACCTAATTTATGCATTTTGACGTTCTATCTATTTATCGCAATCACTATTTCATCTAAATAATCTCTTTATAAAACAAATATTTATTCTATGTTTTCAAGATTATATTATTCAAATAATGTATTGAATTATTTTAACAATGTATAAAAGTTTTGTTGCGTTGTAACCACGGGAGTTAGTGAAATAGCAATGGTCTCTCCTACTTTAACCAATGGTTAAAGGTTGAATCCTCACATTGAGTATTTACGTATTATAAAAATGTAAAAAGTCTTAATTTTATTCATGAAATTATTGGTTAAATTAACAATATATGTCGATTTTTTTTTTTTTTGCTTTTTAGGCTTTTTTTTATTTAGGAAAATATGCCATTTTCAAGAGAGAGAATTGGAAGCGCATCCAGTTAGGCACACTTTCCACCAACAATAATTTTTTTTAATGTTGGCAACAATAAAATTTTTGAAGGGTCCAACGGCAAGTTTTTTTTTCTATAAATACCAAGTCATTTTTCATTCTTTTAGCTCAAATTTAACCCTCTCCATTTTTTCTAAACTCTTAACTCTCTTAACTCTCTCAATTCTCTCAAGTTTTGTTCTAAATTTTCCAATACGCTTGTTTAAAAATATTATAATTTTATTTAATTATTTCGTATATTATTCTTTTTAATTAAATTATGATGAATGACAAACTCTTTAATTCATTTTGACAACAAGTACATTTTCACTGCTCAAGCAATTATGGTAAGACAAAATTTTAAATTTCGTTATTTTCAATTAAGTTAAATTTAAAGTATTTTATTTTTGTAAATATTTTAAATAATTTTTTGTCGATATAAATAGGCGGATGATCATGTTTTGGAGAGGTTCATACATAACTTGTCAAAGAACCCAACTATCGAAATTTGTGTTTACTTGCAAGACGTGAGGTTCTTGCATGTGTCTCGTATGCTCGAGAGTTGCAAACTCGATCATACACTCATCAGCATGTTGGTGGAAAGATGGAGGCTCAAGACACACATTTTCCATCTTCCATGCAGCAAGTGTACAACTACATTGAAGGACATAGATTTACAACTCGGTTTACCGGTTGATGGGCCAGTCGTCGGGGTCAGCGATCATTCCCGGTAAAGAAGACATTTGTGCAACATTTTTGGTGAATGTGTCAAACAAGTTTCATAGTAGCCGGATTGATAAAGAATGATGTGGATGAATGCGACAGCGGATCGTAAAATTTGTCAAAGTCGTAGATTTATCCTAGATCTCTAGATGAACGTAAACTAAAATGAGAAACAACGAAAACAGATTAGTTGTCACAAAGGAAAGTCAAACGAAATTAAAACAAAAGAAAGATGAACTGGGTGGTAAAGAGTCCAAAAGAGAACGAATTAGGGTTTCTTGGATGGAAAAAATCGTCCTTGGGCCTCAAGAAAATGGCCCAACTAGATCTAGAAAAATAAAACACAAACAGATTTGTTATAAGTGATTTTAAAGATAAAAGCAAACTATTTTGTGTAAGAATGTTTGAAACAACAAGAAAAAAAAATTAAAACTCCTAATTTTGATGTGTTTCTTGATGGAACAAGATAGGAAGACATTTTTCTTGAAGCAACTTTAACCTAGAACGAAAATCAATAAAATCAACAAGTCAAAACAGTAAGAACTAACTTAAATAAGCAAGAAACTATAAATTACGGATAGAAAAGAGAAGATGACATCCTAAGAAGCCTTAGAAACATTAAGAATCCACAACTCCTTTCAATGGCACTAATTCTTCCTCCAAGAAAAAGATCTTGGCAAGAAAAAGCTTGAAGATGATTCGTACAACTTGAAAGATTGTTAAAACAACTTCTAAAAGAAACTCAAGAGCAATTCTTGAAGAAAAACTCAAAGAGAATTATTATTAACTCAAAAAAACATAAATCAATTGTGTGTCTATAAAGGTGGACGTCCATGCTACTTATAGGCCCCCAAAATAAGTTTTCCTAACCCTAATCGAATAACTAACATGACAACTCATCAAATAAAAAAATAATTCTAAGTGTGGAAATTTAATGGGAATTCAGCCAAATGAATTAAATGGGCTCCTTGAGCTGAATTCTTACATGATGAAAATAAAATTGGACCTATAGCTTAAATGTTTTACAATTTGGGTCACTTTGATAATTTGGCCTGATATTCAATTAAATTACTTTCCCAAAATTCAAGATGGACTTCTAGACATCTTAATGGGCCATTTTTTCAACAACTTAATCTTGTGATTCATTTGTTCTCGAAATTGGCTTGATCAAGCTCATACATGAAATCTAATGTGCCTTGGTTGTAAGATTTGGATTCTTGGACCAAGATTTACAAGATTTGAAATCTTAATTTTCTTGATTCTTGAAATTGTTTGAAACAACAAAATTGGACAAAGATTCGGTTTCTTGATTTTCTTAAAAACAAGAAAGTGAATTTTAATTTTCTTTTTCGATCTTGTGCGCTAGGGCCTTGGTAACGAAGTCTTGGATGGTCCCGTTCAAACTTGCTCGGATTTGCTTGGCCTTCGACCTCGTTATTGGGCCTTGAGGAAATTTGAGCTCATCACGTTCACGAGCCTAATTTTGGGCCTTAAGACTCGCGTCATTTTGCCTTCCTTAAGAAGATTCGTCCCCAAATCTTTAGTTGCACAAAAAGATAAGGGATTAGAATAAATAACAATAAAATAAAAAAAATACTTACCTAAGCTTTCTTGTGTGTCAAAACTATCTCCAGGATCAAAAACATTATTTTGATCCTTCAAATTAGCTTCGATCATGGACGTCTCCTTTAAAAACAATGTATCAACACTGCACAAAAAAATGTTAGGCACATGAGTGTTCAAGTAAAAAATAAATTGGAACTTTCTTTAAATATGCATAATCATCCATAAGAATTTCCAAAGATTAGTCAATAATTCCATATAATAATTGAAATTCAGAAGTGTAATATTATTATTTAAAAATCCATATTTAAAGTTTAAGGAAGAAAATTTTGTTGTAAATCAAATGCATAAAGTTCTTTAATAAATCTATCAAATGCAACAAAAGTAACCTTGACATACCTAGATAAACCCATAAAATCAATTGAACTTTCAGACCAACGTTTAACAAAATTTGACCAACGAGAAAACATGTTGTAAGGAAATATTTTACAAATAAAATTAGTAGCGTACTTATCAAAAACATTCAAGGTATTCCTTTTTAAATCAATTTCTAATGTTTTCTTACCTTTCTTACCTTGTAGCACTTGTAGAGAAGTATAAATGTTCAACTTACCTCTCTCCCATAAGTAAAATCATCTATCGATGGTGGAGTAATATAATTGGAAGTCCGTCAGTAGATCCTTGAAATCATGTAATTAAGAAATGTCACTAAACAAATTTGAGTTAGGGTTAGTTAAAACATAATCATTCCTCACTTTTGAATGGGCATTTTCTTGCTTTTCTTTTTCTTTTTTCACTTAAGAACTCTCCAATTTTACCTTATATGGATTCTCACTCACCAAATTTGGACCATCAAGTAGACTTTTCTCACTCAATGTCTCTTTTCTCTCGGTCTTTTCACATGATTCTGCCTCACTTCCCATATCCCTCTCACAAGTATTATGAATATTCAATTCAGTACAATACATCTTAGTAGGAGAACATGACATTTCTATCTCATCTAATTCAATAGATTCAAGGAAAAAATTCTTTCTATCATCTTTTTTCGGTTCACAAAGCTCGCCATCACAAATCTCTTTTACACTAGAGTATGAGTCAACAAAAGGTACAAAGTCATACTTACTTTGTTCTCTGGTTGGATACTGAATTGGACATTGGAAACCTTTATGATCTTTTGAACTACACCAATAACATTGCACAAAAGGTGATAGCTCAATCGTACTCCTCCTTTCGTTTGGCCATCTCCCATTGAATTAACAAACTAATTTATGATCATTTTTTCCATCACAATAAGTCTCTTGATCATTCTTTCCATGAAATTCTAGAATTGAGGACATTGATTTAGCTAAAATATGTTGCTCACGATCATTATTAACCAAAGTTTCATCATTTGCACGAGAGACACATCGAGCATTATTTGCACAAAGACGAGGCTGATCAACCTTATCTCCCCAATTAGGATTGCGACGCTCAATTTTGGTACTTTAGACATTCCAAATTTTTACTGATTGTGTCTAGAATAGTGTCACGTTTTTGATCTCGAGCATTTCGATCCTCTAGATTTTGTTGCAACCTATCGAGCCTGTGTTCGGACTTATCATTGACTTCATTCCAGGTCAGCAAGTTTTATTGTTCAATTCTAGATTAAGGTTCTTTCCAGGTAAATTAAAATCACATTGGTCCAGTCCATGGTCAAGGTAAGGGAGGTAATTTTCGAGTCAATGCTCAGCACTTAAAACATTACTAGGGGGATAAAATTGAGTGGGATAAAGTTTCGTTCATTTTATCATATATTTAAATTTTCTCATTTTTATTTTTATATAAATGATTTAGGGTATATTTTCAGGATTAGTATGTTTAAATAAATTCTGTCTAGGAGATTGGAACTTAAGTGGGACCGCTTGTGACCTCTCCAATCTTTCCTAGAATTGATTTGAACATAATCTTCCAAGAAATTATTCCCTAAATGGCAAAATAAATTTTTAGTTTTTCAAATAAAATGGTCAATTTTGATCCAAGTTTTAATTGCAACTCAATTTTCAAATTTTCTTCAAGTCTAGGTACTTAATTGAATTAATTGCAAAATTTGGTTGCTTGTTTTGTAAATATTGAAATTAGCTATCTCTTTTTGTAAATATTTTTAAAAGGCAGTTAAAATAAAAGTTTTTAATTTAATTTTAATAAAAAAGATGATAATAACTTGTAACACCCTTAACCCGTATCCGTATTCGTGTCACATATAGTGTAGAAACAGGGCATACATACTGACTTGGGTAACACAACCGACTACACGCCCGTGTGCCTGGCCATGTGAAAACTGAAGGGTATACTAACTTAGGTCACACGGCCAGTCACACGCCCATGTGTTCAGCTCGTGTGCCTATTCGAAATGACCTTACACGCTTGTGTCCAGGCCGTGTGTTCGGCCATGCCAAACCTATAGGGTATACTGACTTGATTCGAATTGCCACACTAGGGGACACACGGCTGTGTACCATGACCTGTGTCGTACATGGCTGAGACACACGCCCGTGTCTCTACCCTTGTCGACAAAAATAGGCCATTTGTAAGGCCAATTTGCCACCCCAAAAGGGTCAATCCTACAAGCATAAATCAAGACACCAATTCACATCAAATAACAGCCAAAACATATCCAAAATATGCATATTTCTTATCCTAAAATCACAACCAATTCAATACACACTTGCAATACCAAAACATACCAAATTCACATGCCAAATCATTCATTCCATCTAGTCTCAACATAACATATACTCATCATTCAATAAACTAATTCAACCTCTTAATCTCATACTAAAACTAAACCATTCCACAACCATTATACATCATCATCAACTTACCAATTACTTATTTGTTCAACCATCCAAATAATCAATTCAAGCACTTCATAACATGTAACACTATAAACACATCATTTTACATATATCATACTTCTCAAAATGAGCCATTTGATATGGCCAAATACATACCAACATTAACATCATTTGCAAGCCAAATCACATGGTTATAATTCACAACTCATAACATACCAAAGTGACACTAGCCTATACATGCCATATGTAACACCCCTTACCCATGTCTAACACTGGGATTGGGTACGAGGCGTTACCTTACTAATACTTATGCAATCGTTCAAACTTGAGTCAATGAAATGTGTCCCAATTTAATCTTTTTCATATATTGTCCCACGGACCATCATATAGGCCTACGAGGCCTAAAACATGGTTTGGAACAATCCGAGACCATTTCGGGTACTTAAGAAAATTTCTTCAAAAACTACTAAAAAAACAGGGCACACACCTGTGTGGAAGGGCAACACACCCATGTGGCCTCTAGACATGGTCGTGCTAATGGCCCGTATGGTTCACACGGCCTAAGATGCCCGCTCCCCTCGTTCGTGTAAATCTAATTTGTAATATCAAACCTACAGGGGTTTTCACACAGTCTGGCACACGCTCGTGTACCCAGCCCGTGCCCCTCACATGGCCTTGACACGCCTGTGTCGCCGTCCGTGTGCAAAAACCTGGGTATTTTATTTCTGACATCAGCAACCACACGGCTGTGGCACACACCTATATGCTCGGCCATGCCCTCTATACGGTTGAGACACATGGCCGTGTCTCAACTCGCGTGTTTACTACTGGGCATTTAATGCAACAAATTCAAGGTGCAAGGGACACACGGCCTAAGTACACGCCCGTGGGGTGGATCATGTGTCAGACATAGCCTAGACACACGCCCGTGTGTCTACCCGTGTGGACAAAAATAGGCTATCTACCAAGCCTCTTTGCCACCCTAAAACAAGATCAAATATAACCCAATATTTTCATATCATGACTTGACGTCAATATCCATCTAAATGTCCATAAGTATACATTTATCCAACAACCACATTATGCTTAATGTGCATGCCCGATTAACCTAAGCAACCATCCATAATTTCCATGAATTCGTTTTCATTTCACTAAAATAACTTGAATAATTTTGGCCAATTCCAATGGCCATTTACAAAATGAATCTTATAAAATAAATGGCCAACACAATTGGCTAACTAGTGTAACTGGTACCATAATGACCAAATAACCTATACATGCCATTACTCAAAATACAAAAACTACTATACCGAATGCTTCAATTGATAGTGTGAACGATGCTTCCGACATCCTTGGATCTTCGAGTTACTTAGGTGGCACTATAAGGGAAAAATGGAAAGGAAAAGGGTAAGCACAAAGCTTAGTAAGTTGAATGCAAACATTATCAACAATTTACCATGAATTAACAAGTTCATAACAAACGAACATTCACTCATAGACATGAATGATTATGGGCATAACTTATTCATCACCATTCTCTTACTAATCATACAACATAAGATCGAACTCATTTCACATACATGATATACAAGTACCTGTACCATTCACAATAAGGCCATCATTTCTCTTAATTACTCACGCTATAAATTTTTCTCATGGAACTCAGTGGAATAGGAAAGGATACTCAATAGCCTCAAATGTAAGTTAAACACCGATACCATGTCCCAGACATGGTCTTACACTGGCTCACATGTCGAGGCTGATGCCATGTCCCAGACATGGTCTCCATGTCCCAGACATGGTCTTACACTGGCACTCCTCGGTCTGTGCTGTTGCCATGTCCCAGATATGGTCTTACACTAGCACATATCGAGCCGATGCTATGTCCCAGACGTGGTCTTACACTAGCTCATCCATTTCGGTGTCGATTTCATGTCCCAAACATGGTCTTACACTGACACATAATGAGGCCGATGCCATGTCCCAGATATGGTCTTACACTAGCTCTCGTATAGCCCTAGTCTTATGGCTCAATTATCCAATCTATTCCTACGGTTCCACCGGGAAATTAATCATATCAACCTCATTATATCATTACAAAGGCATAATCGACATCTTATGCAATATCAACGTCAATGTACAAACATGAAATAAAGTTGAAATATTTACACCCAACTTACCTCGGTATACAAAATGTGGTAACTCAATCGGTTTCAGTCCGATAGCTTGGCCTTCCCTCGATCAAGGCTCGGATTTCTTTGTTCTTGATCTATAATAACAAAATTTCTCTAATTTAATCACTTAATCAATTACAACAATTTAAAATTCATAATTTGGCAAAATGAACATTTTGCCCCTAGACTTTAGTAAATTACCATTTTACCCCTAGGCTCAAAAATTGATTTTTATTGAATTTCCTTATTAACCAAGCCCAACTGAATCTTTTTCACTATTATGACAGCCCTAAATTCTCATTAATTCACACAAGTACCAACAACTTATCAACTTTACAAATTAGCCCAATTTAAGTGTTTTCCATGAACACCTCTTTACAAAAGTTGTTTATTTAACAACCTATATTCATTTTCCTTCATAAAAACTCAGCAACCAACATAATGTCATTCATGGAAACACCCTAAAATTTGTACCATTTTGCAAAATACACCCCTCAAAAGGTAGGCCATGCTACAAGGGTTCCAAACATGCAAAAATATTCAAGAAAGGCCTTAAGAATCACTTACTTGCAAGAGAGATGGGTGGCTGAAATTTTTGGAGCTTCAATGACTATTTCGATGGTGATTTTGAATGGAAGAAAAAGGTAGAAAACAAATGATAGCCTTTTGTTTTGTTTAATAATAAAACTAGTCAAAATTGTCACCAAATTCCTACCTAATTTTAACTTTTCATTTCTTTTTATCTCCCTTGCATCTCATGGCCGACCAACTCAATTTCAAAGGCCTAATTGCCCTTTAAAGCCCTCAAATTTTAGTTCTCTAGCTATTTAACTCACTTTACTAAGAAATCACAACTTTTACTTTTTATGCGGTTTAGTCCTTTTTCGAAGTTCAGCCTTCAATCGCGTAAATTAACTCACCAAATTTTCATGCACTCTTATAAAAGCCCTATAACACATAAAATAAAGCTAAATTAATTTTCCCTAACCTTGGGTAAGTGATTTCAAAATCACTACTTCAACTAAGCCCAAATTCGGGCTGTTACACCATATACCATATTTACAAGCTTCAAAAGTACCAAGTAAATGATCGATAGTGTGACGATGATTCTTGATGATCCCAGAGTCTGTGCTAGCTTTGATACTCTATAAAACAAGGGAAAGAACACACAAATAAGCTTTCAAAAGCTTAGTAAGCCATATACAAATAAAATCATATGAACAATAACAATGTTAATGCATATAAGCTAAGCATGGCTAGTCACATACATATGTACTATCCTTTCTCATGAAACTCATATATCTACTTTCTAATTCATACTTCCCTCTCCTTTTTGATACTCATATAAACTTCATAGTACCTGAATTAGTTAACTCATTTGCAAATTCAATTTCATCTTGACTTTGCCTGTTGAACCATTCGTAATCGATAAGGATACTTAGAAGTCTCGTACATCACATACAATGCCAATGTCCCACACATGGTCTTACATGTTTTCACGTATCGATGCCAATAGCCCAGCTATAGTCTTACATGGAATCATATATCGATGTCAATGTCCCAAAAATGGTCTTACACGAAATCACAATACGATGCCAATGTCCTAGACATGGTCTTACTCGTAATCACATCTTAGAAATCTTAATATCATGACATTTGTATCCTATACTCTTCCTAAGGTTCGTACGAGGCTTACGGATATTGTAAATCTATCGATTCTTGCTTATAGTCGATCATTTAGCATTCAAGGCATTTCAATAGCATATAAACATGTATAATTACATTTAAAGACATTTATTTGTATATGAACTTACCTCGTATTCGGGATGGACGTTTCGGATCTACTAATCGACGACCTTCGATTTTCCCTGATCTAAATCCAATTTCTTTTTTTCTTGATCTATATAAATTCAAATTTAGCTAATTGAATCACACATTCATTCAATTTAATCCAAATCACACTTTAAAGCACATTTACACGTTTACCCCACATATTTCACATTTTTCACAATTTAGTCTTTATTTCATAAAATCAGAAATTACACAAAATCTCACAAGGCCTATGCTTAGCCGAATTTCATGTGAGTCCCTAAAAACCCAAAACTTTCATTTATTTCACATTTCAACTCCTCAATTTACAAATTTCACAATTTAATCCCTGTTTAACAATTTCACTAAAAATTACTTTATAAAACATGATAATCTATCACTTATCTAACGTTTTTCATCATCAACTATCACAAAGCTCAAACATTCATCTGTAATAGCCCGATTTAGGGCCAAGTCAAAACAGTGGTTTGGGACCACGAATCCAAAGTAGAAAGATTCATTGTGATAAATTTTGAAGGTTTATAGAATGATTGAATGCATGTATGGAAAATTTGTAAAGAAATTTTTTCGATAAAGTGTCCAATTTAACTAATGGGACTAAATTGCAAAAAGTGCATAATATGTGTTTTAGAAGCATTGGGTGTTTAATTGAAATTGAATTGAAAATTAGAGGTATTTATTTAGTAAATAGACTATTATTTCTCATGATGGACAAAAATAGACATGGAAGGGTAAATTTTCAAAGAAAGGCTTTAAGGGCATTTTGGTCATTTGGTTAATAAAAGAATAAATAGGGAAAATAAAGTCAAAATTTGGTGTCAATCTTCCTCCCTTAGCCAAATTTTGCAAGACACCATAGCTAAGGTTTTCTTCAAGCTTTCAAGCTCGATTGTAACTGCATCCTAGCCTCGTTTTTAATGTTCTTTACATTTTTAAAGTCCTCGTAACCCGATTTACCTATTTATACCGATATTTTGAAGTAAGAATCATGTTTAAAAATTTACCCATGTGTGACATGCATGTATTTTGATGTTTAATGGAAGAATATGAAAGTTTGATTTGTGTTTAACAACTTTTACTAAGTGATTTTTTGATCAAATTGCATAAAAGGACTTATTTGTGAAAATTTATAAAATGGTAGTAGAAATGTGAAATAAAAGAAAAATGTGGGCTGTTATAAGCATGAGAGAAGTTTAGCTAGGCTTGGGTAACAAAGAAATTGAGTACATTTCATTCTACGAGCCTAGGGACTAAAGTGTAAATATGTCAAAGTTTAGGGGTAAAAGTGTAATTATTCCATAGTGTAATTTTTGGACTAAATTGAACAATGTGATTATTAAATAAGTTAAATTTTCTATTATATATCAAGAAAAACAAGGTTGGAATTAAAACGAGAGAAAAATGAGTAATTAACAGTTATCTCCTTTTCGCCATTTTTATGCCAAGGTAAGTTCGTATGTTAATAGACATTGTTGAATTGTGTTAATTATGAATTATTATCATGTATTTGATTGAATTTCAAAATTTAAATTAAATGTTTGAAATAAGTAAAAACGAAAGATTGATCACGATCATTTCCTAGTGAAATATGAATTGACGGTAAAAGACCATGGTTGGACCATGACAATATGAGATATGTGATTTCCATGTAAGACCATATTTGGGATATCGCATCAGTGAGATATGTGATTTCTGGGTAAGACCATAGCTGGGCTATGGCATCGGTATGTGATTACATGTAAGACCATATCTGGGATATGGCATTGTACTATGCATAAGTGATCCGGGTGCTGGTCTTGTACGTCTACCAGTGGCTAGGTAATCTGGCATGTGTTACGGATACCTGTCAGCTTGTGTGAGCAGCTGTAACGCCCTGATTTTTGGGATTTTTTAGGATTTTTGAGATTTTGGTGGAATCTTGAAATTTTGGTGTTGTGGTTATTGAAATTGTGTTTAAGTGTGTTAGTGGGCCTTTAGAAAGCTCAAGCCTAAGTTAAAACCCGACAGAAATATCAAATTTTGGGTTTAAAGAGAAGGGGGACTTGGTTGAGTGGGCCTTTAAGGAAAATTTAGTAAATTAAGACACAAAGAGGCCTTTGGTAAAGTGGCAATGTGGCGCCACTAAGCTCCTAAAAAAGTGGTGTGTGGACGGAGTGCTAGGGCCAGGGTTCTAGTTGCAAGGTAAGCGGATAATACTTTTAATTTTTGATCATGTGGATAGGGGCATTCGGCTAGGGCTTTAGGGGCTGCAATTTTGGCAAACAAATGGAGGTTGTGCCGTTTGTTTGAATAGACATTAGGGTAAGCTCTAATTTCTTTTTCCTTCATGCCGAATTAAGGTTTTGCACTTAGGGTTTCCTACTTTTGTTCTATTCTTCTCTTAGTGTACCAAAAAGCCGAAAACGCAAGCAAGTTCTTCTCCTTGTGCCGAATTGTCTCTAGCAAACCCTCTCTTTCTTTTCTTTCATCTTTTTTTCTTCTCTTCTATTCTTCCAAAACCAAAACCACCTCTCCTCTTCACCCATCTTTTCTTTTCTTTTTCTTCAAAACTGAATCTACCATTCTCTTCTTCCCTAACTAATCGACTGCTACTTAAAGCCGAAATCCCAAAAGTTTGCTTTATGCCGATTTCCCTATTGATTGAATACCCTTGCTTTCTTTTCTCTTTAGCCGAATCTCATAGCCCTGTCAACATCTTCTTCTTCTCCTTACAAATTTTCATTTTTCCTTCTCCTTCATCTCATTAAAAGCCGATATTATCATAGTCATAGTGGGGGAGGGAACCAAATCTTTAGATCTCTAGATTCACTCTCTGCTCATGTTTAGAGGCTAGATCTATGCCAGATCTGAGTTAGAAACGAGATTGGAAACATTTTGGAGTATTAAATCTTTGGTAAGTTATCGGAATCTCCTGTTCATACTTTATTTCGGGATTTAAGAAAAGCTGAAAACCACTATATGTATAGGGTGGCTGTCGTGTAAGGCTAAGGGTTTGTTGTTTTGACGTTCTATTATGAGTAAGGTGGATTAAAAGCTGTTGATCAAGGAGCTTTGGAGGGCTAGGACCGGCTGGGTGACTAGATCTAGATCTAGTCATAGTTTCGGTAAAGAGGTAGGTATTCAAAGGCCTTAGAGGATGTTGACCGAATGTGGTAAGCAAGTATTATGTTAGTCATTATCATTTTATAAACTGATATTATAGTGAGCAATTGTAGGATATCGTGGGAGATCTCGTTAGCAGTCGTCGCAAATCAGGTGTGTATTGAACACCCTCTTGTAGTTCAAATCGGCAAAAGCCAAAATGCCGAAATGCCGAAATTCTGGCATTCATAGGCTTGTGAGCGTGCGAGCACTTGTAAGCTGGTTGGAAATCCTTAGTTCTATGATCGCAAGTGGTAAGATGGATGAGTGCGTAATTTCATGCACTTCGGTAAGTTTGGGCCTCGATAGGCTGAAAGTAGGCCCAATGGGCTTACGGGCCCCTATGGGTAAAAATAGGCAATAAACGTATACTGATAGACTGTGGGTCCAAAACTGCTTAAATTGGTAAATCGATAGTAAAACTTAGGCTAAATGGGCTTAAGTAGCTTATAGTCACTGTAGAGCCCATTAGGGGTTTTAGGGCCCAGTAACAGAAGACTGCTAAAGTGGGCTAAGTTAACTACTGGGATGAAAGTTAGACTATTAAGGATTGAAATATGCGTAAAATCCTAAAAACTGATAAAATTACTGAAATACCCCATAAGGGTGAGAAATTACTATTTTACCCCTAAGTGCAAAATGACTGTTATACCCCTAGGGCTAAACATGACTGAAAATGCATGCTTTACTGTTTCTATCTACTGTATGTCATATCATGAATATCTGTTGCATGGGACTGGGTTAATGATGGAAGAAGTACTGATAGTGGCTTGACCACGTACTGGAGGCTTTGCTTCATTTTACTGTTATCTAAGTGGCTATGCTGCAACTGTGGAGTGTAGGACTGGGTGGGTTGAGTTATTCCCCACATGGAGTGTAGGGCTGTATGGGTGGAGTGTAGTGGTTGGATTTAGGCTGGGTTTAGGCTTACATTCATAATTAATATCTGTTCTGTTACTGAAATGGGCCTACGGGCCGTACTGTTATCTGAGAAGGGCTAAAGGCCCAGTTTACTGTATCTGAATAGAGCTTCGGCCCAGTATATACTGAGACTGGAAAGGGCTTAGGCCCAATAGGCTTGAGTTGATTTGGGCTCTGGATGGGCTTTCTTTATACACTGAGTTTCCAAACTCACCCCTTTTCTTTCCATCCATGCAGGTGAGCCCTAGACTGGCGGACTTGGAGCTGGGAGGGATTTAGAATGGCCACATGGACTGCAATTAATTAAGTTTTATTTTATTTTTATTTTATTTACTTCTAAATTATTTCCATTATGGTTTTGGGTTGTAATAAGGCCGCTTTAATTATTTTGGGTTTTCAACTTCTTATTTATACTTTACTTCTAATGCTATAAGCAAAGCTGCGCAAGTTTTCTTAAACTTTATTCAAATGTTTTCAAAATCAATCACACATTTCAAACGAGTAACAATGTTAAGTTTTAACATGATTCTCTTAATAACTAAAATGAATAGGACGTTCACCAATTAACCGAGAATTTTTCTTCGAACTTTAATATTAGTTTTGCAAAAGCTCACCCTAATATTAGTAACTAGGTAACGTGGTTAGTTGTAGGTGATGTGACACACCAGACTTGGTCGTAACGTCTGGGCCAGGTTTGGGGTGTTACAACAGCACTGGGTAGCTATGTCCTGACCGTTAGCTTGTGTGAGCAGACCCGTGACTAGATCAAAAATGAGCGTGTATGTGAAATGTAATATGTGGTAGCTTTGGCTACGTATGATTTTGGGTGTTGTTCTTGTACGTCCTTCCAGTGGTTGGGTACTTCGGCATTTGTTGCGGATACTTGATAGCTTGTGTGAGCAGCACTGTGTAGCTACGTCTCGACCATCAGCTTGTGTGAGCAGACCCGTAAATAGTTCAAGAGGGAGCCTATATGTGTTATGAGATATGTGGTAGCTTGGCTACATATGTGGCACTTATGTACTAGATTTCGAGTTATCCAATGGGCAAAGTCAAGACGAGAATGTAAGTGAGACTGAATTAAGTAAAATAGGTATGTATGAAATCTATGTGAGGATCGAATGAAAATGAACTGGTGAGCTTATAGTGGAACATGTATATGAAATGACAAAGATTTGTGTATGAGTATGTTTCATGCTATAATGTGTTTATTTGGCTATATTGAATTGTGATTTGAAGGATATATGAGATGTGAGTCATATTGGTTTTAAATTTTATGTAAGTAGGGCACATTGTGTGCGAGTACTATTATTTGATAATATTTTACATGATTTATATTGGCAAAAGTAAATGTGATAGATATTGGATTGGATATATTAGGTTGAATAAGGTTATATTGATATTTGATTATGTATGTATAAATGTGGACAAATTGATACAAAAGTATTAGATCCATATGAACATAGAAATGAATAATCTTGTGAAACTATGGTTAAATTATGAGTTTAGATTCATGGTATAAAGGTGAAATTAAATGAATTCACATCATAGTAATGAAAACACTTAATAAGTATTTGTTCGATAAGTTGTGTTTATTTCATATGAACTTACTAAGCTTTATAGCTTACTTTGTGTTATTTTCCCTATGTTTATAGGATTTTGAAGACTTGCTCGGGTTGGAAGTTGTTGGAGACCTTGTCACACTATCCAGCTATCTTAAGTGGTATTTAAAGTTGTGATTTTGGTCATATGGCATGTATAAGCTAGTCAGTTAGGAAGTGTGTAAGTCTTTTGGGGTTATTGAAGCCTAAATGAGTTTGATAGAACTAGCCAAGTCATTTGGTTCATTTAGTAATGTGTTTGACCTTGAAATGGCTTGTAAGGTTGGTGTGTATTTGCCTATTTGAGTTGGCTTATCTTGAGATTGTGTAAATGCATGTGAAGTATATATATGTTTTGTGATCTGGTGTGCTAATATGGTAAATGTTGAGTATGATGATAGTCATATTGAAATGGCCTATAATGTGATAATGTGTGGATGATTTGGTTGCTTGAGTATATTATGTTTTATGACTTTGAAATGGTGTAAGTGTATGCATGAATTAGGGTGGCAAAATGGCTTGGTAAATAGCCTTGTTTTTGTCCACACAGGTAGACATATGGGCTTGTGTCTAGGCTGTATGTGACACACAGTCAGCCTGGGCGTGTGGACAGGCCGTGTGTCCCTTGCACCTTAATTTTGAGAAACAGAATGCCCAGTATGGAGCACACGGGCAGAGACACAGTGTGTGTCTCAGTCGTGTGGATGGCACGGCCTTGGACACGGGTGTGTGCCAAGGGCATGTGAAGTCTGCACTTATTTTACGAGAATTTAATTCATCACACGGCCTAGCACATAGACATGTGGTTTGGCCATGTGGTTTCATTTGGTTGATGATGTCATAAATAGAGAGTTACACGGGGTTTGGACACGGGCGTGTGTGACCACATGGCCTACCCACACAGGCGTGTCCTATATTCACATTGGCATGTGACCCCTATTTAGGGCAAAGTTTTTATAAGTTTGTAAAATTTTTGTGAGTTCTCAGTTTAGTCCCGAACCGCTTCCAAAGTATGCTTTAGGCCTCGTAGGCTCATTTTAGGGACAATGTGAATGATTGTGAAAAGTTTTAAATTTGGATGGAAATTATGGCTCGATTTTGTACGATTTCTTGTGTTTAAGCCTGGTAATGCCTCGTATCCTGTTCCCGCGTAGAACATGGGTAAGGGGTGTTACATCATCAATGCAACTTCACAAAATCATCAACAAACTCAAAATTTAGGGCATGAGCTAGTTAGTACGAGCTGAAACGATTACAAAAACATAAAAATATCAAAAAATAAGCTTAAACCGTACCTTAATCAAGCTAGGAGAGTGTCAAATGCTTCAAAGTTCATAAACCCTATTCTTTCTCTAATTTTTGGTGGTGGATGAACACAAAATGATGAAACAAATTGTTTATTTCATGCTTTAATTAACATATTTACACATTTACTTAATTACCCTTATTAATACATTAATAAATCTCAAAATGGATGGCCATTAATGTCAAATTCCACTAATTATGGTCTAATCACATTATAAGGACCCCACATTTAATAAATCATAGCAATTAAGCACTTTAAACTATAGAATGCAACTTTTGCATTTTACACGATTTAGTCCTTTTTTTTTCAAATTAACCAACCAAACACTAAAATTTCTTCACGAAACTTTCACACATATCTAATTACATGCTGTAAATGCCAAAAATAATATTAAAATAATTTTACAACCTCGAATTTGTGGTTCCAAAACCACTATTATGATTTAGCTAAAACCGAGCTGTTACAACTCTCTCACCTTAGGGATTTTCGTCCCTGGAAATCTTACCAGTGAATAGGTTCGGGTATTGTTCTCTCATAGCATTCTCCGGTTCCTACGTAGCTTCTTCGACCCCCTATCAATGCCATAAGACTTTTGCTAACGCGATTTTCTTATTTCTCAGCTATTTGATCTCACGAGCTAAATTTGAATCGGTTCTTCAGTGTATAGAATCTCTACTTTGGTCAGGGAAATGACATGTGAAGGATCGGATCGATATCGACAAAGCATCAATACATGAAAAACATTATGGATTTTCTCTAACTCCATCAGTAAAGCTAGCTGATAAGTCACTGGACCTATTCTTTTGATGATTTCATACGGCCCGACGAATCTTGAACTCAATTTGCCTTTACGACTGAATCTGAGTATTTTATTCTAGGGTGAGACTTTCAAAAATACTTTGTCACCAATTTGAAGCTCAATATCTTTCCATTTCAAGTCTGCGTACGATTTCTGACAATCTGAGGCTGCTTTCAGACTATCACGAATTACTTTCACTTTCTGCTCAGTCTCTTTAATCAAATCAACCCTGTGAATCTTATTCTCACTAAGTTCTGTCTAATACATAGGTGTTTGGCATTTGCGACCGTATAAAGCCTCGTATGGTGCCATCTTTATACTCGATTGAAAGGTGTACACAAATTCAATCAATGGTAGATACTTTTCCCACGTACCTTCAAACTCAAGAATGCAACATCGCAACATATCTTCGAGTATCTGAATAATTCGCTCGGATTGACCATCCGTCTATGGATGAAATGTAGTACTAAAATGTAGTTTTGTACCTAGTGCATCTTGTAATTTCTTCCAAAATAGCGATGTGAATCTTGGGTCTCTATCAGAAACAATAGAAATAGGTACTCTGTGCAATCTTACAACCTTAGAGATATACAACTCAGCTAATTTATCAAGCAAATAATCCATACGTACTAGAATAAAATGAGCTGATTTCATTAACCTGTCAACAACAACCCAGATCGCATCTATTTTACTCAAGGATAGGGACAAGCCCAACACAAAATCCGTCGTGATTCTGTCCCATTTTCACTTGGGAATCATAATAGGTTGTAATAAAGCTGACGACACCTGATGTTCAGCTTTAACTTGCTGACAAATCAAGCAGTTAGATACAAATTCAAAAATATCCCGTTTCATACTAGACGACCAATAGAGCTGTTTCAAGTCATTATACATTTTCATGCTTCTCGGATGAACAGATAAATGACTACTATGTGCTTCGTTCAAAATCATCTGAATGAACTCTGGATTTCTTGGAACGCATAATCGATCTCTAAATCTCAAACAATCATCGGAATCAACTTGAAACTCTGAATTAGGTTTCAAATCACATTGAGCTTGTTTTGCTAGTATTTCATTATCAACTTTCTGAGCTTCACAAATCTGCTGTAAAAATAACGATCTCACTTTCAACTCAGCTACAACCAAATCGTCGTCAGATAAAGTCAATTTAGTATTCATAGCACGTAGAGCAAATAAAGATTTTCGGCTTAAAGCATTAGCAACAACATTTGCTTTTCCCGGATGGTAGTCAATCACTAACTTGTAATCTTTTAGTAATTCAAGCCATCTTTGTTGTCACAAATTCAAATCTTTCTGAGTCATTAAATATTTCAAAATTTTATGATCAGAATAAACATGACATTTCTCACCGAACAGATAATGGTGCCAAATCTTCAAAGAAAACACAATTGCTGCTAACTCTAAATCGTGCGTCGGGTAATTTTTTTCATGCGACTTTAATTATCTAGAGGCATAAGCTATAACTTTGCCTCTTTGCATCCAAACACAACCTAGGCCATTCAACGATGCATCATTGTAGATTATAAATTCTTTACCCGATTCTGGCTAAACTAACACCGAAGCTTTAGTCAATAGAGCTTTCAATTGATCAAAACTTTTCTGGCACTTATCTGACCACTGAACTTAAGCATCTTTCTGAAGTAATCTCGTCATCGGAGTTGTAATCATCGAGAAACCTTTTACGAATCGTCTGTAATAACTAGCGAGTCCCAGTAAGCTACGGACTTCAGATACATTTTTCGTAGGCTCCCAATCTATTATTGTAGAAATCTTGCTTGGATTAACTCATATACCCGATGCTGACACAATATGCCCCAGAAAACCAACTTCTCACAACTAGAATTCACATTTACTAAACTTTGCATATAGCTACTTATCACACAGAGTTTGTAATACGATTCTCAAGTGCTCGACATGCTCAGATTCATCACAGGAATAAATCAATATGTCATTAATGAATACAACGACAAATTGAACTAGGTACGGTCGAAAAATCCAGTTCATCAAATCCATAAAGACTATAGGAGCATTTGTTAGTCTGAAAGGCATAACAAAAAATTCATAATGTCTGTACCTCGTTCGAAAAGTAGTTTTCAGCACATCAGAGTCTTTTACTCGTAACTGATAGTAACTCAATCTCTGATCTATCTTTGCAAACACTGTAGCCCCTTTCAACTGATCAAATAAATCATCGATACACGACAGAGGATATTTGTTCTTGATAGTCACTTTGTTGAGCTGTCGATAATCGATGCGCATTCTTATAGTGCCATCTTTCTTTTTCACGAATATTACCAATGCACCCTAGGGAGAAAAACTAGATCTGGCAAACCCTCTATTGGTTAATTCTTACAACTGAGCTTTTAATTCTTTCAATTTAGTCAGAGCCATTTTGTACGGAGCTATCGATATAGCAGTTGTTCCCGGCACTAACTCAATACCAAACTCAACTTCTCGGATCGGTGGTAATCCTGGTAACTCTTCAAGAAACACAACTAGATACTTACACACAACTGTCACTGATTCTATCTTCTTTTTAGTCACTTCAGTGTCGAGCACGTAAGCAAAGTAAGCTTCACAACCCTTTCTCACATATCTCTGAGCTAATATCAATGAAATCACAACTGGTAATCCATTTAAAGCATCTAACTCAATCCGTATAATTTCATTATTCTGACATCTCAAATCAATAGTCTTTCGTTTGCAATTTACATAGTATCATGCAACGTTAGCCAATCCATACCCAGAATTATATCAAATTCATCAAATGGAAATAACATCAGATCGACCGAAAAACAGAAACCCTGAATCATCAATGGATAGTTCTTGCACACTTTATCAACCAAGACACACTTGCCTAAGGGGTTTGATACTCTAATCACAAATTCAGTAGACTCTTCAAGAAAAATCTTACAGGATACTAAGTTTATACATATATATGAATGAGTAGACCCTGGATCTATCAATACAATCACATTAGTATCATAGAAAGTGAAAATACCGGTAATAACATTTGGAGACGAAGCTTCTTCGCGAGCGCGAATAGCGTAAGCTCTAGTAGGAGCTTGGGCTTTAGATCTCACAGCAAAATCTTTAGTCACCTTCTGGGCACTACTCACATTACCTGTGTTTCTAGGTGGTCTACCTCTAATTTTTATGTTGCTCGACCTCGTATTCTGCACTGTGTCTTGCTCAGCCAACTCGGGACAATCACGGATGAAATGATCCAATGATCCATATTTAAAACAAGCCTGATCATTCAATCTATAATCACCAGGATGCCGTTTGCCATAATGTCTGCATTCGGGTCTGTTTGGTCTGGCACTTCCAACACTAGCTACTGAAGTATCGTTCGAACTCACAGGTGGTCTTTCTTGGTCTCGTCTAGAAAAACCCGTAGTAGCTTTTGAACGGCTATAGTCATCTCGAAACTTCTTTGATGCAGACTGAAATGATTTACTCGATGATCTTTTTCGCGAATCTCTAGCTTCTGAATCAACTTTTCTTTTCTCTTTACTTAATTCATCAGCTTTGCACGCTCGATCAACAAGCACAACAACCTCTTTTATTTCTATAATTTTGACTAACAATCAGATATCCTTATTCAAGCCATCTTCAAATCTCTTACACATTATTGCTTCAGTAGAAGCACATTTTCGCTCATATTGGCTCAATCTCACAAATTCCGGTTCATATTCTGTCACAGTTAGGCGACCTTGTTTCAACTTGAGGAATTCTTTGCGTTTTTTATTTATAAACCTCTAACTGATGTATTTCTTTCTAAATTTAATCTGAAAGAACTCCCAGGTAACTCGTTCTCTCGGAACCACTGATATTAACATGTTCCACCACTGATAAGCTGTATCTCTCAAAAGTGAAACCGCACATTTAATGCATTCCTCTGGTGTACACGATAACTCATTGAAGGCTCTGATCGTGTTTTCAAGCCAGAGTTCAGCTCGTTCAGCATCATCATCAGCAGTAGCCCTAAACTCTTCAAACCCATATTTTTGAATTTTATCAACCAGAGGCTTGTTCAGTCGAATCAGATCAACCACTTGAGATATAACAGGGACTTGTAAAGGATTAGGTCGGGGTGGAAGTTGTTGAGCAACTTGATTCGTTCGAACGAACTCCGTGAATGTAACAACATGAATTAGGGCCTAGTAGAATAGTGGTTTTGAGACCACAAATCTAAAGTAGAAAAGTATGATTTATGATTATTTTTAGGTTTATGACACTATTTCATAATAGTGATAAAAATTCAGGAAGGAAATTTTGAGAAATAGTGATTAATTTGTCCTTTAGGACTAAATTGCAAAAGTTGCAAAATTGAGTTTCTAGAAGGTTTAAGTATGAAATAGCATTAGAAAAATTAGTAGGAGTCCTTATTTGGAAATTAGACCAATTTTTGGAACTATGGACAAAAATGCCCATGGAAGGGTTAAATTTTAAAGAAAGGCCATAAGGGCATTTTGGTTATTTGGTAAATTAAAGAAATAAAAAGGGAAACAGAAAGCAAAATATGTCCATCTTCTTCCCCAAGTGTGCCAAAAATTGAGGGGTTCTCCATAGCTAGGGTTTTGACATTTTCAAGCTCCAAGTAAGTGACTCCAAGCCCCGTTTTTCATGTTCTTCGTATTTTTAAAATCATCATAGCTTAATATAGCTATTTCTTTAACTAATTTGAGCTAGGGTTCATATTAAAAAATATACCCATGCGTGACATGCAAGTAAATTGATGCCTAGTGGTAGAAAATAGAAGTTTAAAATGTAATAAACATCATTCTCTAAGTGATTTTCATGACCCTAATAGGGACTAAATTGCAAAGTTAGTAAAATGGGTAGTAAATGTACAAATTGATGAGCAATGTGGGCTACTATGAGCACATGAAAGGTTCGGCTAGGCTTGGGTAACCTAGAAAATAAGTATATTTCATCATATGAGCCTAAGGACCATTTTGCAAATATGCAAAAGTTTAGCGGCAAAATAATAAATTTTGCCAAAGTGTCAATTATGAGCTATTTAGTCAATTTGGGTGCTAAATAAATCAAATTTGTCATTTAAGATCAAGAAACACGAAGCCCAGACCAAAATCAGAGAAAAAGTAAAGTTGTGGACTAAACTAAGCATTCACCCACATTTTGGACCCGAGGTAAGTTGTATGTAATAATTTAGCTTGTATGTTGTGTAAATTCTTTATGATGATTTTCTATGAAATTTTGATATTCCATTAAGTCATGGATGTAATCTTGTTTGAATTATGTACAAATTCCATGAGATTATTTATATGAATTTCTACTAAGAAATGATGAAACGTGAAAGAGAAATTACATGTAAGTAAAAAGGATACGAAGGATACCGTAATCATGTCATGAGTATTTGTAGGTCCCGTATAAGACCATGTCTAAGACAGGCAGTGGCACCGAACTGAGATCCCATGTAAGACCATGTCTGGGACATGGCATTGGCATCGAGATGTGATCCCATGTAAGACCATGTCTGGGACATGGCATGGGCATCCGAGACGTGGTCCCGTGTAAGACCATGTTCAGGACATGGCATTGGCACCGAGATGAGATAAGGATCCCCTGTAAGACCATGTTTGGAACATGGCATGGGCATCCCATATGAAATCCCGTGTAAGGCCATGTCTGGGATATGGCGTCGGCATCAGAGTACGATCTCGTGTAAGACCATGTCTGGGACATGGCATTGGCATCATTTCATGAGATTGACTTACAGGTATCCATCGGTATTCAAAAAGGATTTTAAAGGAGAAAGTATTCAAGTTGATAAATTTCAAGAGAAAGACTAAAGTTTTATGTTGAAAGTATTCAAGTTGATAAATTTCAAGAGAAAGACTAAAGTTTTATGTTGAGTGTTGCAGGTATATACGAGTAAGTTATGAGAAATTGAAAGTATATTGTTAAGAGAAATACAACATGAAAAGCATGAGTAAGTTATATCATTGAGTAAGTCATGAAGATGAGTATGAAATTATATGAAATTCATGATAAATTATTTGAGTGATAATTCATGATTTTTGTTGCTATTTTATTCATGCAACTTACTACGCATATATATGCTTACTCTTTTCCTTTCCCTCTTCCATGTAGATTTGCTGAACCAGCTCGGGGATCGTTAAAGTCGGAGCTCGAAGTCACACTATCAAACTGTAATATCCCGAATTAGGGCCTAATTAGAATAGTGGTTTCGTGACCACAAATCCGAGGTAGAAATAATTATTTTATAATTATTTTGAGGTTTATGATATGATTGCATGATTGTGTGAAAATTTCGTGAAGAAATTCTATGCGTAAAGTGCTTAATTTAAAATTAGGGACTAAATCGAATAAGTTGCAAAACTTGCATTCTAGAAGTTTCTAGTATGAAATTGCTTTGAAATATTAATTAGGAGGTCTTAAATAGTAATTTGGCCAATTTTAAGTTCATGGACAAAATTTGGACATGGATGGAATTTTTGAAAGATTAGTAAGGAGGGGCATTTTGGTCATTTGGATATTAACATGAATTAAAAGGGAAAATAACACAAAAATTAGTTATCATCTTCATAGTTGCTGCCGAATGCTCCCTCTCTCCATAGCTAGGGTTTCTTCAATTTTCAAGCTTCATAGTAAGTGATTCCAAGCCCCGTTTTTAATGATTTTTATGTTTTTGAGATCCCGGTAGCTAGATAAAGCTTATGTTAGCAAAATTTTGAGTTAGGGTTCATATTTGGAAAAATACCCATAGGTGAAATTTGTGTATTTTGATGTTTTATGATAGAATATGAGGTTTTAAATTATGTTAGACAACTTGTGCTACTCGGTTTTAAGTAAAAACGAACAAAACGGCTTAATCGGTAAAAGTACATATTGTTCATAAGTATGTGTTATAGTGGGAATTTGAGCTTGCTAATAGCAAATAAATGATCAGCATGTCCTAAAACATAGGAATTTGAAATAAAATTTAATTTCCGAGCTATGGGGCAAAAGCATAAATATGCAAAAGTTTAGGGGCAAATTTGTAATTTTGGTAAAGTTAGGTTCAAGGACCGTTTTGATAAATGTAAGTATTAAATGAGCTAAATGTGCTATTTTAGATCAAGAAAAATGAGATTCAAGTCGAGATCGAGGGAAAAACAAAGTTTACGAGGAATAAGCCGATCGTTGATATTTTGGTATCGAGGTAAGTTCATGTGTAAATAATGTAACATAATTGCTATTTTAAGTGATTTAATGCTATTTATATGATAGGATACTTGTTATTATGAATATTATGCTTTGTGAAATATTATGTATTGGTATGAAAAGTATGTGATTAAGTTGATAAGTATGAGATGCAAGCAACGTATTGGTTCCGATATTCCGAGGAGAACGACTGGGAAATGTGTGATTGAGGAAAATCCCGTTTGAACCTTGGGAATAGATTAGGATACAAGTGACATGTCACTAGGATGGTTGGGCATCCGAACTCGTTGAGTTGAGTCCGAGTTCACTTATGGATGCAAATGTCCGAACTCGTTGAGTTGAGTCCGAGTTCGTGAGATGTAACTAGGCATCCGAGCTCGTTGAGTTGATTCCGAGTTCACCTATGGATGCAAACGCCCGAGCTCGTTGAGTTGAGTCCTAGTTCACTTATGGGCGGGTTACATGGTCGTTTGATTACATATGTGGCACTTATGTGCAAATTATCCATGTATCCGAGTTATATTCTGATGTGTTCAACGGGTAAAATTCTAGCGAAATGGAAGAACACTCAAGAGGCAAGTGTCATTTTGAAAAGTGTTGTGAAATGCACACTTTGGACAGGTATGTACTTAACCCTCGGGTTGAAACTTGATACATGATGGCTAGAAATGTGGAATATGTCTTGGTGAAAACATGCTATTGTTGTTTGGTATAATTGCTTTGTTATGTTACTCGTTATTTGCATATGGACTTACTAAGCATTTGTGCTTACTCCCTCTTTTCCATTCATTGTAGTGTTGGACAAGCCGGCTCAGGAATCGGGAGAGGTCGAAGGCTCGATCACACTATCCGAAGGACTTTTTGGTAAAATGGCTTGTATAACTTAAGTATGGCATGTATAGCAATGTTCTTAATTTGTGTAAATAATCTTATGATATGGTTGCGGTTTGGTTAAGAAAATGCTTGGTAATGATTAGTCATTGAAATGGCTAGCCTAGATAATGTTGGATGTTATGTGAGATTAATATGTTAAATGAAATTTGCCATAAAACAAAACATTACAGTAACAATGATGTGAGTTTGAAAAATTAGTAAAAATAGTAGAAACCGAATTAGGTGATGACTTAAATATGAAATTGAAGCTTATTGTGTCTACTTTCACATGGAAGAAGCAAAACAGGTAAAGGAGTTATATGTGATGAGATATTTGAGTTTTAGTGAGACAGGGCCAGAGCAATTTCTGGATCCCCTATTCCAACTTTAGAAATTCACCATAAATGGTATAAAAATATTTAGGAGGTTTATTTTATATGATCGGAATCCTTATTGAATCTAGTTTTAATAGAAACAAACGACATAGTCATATGAAGTTTTTAGAGAGAGAAAAGTGGTTCGTATTAAGCAGATGTCAGTGCAGTCGAGTCTTGAAATAGGGGTAACTTTAACTAATAAACTGTACTAATTGGCCAGCATGCTGTGAATGTAGAATTAAATGTTTCAAAGTTCTTAAAATGGAAAATTATGTTCACTAACAACTCAAGCTCGACTCTGGCGATGGTCTCGGGCGTGGGAGCGTTACACAAACCATCCCTTTTGGTATAGTATAGCTGGTCATTTTGTTGTATGGCATGTATAGGAAGTTTGATTACTTTTGATAAGTGTCCTTTTGGTGTGGCCAAAGTCATTGGCTAGTAACATTACTCATGTTGTATTGTAATAGACTTATAAATGGGCTAATGTTGATTAAGTATGCCTTACTCAATGTGGATGAAATTCATGAGTATGCAATTGCAAGTTCAAGTAGAGTATTGATGGATGAGAATGATGTGCATAATGGCATGTGGATGCGTTAGTTGTGAGTATTTAGAGAGTACATTATGCCTTGATGTGTGCTATGGAATTGACATTGTGTTTAGCTATGTTTTAGGGTGGAAAAAGGCTTGGAATATAGCCTATTATTGTCAACATGGTTGGGCACACGGGCGTGTACCTAGGCCGTGTATGACACACGATCAGCCTCAAAGGCATGTTAATAGGCCGTGTGTCCCTTACCAATTTAGTTAAGTCAGTTTAGAACACGGGCTGAGCACACAGGCATGTGCCTTGGCCGTTTGCACCCCTGATAGTTATAGTGTTCAAGGTTAGGATACTCCACGGGATATTGGCACGGGCGTGTCTAGGCCGTGTGAGGGACACGAGCCATAGACACGGGTGTGTGCCCATGCCAACTTGAAGGTTTGAAATAAGAAATAAATTTAGCACGGGCTAGGGACATGAGCGTGTGTGACCACATGGCCTACCTACACTAGCGTGTCCCATCCCACACGGGCGTGTGGCTTTGTTTTAGGGAAAAAAAATTTTAAGTGCCCGAAAGTCCTTAGATTGGTTTCGGAACGCACCCGATGTATGTTTTGGGACTTGTAGGCCCATGATAAGGTTATTAAGAGAATGGATGAAAAGTTTTAAAAAGAAAAGAAACTTTTAGCTTAAGTTTACATGATTTAGTAAGATTCAGCACGGTAACGCCTCGTACCTCGTCCCGGCGCTGGACTCGGGTAAGGGGTGTTACAGTGAACCACTCACTCATCATCTAGAAGAAGGCTTGCTTAGCCTCTCCCTCATGGCTACTCATATTTGTCCAAGAATTAGCCGATGCTGCCCCTTGAGCGGGAGCAGGCGCATTACTTTCCACATCGTCAACTATGGCTCGCTCAGGATCCATTTACTATATGAAAACACATTTAAAATGTCAGGAGTCATCACACTATCGCAATTCATATATATGGCATGTATAGCTAGATCTTACACACTATGTTAGTCCTCGAATCGACTAAACCGTAGCTTTGATACCAATAAAATGTAACACCCCTAACCCGTATCTGTTGCCAGACTAGGGTTAAGAGGCATTACCGAACAATTCACATCAATATACAAAGATTTCATATACATTGATCATATAGCATCATATCACTTTCATTCATAAACACAATGTCCCCTTAGAAGGTCTACGAAACCTTAAACATGCTTTAATGAAGGTTCGGGACTAAATCGATCACATATAAAAATTTCTAAAACTTATAAAATTTTCTAACTTTTAAACGTCACACGCCCGTGTGAATAGGCCCTGTGCCTCACACAGCCACCAGACACGCTCGTGTCATAGACTGTGTAGAAACAGGGCATACATACTGACTTGGGTCACATGGCTGACTACATGCCCATGTACCTGGTTGTGTGAAAACTAGATGGTATACTGACTTTGGTCACACAGCCAGTCACACGCCCGTGTGTCCAGCCCATGTGCCTATTCGAAATGGCCTCACAAGCCCGTGTCCATGCTGTGTGCTCCGCTGTGCCAAACCTGTAGGGTATTCTGACTTGATTTGAATTGCCACACCAGGGGACACACTGCCGTGTACCATGATCGTGTGTCGTACACGACTGAGACACACACTCCTGTCTCTGCCCCTGTGGACAAAAATAGGCCATTTGCAAGGCCAATTTGCCACCCCAAAAGGGTCAAACCTACAAGCATAAATCAAGACACCAATTCACATTAAATAACAACCAAAGCATATCTAAAATATGCACATTTCTTATCCTAAAATCACAGCCAATTCAATACACACTTGCTATACCAAAACACACCAAATTCACATGCCAAATCATTCATTCCATCTAGTCTCAACATA
This sequence comes from Gossypium stocksii, assembly GCA_020496765.1. NCBI lineage: Eukaryota > Viridiplantae > Streptophyta > Magnoliopsida > Malvales > Malvaceae > Gossypium > Gossypium stocksii. The sequence goes on from CM035621.1 coordinate 65,741,459, forward strand.
ACATATACTCATCATTCAATACACTAATTCAACCTTTTAATCTCATACTAAAACTAAACCATTCCAAAACTATTATACATCATCATCAACTTACCAATTACTTATTTGTTCAACCATCCAGATAATCAATTCAAGCACTTCCTAACATATAACACTATAAACACATCATTTTCCATATATCATACTTCTCAATATGATCCATTTGATATGGCCAAATACATACCAACATTAACATCATTTACAAGCCAAATCACATGGTTATAATTCACAACTCATAATGTAACACCCTAAACCATGCCTAGAAGATAGACTCGAGTCTGGCGTGTCACATTGGAGGGTGAAACGAAAATTACGGTGTAGTTGAAAAACCTTGGAGTCATTTGATCGCTTGCAGTTAAAAATAGTGAAAACTTGTAAATTTGTAGTCTGAATAAAACCTCAAGTTTTTATATTAATAAGATTTCATGTTTCAGTTATAGCGGAAGCTTTTGTTTTTAAACGCATTTGTTGTGTTATCACGATACTTTTGGAAAATAGATATCTTTTATAAAACCATGCCCTAGAGCTAACAGATTCAAAGGAGAAATAAACCATCCTAAATAAAAAAATCCAAAGAAAAGGCCTTATTATAGAATTTAAAACCCAAGGGAAAGCAAGTAAAAATAATGTAAAACTAAATGCTAAATACTAAAATGTAAAGCTGCTCCTAATGTGTTGCCGCCTCCGAGTCCTCCTATACGTCGAACTGCCTACTGAGGATCACCTGAAAAATTAAAAAGAGGGGGTGAGTTTTTGAAAACTCAGTGTGTACAACCCTTGACAATCACAAAATAAGAAATAATCAAATTGGGCCTAAGCCTATTTCAATAACGGTGGCAATTGGGCCTCAGCCCTATTTGCCTCAGTTGGGCTTGGGCCCATATCACAAATACAGTGGCCTTTGGGCTTTAACCCGTAATAGCCTCGGTTGGGCCCGAACCCATATCACAAATATCAATATGAATATGCAATGCACAATTACCCCATCCAACCTTGCACACCCCTTCCAACCCTACACTCCTGTGGGGAATTACTCGACTTACCCAACCCTGCACACCCGTTGTAGCACCGGTGGCTGCACTACTCAGTGTTGCAGTAGAGCTACTAATCATAATATCCGTTGTAGCACCAGTTGTGGCACTACTCAGCGTTGCAGCAGAGTTGCTAGTCATAATATGGCCTTAAAAGCCTTCGTTGGATCCACGATCGTCAAGCGACTATGCGATCCTCCTATAGCACTTCCTCGAATACAAACCCATTCCACATGCAACATAATATCGTATGAATATTGCAAATAATGTATGGCATACTTAAACATGCATACAGCGAGTAGGGGTATTTCAGTCATTTTACAACGTTGCAGTAGAGCTACTAATCATAATATCCGTTGTAGCACCAGTTGTGGCACTACTCAGCGTTGCAGCAGAGCTGCTAGTCATAATATGGCCTTAAAAGCCTTCGTTGGATCCACGATCGTCAAGTGACTATGCGATCCTCCTATAGCACTTCCTCGAATACAAGCCCATCCCATATGTAATATAATATCGTATGAATACTGCAAATAATGTATGGCATACTTAAACATACATACATCGAGTAGGGGTATTTTAGTCATTTTACCCTCAGGGCATATCAATCATATTTTATCATGGGCCTAGGTACACATTTTGGCCCATTAACATTTCCACAATTTTTTGGACAATTTTAAGTCATTATTATAAGAGTTACAAATTCACTGGGCCCGAAAGCCCAATACGTAGCCCAAGTGGAGCCCATACACTTATGTGGCCCGCTAGGCCCAAATCCAACATAAACCATGTAATTAGCCTAACCAGCTCGTCAAATCCTACTAACCCATCAATTTTACTTACGATGGGCCCACGGGCCCATCGGGCCCATTGGCCCATTTTGGCCCAGTTGGCCAAACAGTGGCCCGAGACCCCGAGATCGCTCACGGGCCTCTGTTGTCGTATCAGACTCTTTATACGAGCATTCAGACTCTCGTGTGGTTGCCGAAGCCAACCTTTCAGTTTTTCAGCTTTTCGGCATTTCAGCTTTTCGGGATTTCGGCTTTTGCTGTTTTATCTTGTGTGCGGTGTATGTACACACCTTTTAGAGAAATCGCACCCAAGTCCTCGGACCACGAACCTATAATCAATCAAGTAGAGGTTATCAGTTTCTCTATTGACAAAGACCCTAAAGAGCCTATTCCCAAACCACTAATCAGTACCCATCTTAACAACAACGGTTTAACCCTTCGCAAATCGTTTGATTACAAGCACCCTTGTCTCGTTGCACAGTACCTGAATCATAAGCATACACAACAATCATCAAACTTCAGATGAAGCCACTCCTATGATAATCTAATAATAAAGCGCAAGCCTTGACAGAAGAAAAACAATCAGTCCACCTTACAACCTCGAAGTCATTACCTTAGATTGCGGCCAAAGCAAAATACGGCTATTTCCAAACCTACTTGCACCTCACGAATCCACTCCTAACCGAATCACTACAACAAAAGAGTATTCGGCCCCATAATACCGTAGAAGAGAAAAGGGACTTTTAAAAGATTAAGAAGAAACGAAGATGGTTCAGTTTACTTATAGAAAATCATTCAACGAGCCTATGGACTAATTTGTAAATTTGTGAAAGTTTAGGGGCAAAATTATAATTTTACCAAAGTATGAGTTTTGGACTGCTTTGAACAATGTGATAATTAAATATGTGAAACTTTCTATTATAGAACAAGAAAAACGGAGTCCAAACCTAAACCGAGGAAAGAACAAGGTTGTGGACTAAATCAAATAGTTAGTCATATTTTGGTACCGAGGTAAGTTTGTGTGTAAATAATGTAACATTACATTATTATGTATTTAATGCTTTAATAGTGCATGAATCGTATAATTGTTTTTTGTGGATTTGAGTAATGAGGACTCGATGACGATTCGACGAAGAGTTGATACTCGAAATCTCGGTTGAACCTTAGGAATAGATATGTAACACCCCTAACCCGTATCCATCGCCGGAGTAGGGTTAAGAGGCATTACCAGACAAATCGGAACATTTCACGAATAATTCACAAACGTATTGCACATCATTATCGTATCATAAACATACACCATCAATGAGTCCCTTTAAAATGTCTAAGGGACCTTAAACATATATTAGAGAAAAAGTCAGGACTAAACCAAACATATACGAAATTTGTCCGAAACTTAACATTTTTCAAAGGTATAGAGGTCACACACCCGTGTGGGCAGGCCGTGGGAAAATAGGGCATACATTTTGACTTGTACCACACGGCTGAAGACACACCCATGTGCCAGGCCAAGTGAAATTTAAAGAGGTTATTGACTTGGGTCACACGGCTGACCACACGCTTGTGTGCCAGCCCGTGTGTCACCCACGACCAATAGACACTCTCGTGTGTCTAGGCCGTGTCAAACCTATAGGGATACTGACTTAATTCGAAAGGGTACTCCAGGGGACACACAGTCGTGTACTATGACCATGTGTCACACACAGCTAAGACACACGCCCATGTCTCTGCCCGTGTGAACAAAAATAGGCCATTCGAAAAGTCGACCTTGTCACCTATTTTGTAACACCCCTTACCCGTATCCGATGCCAGGATAGGGTATGAGGCATTACCTTACTAAAACACATGCAACATACAATCTCGAGTCAACGAAATTTGTCCCAATTTAAAACTTTTCAAACTTTGTTTAACAACCCTTAATATTAACCTACGAGGCCCAAAACTTGTTTAGAAAACCATTCGGAACCAATCCAAGTGCATAGAAAAGCTTTCAAGAAAATATACTAAAAACAGGCACACGCTTATGTGGAAGGGCAACACACTCGTATGGCTTCTAGACATGGCTGTGCTGAAGGCTAGTGTGGTTCACATGGCCTAAGCACCTAGGGACACGGTCGTTCCCCTCGTCCGTGTGGATTTATTTTCCAACATCGAACCTATAGGGGTTTTCACACTGCTTGGCACACACCCGTGTGCTCAGCCTATGTCCCTCACACGGCCATAACACGCCTGTGTCGCAGCCCGTGTGCAAAAACCTGGGTATTCTGTTTCTAACGTCAATGATCCTTAAGGGTCACACGGCCGTGGCACACACTCGTGTGCTAAACCATGTCCTCCACACGGTTGAGACACATGGCCGTGTCTCAAGCCCGTATGGTAAACTACTAGGCATTTAGTTTGTCCAACCTAAGGTGCAAGGGAAACACGATCTAACCGCACATTCGTGGGGCAGACCGTGTGTCACACACGGCCTAGACACATGCCCATGTGTCTACCCGTGTGGACAATATAAGGCTATCTGCCAAGCCTATTGCTAAGCTGAAACAAGATCAAACATCTACCAAACATCCCAATAGATAACATGGTACAAATAGTCAACCAAATGGCCACAATTTTAACGTCCCTTGTACTCAACTAAGTAAAGAGCACATTCATGAATAACTTCAACATTTTCATATATCAATTCCCAACATTAGCCCTTATACAAAAAGAGTCAAATTCTAAAGCAAGTCAACAGATTTGGGTCCAAAATAATATGACACTTAACAAAAGAATAAAATCCTATACATGCCATATTCATAAGATTAAAACTAACTATACCAAGTGCTTCTATGGATAGTGTGAGCGATGCCTCTGACGTTCTTCGATCCTTAACCTATTTAGGCAGCACTATAAGAAAATGGAAAGGAGAGGGAGTAAGCATAAAGCTTAGTAAGTTGCAAGTAAATAAAAGATAACAACTTACCATGCTATAACATGCTTTCAATACATCACAACTTGTGCATGATACAAAGAATGGACACAAAAATAACTTACTCGTTTTCACCCTTTTACTAACCATACAACATACTATTGAGCTCACATTTTAGTTAGGTACCTACACCACTCACAAGGTCATCATAATATCTCTCGATCTTAATAATAACTTTAAATTTCCTATTGAACTATTTAGAATATGAAATGATATTCAATGAGCCTCAAACATAGGGTATCAAGCTAAGGCCATGTCCCAGACATGGTCTTACACTAGCTCACATGTTAAGTAGATGCCATGTCCCAAACATGGTCTTACACTGACTCTCAATATATCGAGGCCGATGACATGTCCCAGACATGGTCTTGCACTAGCTCTCCTCTATCCGTGTCGATGCCATGTCCCAGACATGGTCTTACACTGACACATATCCAGGCCGATGCCATGTCCCAGACATGGTCTTACACTAGCTTGCAAGATGAGGCTGATGCCATGTCCCAGACATAGTCTTACACTAGCACTCGTATCAACTCCGATGCCATGTCCCAGACATGGTCTTACACTGGCTAGCACATATCTGTGTCGACACCATGTCCCAACCATGGTCTTACACTAACACGTAATGAGGTCGATGCCGTGTCCCAGACATGGTCTTACACTATCACTCGTATAACCCTAGTATCATGGCAATGAATATCCAATCTATTCCTATAGTTCAACCGGGTTTTATCACATCATTTCTCATCAATGCACTACTCATAATCACAATTAATCAATTTAAACCGATACAATGATTTCATGGATAATATATAGTAAAGTTGTATTATTTACCTACAACTTACCTCGGTATATAAAATGTAGACGAATAGTTTGGTTTAATCCAATAGCTTGGCTTTCCCCTAGTCTAGGTTTGGGTTTCGTACTACTTGATCTATAATGGATAAAATTCACTAATTTAATCACTGTATTAATCTAAACAATTCAAGATTCATAAATTGGCAAAATGACCATTTTGCCCCTAGAATTTGCCAAAATAACCATTTTACCCCTAGGCTCGAAAATTGATTTTTATCGAATTTCCCTACTAATCAAGCATAACTATATTTGTTTCACTCTTAGGGCAACCCAAAATTCCCATTATTTCATGCAATTACTACACAATTTATCAACTTTACAACTAAGTCCTATTTAGGTGTTTTCCATAAACACCCTTTCAGGAAAGTTGTTTATTTAACAACTATGATTCATTTTCTTCCATAAAACTTCAGCCAAAAACTTAAACACTTTCATGGTGAATCCCTAAACTTTTAACCATTTTGCAAAATAGTCCCCTCAATAGCTAGCTCAGGCTACAAGGGTCTAAAAAATGTAAAAATCATCAAAGAAAGTCATCAAATTCACTTACTTGCAAGGGTGTTAAGTGGCTGAGTTTTCAAGCTTCTAAAACCCCAAAAAATGGATGAATTTTCTATGGAGAAGAATGAAGAAATGAAAAAGATGAAGTTAGCCTAATGGGTTATTATTTTATTTCAATTTAAGCCACCTAACTTTGACCAAATCTCATTTTCTTTAATTTTTTTGTCTCTTGTCTCCCTTGGCCGGCCATTCTCATTAAAATGGGTCTATTTGCTGATTAAAGACCCCCAATTTTGGTTCTCTAGCTATTTAACATAATTTACCAGTAATTCAAAACTTTTACCCTATATGCGATTTAGTCCTTTTTCAAAATTAAGCCCTCAATGCACCTATATAATTATGCCTTAACACCTAAAATAATATTAAAAAAATAATTTCTCTGACCCCGGGTTAGTGGTCTGAAACCACTTTTTCGACTAAGCCCAAATTCGGGTTGTTACAATTCTCCCTCATTAGGGATTTTTGTCCTCGAAAATCTTACTAGTGAACAGATTTGGGTATTGGTCTCTCATAGTCTCCTTAGGTTCCCATGTGGCTTCTTCGACTCCTTATCGATGCCATAATACTTTCACAAGTGCTATATTTTTGTTCCTCAATTTCATGACCTCCCGAGCCAAAATTTTAACGAGCTCTTCACCATAGGTCATATTTGGACTTATTTCAATCTCTGCTGGCAAAATCACGTGTGAAGGGTCGAACCGATAATGGCGTAACATAGACACATGGAACACATAGTGGATTTTCTCTAACTCACGAGGTAAGGCTAATCGATATGCCACCGGTCCAATTCTCTCAGTCACCTCATAAGGTCCAATAAACCTTGGACTTAATTTGCCTTTCCTACCAAATCGAAGGACTTTATCCACAGGACACGTTCAAGAACACTTTATCCCCAACTTGATACTCAGTGTCTTTCCATTTCAAATCCACGTAGGATTTCTGTCTACCTGAGGTGGTTTTCAAGCAATCACGAATTACCTTAACTTTCTCCTCGGTCTCTTTGACTAAGTCGACCCCATGTATCTGATTCTCTCTAAGTTCTGTCCAAAATAAGGGTGTTTGACACTTTCTCCCATACAAAGCCTTATAAGGCGCCATTTTAAGACTCGATTGATAACTACTATTGTAGGCGAATTCAACCAGTGGTAAGTATTTTTCCCAACTTCCCTGAAACTCGAGAACACAATATCGCAACATATCCTCAAGAATCTGAATAACCCTTTCTAATTGACCGTCGATCTATGGGTGGAAAGTCGTACTAGAGTTCAGTTTTGTCCCCAAAGCTTCTTGCAACTTCTTCTGAAACTGTGACGTAAACCTCGGATCTCTGTCCAAATAAAGGCACCCGTACAGTCTCACTCTCTCTAAGATATACAAATCGGCCAGTTTTTCAAGTGAGTAGTCCGTACGAACTGCTATGAAATGAGCTGACTTTGTTAATCTATCCACGACAACCCATATTTCATCTTTCTTCTTTAGCGACAAAGGCAGCCCTGATATGAAGTCCATGGTAACTCGATCTCATTTCCACTCGGGAACCATCATCGGTTGAAGTAAACCCGAAGGTACTTGGTGTTCAACTTTTACTTGTTGACAAACTAGACACTTAGAGACAAGCTCTGAAATGTCTCTTCTAATTTCCAACCACCAATACATTTTCTTCAAGTTGTTATACATTTTCACGCTGCCCGGGTGAATAGATAAGTGACTACTATGTGCCTCTCAAAAAATCCTTTGAATAAGTTCATCATTCTTAGGTACACAAATCCTATCCCGGTACATCAAACAGCCATCGATACTAACTCAAAAATCTCATTCATTACTCGTCTCGCACTGAGCTATCTTGGCTTGCAAATTATTGTCATTTTTCTAAGCTTCGACAATCTCTTGCAAAAACATCGGTCTAGCTCTCATCTCGGCTAGGATCGATCCATCATCACTTACAGTCAACTGAGTATTCATAGCCCTCACAGTGAACAATGACTTCCTACTCAAAGCATCAGTGACTACATTTGCCTTTCTGGGGTGATAGTCAATTATTAGCTTGTAGTCCTTTATCAACTCCAATCATCTTCGTTGCCGCAAGTTTAACTCCTTTTGAATCATCAAATACTTAAGGGTTTTATGGTCAGTGAATATCCAACATTTCTCGCTATATAAGTGGTGTCTCTAAAATTTCAATGCAAAAACTATGGCGGCCAGCTCCAAATCGTGGGTCAGGTAGTTTTTCTCGTGTGGCTTTAGTTGTCTCGAGGCATAGGCTATTACCTTGCCTTCTTGCATGAGTACACACCCCGATCCATTTAAGGATGCATCACTATACACAACGAATTCTTTTTCGGGTTCCGATTACACTAAGACAGGGGCTTCAGTCAACAAGGTCTTTAATTTCTCAAAGCTTTGCTGGCACTTTTCCATCCATTCAAACTTGACATCTTTTTGTAGTAGCTTTGTCACTGGAGTAGCGATCATTGAAAACCCTTTAACAAATCGTCGGTAGTAGCCCCCTAGGCCTAAGAAATTACTAATCTCTGATACATTTCTCGACAGTTTCTACTCAACAATAGCTGAGATCTTGCTCGGGTCAACTCTGATCCTGTCTCCGGCACAATGTGTCCCAAGAATCCGACCTCTCGTAGCCAAAATTTGCTTTTACTGAACTTGGCATACAACTGCTTATCCCTCAGGGTTTGTAATACAATCCTTAAATGCTCCGCATGCTCACTCTCATCACGAGAATAAATGAGGATATCATCAATAAAATCAACGACAAACTTGTCCAAATATGGCCAGAATATGCGGTTCATTAAGTCCATAAATATCGTAGGGGCATTTTTTAAGTCGAAGGGCATGACAAGGAACTCATAGTGGTCGTACCTCATCTGAAAGGCAGTTTTCGGCACATCTTGTTCCTTGACTCTCAACTGGTAATACCCAGACCTCAAGTCTATTTTAGAAAATACAGTTGCCCCCTTCAATTGATCGAACAACTCATCGATTTTAGGCAATTGGTACTTATTCTTCACTGTAACCTTGTTAAACTGCGGTAGTCTATGCATAATCTCATCGAACCATCCTTTTTCTTCACAAATAATACCGGTGCACCCAATGGAGAATAGCTCTGTCATACAAAACCTTTACTCGTTAACTCTTGCAACTGAACTTTTAATTCCTTTAACTCTGATGGGGCCATCCTATACGGGGCAATCGATATAGGTGCTGTACCAAGAACTAATTCGATACTAAACTCAACTTCCCTCTCTATAGGTAATCCTGGCAACTCTTCCTGAAACACATCTTGGTACTCACAAACCACTGGTACTGTCTCAATCTTTGCTTTCGTCACTTGGGTATTCAACACAAAAGCAAGATATGACTCATACCCTTTTCTCAAGTACCTCCGAGCCGTCATACAGGACATTACTATTGGCAAGCCATTTGGTTCACCTGATTCAACCCGAAAAACATCCCCGGTTTCGCATTTCATCTCAATGAATTTTCTTCCACAATTTACCACTACATCATGAGCAGTCAACCAATCTACATGAAGGATTATGTCAAATTCATCGAACGACAATAACATTAAGTTAGCTGGAAAATAATAACCTTTAATTGTTAAGGGACAACCCTTACACACTTGGTCAACTAGTACATGCTTGCCTAGTGGGTTTGACACCTTAGCTACAAACTCAGTAGACTCGACATACACATTCATACTAGGTACCAATTTCATACACATATAGGAGTGGGTAGACCACAGATCAATCACAGCAATACCAGGTATATCATAAATAGAAAAGGTACTCGTAATCACATCGGGAGATGAAGCCTCCTCGTGGGCACGAATAGCGTAGGTCCTCGCAGGCGCTGTGCCCTCAGACCTCACAGTGGAATCTCTAGGGGCACTCTGCTACTCGCCCCACTACCCGGGTTCCTTTGTGGTCTACCTCTTGAAGGAGCATTACTCGCCCTTACATCTTGCTTTTTATCATTCTCATCCATCTCAGGACAATTCTGGATGAAGTGGTCTAGTGAACCACACTTAAAACAGCCTCTCTCATTCCTCAGCACTAGCTAAAGTGTCGTCTACCACACTACGAACACTCTGGTCTATTCGGTCGAGCACTACCAACACTCTCAACAAAAGTGGTCTGAGCTTTGGGCATTATATGTTGCTTATTCTTGTTTCTGCTCGAGAATCCCACTGAGGCATTTGATCGAGTGGTGAACTCTCTAGACCTCTTGGACAAGGACTGATGTGATTTTCCCATCTATCTTTCCTTTAAGTCACGAGACTCAACATCAGCTCTTCTCTTCTCTTTGGCCTTACACGCTCTATCAATGAGCACCACAAATTTCTTCAACTCAAGAATATCGACCAACAACTGAATGTCCTCATTCAGACCATCTTCGAACCTCTTACACATTATAGCTTTGGTAGACATGCACTCCCGTGCATATTTACTGAGCCTTACGAACTCGCATTCATATTCCGTCACTGTCTTTCGGTCGTGTTTTAATTCAAGAAATTCCATCCTCTTCTGGTCTATGAACCTCTGGCTAATGTACTTTTTACGGAATTCCTCTAGAGTCACTCTCTCTCTTTGTACAACTGACACGAGAGTATACCACCATTGGTAGGTCGAATCTTGCAGAAGTGATACTACACATTTCATACACTCTTCAGGTGTGCATGATAGCTCATCGAAGACTCTAATGGTATTCTCTAACCAAAATTCTGCCTTCTCTGGGTCATCATCTTTGTTTGCCCAAAATTCCTCGACCCCGTGCTTTCTAATCCTATCAACTGGAGGTTTCTCTCTTCTAACCATCTCTGCTCCTTGAGGAGCCACAGGGGCAAACTGAGGAATCGGAGGAGGTGGGGGAGGTGGAGTATTCGAATTTGCTCCAATAAACTCTGTGTACCAAGCGTTCATCATTTAGAGGTAGGCTTCTCTAGCCCCTCCACCCTAACTCATCATTATAGGCACACTCTTGATTGGCGTAGTCCCTTCAATGGGAGCTGACGTGTTACTCTCCACATCATTCTCTATAACTCCATCAGGATCTATTACTATATGAAAACATTATTTAAAATCGTCAGGAGTCGTCACACTATCATATTACAATTATGTCATATATAACTAGACTCGTACACAAACTAGGTTAGTCCTAGAATTAACTAAACCATAGCTCTGATACCATTAAATGTAACACTTCTTACCCGTATCCGACACTGGGATAGAGTATGAGGCATTACCTTACTAAAACACATGCAACATACAATCTCGAGTCAACGAAAATTTTCCCAATTTAAAACTTTTCAAACTTTGTCTAACAACCCTTAATATGGACCTAGGAGGCTCAAAACATGTTTAGAAAACCATTCGGAACCAATCTGAGTGCATAGAAAACTTTCAAGAAAATCTACTAAAAATAGGGCACACGCCCATGTGGCCTCTAGACATGGCCATGCTGAAGGCCCGTGTGGTTCACATGGCCTAAGCACCTAGGGACACGCCTGTGCCACTGGTTCGTGTGGATTTATTTTCTAACATCAAACCTACAGGGGTTTTTACACGGCCCGGCATACGCCAATATGCCCAGCTGATGTCCCTGACACGGCCATGACAGGCCTGTGTCGCAGCCCGTGTGCAAAAACCTAGGTATTCTGTTTCTGAAGTCAGCAATCCTTAACCATCACACGGCTATGGCACACGCTTATATGCTAGACCGTGTCCTCCACACGGTTGAGATACACGACCGTCTCTCAAGCCAGTGTGGTAAACTGTTGGCATTTAGTTTTTCCAACCTAAGGTGAAGGGGACACACGGCCTAACCACACGCCTGTGGGGCGGACCATGTGTCACACACGGCCTAGACACACACTCATGTGTCTATCTATGTGGACAATATAAGGCTATCTACGAAGCCTATTGCTACCCTGAAACAAGATCAAACATCAACCAAACTTCCTAATACATAACATGGTATAAATAATCACCCAAATAGCCCAATTTTGACGTCCCATATACTCAACTAAGTAAAGAGCACATTCATGAATAACTTCAACATTTTCATATATCAATTCCCAACAGTAGCCATCATTCATGGCCTTAGAAAAAAAGAGCCAAATTCTAAAGCAAACCAACACATTCGGCTCCAAAATAATATGACACTTAACAAAAGAATAAAATCCTATACATGCCATATTCATAAGATTAAAACTAACTATACAAAGTGCTTCTATGGATAGTGTGAGCGATACCTCCAATGTTCTTCGATCCTTGACCTATTTAGGCGGTACTATAAGAAAATGGAAAGAAAAGGGAGTAAGCATAAAGCTTAGTAAGTTGCAAGTAAATAAAAGACAACAATTTACCATGCTATGACATGCTTTCAATACATCACAACTTGTGCATGATACAAAGAATGGCCACAAGCATAACTTACTCGTTTTCACCCTTTTACTAACCATACAACATACTATTGAGCTCACCTTTCATTTAGGTACCTGCAACCCTCACAAGGTCATCGTAATATCTCTCGATCTTAATACTAACTTGAAATTTCCTGTTGAACTATTTAGAATATGAAAGGATATTCAATGAGCCTCAAACATAGGGTATCAAGCTGAGGCCATGTCCAAAATATTGTCTTACACTGGCTCACATGTTAAGTCGACGCTATATCCTAGACATGGTCTTACACTGGCTCTCCTCTATCCGTGCCAACGCCATGCCAGAGACATGGCCTTACACTAGCTTGCAAGACAAGGCTGACGCCATGTCCCAGACATGGTCTTACACTAGCACTCGTATCAACACCGATGCCATGTCCTAGACATGGTTTTACACTAGCTAGCACATATCCGTGTCAATGCCATGTCCCAGACAAGGTCTTACACTAACACGTAACGAGGCCAATGCCATGTCCTAGACATGGTCTTACACTAGCACTCGTATAACCCTAGTATCATGGCAATGAATATCCAGTCTATTCCTACAGTTCAATCGGGTTTTATCACATTATTTCTAATCAATGCACTACTCATAATCACAATTAATCAATTTAAACCTATTCAATGATTTCATGCATAATTTATGGTACAGTTGTATTATTTACATACAACTTACCTCGGTATACAAAATGTAAACGGATAGTTTGGTTCAATCCGCTAGCTTGCTTTTCCACGGTCTAGGTTCGGGTTTCGTACTTCTTGATCTATAATTGATAAAATTCAATAATTTAATCACTATATTAATATAAAGAATTCAAGATTTATAAATTGGCAAAATGACCATTTTACCCCTAAGCTCGAAAATTGATTTTTATCAAATTTCCTTACTAATCAACCTAGCTAAATTCATTTCACTCTTAGGTTAACCCAAAATTCTCATTATTTCATGCAATTACAATACAATTTATCAACTTTACAACTAAGTCCATTTTAGGTGTTTTCCATGAACACCCTTTCACAAAAGTTGTTTATTTAACAACTATGATTCATTTTCTTCCGTAAAACTTTAGCCAACAACTTAAACACTTTCATGGTGAATCCCTAAACTTTTAACCATTTTGCAAAATAGTCCCTTCAATAGCAAGCTCATGCTATAAGGGTCCCAAAAATGTAAAAATCATCAAAGAAAGTCATCAAATTCACTTACTTGCAAGGGTGTTAAGTGGCTAAGTTTTCAAGCTTCTAAAACCCCTAACAATGGATGAATTTTTGGTGGAGAAGAATGAAGAAATGAAAAAGATGAAGCTAGTCTAATAGGTTATTATTGTATCTCAATTTAAGCCACTTAACTCTGACCAAATCTCATTTTCTTTAATTTCTTTGTCTCTTGTCTCCCTTGGCTGGCCATGCTCATTAAAATGGGTCTATTTGCTCACTAAAGACCCCCAATTTTAGTTCTATGGCTATTTAATAGAATTTACTTGTAATTCACAACTTTTAACCTTTATGCGATTTAGTCTTTTTTTGCAATTAAGCCCTCAATCGCATAAATTAATTCACCAAAATTTTCGTGCACCAATATAATTATACTTTCACACTTAAAATAATATTAAAAAATAATTTCTCTGACCCCGGGTTAGTGGTTTTGAAACCACTTTTTCGACTAAGCCTAAATTCGGGCTGTTACATATTTTGGGTCATTCCTACAAGCCAAAACCAATACATTTCATATCAATATTCCTCCACCAATTCACAACCAAAATATGCACAATTCATATCAAAACACAAGTCAAATTTCATACCAAGACTTATGAAACATAACTCATTTTATACCACATTCAATCTCATGATAAAACTTACTACTTTCACATTCAAACACATATTAAATTGACCATTTCTTTTGGTCATTCGAAGACACCAAAACATACCATTTTCCAAACACAAAATTCGTACCAAACCAAACCATATTTTTGAACCATAGGCTAGCCATATCACAGGGCATAACATATATACATATCAAAATATATCTCAAATACTTCTAGCCTATACTTGCCATAGTTTAATATTTACAATTTCAAGAAGTACCAAAATAGAGTTTGATAGTGTGGTGATGGTCCTCGACGATCCCTGAGCTCCCGGTAGCTTCAATATTTATAAAACAATACAAACACACACAAAGTAAGCTACAAAAAGCTTAGTAAGTCATATACAAATAAGTTTATTACAATCACATTTACAAACAATTCATTCACATATCTCATGACAAAACACAATCGTAATTCCATAATGCTCATATAGCTCATTTAATCTAAGCTCTTTTTTACATATATCACATTTCATTTCCATGTACTCATATATCTCACATATATTCAATTGCACATATACATTCCTTTCAATATCAAATATTGAAAATATCTCAAATGTACCTGAATTGGATATATCTTAACGTAATCATACGTTTTTCAGAGTGCCCGTTGAACCATTCGGAATCAAACAGGATACATGGATAGTTCAGAAAGCTCGTACAATGCCAACATCCCAGACATGGTCTTACATGTAATCAAATATCGATGCCACTGTCCCAAATAGGGTCTTACACAAAATCAAATACGATGCCAATGTCTTAGACATGGTCTTACACGTAAAACTCAAATCGATGCCAACGTCCCAGACGTGGTCTTACACAAAATCAATATCAGATTTTATGTCATGACATATGTATCCTAACTATTCCTAGGTTCGTACGGGGCTTTTCGAACGTCATCACATTTTTGGAACTTTCTCAAATTTCATATATTCATCTCTAATAATCATTTATCACAATTAAATTACATATAAACAATAATAATTCGATTCAAATACATTTATTTGTATATAGACTTACCTCTTACGGGAATGAATGGACACGAATAGCTATTCAAGTACTTCAATTTCCCCGATCTAATTCTGTTTTCTTTGGTTCTTGATCTAAACACATTTAAATTTAATTCTTTTATTCACCAAATCATTCAAATCAATCCTTAGACACATATTTAGGGAATTTTACAAATTAGCCCTCATATTTTTACATTTTGACATTTTAGTCCCATTTTCACAAAATTACAAAATATGCAAAATCTCACTTTATTATAGCTTTGCCGAATTTTCATGGTGTTCATATAAGCCCATATATCACATAAATTTCACATTTTAGTCCCTCAATTTCTCATTTTCATAATTTAGCCCAAATTACACAAATTCATCAAAAATTCAAAGACAAAATATGTTAATCTAACACATATCTTTCATAATTCATCAAAAATCATCACAAAGCTTCCAATTTCATCAATGGAACATTTCAAAATCATCCTTAAATTCTAAAATTGAGGTATGGGCTTTATAAAATGCTAAGCAACGATCTCAAAAACATAAAAATATCAAAAACCAAAGCTAAAACATACCTTAATTGACAATCATAAGTGTCGAACCCTATTTTTCCCATAAAATCTCTTTTTCTTTTGTTATTTTCGGTAATAAGAATGAATGAATTAATAATTTCTATGTTTTGTTTTAATATAATAATCTTATAAATATAATTATCAAATTAACCTTTAAAATAAAACATTTAATTCACCTAACCATGTCCATCATTGTCCACCACTATTGTAAATGGTATAATTGACATGTAGGTGCTTCACATTTCCTTTTTATTGCCATTAAACACCTTCAACAAATAGAATACAACTTTTGCATTTTACGCGATTTAGTCCTTTTTGCAAATTAAACACTCAAACGATCAAATTTTCGTACGAAACTTTCAAACATGTCAACTCACATACTTTAAGCACAGAAAATAATATTAAATTATTTTTTGACTCAAATTTTTGGTCTCGAAACCACTATTACGACAAGTGTCTAAACCGAGCTGTTACAACTCTCCCCTTTAGGGATTTTTGTCCCCGAAAATCTTAACGTTAAACAGAGTCAGATGTTGTTGTCTCATACCATCTTCAGGCTCCCATGTAGCCTCTTCCACTCTGTGTCGATGCCACAATGCTTTTACTAACGAAATTCTCTTATTTCGCAATTCTTTCATCTCATGAGCTAAGATACGGATCGGTTCTTCTTCATATGACATATCAGACTAAATTTCTATCTCAGACAAAGAAATTACATGTGAAGGGTCGTATCTATATCATCGAAGCATCGATACATGAAACACATTGTGGATCTTTTCTAGCTCAGATGTAACATCAATCTATATGCAACTGGCCCGACTCGCTCGATGATGTCATACGATCCGATGAACCGACTCAATTTGCCTTTTCTATCGAATAGAAATAGTTTTTTCCAAGGAGGCACTTTTAGAAACACTTTGGCACTGACTTCAAATTCAATGTCTTTTCATTTTAAATCCGCGTATGATTTTTGACAATCGGAAGTTGCTTTTAGACTATCACGAATCAGTTTCACTTTTTGTTTAGTTTCTTTTATCAAATCAACCCCGCATATCTTATTTTCACTGAGTTCTGACCAATATAATGGTGTTCGACATTTTCTACCAAATAAGGCTTCGTACGGTGCCATTTTAACACTCGATTAAAAACTATTATTATAAGCAAATTCAATCAATGGCAAATATTGTTCCCACGTACCTTCAAACTCAAGAATGCAACATCTCAACATATCCTTGAGTATCTGAATGATCCGCTAGGATTGACCATCTGTCTGCGGGTGAAAATTAGTACTAAAATGTAGTTTCGTACCTAAAGACTCTTGCAATTTCTTCCAAAATTACGAAGTGAATCTCAGATCTCTATTAGACACAATAGACAATGGCACCCCGTGCAATCTCACAATATCGAAAATGTATAATTTACCTAACTTTTCAAGTGAAAAATCAAATCGTACCGAAATAAACTAAGCTGATTTCGTCAATATGTCAACTACAACCCAGATCGCATCTTTCTTTCTTGGAGATAGGGGCAAACCCGAAACAAAATCCATAGTCACTCGATTCCATTTCCATTTAGGAATCATAATCGGTTGTAACAAACTAGATGGCACCTGATGTTCAGCTTTAACTTGCTAACATATCAAACATTTCGTAACAAAGTTAGAAATGTCTCTTTTCATTCCAAACCAATAGTAATGTTGTTTCAAGTCATTATACATTTTCGTACTTCCCAGATGAACAAATAATCTATTGTTGTAAGCTTCACTCAAAATCATTTGAATCAACTTTGAATTTCTCGGAACACAAAGTCTATCTCAAAATCTCAAACAATTGTCAAAATCAACTCTGAATTCAGAATCAGAATCAGAACTACACTGAGCTCGTTTTGCTAGCAACTCATTATCAACTTTCTATGCTTTGCAAAACTACTGAATTAATAATGGTCTCACTTTCAGTTTAGCTAAAACCGAATCATTATCAAATATAGACAACTAAGTATTCATCACTCGTAACGCAAACAATGATTTCTGACTCAAAGCATTAGCAACAACATTTGCCTTTCCCGAATGATAATCAATCACAAGCACATAGTCATTTAGCAGTTCTAGCCATCTTCTCTGTCACAGATTCAAATCGTTCTGAGTCATCAAATATTTCAGACTTTTATGATTAGAATATACGTGACATTTCTCACCGAATAGATAATGGCGCCAGATTTTCAAAGCAAATACAATTGCAGTTAATTCAAGGTCGTGTGCCAAATAATTCTTTTTATGAGGCTTTCATTGTCTTGAGGCAGAGGCTATAACCTTGCCTTCCTGCATCAAAACACAACCTAGGCCATTCAATGAAGCATCATTGTAAATCATGAATTCTTTACCTGATTCTGGCTGTACAAGTATCGGAACTTTAGTTAACAGAACTTTTAACTGATCAAAGCTTTTCTGACATTTATCTGACCATTCAAATTTGACATCTTTCTGAAGTAATCTCATCAACAGAGTTTTTATCATCAAAAAGCCTTTTACAAACTGTCGGTAATAACCAGCAAGTCCTAGAAAACTGCAGACTTTAGACACATTTCTCGGAGGCTTCCAATCCAGAATAGTTGAGATTTTGTTCGGACCAACTCGGATGCAGGATGCTGACACAATATGACCCAGAAAACCAACTTCACGTAACCAAAATTCACATTTATTGAATTTTGCAAATAGTTGCTTATCACGCAAAGTCTGTAGCACAACTCTCAAATGCTCAGCATGCTCATTTTCATCCCGCAAATAAATCAAAATGTCCTCAATGAATACGACAATAAATTGATCTAAATACGGTCTAAAAATTTTGTTCATTAGGTCCATAAAAATAGCAGGTGCATTAGTTAATCCGAAAGGCGTAACTAAAAACTCATAGTGTCTGTACCTTGTTCAAAAAGCTGTTTTCAGAATATCAGAATCTTTTACTCTCAATTGATAATAGCCTGATCTCAGATCTATCTTTGAAAATACAGTAGCACCTTTCAACTGATCGAACAAATCGTCAATTCTGGTCAGAGGATATTTATTCTTTATAGTCACTTTATTCAACTGACGGTAATTAATGCACATTCTTATCGTGCCATCTTTCTTTTTCACATACAGAATCGGAGCACCCCAAGGTGAGAAACTTGGTCTTGTGAATCCTCTATCGGTCATTTCTTGCAATTGAGACTTCAATTCTTTCAACTCGATCATAGCCATTCTATACGGAGCTATCGAAATCAGAGTAGTACCCGGCACTAGTTTAATGCCAAATTCAACTTCTCAGATCGGAGGTAATCTCAGAAGTTCTTCAAGAAACACATCAGGAAATTCACATACTACAGGCACTGATTTAATTTTCTTCTCAGTTGCTTTTGAGTCAATTCACATACAACAGACACTAATTTAATTTTCTTCTCAGTCACTTTTAAGTCAATCACATAAGCAAAGTAGGCTTCATAACCCTTTTTCACATATTTTAGAGCTTTCATTGTAGATATCACAGCAGGCAACCCATTTAAATCACTAGATTCAATTCGAACTATTTTGTCATTCTTACATCTCAAATCAATAGTTTTCTATTTATAATTCACAACAGCATCATGCAAAGTTAGCCAATCCATACCCAGAAGTATACCAAATTCATCAAAGGGTAATAACATCAGATTAGCTAGAAAACATATATCTCGAATCATCAACAGACAATTCTTGCTGACTTTATCAACTAAGACACTTTTGCCTAGGGGGTTCGATACTCTAATTACGAATTCAGTAGACTCTATAGGTAAATTCTTACTACACACTAAGTTCATGCATATATACGAATGTGTAGATCCTGTATCTATCAATGTAATTGCAGAAGTATCGTAAAGAGTAAAAGTACCAGTTATCACATTTGGAGATGAAGCTTCCTCACAAGCTCGAATGGCGTAGGCTCTAGCAGGTGCTCTAGCCTCGATTCGAAAAGCTGTATCTTTAGTAGCTCTTTGACTACCACTCACATTTCCTGTATTTCTGGGAGGACTGCCTCTAGCTGAGGTATTGCTCGGTCTCGAATTCTGTACTATCTCTTATTTAACAGACTCAAGACAGTCCCGAATAAAGTGATCTAATGATCCACATTTAAAGTAAGCCCTGTCATTCAATCTACAACTTCCTGAATGTCTTTTACCACAGTATTTACACTTGGGTCGATCAGATCAGACATTTCCAACACTTGCAACTGAAGTAGCAGTAGCTTTGAAGCGTGAATGTGATCTAGCACGATCTCTGCTCGAATGCCCCATATTAGGCTTTGAATGGCTGTAATCATCTCAAAATTTCTTTGACGCAGACTGAAATGATTTACTTGTGGATCTTTTCTCACATCTCTAGCTTCTGAATCAACCTTTCTTTTTTCTTTCCCGTGTTCTTCATCTTTACATGCTCGATCAACAAGCATAACATATTCTTTGATCTCTTGAATACCGACTAACAGAAAAATATATTCATTTAGACCATCTTCAAATCTTTTACACAAAATTGCTTCAGTTGAAACACACTGCTGTGCATAACAGCTCAATCGAACAAACTCTCACTCGTATTCCGTTATGGGCATACGACTTTGTTTAAGCTCAAGAAACTCTTTTCACTTTTGATCAATGAATCTCTAACTGATATACTTCTTACGGAATTTAGATTGAAAGAAATCCCAGGTTATTTGTTCTTTCGAAACAATAGAAGTTAGAGTTTTCCACCACTGATAGGCTAAGTCTCTTAACAAAGAAACAACACATTTAACACATTCATCGGGAGTACACGATATTTCATCAAAAACTCTGATAGTATCTCAAGCCAAAACTCAGCTCTCTCAGCAACATCATCATTAGTGGCCCTGAACTCTTCGGCCCCATACTTTCTGATTTCATCAACTAGAGGCTTGTTTACCAAAGTTGGATTCACAATCGAAGATATAACAGAAGTCTGAGGGGGATTAGGTGGGGGCGGAGATTGTTAAGTAGCCAGATTCGTATGAATGAAGTCTGTAAAACACTCATTCATCATTTGGGAGAAAGCTTGTTTAGCTTCTCCCTCGTGGCTACTACTTACATTTCTCGAATCAGAACGCACTGCCCCTTGAGCGGGAGCTGGTGCATTACTTTCAACATCATCAGCTATGGCTCATTCGAGGTCCATTACTATATGAAAAACATATCTTATTTGTCAGGATTCATCACACTATCACATTTCAGATATATGGCATGTATAGCTAGATTCACATACACTATGGTAGTCCTAGAACCGACTAAACCATAACTCTGATACCAACCAAATGTAAAACCCCTAACCTGTATCTGTCACCAGAGTAGGGTTAAGAGGCATTACCAAATAAATTGGAACATTTCATGAATAATTCACAAACATATTACACATCATCTTCATATCATAAACATACACCATCAATGAGACCCTTTAAAAGGTCTAAGAGATCTTAAACATAAATTAGAGGAAGGCAAGGACTAAACCGAACACATACGAAATTTTTTTAAACTTAACATTTTTCAAAGGTACAGAGGTCACATGCCCGTGTGGGCAGGTCGTGTGCCTCACACGGCATTACACACGCCCGTGTGTCTAGGCCGTGGCAAAACAGGTGTACATTCTGACTTGTACCACACAGATGAAGACACGCCTGTGTGCCAAGCCGTGTGAAACTTAGGAAGGTTACTGACTTGGGTCACACGACCAACCAAACGCCCGTGTGCCAGCCCATGTGTCACCCACGACCAATAGACACGCCTGTGTGCCTAGGCTGTGTCAAACCTGTAGAGTATACTGACTTAATTTAAAAGGGTACCCCAAGGGACACACGGCCGTGTACTATGACAGTGTGTCACACACGGGTGGGACACTATGACAGCCTGATTTTGGCCCTAATTGGAACGGTGGTTTTGGGACCACGAATTTGGGTCAGAAAAATATTTTAAATATTATTTTTCATGATTATTATATGTGAATTTGCATGTGTGAAACTTTCGTACAAAAATTTGATTGTTTGTATGCTAAAGTTTTGTGATTTAATTTTGAGATTTGAGTGCTTGATTACCAAAAAGGATTAAATTGCATTTATTAAATTTTATGCATGCTATTATGAAAATGTTAAAGTGTCATGTCTTTTGAATATTGGGGTTTTAGATGGCAATTATGCCATTAAGGAATTATATGGACGGTAATGGATAGAAATATTAAGAAGTGTTATATTATAATTAAGGTTAAAGTTGTAAATTAATAATATGTGATTTTATAACAAAACAAAACATAAAAAAATAAAGTTTGCATGTGTTCATCTCTTGGGTGTCGAAACTTCAAAGAAAAAAAGAAAAGAGAAGACTCTCCCATATTCAGCCATTTCTTGCTAAAAATTCAAGGTAAGTTCATGTGATTTTCATTAATTTTGATAGTTTTCGTGATCCTTGTTTAATTAGTTTTAAAGCCCACCTTGAAATTTTTGAAATGGTTGCAAAATGTATGTTCGGCCATGAATGAATGGTGTTAGAATTTAAGTTGGAAATTAGAAACTAAAAATAAGTGTTAGATGAATATATTTTATGTTGTGATTTTATATGATTTTGAACTTATAGGGCCAATTTGTAAAAATAGTGAATTGAGTGGCTAATTTTTAAAATAAATGATTTATGATGCTTTGTATGAGAGAAGGGTATATTCGGCCTAAGTATAGTTTGAGTATATTCATATTGATTTGTATTTTATGAATTTGGAACCAAATTGTTAAAGAGTAAATTGTAAGGGCGATTTTGTAAACTGCATATTATGTAATTTTTTTTAAGTGAAAATAAATTGGTTAATTGATCAAATAAGTTCAATTTGTTTTAAAAATTCAAGCTCAAGATCAAAAGAGGCCGAACTTTGATCGGGGAAAATCGAAGCTAGCTGAGTAGCCAATATAATCGTACGAAAATACCCAAGGTAAGTTCTTAAGCTATCGAAAGAAATTACTTTTGCTTAGAGATAAAATGAATGTAATAAATTGAAATGTTTGATTTTTTTTTATATATACATACAAATGCCGAATGGAAATGGAATTACTTGATGTGTAGTAGCTATGGTATCTCATTGTACCGAATGTGACTTTGAATGGTTGAGTTGTGGTAGCTATGGTATTATTGAAATTTGCCGATTGTGTTATGGAGTAGTGAATTGATCTAGTTGTTGTATATTGAAATTGCTGAATATGAGTTTGATTGGGAAGTGATAAATCAAAGACATTGTTAGTAATTCGATTATTGAATTATGGTATAATCTATGTATTTGAGTATTCGGGCTAAAAAGCCTAGCAGGCCTCGTGCCAGTGAGTTAAATCAGGCTCTACGCCTAGCAGGCCTCATGCCAGTGAGTTAAATTAGGCTCTACGCTTAGCAAGCCTCGTGCCAGTGAGTTAAATCAGGCTTTACGCCTAGCAGGCTTTGAGCCGGTGAACCGTATTAAGTTTTATGCTTAAGGGCCTAGTGCCTATGTAAATTTGAAGTGTTAAACGAGACTTAAAGGTTTGGATGAATCGGATTAACAAATACTGAATTCAGGTATGTAGCCAATAGGGTATATGTGAAGTAGGGCTTTCGGCCATTTGAATTTTGTTTATGCATTTAATATTTTAAGATATGGATTCGAGACTTAAGTGTTTGATTGAATGTGAGTATATATTGACTTAGTACATTCGATTGAATGTGAGCCTAGATTGATGGGAATGTTCGGTTGAGTGTGAAGTTATACAACATTTTCATTTCCGGCTATATGAAATAATTTGATTGTTTAGTTGAAATGTTTAATTGCTTAAATCTTACTAAGCTTATGAAAGCTTACTTTGGATGTCATGTTTCTATGTTTTATAGATTTTGAATCCAACTACAAGCTCGGGGATCGTCAGTCAACTCATCACACTATTTACTGCTTGGTACTCAATGTTTTTATAAAACTTAACTATGGCATGTATAGGTTGGAGAACTTTTTAAATGAATGATATTTTGGTTATGTATATAAATGTAAGCCATGTGAATATGGCTTCTTTAAATTGTTTTTAACCGTCTTAAGCTTTAATCTATGTTTGAGCTTAGTATAATTATTAATGTCTTGATAATTGGATAGTTGAATATCTATATGCGAATAGTTTGAGGCAATATTGGCATTGGTATTGGATATGTTATTTTATTTTAGGTGTAAATCTTATTTGTAAATTTTGAGTGAAATGAACATGCTAATTTGGTGTTTGTACCTATAAATAATGAGAGTGTGGATACATTTGACTATTAGCATGAAAATGGAGTTATGAAATATGTAATATATGCTCTATTAAAATTATTGAGTTGTGCATTATATCTTTGTTGAGTATAGTTGATAAAGTGAGACATGAAATGACATGGGAAATTGATGTGGTTGTATATTCGGTTAAGGCTTGATATTATTACCAAATGAATAGTAACACCTTTATATGGTGCATAATCAGATCAAGGCATGTTTGGTCATTCATGAGCATGTACATGTTTTATTATTATTATTATTATTATTATTGTTGATTGTGTATTGTTTCGCTTTAGTATATAAATTCGTTTTTGGTTAACTATAGTGTTAAATAAAATGCTCGCTTTATAATATGCATTTATGCATGTGGTTATACTTAGGAAATGTTATTAATTGTAAAGTGACTATTGTTTTATGTTTGGTTTATGGTATAAATGTTAAATGATTGCCCTTTGGTTTTGAGCAAATGGTATAAATGAATGACCATATGAATAGTGAATGTATCGGTGATTGTTTGAAGGATAAGCTTGTCCGGTAATACCTCGTAACCCCTCTGGCGACAGATACTGGTTAGGGGTGTTACAGACACACGCCCGTGTCTCTGCTCGCGTAGACAAAAATAGGCCACTCGAAAAGCCAACTTTGGTTCCTGATTTGGGTCATTCGTATAAGCCAAAGCTAATACATTTCATATCAATATTCCTCAACCAATTCACAACCAAAATATGCACAATTCATATCAAAACACAAGTCAAAATTCATACAAAGACTTATGAAACATAATTATTTTATACGACATTCAATCTCATGATAAAATTTACTACTTTCACATTCAAACACATATTAAATTGACCATTTCTTTTGGTCATTCAAAGACACCAAAACATACCATTTTCCAAACACAAAATCTGTACCAAACCAAACCATATTTTTGAACCATAGGCTAGCCATATCACATGGCATAACATATATACATATCAAAACATATCTCCAATACTTCTAGCCTATACATGCCATACTTCAATATTTACAATTTGAAGAAGTACCAAAATAGAGTTTGATAGTGTGGTGATGATCCTTGACGATCCTCGAGCTCCCGGTAGCTTCGATATCTATAAAACAATGCAAACACACACAGAGTAAGCTACAAAGAGCTTAGAAACTCATATACAAATAAGCTTATTACAATCACATTTATAAACAATTCATTCACATATCTCATGACAAAACACAATCCCAATTCCATAATGCTCATATAGCTCATTTAATCAAAGTTCTCTTGCACATGTATCACATTTCATTTCCATGTACTCATATATATCTCACATATATTCAATTGCACATATACATACCTTTCAATATCAAATATTGAAAATATCTCAAACGCACCTGAATCGGATATATCTTAACATAATCATACATTTCTCGAAGTGCTCGTTGAACCGTTCGGAATCAAATACAATACGCAGATAGTTTAGAAAGCTCGTACAATGCCAACGTCCCAAACGTGGTCTTACATGTAATCAAATACCGATGCCATTATCCCAGATAGGGTCTTACACGAAATCAATTACGATGCCAATGTCCTAGACATGGTCTTACACGTAAAACTTAAATCGATGCCAATGTCCCAAACATGGTCTTCACGAAATCAATATCGGATCCTATGTCATAACATATGTGTCCTAACTATTTTGAGGTTCGTATGGGGCTTTTCGGACGTTGTCACGTTATCGAAACTTTCTTGAATTTCATATATTCATCTCCAATAATCATTTATCACAATTAAATTACGTATAAACAATAATAATTCAATTCAAACACATTTATTTGTATATAGACTTACCTCGTACGGGAATGAATGGAAATGAACGGCTATTCAACTACTTTCAATTTCCCCAAATCTAATTCCATTTTATTTGGTTTTTATCTAAACACATTCAAATTTAATTCTTTTATTCACCAAATCATTCAAATTAATCTGTAGACACATATTTAGGGCATTTTACAAATTAGGCCTCATATTTTCACATTTTGACATTTTAGTCCCATTTTCACAAAATCACAAAATATGCAAAATCTCACTTTACTATAGCTTAGCCGAACTTTCATGGTGTTCATATAAGCCCATATATCACATAAATTTCACATTTTAGTCCATTAATTTCTCATTTTCACAATTTAGCCCAAATTACTCAAATTTATCAAAAATTCAACGACAAAATATCTTAATCTAACACATATCTTTTATAATTCTTCAAAAATCATCACAAAGCTTCCAATTTCATCAATGGAATATTTCGAAATCATCCTCAAATTCTAAAATTGAGGTATGGGCTTTATAGAATGCTAAGCAACGATTTCAAAAACATAAAAATTATCAAAAATTGAAGCTAAAACATACCTTAATTGACAATCACAAGTGTCGAACCCTATTTTTCTCATAATCTCTCTTTTTATTTTGTTATTTTTGGCAATAAGAATGAATGAATTAATAATTTTTATGTTTTTTTAATATAATAAGCTTATTAATATAATTACCAAATTAACCTTTAAAATAAAACTTTTAATTCACCTAATCATGTCCCTCATTGTCCACCACTATTATAAATGGTATAATTGACATGCAAGTGCTCCACATTTCCTTTTTATTGCCATTAAACACCTTTAACAAATAGAATGCAACTTTTGTATTTTACGTAATTTAGTCCTTTTTACAAATTAAACACTCAAACGATCAAATTTTCATACGAAACTTTCACACATGTCAATTCACATACTTTAAGCACGGAAAATAATATTCAATTATTTTTTTGACTCAGATTTCTAGACCCAAAACCAAGGTAGGATACAAATGTTATGAGATTAGGGTTATTGAGATCCCGTATAAGACCATATCTAGGATATGGCATCAACATGTGATTTCGTGTAAGACCACGTCTGGGACATGGCTCTGAAATGAGACTTTGTATAAGACCATATCTGGGTTATGGTATCTATGTGAGGCCTTGTTTAAAACCACAGCTAGGCTATCGGCATCAATGTGAGGTTCTATGTAAGACCACGTCTTGGATATGGCTTTGGTAAGGTACTATGTGTACGAGATTCCCGAGTATCCTTTAGTATTCCAAGCGGTACAACAGGTAATCCAAATATAATGTCAAAGAAATGACAAGGTATGATCATGTTGAAAGAGTACAGGTATGTACACAAAGCTCATAAATAATGAGATTATGAATCGATGAGACCTCATTAAGAAGTGAATGAATGAATGAAATATGATCATGAGTTTTATTGTACATTATGTAAATGACATGATTTTAATTGTATCTATGATACTTGATGACATTGTGATAAATTATATTGTGATAAATTATATTATGTTATGAGTATAATAATGCATGGTTAATGTTGTTAATTATTTACATGCGAACTTACTAAGCATTATGCTTACTCCTCTCTCTTTTCCATTTTCTTATAGTATCGCCAAGCTAGCTCAAGGATTGAAGGACGTTGGAGACTTGATCACACTATCAATTGGAATATTTGGGTATAGCTAGTCTCAACATTTTGAGTATGGCATGTATAGGGACTTAGTCTTTTTTTTTTTGGTTATATGTCATAATGGTTTAGCCAAATGTGTATAAGGCCATGGAAAATTGGCTAATGTTGCTATTAAGTTTAATCAAATGACGAGGCATTTCATAGGTGTAGTAATTTGCATGATTGGGTTGACAAGTATGTGTTGGTTTGAGTGTGATAGAATTGGCATGAGACTGATGTGTTGTTTTCTTGGTTGTGGATATTATGGTTGCCTTAGAATGCTATGATTTGTGCTTATGAATTGGTGTTGGAGTGTATGAGTTTCAGGGAGACAAATGGCTTGGTAAATAGCCTTATTTTTTGTCCACACAGGCATGTTTCTAAGCCGTGTGTAACACACAGTCAGCCCTATAGGCGTATGAATAGGTCATGTGTCCCCTGCAACTTAATTTCTAGTAACAAAATGCCCAGTATGGAGCACACGGGAAGAGACACGAGCGTGTGTCTCAGTTGTGTGGAGGCATGGTCTGGAACATGGGTGTGTGAAGTCTACACCTTAAATGTGGAAATTAAAATCACCACACAGCCTAGCATATGGGCGTACGACTTGGTCGTGTGACCCTATTTTACTGATGACATCATAAATAGAGAGTTACACAGGTTGAGGACATGAGCGTGTGTGTCCACACGGCCTACCCACACAGGGGTGTGACTATTCAAATTATGATAAATTTTTTAAGTGTTCCAAGGTTTCCAGTTTAGTCTCGAACCACTCCCGATGTATGTTTTGGGCCTCGTAGGTCTGTATAAGGGATGATATGCATGTGTATGAATGGTTTTAAATTGAATGAAATTTTCTAACTTGGTTTTGTACGATTGGTTATTTTTAAGTCTGGTAATGCCTCGTAACATGTCCCGATGGCGGACTTAGGTAAGGGGTGTTACAACACCTCACATTTACCTTTGCACCACACTTCCACTGCATTTAGCCACCAACCCTTCCAATCTTCCCTCAATTAAAATATTTTGCCTCTAATTTTATTTATTGAGTACTTAATTTTTATACAAAAGTGGTAAGAGAATTTTTCTCCTAAATTTCAAATTTATTTGGTTAAATAATTTTTCAATTTATTGAATTATTAATATTTTATGAAAATTGAATTTTTGAGAAAAAAATGTTTGCATCTTATGTTCAGGTTGATCATGCCTCGCAAAAGAACTCGTGCCTCTGTCTAAATTGAAGACTCACAAAACAAATTTCACTGTAAAGAAGCCAAAGTGAGATACGATAGCATTTCAAGAATCAACAAATGCACCCTGAATAGGCTTTACACTGAAAGAAAACAACTATACTGGTTTCATGGCGTGCATTTGACAAATTGTTGAAGCTCTCAATTAGGAGCTGTTTTGTGAGAAAAGACCTAGTGCAGATGAAGAGTTTGTTCATGAATTTTATATGAATTTAATCCCAAGAGAATTAACGAAAGTTTCTAGAGTTAGTTTGTGAATTTTATGCGAATTTGAGCTCAAGCGAATTAACGGAAGTTTCTGTCTGAGGAATCAAGGTACCAATAAGCTTAAACGCTATTAATGAATTCTTTTTATTACCTAATTTTGAAGAAGATGAATATTCTTCCTTGATGAGAATATTATAGTTCTAGGTTCTAAGTGGACTGTGTCAAAGCATGGAAGTCATACTTGTCGTAGAGAATATTTGACACCAATAGCGAATGTATGGTTCTATTTCATTTGATTTAGCCTTATGCCTATTTCACATGGGACTACAATTTCATTAGAGTGAATGGTCCTGTTATACTTGATTTTAACTACAAAGACCATTGATGTAGGAAAAATCATTCTAAGAGAAATATGGAATTGTACCGTTAGACATTTTGGCCCAACTTTCTTTCCCTTTATGATAACAATTTTGTGCTTGAAAGCTAAAATTCTTGCAAACATAAAGAAGACAGGTTATAGCCAAGGCACAATCATAGATTGGGACCACTATAGAATAGTCAGAGATTCTGTTCTACAGTAACAAGTTGAAGAGAGCGAGGATCCAGAAGAAGAAGAAGATCCCACGAAGATCGAACCAATACAATCAGTTAAAATCCCTGATAAGGCAAAACCAATGGAACCAATAATTGAACCTGACATGGCAACCTTAACATTCAGAACTCAATTGCCTTGCCCAGATCTTCTAGATGAGCTATCAAAATTGAGGGACATATTGTAACATATTTGTAACGCTTGGTTTGTGCAAGTGTACAAAGTCGCTCAAGTAATAAGTAAGTATAAAGAGTTATCATCTCCACAGGGATTGTATTAGCGTAAAGCCAATTAATTATAAAATTATATTCGCAATTCGGTGAATAAAAACTCAAATTGATTGGTAGTGATGATTTAAAAGAATTAAAATAACTAGATGCAATGATCCTTGATGCAAATTATCCTAAGTATGCAACTATATGAATGAAATAGATTTTAGCAAATTTAACATGATATGTAACAATTCTAACATAAATAAACTAGGACAATTACTCTAATTAAACTTAATTTATTTTCAACATGCTTAATAACATTCAGAAAAATATTCCATGGCAACTCGACCTTTCATGAGTTTGACAACCATTTTAGGATTTCTTAGTATTCATGTGAAGTAACAGGGACGGATTAGGTATGAAACAATTTAATCACACAAATCTAAAAACTATGGAGATAACAGTGTCGTACTAGGGATGTTATGCAACTTGCAATTTAATCGGTTTAAGGATCTAAATTGAGCATGCACGTTTCAATTATGCGTCCATTAGCCGTCGTCTGGTTAGGATCGCTCAGCTAATTCAGGTGTATTTCAATCACATATGAATAAAATACAGACTTGATTTTAATTGAAAACATGATCGATTGAGGCACAAACATTTTAAGCATGAATCAAATAAATATTATTTAATTAAAATAATATCCTAGCTTAAATAAAATTAAGCTTTCATTGTTGAAAACAAAAACAAAAAACTCATAGCAAACATTTAAATCAACTTTAAGAAAAGAAAGATTACATCCTATTCAGACGGCTATCACCCAAGACTCTGAATGGTGAGAACTCCTTCGACTCTTGCTTGCTCCTTTGCTGATGGCTCTCCAAGGTGGCCAACCAAGGTTTCTTGATAGGCTAAATAGCTAAAACCCCTTAAGGAAGGATGGTGGATGGCGTGGGGAGAAGAGAGAGTTGAGAGAAAATGAGAGAAGAGAAGAGAATAGATGAATGAGGGATGATTTGAGAAGTGAGGTGAAGGGTCTTATTTATAGGTGTGGTTGGGGTGTGAGTTTACTAAAAATGGAAGTGTTCATCCACTTCAAATCCTTCCAAGTGTGGCCAACCATATATGTAGGTAAGGTGGCAGATTTTTAGCTTGATTCATGTGCCACATCACGCAGGAGTAAGACTCAGTCTCTAGTGAATCTTCAGGTAAATCTCTGATTCCTTTAAATCTTCAGGGACTTCATGCAATTAACCTAAATGTTGATTTATTAGCCTCCATGTGCAGCCAAAATTAGGGGCTAATTTAGTCCAATTGGGACGGCTTTGTAATTGAATTAAAGCTCTCCCACCTGTCTAAAAATAAGAGAAAAATCAGGGGACCAAACAATGCAAATTAACCACTTTAATTAATTAATTTTACTTAATTAATTAAGCCCAATTTTATTAATGAAACATATAGAAATAATTTATTAAATATAAATTTATATTTTATTATTAAATTAAATCATGCATGGCCTATTTTATAACTTAAAAATAGAATATGCTCAAATTAATATAAAATAAGCCATTTTATGCATAAAAACTATATAATAAAACATAAAATTACATTTTAATAATTTCCATGTCCTAATTTCATTTTTCCACATATTTCATTAATTTAATAAACAATTACTAAGTTTTAGCAATAAAATTAAGAAAAAAGATGGTGAATTATATAGGAAAAATCATATATATTTTCTCGTTTACAATATGCAGTGGCAGCAACAAGCTTACTAGAGAAATACAAAAATATGGGATGACTCAATGAGAAGCGCTCTTATGAAAATATTCAAAGACTTATTTTTTTTTGTGCCTGAGTTTTCAGATTTTATATTTGAACCATCGAAGAGGGAACAATGTGATTCATGCAAAAACAAAGATGTTGGAGCAGAAGATGAGTCAAATTCTAAGGGATCTGCAAATAAATAAAAAAGGGGGATCTTTACTTTATGTTATTTTCTTTCCTAGGTTGTGTTAGGATTAGGTTCTATTAGGATTTTTATTTATTGAATAGTAAAACAAGAGGTGGAATCATAAATAAAAATGAACAAGTTTTAAAATTAGAAGTGTGGCAATATATATACATGTCTAGGATTGGATCTAGAGAGCGCTTGGTACTTAAGCAGTCAAATTGACTCACCTCCTCTTTTTCTAGAATCCTACCTGGTGTATAGTACTATTCACTTCTAACAATGAGGATATTGTTCATCTTAAGTAGGGGGACCGAAAAATTGAAATTATTTCTGTAACACCCCTTACCTGTGTCTGACGCTGGGATAGGGTATAAGGCATGACCGTTCTTAACTTACTCGAATGTGTAAAGTCGAACCATAAAATTTCATTTCTATTTGAAAACTTTTCATACATTCTCTTAAAATCCTTATCATGGACCCATGATGCCCAAAATATAGAACAGGAGTGGTTCAAAACCAATCTAGGAACTTTCGGGCACTTAGAAAATTTTTTCTCAAAACAGGGCCACACGCCCGTATAAAGTGGGACATTCTCATATCGGTAGGCCTTGTGGTCACAAACGTCTATGTCCTTAGCCTGTGTCTAATTTATTTTTCATTTCGATCCTACAGGGGTTTTCACACAGCCTGGCACACGCCCGTGTCCCCAGCCCGTGTTCTTCACACAGCCTCAACATGCTCGTACCTTAGCCCGTGTGTGAAAACCTAGACATTCTATTTATGACTTCAGCACGCAATTCAGGTCACACGGCCAAGCCACACGCCCATGTGCTAGGCCATGTCCTCTACACAGTTGAGACACAAGATCGTGTCTCTGCCAGTGTGTTTACTACTGGGCATTCTGTTTTGCATAATTTAGGTGCAGGGGACACACAACCTATCAACACGCCCATGGGGCTAACCGTGTGTCACACATGGCTTAGACACACGCCTGTGTGCCTACCTGTGTGGAAAAATATAGGCTATTTTCCAAGCCATTTGCCACCCTGAAACTTAATCAACACAAGGCCAACTTCAATAACATATAATATGACATTTATAAACATCTAATACTCAAAATGTAAGGCAATCATATGCCACAAAACATCACATTAGCCATGCATTCTCATCATTCATTTTTCTACTTAGATATGAAACTATAAGCTATCATGAATAACATTCACTTTTCATAATTAAAACTTAATCAATATTAGCCCATTTCCAAAGGCCATTACAACATAACTTGAGTAACATCAAAGCCAACACATTGGGCTACCCAAATGACACATATCAAAATGACAAGGTTTCCTATACATGCCATACTCAAAATAACTAAATTTAGTATACCAAAATGGGATGCTTGATAGTGTGACTTCGAGCTCCGATAGACGATCCCTGAGCTAGTTTGGCAAGACTACAAGGAAAAAGGGAAAGAAAGGGAGTAAGCATAATTGCTTAGTAAGTTGCATGAAATAAAAATAGCAACATAAATCATGAAATGAACATTCAAAAAAGGTATCATGAAATGTCATATAAATTCTTTACTCAATAACACAGCTTACTCATGCTTTTTTTTACCGACACATTCATATCATTTCGTAATCTTACTCATGCTTTTCTCACCATCATACTCATATCATTATGTGATCAATTTCTCATAACTTAGTCATATACATTTGTATCACTCATTACAAAACTTTAGTCTTTCTCGTTAAATTCATGGACTTGAATACTTTTCCCGTTAAATTGTTTAGAATACTGAAGGATACCCGAAATGTCATTCTCATGATAAGATGCCAAAGTCATATCTTAGATATGGTCTTACGTAGGATCTCAAGTCGATACTGAATCCATATCCCAGATATGGTCTTACATGGAATCTCATGTCGATGCCGAAGCTATATACCAGATATGGTCTTACACAGGATCTCATATCGATATCGATGCCATATCCCAAACATGGTCTTACACAAGATCATAAACTGATGTCGATGCCATGTCCCAGACATGGTCTTATATGGGATCACTCTTAGATGCCAACTCCATGTCCCAGACATGGTCTTACAGGGGATCTAAGTCTCATCTCGGTGCCGATGCCATGTCCCAGACATGGTCTTATACGAGACCACATGTTGATGCCAATGCCATGTCCCGGACATGGTCTTACATGGGATCTCAATTCGGTGCTGATGCCATGCCCAGACATGGTCTTACATGGGACCTACAAATTCTTATGTTAAGACTACAATATCCATCGTATTCCTTAAAATTTAATCGGGATTCCTCAACTATAACTTCATCTTTTCTTGGTAAAAATCATATTAATCAAATTCATGAAAATAAAATAAATTCATAGAACATCATCACAATAATTTTCATAATGCATAACACTAATTTATTGCATACAACTTACCTCGAATCCAAAATGCGGGTGAATATGCAATTTAATCCACCACCTTGTTTTTCCCCCGGTTTTGGTTTGGGCTTCGTGTTTCTTGATCTATAATGACAAATTAAGCTTATTTAATATTCACATTGGCTAAGTATCCCATAATTAACACTTTGGAAAATTTATAATTTTGCCCCTAAATTTTTACATATTTGCAAAATGGTCCCTAGGCTTGTAAAATGAAATGCACTTATTTTCTTAATTACCTAAGCCTAAACAAACCATTCATTACTCATAACAGCCCCTATTTTTTATAAATTTTCACTTTTACTACACCTTTTACTATCTTTACAATTTGGTCCCTATTAGGGATTTTCATGAAAAATCACCTAGTAAAAGATGTTTACTACACTTTAAACTTTCATATTCTACCACTAGGCATAAAACTACTTCCATGTCAGGCATGGGTATATTTTTAAACATAAACCCTAGCTCAAATTAGTGGTAGAAATAGCTAAATTAAACTACGAGGATTTCAAAAATACGAAGAACATGAAAAACGGGGCTAGATTGCACTTACTTGTGAGCTTAAAAATGAAAGGAACCGTAGCTATGGAGATCTGGAAATTTTGGCACCCATAGGAAGAAGATGGACACAATTTTGCTTCTTTTTCCCTTTTCATTTCATTAATTAACCAAATGACCAAAATGCCCTTATACCCTTTCTTTAGAAAATTTTCCTTTCTTGGGCATTTTTGTCCATCATGCTAATAAATGATTTAATTACTAAATAAGGACCTCTAATAATTTTTATAATGCCAATTCATCCTTAAAACTTCTAGAAACTCATACTTTGCAATTTTTACAATTTAGTCCTAAAGGACAAATTAATCACTATTTCATAAAAATTCCTTCATGGAATTTTCCCACTATCATGCAATAATGTCATAAACTTAAAAATAATCATGAAATATATTTTTTACTTCAGATTTGTGGTCTCAAAACCACTATCCCAACCAGGCCCTAATTCGGGCTATTACAATTTCCTCTTAGAATAAATATTTCTTCTAATTATGGTTAGGTTATATTTTGTTCAAGAATTTGAAATTTTATTAAGTAGGTTAAACTTCAATATGGATAAAGTTCTATTATTTTAATAATTGGATGTTAGCTGAATTATGACATAAATGTACTCTTAATAAAGTATGTAAATCATACCATAAATGTACACCCTGAATTTGGGCCTAGTAGGAATGGGCCTTGTGCATGGGAGCCGCTAGGAGGCTGCACGTAAAAGTTTACGAGTGCAAAAATTATCGTAAATGAAGGCTTGTTTCAGTGGATTAAGGGCTTTGAGAAGTGTTGGAGAAGTCATGGGTTCAAGCATGGGTTTTGGCAAAAATTTTGGTTTTAAGTGAATAAAACCCTAGATGTTAGTATGTAGGCTTTAAGAATAATTAAGGTTAAATTGTGACACGAAAAGCCTTGTGGCTTAGTGGTTATGGCGTCTTTATAGTTGCAAGGGAGCCTGGGTTCAAGGCTTGGCTCTTGCCAGTTCATTTTGGTTTTTCTTTTAAATGAACTTGGACTTTGGCCTATAGACTTTATAGTTAATTGTGGATTTAATGTGTCCCAAAGAGAGCATGTGGTCTAGTGGCAAGGTGGCGTTAGGAGTATACATGTGGTCTGGGGTTCGAGTGTTAGCATGGTACACTGTGGGGTATTTATTTTGTATCTTTGGACAGCTAGTGGTTGAGTTGGAATTGAACTCTAGAGAAGAGAGCTTGAATTGGTCAAGTGAGGAAATCAAGGAGTGGATCATGGAGCAAATCAAGGGGATGTGGTTTGTTGAGGAGTTGGAGCCAATTTGGGAAATGTGGGAGTGCAAATTCGACAAAGAGGAGGGTAAGTGTCGTTTGCGGTCATTATTTTTGGTATAGTCAAATTTTGGTAGAAGAGTTTTGGTAGGTTCTTTTCACTCATTTTCTTTTGGTACCTTTGCCTTTTTGGTTTTCAAGACTTACTCCGTTCTTAGCCGAAATTGCATTACCATTTAGGCCACCTATTAGCCGATTTCTCCTTTGGTAGTACTCTCCTCTTCTTTCTAATTTTGTTATCTTTCTTTTCTTGATTGCACTGTTCCATTCTCCTTTCTTCATCTCAAACTTTTGTGCCGATTTCTTCAATCTAGACTCTCAAACCTTCACTCTAATAGTTGCCGATTGTAGTTCATTCCTCTGTTGTGTTAGGTATTGTTCTTCTTTTCTCTTCTTCTCTATTATCCTCTTCTTCAATCAGTTTTGAGCCATAGCCAAACCTCCTTATTGTGTTTCTCATCCATTTTCTTTGGCTAGGCCGAATCTTGTGTTTCTTTGCCAAATCATGGTATTTTCTTTGCGACCTACTCTCCTTGCATTTGGTTTTCGATGTGGTAAGGGTTTTTGATCAAATGTAAGTGCACTATTTTTCTCCTTGCTGTTAATTGAGGTCGAATGCTTTTTGATGTTGTTAAAGGTTATCAAGCATGGGTGTAACCACATACAAATGCAATCCTTGTTAATAAGGTTCTTTGGGTAACACAGATATCGACAAGGAGTTCTTTGTGGCTAGCATTTAGTAAGGATTTAGTGAAGCTCAATCGAGTGGGGTAAGTGATAGTGTGGTTTTGGCTTTTGATTAAGGAGGATAATTGTACTAACCGAATGGCTAATGGAATGTCTTGATTTGAACGCAGGTTGCAGTGTTCTTGGATTATTCGTGTGATCTCGAAATTAGGTGTGTACTTGCTTGCAGTATTCGATAATTAGTTAAAAGACGAAAGTATATGTTGTTTTCACTACTATGACTGTAGACCGAGACAAAATGTTAAAACTTCAGTATTTGGTGCCACACGAGTGTGTGATTGCACATGTGGTGAATCGAGCCCATAATATGGGTGTTAGACTATAGAGGCCTCCATGACCGTTTTCATGGGTTAGGGTCGTTATGGGCCACTTGGGCTGAAATGGGCGAAATAGGCCTGATGGGCCCATGAGCCTGTTTGTGTAAATCTGACTGTTAGGTGGAATATAGTGGGGCTTGTTATGTCGCGTACATGGCATAGGTCGTTCTGGGTCTTGGGCCGGAATGGGTTGTGTGGGCCCAATGGGCTCGTGGGCCCCACACGGACGAAATTCTTGATAAGCAGCAAACGTTGAACTGGACCTTGTAAATCACATGGCCATGGTTGATTTTGGCCTAGGTAGACCACACAAGCGTATAGGCCCACTTGGGCCGAGTCATGGGCCTTAGGCCCATTTAGATCATTATGTCTATTTAGGTTACTGAAGTTGTTTGAGACAATTGTAGACCTCCTAGGAGGTTGCAAAATTATCGAAATACCCCTGTAGTGGAAAATTACTGAAATACCCCTATAGTGCAAAATTACTAAAATACACCTATAGTGTAAAATTACCAAAATACCCCTGTAGTGCAAAGTTACCAAGATACCCTTGCAGTGCAATTTGACTGTGATTGTGTGACTATGAAATGAATGATTTGAATGTGATTGTATGACCGATTAGAGGCATGACATACTGCATACATGTTGCATGGGTTGGAATATTGTACGGAGGAAGATCTGATCTGATAGGGTCACACGAGTCGCGTGAGACGACTGTGGGCCCACCGAAAGCCTAGAGCCATATATTTGTATTGATTTGATAAGGTCGCATGGGTCACCCGAGACGACTGTGAACCGCTCGATGGTTGAGTGCTGATCATTTTACCAATGGCTATATGCCACTTATTCTGATTATGGCTGTGTGCCAACCCAATTAAGGCTTTGTGTCGATTATGTTACTATGGTTGAGGGTTTTGTGCCTATTGTATTCTATGATGGATGGCTTTGTGCCGATTATAGACCCGTTATCGATGGCTTTGTGCCACGCATACTACTCTGGCTCTATGCCTTTCTGCTTATGGCTGTTAGCCATTCTATTATTTGGCAGCATTGCTGCGATACTTATGGCCTTTAGCCGTTCTATCTACGGCATTGAGCCGTTCTGTTGACTTAGTGCCGCAACTGGTGCTAAGCTTGGTGTGTTGGATGGGTGGGTTGATTATATCCCCACAGATTATGCAGGGTTGGATGGAGGCAAGCGCAGGGTTGGATGGGTTTAACACATAACATGCATCATACATCATTCATATGATTCTATTCTGATATGGGCTAGGCCAAATTGATTCTGCTATGGGTTGTGACCCAAATGATAATGTATCGGGCTTAGGCCACATGTGTTCTGTTTCTAAATTTGTGATGGGCTAAGGTCTATCTGTTACTGTCTATTGTAATGGGCTTAGGCCCAGATTGTTACTGCTTTTGTATGATTGATTATTTTTAGATAGTAGCGGATTACACACTGAGTTTTTGTAAACTTACCCCGTTTATTAACCTTTCAGGTAATCCCCAGCGTAGGAGGATCGATGCTGCGAGGGACTCAAAGATGGCCACACAACTGCTTTTGGTTGCATTTACGTTTATTTACTTTTAGGTACTTTGATTTTGATTTGGGTTTTAATAAGGCCTCTCTTAATTTCTGGACTTTTTAAATTGGGATTCTATTTATATTGATCTATAACTGTTAGAAGTGGATCACGGTTTTCCAAAACGACAATCGGTTTTCAAAACACTATGTTTTTGCAATATTTTTTAAATGGTTTCACGACTTAATTTCTAAACATCACGTTTTCATAAATCAACTCTTTTTAATTAAGATTCCTCAATAACCAATATTTCCAAAAGGAATAACTTTTCAATGAACCTCGTTTTCAAATAAATTAACGTAGACTTGGTTTTTTACACAAGTTTTAAATGGCGAGGGGTTTTTTTTAAATCTTTAAGAAGGATTTCCAGTGAAAACATGGTTTTCAAAAAACACTTCAATGTGACACACCAGATTTGGGCCATAACGTCCAGGTCGAGTTTGGGGTGTTACAATAAAATTTTTAGTTCCTGAGGAAAGCTAGGCGTTCATGAAAGTTTAAGTCTCTAGAATAGACTTAGTAATTTCTTAAGGCGAGATCCTAGGAAGCATGTAATGTTGAAAATGATTTAGGCAAACTTTTGTTTGGACCATTTGAGCCTTTAATGTAACAACACTTACCCGAGTCTGATGCTGAGACGGGGTACGAGGCTTTACCTTACTGAGTCTTACTATATCTTGAAATCTCGGGCTATAAAATTTCTTTACTTTTATAAACTTATCATTCATTCTCTTAATAATCATATCATGGGCTTACGAGACCTAAAACATATATAGGGTGCATTCTAGAACCAATCCGAGAGCTTTCGAGCACTTAGAAAGTTTCTACCTAAAACAGGGCCACACGCCCATGTGAGATGGGACACGCCCATGTCTAATTTATTTTTATTTTCAACCTACAGGGGTTTCGACATGGCTTTGGCACACGCCAGTGTCCATGGCCCGTGTCCCTCACACAACCTAGATACGTATGTATCAACATCCTATGGAGTATTTTGACTTGAATACCACAATCATCAAAATTGCACACGACCAAGGCACTACCCGTGTGCTCAGCCCGTGTTCTATACTGACTTAACTAAATCGGATGCAGGGGACACACGGCCTATTAACACGCCCTTGAGGCTGATCGTGTGTCACACACGGCCTAGGCACATGCCCCTGTGCTCAATGTTATGGACAATAATAGGCTATTTTCCAAGCCTTATGCCACCCTGAAACATAACCAAACACAAGCCAATTCCATAACACATAACAAGGCATAACATATTCTCTAAATACTCATAATTAAGGCATCCACATACTATTATACACATCATTCTCATCCATTAATACTCTACTTGAACTTGCAATATGCATACTCATGAATTTCATCTATATTGAATAAGATATAAGTTAGGCAATATTAGGCCATTTCCAAAGGCCATTACAACACCACTAGAGTAATATCAAAGCTATACATATGCCATACATCAAAATGACTAATTTTACTATACCAAAATGAATAGCTTGACAGTGTGACTTTGAGTTCTGACTTTAACGATCCCCGAGCTGGTACGGCAAATCTACATGGAAGAGGGAAAGGAAAGAGTAAGCACATAAAATGCTTAGTAAGTTGCATTAATAAAATAGCAACAAAATCATGAAAATATCACTCAAGCAAGTATCATAAAGTTCATGTAATTTCCTTACTCATCTTCATGACTTACTCAATCATATACTTACTCATGCTTTTCATGTTGTATTTCTCATAACATTATACTCTCAATATCTCATACTTACTCGTATATATACCTGCAACACTTAACATGAAACTTTAGCCTTTCTCTGGAAACTTATCAACTTGAATACTTTACTATTCTAAGATTTCTTTAGAATACGGAAGGATACCCGTAAGTCAATCTCATGAAATGATACGAATGCCATGTCCCAGACATGGTCTTACATGGGATCACACATCGATGTCGATGCC
The DNA here is from genome assembly GCA_020496765.1 of Gossypium stocksii. Taxonomy (NCBI): domain Eukaryota; kingdom Viridiplantae; phylum Streptophyta; class Magnoliopsida; order Malvales; family Malvaceae; genus Gossypium; species Gossypium stocksii. Next base: position 65,782,596 of record CM035621.1, read on the forward strand.
ATGTTCCAAACATGGTCTTACATGAGATTGTACTCTGATGTCGATGCCATGTCCCAGACATGGTCTTACACGGGATCTCATGTCAGATGCCCATGCCATGTCCCAGACATGGTCTTACAGGGGATCCTTGTCTCCTCTCAGTGCCGAAGCCATGTCCCAGACATGGTCTTACAAGGGACATTATCTTGGATGCCCATGCCATGTCCCAGACATGGTCTTATAGGGGATCACATCTCGATGCCAATGCCATGTCCCAGACATGGTCTTAAATGGGATCTTAGTTCGGTGCCGATGCCATGTCCTAAACATGGTCTTGTACGGGACCTACAATACTCATGACATGATTACAGTATCCTTCATGTCATTTAAACTTGCATGTAACTTCTCTTTTTATGTTCTCTTCATTTCTTAGTAAAATTTCACATCAATAATTTCATGAATCTCATACATTTCCTCAATGAATCAATGTCATGGAATTTAGCATAACTTATACTAAATTTTATCCATGTCTTCATGGTATATCATAATTTCATATAAAGTCATCATAATGAATTTAAATAACAAAGGAGCTAAATTATTACATACAACTTACCTCGAGTCCAAAATGGGGGCGAATGCTCAGTTTAGTCCACTACTTTACTTTTTCCTCAGTTTTGGTTCGGGCTTCGTGTCTCTTAATCTAAAATGACAAATTTGACTTATTTAGTACCCACATTGACTAAATATCTCATAATTCATACTCCAGAGAAATTTATAATTTTGCCCTTAAACTTTTGCATATTTGCAAAATAGTCCCTAGGCTCGTATAATGAAATGTATTTATTCTCTTGGCTACCGAAGCCTAGTCGACACCTACTAGTGTCTACAAAGACCCACATTGCTCACAATGTCATACTTTTACTACACAATTGACTAACTTTGCAATTTGGTCCTTATTAAGGACTTTCATGAAAAATCACCTAGGGAAAGGTGTTTACTACACTTTAATCTTTAATTTTCTACCACTAGGCATCAAATTACTTGTATGTCATGCCTGGGTATATTTTTTAATATAAACCCTAGCTTAAATTAGTGGTAGAAATAGCTAGATTAAGCTACGAGGATTTCAAAAATACGAAAAGCATGAAAAACGGGGCTTGGAGTCACTTACTTAGAGCTTGAAAATGAAGAAAACCCTAGCTAATGGAGGGCTTGGAAATTTTGGCTGGTACATGGAGAAGATGAGCCTATTTTTGGCTTATTTTCCCTTTTCATTTCGTTAATTAACCAAATGACCAAAATGGCCTTACATTCTTTGAAATTTTACCCTTCTATGGGCATTTTTGTCCAAAATGCTTAAAATTGGTTTAATTTCCAAATAAGGACTCCTAATAATTTCTATTATGCTATTTCATACTTAAACCTTCTAGAAACTCATAATTTGCATCTTTTGCAACTTAGTCCTAAGGGCAAATTAATGACTATTTCATAAAATTTCCTTCATGAAATTTTCTCAATATCATGCAAGTATGCCATAAACTCAAAAATAATCATGACTATATTTTTTTATTTTATTTTTTTCTACTTCAGATTAGTGGTCTCGAAACCACTGTTCCGACTAGGCCCTGATTCGGGCTGATACATTTAAAGCCAACCTTGATGAATTTTTATCCTTTGAAACCCAACTTTGAGACTATATGACCTAATTTTATTTGAACCTTTGCAATTTTAAGCTTTCACTTCTCTCATAATTATCTTTAAATTGTCCTAAACACTAGACTCAGTATTATTCAGCATATTGTTTGAAAATAAGTTTGAAGGAGTTGAAAAGAAGTATCAAATTCTTACAAAATTGTAGGACATATAGCAAAATACTCGAAAAAAAAGAACATATATGCTAGAAAGAAATAGATATCCAAAATAGCAGGCAAAAGCAAAACAAGTTGGTGTATCGAAGATAATTATTCCTAAGGTCCAATATAAGTTGAGTCTAGGGTATTTTAGCCTAAATTTATCTATCTTTTCCCTACCCCTAGCTTAGCCACATTATAACCTATTTTAAAGACCTATTGATTTAAGTTTCTGTGCTACCAACATTAGTATAGAGAAACTGCTATGTTCAACATATGAAGGCATAAATTAAACTTGATGATTGCAGCTTAATCTTAAATAAGGGAATAAAATCAAATTGGTAGGGATTTAACATGTCTTTATTAAGAATGCATTTAGTTTATTTTTGCTATCATAATAATAATTGAGATTAATTTGAACGATATGTATACTTAAGTAGCATAAATATTAAAATTCTTATTCTTGAGAATAAGTATACTAAATTCATAGTTTTGGGAAGAATGTTGTTTGAAGGAATATTTCAAAAGTTTTTCCAAGAAATTCTTTTCAATTTGTGCATTACTTGGAATGAGCAATTAATTAATTTTGGGGGTGTGAAAACACAAAAATATATAAACCTTTTCATGCCCTTTTTAACTCAAATTCATGCAATTTCATAGTAATTCTTGTTGAAAAATAGAATATAATTATAAAATAATTAAATTGTACTTAAATTATTAACATGTTGAATTTTAATTAATTTTATAATTAATTTTCATAAATTTTCGACAGATTTAAACAAATGGTGAAAATTGGCTCGGCGGACACTGCTAGAAGCACAAAACCATGAAGCAATATCGAGGCAAATTTCTAATGCCGCAAAACCTGGCCTAGAAGTTTAGATCGAATCCCGGAGGTTACATTGATCACCGAAGTGGTCGTGGAAAAAATTTTAGTTTAATAACCCAAAAATCATTACAGTATTTAAGTTACGTAAAATCTTTCAGTTACCAAATCCTGATAAATCAAAATACAGTTATCCAATCCAAATAACATCTACTTGTATTTAACACCAAAGTATCATACCACAGTATTTGAAACAGAACCTTTAGTCTAAAAACGTTTACATAAACTTAAATTTAAAGAAAATACTTTATTAACCAGGAAAAATATGTGACGCTTCTAAGACCACCGACATGCCGAGTCAGAGCTTCGAAAAATGGTAGTGTACCTGAAAGGGAAACACTAAGGGGGTGAGCAACATGAGCTCAGTGTGAGATCAAAACGTATCTACAACAAAATTATTTCCATTTTCAAACTTCATCTATTCAAAAAACATAAATCCATTTTTTAGGTCATTTTCCTTTTTCATTTTCATTTCGGAGAAAACCACATTCATTTCCGAGAAAACCACATTCATTTCCAAATAATTTCATTTCTCTATTTTTATTTTTATTTTCATTTTCATTTTGGAGAAAACCTTTATCGTTTCCAAATGTTTCCTATTTCTCCATTTTATCGTTTCTATTCATTTTTGTTCATTTGATTCATCATGCAATTCATTTCTAGTTTCAATAAGCTAAGAGAAGGGACCGATTAGACATATGCAATTGAGACTCAAATGATTTATAATTAAGTTCCAACTTTTCTCCTATTAATTATAAACTCATTTAGTTACTAATTCATTCCACTATAGTATCTAACTGCACTCTCGCCAACGACATAGCATTATGAAAGCAATTCGATTAGTGTCCATCCAATGACCTTGTCATAAGTGTGTTACCGTCATAGGATATCCTTAATCTTTTTGGGAAAATATTCGTTCTCCCAATATGATCTTATTTTATCTCATGGTAACCATTACATCTTCCTTCATGAAATGTCAATCACTATCAAGTAGTGATCAAGTCATCTATCACAAATACGAACAACTTGTAGCCACATTTACTTTTCATCAACCATGTAATGCCAATGATAAGATATCATTTACCCATGTCTTGGACTATGAATTTCACTAGTGTGAATGACGCTACATACTATAGAAGTCATACACCCACCGCACCAACTTTTGGTTTCTTATCTATTCGAACTCAGGCTTTTACTTACATCAAAGTGTATGAGTCACACATACATAGTCTGTCATCCACTTAGGATTTATGTATTCCACACTATGAATGTCACAAGTGAATAAATCCATAAATGGATTCAGGATCTATTCTTCTTGGCTCTAATCTAATGTACTTTCAATACAATTAGTCACATCTATGTATCTATCTTTTAGGAGTCATCCGCTACGATACCCAAGACAAAAAATCTCCCTAATTGGACTTGATAGACGACAACCAGTGAGCAACCACATAATACCACTTAGTATTATTTAAACATTAGACAACCAGTGAGCAACATTTTCTTCCATTTTATTTTAAGTCCAAAAGCCATATAAGGACATTATACAAAATATTAATGTAATTCATGAATAGTTTTATTAACCAATATTTTTGAAACAATTACAATTATACATTGACAAAAAAACTACACTTAGGAGACCAAATCCAACATGATATTGATCATTTGTAGGTCTACTATTAGGAGTTAATCCTCGAATCGTTTCTGTAGGGCCTTGTATATTTTCTAAAAGCTACTCGAGTACTTCTTTACTCTATGGTTTGAAGTCATTCATGTAACTATTTTCAAGGAAAGTGGCATCTGTTGACAATATAACAATTCGCTTGTTCGGGTTATAAAACAAACCACTCTTTGTTTAAACATTAGACAACTACTGAGCAACATTTCTTCCATTTTATTTTAAGTCCAAAAGTCATATAAGGATATTATACAAAGTATTAATGTAATTCATGAATAGTTTTATTAACCAATATTTTTGAAACAATTACAAGAGTACATTGACAAAAAAAAAAACTACACATAGGAGACCAAATCCAACATGCTGTTGATCATTTGCAGGTATACTATTAGGAGTTGATTCTAGAATCATTTTGTAGGGCCTTATATATTTTCTGTAGTTACTCGAGTACTTCTTTACTATGTGGTTTGAAGTCATTCATGTAACAATTTTCAAGGAAAGTGGCATTCGTTGACATTATAACAATTCACTCTTTTGGGTTATAAAACAAACCACTCTTTGTTTCCTTCAGATATCCTATAAACATGTATAATTCTAGCCATGAGTCCAACTTCCTCACATCTTTATCCAATACGTGGGTTGGACATCCTCAAATCCTTAAATGGTTTAGATTCAACTTCTTATCCTGCCACAATTCGTATGGAGTTTTCAATGTTGCCTTAGTTAACACATTATTTAGAGTATAGCAAGCTATTTGTACCTCATATCCCCAAAAAGAGATTGGCAGCTTTGAATAGCATTGTCGCATAATGAGAATAGAAACAATCGAAGATGAACAACACCATCAGTTACTCCATTATACTTGAAGGTGTCGCACAGTTGAAGGAATCACTTCAAATGTTTATGTGGGTCTTCCTTCATATTCCCCTTGAACTAAAATGTGTTCTGGATCATCTAGATTGTAGTTATCTTTATCTCAAAATTATGGGCATTAACTGTTAGTCCTTCTATACTCACTCACGCAGCATCTAATGTTGAGAGTACGAACTTGCAAAATGTTCGTTAAGCCATCAATAGCTGTCCACATAGATTTACTCTTATTGTTCAAGTGGATCTTCGAACAGTGGTTTCTCTCAAGGGAAATCAATTATCGTGGTTGGATCTTCTTCCCTTATTAGATAGTTACGCCTTAGGAGTTACTTCGAATCAAGGTACGACTCGATTGGGATGCTTCCGCTTCGAATCATAAACTAAACCTAAAATAGAAAAATAAATAAAAATTAGAAAATAAAAGAAATCGTATCTATAAATTTTAACTTTCTTATTTATCTTATTATTTGTAGAAAATAAAATTTTGATTTAATGTAACGACTTGATAGTCGGGGGTGTCAGAAAGTGAAGATAGAAACACTATTCCCCTAAATCGAACCTGTAAAAATTTTATTACATATTTACAAAGTTAGTTTAGTCGGAAATTAAACTTTGGATAGGTAAATTGTATGAAATTAGGAGTTATTAAGGTACAGTGACTAAATCCCGTAAGGGCTAAAAGTTGCATTATAGATTGAAATAAATTAAAGGGACTAAAGTAGCAATTATACCATTAATTAAATGGTGGGATGGTGGCCGGCCAAGTTTTAATGAATATGCATGTGTATATATTATATATTATGTTATAATAATATTAATGGATAATGCATAAAAACAAAACAAAAAGCCATTTCATTCTTTTATTTCACATGCAAAACAATTTGGGAGAGGAGAAAAGAAAGAAGAAATGCATGGCTAGGGACTTTAGGAGTTCAAGCTCAAATTGGCTTGTAACACCCCAAACCCGGCCTAGACGTTATGGCTGAATCTAGCGGCGTCACATGACAGGTGTTTGAAAACTAAGTCATCATGAGAAAACATTTCAGTTCGTTTACTCTTATTTATCTTCTGTTAATTTCAACAATGCTTATTTATTTATTCGATTTGATTAAAACACATTTAATCGCGAAAGCTTTGGAAAACATTTTATTAAAGAAATAATGTTCGTGTTTAGGAAAGATCTTTACTTCTAATAAAACTGTGGTTTCGTGTCAAGTTTTGCAATAATAAAATCATAGAAGCAATTAAAATCCAAAAAAATTAAAGCAAAACCGTCCATAAGTCCAAATTACAAATAAAACCCAATAATCAAATAACCATAATATCGAAAGTTAAACAGTTATAAAAGAGTGGCCACCATCAAGTCCTCCGCTGCACTAAACTGTCTAAGTCTAGGGATTACTTATACAGATTAAACAGAAGGGTGAGTTTACGTAAACTCAACGTGTAATCCCCACAAAAAACATGCATACAATCAGATTAACAAATGCCATTCAGATACAATCATGGGCCTAAGCCCATTACAGATTCAGAATATCAAAGTCATACATTTTCAAATTCAAGCCTATGCCTATTACAGCTATAGATATAGAATTGGGCCTTAGCTCATCTCAGATACAGATGCAGTCAAATAGTCAGAGCAGAATCAAATCCTACCCCCAGCCTCTACGCACCATCTCTGACCATCCCTACACAATATGTGGGGTTTAAAACACCCACACATCCCTACATACCATGTTGTATCAAAATACAGCACATATTAAATGCCTTTCAATACACTTCCTCCAATAATCATTACCTCACCCCAAATGCAGATGCAGGTAAACACACTCAGTGCAAAAGATACAGGATATAACATGCTTACATGCTATTAATCAGTTACAGATATACATATAGAATAGTAATCCTCAGTGCTATGATTTTGCCACAGAACCTTTACCAGTGGAATATACTTCTTCCGTAGAACCTTAACATCACGATCCAGAAGCTGAACTGGCTTCTCCACAAAGGTCAAGTCTGACCTAACACAATCTCCTCAATAGGGACAACATGAGAAGGACCAGAGCGGTAGCGCCTCAACATCGAGATGTGAAACACATCAAGAATACGATCCAACTCCAGAGGTAGCTCCAATTGATAAGCAACCGGTCTCACTCGCTTTAGAATCTAATACGGCCCAATCAACCTAAGGTTCAGCTTGCCCTTTCGACCGAATCTCAAAACTTTCTTCCATGGTGAGACCTTGAGAAATATGAAGTCCCCCACAGAATACTCAATCTCAAGTCTCTTCAGATCTGCATATGATTTTTGCCTATCAAAAGCCGCCTTTAGACGATCCTGAATCAATCGGACCTTATCCTCAGTCTCAAAAACCAACTCAGGTCCCAAAACCCGTCGTTCACCCAACTCAGTCCAGCATAAGGGAGTGCGACACTTACATGTATACAGAGCTTCGTAAGGTGCCATCTGAATGCTAGACTAGAAGTTGTTATTGTAGGCGAACTCCACTAGTGGCAAATAATCCTCCCAACTGCCTCAAAAATTGATAACACAACTCCATAACATATCTACCAGTATCTGAATCACCCTCTCATATTGAACATCAGTCTGATGATGGAACGCAGTATTGAAGCCCAACCATGAACCCAGAGCCTCGTGAAAATTTTTCCAGAACCGAGACATGAAACAAGCATCCCTATCAGAAATGATCAAGACAAGTACCCCATGCAGTCTTACTATCTTAGATAAGTAGAGTTTTGCCAACCTCTAAAGGGGAAAGTCTGTCCTAACCAGGATGAAGTGCCCAGACTTGGTCAATTGATCCACGATGACCAAAACAGAATCCTTCCTAGTGGGTGTCAAGGGTAACCCACTAACGAAGTCCATCGTTACTCGCTCCTATTTCTACAAGGGAATCTTAACCTGCTGTAGCAAACTCAAAGGTAAGTGATGCTCAGCCTTAACCTACTGACATGTCAAACAACGAGCAGCGAAATCAGTAACCTCTCGCTTCCACCCTGGCCACCAGTACAGTCCTCGCAAATCTCTATACATATTATTCCCACCGGGATGCATAGCATAAGGGCTACTATGCTCCTCCCTCAGAATTGACTGTCTCAAGTCAGTATCATTCGAAACGTAGATCCAACCATGGAACAGAGTACCCTATCACTATTCAGTCCAAAATCTATAGTGCTGCCACTCTCAACCTGACGGAACCAAAGACCTAAAGATTCATCCCCTAATTGCTTATCTCAAATCTTCTCAATCCAAGTTGGCTTAACCTGTAACTCATCCAAAAAACTCCCATCATCAAGTAGGCTAAGGAGAGTAAACATCGCCCTCAGATCGACCATTGCCCTACAGCTCAATGCATCGGCCACTACATTAGCCTTACTGGGATGGTACTCAATAGTACAGTCATAGTCCCTAACCAGCTTAATTCATCTACGCTGCCTAAGATTCAACTCCTTCTATTCAACTCCTTCTAAATAAGAAGGTACTTGAGGCCTTTGTGATCAGTGTAGATGATACACTTCTTACCATACAGATAGCACCTCTAGATTTTCAAAGCAAAGACCATAGTAGCTCGCTCGAGGTCATGCGTCGAATAATTTGCCTCATGCGTCTTAAGTTGACGAGACGCATAAGCTACAACCTTACCATTCTACATCAAAACACAAACCAGTCCCACATGCGACGCATCACTATAAACCATAAACTCCTTTCTAGGTTCAGGTTGTATCAAAACGGGAGCCCGAGTTAGAACAGACTTGAGCTTTTCAAAGCTCGATTGTTGTGCATCAGTCCAAACAAACAAAACACCCTTACGCAGAAGCTTAGTCAAAGGTGCTGTAATTAACGAAAAACCCTCAACTAAACATCGATAATATCCTGCCAAACCCAGAAAGCTACAGTTTTAGATACACATTTGGGCTGTTTCCAATCCAACACAGCCTCAATCTTTCGAGGATCGACTCAGATCCCCTCAGTAGAAACTACATGTCCTAGAAAAGTTACTTCACGTAGCCAGAATTCACACTTACTAAATTTAGCATAGAGCTGCTTTTCTCTCAAAATCTGAAGAACCACACTAAGGTGCTCGTCATGCTCATCCTTAGTCTTAGAATAAGCCACTATGTTGTTGATAAAGACTACGAAGAATTGATCCAGATACGGTTGGAAAATACAGTTCATCAAATCCATAAACGCTACCAGAGAATTTGTCAGTCTAAAAGGCATAATTAGAAACTCGTAATGTCCAGATAAAGTCCTAAATGTCATATTATGTACATCAGCTTCCTTAACCCTCAACTGATGATACCCAAATCGGAGGTCAATCTTAGAGAATACTGAAGCTCCTTACAACTGATCAAAAAAGTCATCTATCCTTAGAAGCGGATATTTATTCTTCACTGTTAGCTTATTCAGTTACCAATAGTCAATACACATCCTCATGGACCCATTCTTCTTCTTAACAAATAGTATCGGTGCTCCCCACTGGAAAGGATGAACCCATGATCCAACAACTCTTGAATTTGAGCCTTAAGCTCCGTAAGCTCCATCGGTGCCATTCGATAGGGAGCGATAGACACTGGAGCTATACCAAGAATAAGCTCAATCCCAAATTCACTTCTTGATTTGGAGGTAATCCCAGTAGCTCCTCAGGAAAGACATCTAGAAAATCCCTTGCAGTTCTGATGTCCTTAATAGTAGAGTCCCTGGAAACAGAAACACTAACATAGGCCAAGTACGCCTCACATCCCTTATGAACCAGTTTCTCAGCCATCAGTGTAGAGATCACATTAGCCAAATAATTTTGACGTTCTCCAATCATAACTACCTCATTATCTTCCTCAGTTCTCAAGACAACCCTCTCAGTCGCACAATCCAGACTGACACGATACTTGACCAACCAGTCTATACCAAAAATCAAATCAAACTCCCCAAATAGAAGCTCCATCAAATTAGCCAGAACAACCATTCCTTGAACCTTTAACGAAACTTCCTTATATAGTTTGCTAACCTAAACAAATTGTCCCAACAGACTTAATACCGTGACCTTACTGGAGTACTCTCAACCGATAATCCCAAATTTTCAAAAATAGAGCAGGCTATATAGGAGTGAGTGGATCATATATCTATCAATGCAAAGTAAGGTACATCATAAATTAAAAACGTACCAGTGATGACATCAGGAGCATCTCCATCCTCTCGGTGACGTACAGCATAAACCAAGGCAGGCTATCTCACCTCGATTTGCCCAGCACCTCTGCCCGGTGCCCTCTGTTCTTGACCCATAATATTACAACCCCTAACCTGACCACGGCCTCTAGGTGGCTGCTGAACCACTCTCTGCGACTGTACAATACCAGAACCCAAAGCTTGCACCTAATTAGCCCTCAACAGACACTCCCGAATGCAGTGCTCAAAGGACCCACATCTCAAACATGCCCCAATCCTCCTCCAACACTCACCCTGATGGCGCCTACTACAATCTCCACAAGGTAGAATCCCAATAGGAGCAACAGGGGACCCAGATCTAGCTAGCCCATCAGGTCTGGCCTTTTTTTAGGCCTCTGTACTGAACTCTAGGGCTCCGAATCCCTTTTGTTCTTACCTCCCTCACGATCTCTATTTTGGCGCTCAATGTACTTGACCTCTTCAGCGAGCTTTGCCTTCCCTACCAGGACAGAGAACTTGCTCTCCTCTAGGAAGCTATCAGTACCCTCAAGCTATCCCTCAGCCCATCCTCGAATCGATTACACCTCTTATATTTAAACGCCACCATACCTCCCGCATAGTGGCTTAGTCTTAGAAATTCGACCTCATACTAGGCCACAGATCGGTCTCCCTGTGTGAGATTTAAAAACTCACGCCGATGAGCATCTATGTAGCTTGCTCCAATGTATTTCTCTTGGAAGGCAGACTTAAAGAACTCTCAAGACAAGCGGTCGGGCTAAGTGCCCTCCTTAACAGTCAGCCACCACTGATATGCTTCGTCGCGAAGGAAGGAGACTGCACCCTTTAATTTTTGCTCAAGGGTGCAATCCAAGTCATCAATAATCCGCTCGGTGGCCTACATTTAGCACTCGACCACATTCAGGGCGACTCCAGTGACACCCCTAAATAATTCAACTCTACTGGACCGCAGTCGTTCCGTAACTGACCCTCAGTCCCCAAATCTAGTGTTGGGCCTAGCGACCATCTCTAATATCCTCAACATGGCCTGGGACAGTGCATCGTCCCTAGTCGCACGGTCTTGAGACCCAGTCTCAGTAGCAGGTGAAACCGGCGTCTCACTCGTGTCTAAATTTAGCATACTACCCAGAGATTATTACTCAACTCGAGCCCCTCTACGGCCTCTACCACAGCCTCGAGTACCACGACTGCAGATACCTCGTGCACTCATTGTAATTTTAGAAGTTTATCCACATTAATAATTTTATGCATCATTTACAGTTTTAGTATTTATTAGTAGATGTTTTATGTAAACAGTTTCAGTAATTCAGAGTTTATTTTCGTAAGTCGTGGTCTCTATCAGTTTTACAATAGTCTTAGAGACACCAGCTAAAGTGTTTTTAAAAGTAGGCTATCTACAATGTTTTCAGAATAAACTATCTAAAATGTCAAACATTTTTATTAGTATATAGAAAACTTACAAGATCGATGCCAGAGACTCTGTGTATCACATACTCTATTAAAAAAATTTCAAATTTTTTGAAAATCAATTCTTTAAAAACCAAATTTTGGAACCCAAAATTCACAGCCGACTTTTGCAACCTGACTCTGATACAACTCAATGTAACACTCCAAACCCACCTAGACGTTATGGTCGAATCTTGCAGTGTCACATAACAAGGTGTTTGAAAACTAAGTCGTCACGAGAAAACATTTCAGTTTGTTTACTCTTATTTATCTCCTGTTAATTTCAAAAATGCTTATTCATTTATTCGATTTGATTAAAACACATTTAATCGTGAAAGCTTTAGAAAATATTTAATTAAAGAAATACCGTTCATGTTTAGGAAATATCTTTGTTTCTAATAAAACTGTGGTTTCTTATCGAGTTTTGCAATAATAAAATCATAAAAGCATTTAAAATCCCAAAATTTAAAGCAAAACCATCCATCAATACGAATTAAAAATAAAACCCAACAATCAAATAACCATAATACCAAAAGTTAAGCAATTACAAAATAGTGGCCACAATCGAGTCCTCCGCTGCACTTAACCGTCTAAGTCTGGGGATTACCTGTACAGATTAAGCAGAAGGGGTGAGTTTGTGTAAACTCAATGTGTAATCCCCACAGAAAACGTGCACACAATCAGATTAATAGATGCCAGTCAGATACAGTTTCAGATTCAGGCCTATGCCCATTACAGTTACAGATACAGAATTGGGCCTTAGCCCATCTCAAATACAGATGTAGTCAACCAGTTAGAACAGAATCAAATCCTACCCTCAGCCTCTACACACCATCTTTAACCATCCCTACTCACCATGTGGGGTTTAAAACACCCACCCATCCTTACGCACCATGCTGTACCGAAATGCGGCACATATTAGATATATTGTAGTTGAGCTGCCAGATAATAGGAATAAATGCCTTTCAGTACACTTCCTCCAATAATCATCATCCCGCCCCAAATGCAGATGCAGATAAACACACTCAGTGAAAAACATACAAAATATAACATGCGTGCATGCTATTAATAAGTTACAGACATACATATAAAATAGTAATCAGACATGTGTATAGCTATCATGCTCAAATCATAGTATCAATCATTCAGATTAAACAGATCAGGGTCTAGTTAACCCTTACTGACCCTACAGTGGGCTCACAGTCAATTTGGACGACCCGTGCATCCCTAGGGAAAATTCAAAATTTTGGGCCCGCATGCTTGTACGGCATGATCGTGTGGGCCCACATGCCCAGATTGGCCTTGCCCTGTGTGGATCACATGGCCTGGCCCAAAAACCCACAGCTCGTGTGGACTACCCGTGTTGACTCACACGCTCGTGTGGCCCATACGACCTAATTTGGTCTAGTCTGTGTGTCGCATACAGCCAAACCCAGCCAGCGCATGGCCTGGCCTTCGTCAAATACACGATAGTGTCATCACACACGGCCTACCACACGCCCATGTGGCATTGACAGAATGGTTTTTGGCTTTTGCCAAAACCTTATTTTCTGCATAATGGGGTACACAATTGGTACTGTTTTGATGAAAAAACACTCTCGAGCCACTCAGCACCTAAAATTGTCCAACATCACCAAATTAGTCATTTAAAATGAGACTAAACTGAACTACATCGAGATAGGCAACCCTCAAAATCACCCAAAACCCTTACCTTCAACAAAGCAATAGTGATTTCTCAATGCTAGAATGTCAATTAGTAACCCCCAAATCCTTGATTCTCCCCTAATCATAAAACAAACTTTATTAGTCCATCAATTCATTTAATCAAAATGAAATTCGTACCTACCAAACTTATCGATAACGCACGAAAGGCACTGTAGTAAAGTGACGTGAAAAACTGATAGTAGGTGAAAGGCAAAAATTGTAATCGACAGTAAGAAGAAAGTGTGAAAAAAATGGCAGCAAGGAGAGAATGGAAAAGGAAAATGGTAGAGAATTTTGGAAGCAAAAAGGAAGGCAAAAGATACACTGAATCCCTTATTTTACTCCCATTATCCCCACTACACTCAACTACTCAAAATCCTGATTTTTTTCAAACTCCTACCTGATGCCAATAGTAAAATAGTTCCCTCACTTACACATAGACTAGAAAATAGGACCTCTGATACACTAACACTCCACTTAACCACCAAACCAATAGGCCCATTCTGATATGCACTTACAAAAAAAATAAACTTAAGCCTACTGAACAGGGGTGAGGCTTTAATCAGAGAAACTCTAAAATTTGCCAAAGTCATGGCTTGAACTTGGGACCTCTCACACACACCCAGAACACTTAACCACTAAAGCAAACAGATAGTTGTACATATTTTTTTATTTTTTACCACAATTTACTGAAGCCGGAATATGAAAACTTGGGGTGTTAAATGGTTAGTACAATTTAGTCCTTTTCTTGTAATTTTTACCTTTTTGGAATCTCGGTACCTAGGGCTACCTGACCCATGTTGCAACTTTTAGTATTGTTTAAGATTTTAAATGTTACCGTTATTGAATAGTTTAAGTATTGGGGATTAAATAGATAGATTTTTAAGTTAGAAGTGGAAAAGGATTAAATTGGGGAATTAATTGTTGATTTTAAGCAATAGGGACTAAATTCAAAAAAATCAAAATTAAGGGGTAGAATTAGAAAATAAGGAGCTAAATTTAGTTTAGAGTGAAATTAGTATAAAAATTTGAGGTTAAATATGGATATTAAAATTAGTCTCGATTTAGGGACTAAATTGAGGATTAAGCAAAATATAGAAGAAAAATTAAAATTCTTGTGAATTGAGTGGTATGCTATTAATTTTTTTAATTATTTTGTTCTATAGCAAACGTCATTCCGGAATCCTCGAGTAAGATTGGAAAAGACTAGTTTGATGTCAAGTAGCTCGAAATATATGATTTGTGTTTCTATAATCCAAATTAAGTTATAAACTATTGCATATTGCATTGTTATGTATGGTAAGCATTTGAGGTGAGTACTCCTATACTTTGGGATTAAATTGAATCCATAATTGATTGGAATGGACTAATTTTGCATATTATGAAATGTGTTACTTATGTGGATATTAAGTTAAATATATGTGATAATGTGTATATATATAAGATTGGGACATTTGATGTATTGAAAAGTGAAATGAAACCCTATTCATTATTTCGGGCTAAGTTGGATATAGATGGCATGCCATAGGATAGGAAGAGTTCAGGGATTTCTTCGACCTTAAGTCGATGAGGCACTGGGTGCCAATTTGTTTCGATTTAATCAATGAGACATTAGGTGTCAACTTATATAGCGCTAGGCGCAATCATTACTTCGAATTTATTTGATGAGGCATTGGGTGCTAAACTGGTGTGTCAGTTGGATTTATCTATCCGTTTGAGTTCGAGTCGTGTTAATAGGGAAAATAAACGATAAAATCGATGTGTTTGATATTGAAATGACATGGTTGAGAAATGGAAATGAGATGTGAAATGAAATATGAAATGGTAGATTGTTGTGAATATGAATTGAATTATGATAAATGAAATCATAAATTGGAAGCAGAGGTGAAATATGCCATTGAATGAATTGGTTTCTCAAATGCCATATGAAATACTATTGCCATGTACTAAAATTTGTGAACTCTATTGAATGTGAATAAAGAATGAGTAAAATGGCATTATTGGTTTGATACATATGTTTTATAACATTACTTATTGCATCCTTATATCTTTAACTATTCACATCAAGTTTAAATTGTTCATATTATAGAAATACCACTGAGTTATACGCAGCGTACAATTTTGTTTTCCATGTGCAGGCTAGGTACTTTCAGCTTATCGTCGACTCAATATCCAATAGTGATCTCTAGCTCAAGTGTGGGGATGTTATATTTTGTAATGGCATGTATCTGGGAGGTCCTTTGTTGAGGTTGTTTATAATGTGTTGATATTTTGGTTTTCTTGTTTGATAATAGTCATTTGTATATATATGATTGTGGTTGAAGCTATATTTGGTATGTTAGCTTGGCCTAACGTTTCAGTATATGTTTTTAGCTTAAAGCTTGATATCCTAAGTAGCTAAATGTTATTCAATATTGGCAAATTTGATATGAAAGAAAGTCTTGAATGGTTGATGTGTTGTTGATATGTTTGAAGATATAAAATGTGGTAACAATGAGGGTACACTTCTTAGGCACTTAGACTGATTGTTTTGGCTTGTTTTGAGCATGTTTAATCAAGTTTTGAATAGGTTAAATGACTGGTGAATTGGTTTCTTAGTGTCTAAGTAAACACAAGTTGGCAAACTTGAGTTTTAAGGTACATTTAGGTACACACGGCCTGGGACACAGTCTGTCACACGGCCGTATGTCACGCATAGGCAACACACAGAGGCATCTGCCCTGAACGTGTAGAATAATAGTATAAGTGTAGTTTCCACACGGGCTGGGACACGGCCGTGTGTCTTAAGTCAGTGAGTTACACGGGTAGAGACACAAGCTGGTACACGGCCGTGTGTCTGACTTTGAAAGTCACATAGTCTGGTGTATTCCACACGGCCTGGCCACACAGCTGTGTGTCCCCTGTTTCTAGGCATTTTGAGATTTCACCCTAAACTTCTAGAATTGTTTCAAATTAGTCCCTACCTATTTTTAGACTATTTTTAGGGTCTCGTAAACTTGTATTAAGAACTGTAAGAGCAACTTTACTTTGAATTGGTATGATATAGCATGATTCATTATTAAATTGTATAAGACACGATTATGGAAATATTAAATTAGCATACATCGCTCCTGTATCATGTGATATTAATATTTAGCTTGCACTATTGCTTGCGATGAAATTAAATGTTCTGATTGGTTAGTAATACTCATGACCCTAATCTGACGATAGAGAGGGGTTAAGGGTGTTACAAAACGTGCGAACATTTGACTAGAAAATATCACACCAAAATTATATAAAATTAAGTAAGCGATGTCCGGAAGTACACAGGTCAAATTATAATATAGTAAGTGTTACAACAGAACATAAGGAAGTATTTTGAGGATTGTACCCAATGGATGATGAATTAAATTCTACAATAAAAAGTCTAAATAGTAATAATTAAAACTTATATTATGAGAAACAATAAAATAGATATCAAACATAAACTAAGTTAAACAAATAGAAAATAGATAAACAACTAAATCAGATTAATAGGCAAAAGATTAACTCAATTCAGTGGTTGTAATTAACATCAAAATTTAAGTTTAAATGGAATTAACTATTAATTAACAAGTATTACCTCCCGGCCTCTACTAATTAACTAATCGATAGATACTCGCGTATCTCCCGACCTCACTTTCCTCACCGAGATACATTACGACTTACTTGGACAACTTATCTCCTGACCTCATTCAACCTAGATGACTTCCTAGGGTCATCAATCCTAGGGTTTAAGTACACATAATTTAAAACCAATTAATTCTTGTGGGAAACCCATATTCTTGCGTTAATTACTTCCATGTCCACTTATTAATCTTTTTAGAGACTTAGCCTCTCAAAGATTTAGATGTGATAACTTTTTAGATTTACCCTAAACATGCAAAAGAACACAAGTAAATTAAAATAAGAGAAAGGTAAGAAATTGCTCAATTGATTGAATCAGAAGTGCTCAGAGTTGTGTAATCTCTTGACAATTAACTAATCTTCAATGGTTGAAAAAAAATAAAATAAACTTTTGAATACTTTAATAAAAAAGACTTCGGTTCAAATCGAACCTAGTTGAAAAGAACAGAAGTATTTTTAAATGGAAAAAAATAAACTAAAACGTAAATCTACTAACTATGGCTCCTAAATGTTTGCCTACATATTAGAAATAACCTTTCTATTTATATTGATGTTTAGAAACCCTAATTAGGTCTATTGTAAACCTAATCTCAGAAACTATTGATTGCTCAGAGCCTTGTTAAGTCTTTTGCCCTGCGTTTAGACCTATGTCATGACACAGCTAAGGTGTGTCACAACACGACACCGATTTCTCAAGGTAGGAGTTCCAGTTTCACATTCTGCATCTCGGGATGCTTGTGCTACACACTAATTAAACACATTAAAACTACGTAAGGCCCGAATTGGCCTAATAGGTCAACTAACATCAATTCTTACGTAAAAAAGTTTATTTTGAAAATAATTAAACCTAGGCTACAAAAGCTAAAAATGCAAAAAATAATCATAAAATTACTAGAAAACAAGCCTCCTAAGTATCGAAATATACTAAAATTGCCGCCACGTTTGGCAATAAGTCACATGCATGAAGGTTTAAGTTCTAATAAATGACTTGATTATTCCATGAAGGTGAAATCCTAGGAGGCTTAGCAATTTCGAGAGGACTTAGGCAATTTTGTTGGACTATTTGAGCCTTTTCAAGCCTACCTTGTTGATTACTATCCTTAAAAAGCCTAATTTGAGCTTAATGGATTTTTTTTGTTAACTTAACCATACATATAGTAGATATTCCCTTTTTTAGTATTCCTCTTTATTTTATACCAAATCTTAGACTTAGTTTGTCTTGGACATCATCTTATTAAGTTTGGGGGAATTTAAAGAGTGGTATCTTTTTCTCATTAAATGTTCCTAGTGCTAAATCATATGTAATTGTATGCTCAAATTCATGTCAGCTATGACTAGTTTCAAATATTTAAATTAGCTAAAAAAACTTGTACAATTTGTCTTGTAATGTTCCTGTTGAGAATATAACTGTAGTTAGGAAAATTGGGAAAAGAATTAGGTAACTTTGAAGGATATCTCCATTTATAAAGGGTTAATACATTATTATTTATTAGGACCAAAGCAAGCTAAGTTTTAAGGTTTTTAGCCTATAAATTTCTATTTTAATCCATACCTTAAACTTAGCCATATTACAACCATGTAAAATCCTATTGATCTAAATTTTTATGCCGACTACATTAGTGGAGAAAGATTATTGAGTTTAACTTATGAAGACATTAAGTAAACCTTAGGATTGTTGCTTAGCTTAATCAAAGGCATGTGGATTGATTGGGAAGAACTACTCATACACTCACGAGGAAAGCATTCAAATCATGGCTATGTTAGCATTTTAATACTTGAAGAATTTGGCTTATAAGTGCACTTGTAACCTCCCAAACCCGGCCAAGATGTTATGGCTAGATTGAGAAAGCTACATTAGCCACCGAAATGGCTAAGCTAACTTGCGTTACTTTTTAAGACTTTAAATAAACTCATTTTAGAGAAAACCGTAGTTGTACTTTGAGTTAGCTTAAAAGCATTCATTCATTAGGTCGTGTATGCTTAGGATTCATTTTATTGTTGACAGTGATGTTTTAGACAAACTGTTTGCTCGTCGTTCTTCTTTAAAAAAAACTCAAAGTTAAACTAATGCAGCAAAAAAACCATTTTCAAGTCATTTTGGAAAATTAGTTGCCTTATTGATTTGTTTTTCAAAAATAGTTCCTTTGCAATGTAGTGGAACCTAGGGAACAATATCAAATTTTACTTAAGCTCGATATCATGCATTATCTAGTTATTATGCTTGAGTAATTCATGCGTACAAAAATCCCCAAAAGAAAAGTTATCAAGCCACAAACCAAAAATAATTAAAAATTACAAGCCAAAATCAATAAAGACTTAATAATACTTAATTAAAAAATAATAATCCGAGGTCCAAGTTGATTCTCCGGATGCCGAGTCCGGTCCTAATTTTAAGGTTTACCTAAAAAGTTAAACACTATTGGGTGGTGAGCTTATGAAAAGCTCAGTGTGAGCCGAATAATTATTTAAACGAGCAAAAACATCAAATACAGAGAAACATATTAGCATTAACAGAAGAAAAGAGAACCATCATAGGAATTTCATGTCATTACATAGCCATTATCAAATTAATGTCAAACAGTGTATGAGCATAGGTCATCATTCATTTGAGTAACAATCATTAATTTTGATACCATTCAATACAACAAAATACACTGCGTAGCATAGATCAATAACATTCGAATATGTTGTGTACATGATGCAATGCAAAAAGGTTCCTACCCATACCATCCTCGACACACCACAATTTCCCCTGAACTCGTCTACCAAACTCCAAAACATTATGAGTATAGCTCAATGTGGTAAAACCACCGAATAATCAATAATACAGAAAATCTATCGAATATCAAATAGTGTGATACAATCGCCAATAACATATAATATGCGATAAAATCACCAATCCCCTCGGTACTCCACGAATAATGCGAACTTAATATGCCACTGGTACTCCATGAAACTCCTCTGTCAACCACAAACTCCCAACCCAATGCATGCATTATGTCACACAATCTCATACATAATCATATCTCAATACTTTTCACATTCATTTGACATGCTCATCATGTCCTCAATAATCACATACTTTCAGTAAATGAAAATAGTGTTCCAATCTTTCAAATTACCATTGTGTTGGTATCAATCAATATTGTAACACCCCTTACCCGTATCTAACTCCTGAACTGGGTAAGGCATTACCAAACTTAACATACTTAGTCATACAAAATCGGGCCACAAATGTTCATTCCAACCTAAAAATTTTCATTCGTATTCATAATGTTCCTATTATGGGCCTATAAGACCTAAAACATACATATACAGTGGTTCGGGATTGGACCAGAAGCTTCCAAACACTTAGAAAATTTTTGCTACCGTGTGGTCACACACGCCCATGTCCCTAGTCTATGCGAATTTCATTTTGAACCTACAAGGGTTTTCACATGGCCTGGCACACGCCCGTGTCTATGACCCATGTCCCTCACATGGCCATGACACGCTCGTGTCTTAGCCCATGTGTGAAAACCATGACACTCTATTTATGACGTCAGCAAACATTTAGGGTCACCGGCCAAGTCACATGCCCGTGTGCTACACCGTGTAGTGAATTTAATTCTCGCAATTAATGTGCAAACTTCACACGACCTGGGCACACGCCCATGTCCTAAGGCCGTGTCCGTCACACGGCTGAGAAACATGCCCTATCTCTGTCCGTGTGTTTACTACTAGGCATTCTATTTTGCTAAATTTGGATGCAGGGGACACACGGCATATCAACACGCCCATGGGGCTAACCACTATCACACACGGCGTAGACACACGCCCGTGTGTCTACCCGTGAAAACAAATATAGGGCTATTTACCAAGCCATTTGCTACCCTGAAAAGCAACCACACTTATAACATTTCCAACAACACATAGCATGACAATAATACACCTCCAATATCCACAATTAAGACATCTACACCTCTATTTCATACTACATTCAGCATGCATATACTTCACACATTTCTCCTTCAATTGTGCAAGCTTGCACTTTCATGAATTTCATCATCATTGAATAAATATAACTTAACTAGTATTGGCCAATTCTAATGGCCAATTACAAAATGAAATAAGTAACATCACTAGCCAACACATTGGCTAACCAATATGACATATAACAAAATGACCAAGTTCCTATACATGCCATACCTAAAATAATCAAACTTTACTATGCCCAAAAGAATGGCTTGATGTGTGAATCGAGCTCCGACGTCCTTCGATCCCTGAGCTAGCTTGGCGATACTACAAGAAAAAGGAAAAAAGGAGTAAGCATAAAGCTTAGCAAGCTTGCATGTAATAAATAACAACATAAAATCTTGTCATAACATCCACATATTACATTATGAATTAACACATAATTTTCAAGTGAACATTGACATGGCTTACTCATGCTCATTCTTACTGACCACATATCACACACCGAACTCATTTCTCTTAAGTTTTTCATATGTACATGTATCACTCCATCAGGTAACTTTATCTTTAGTCATCTTTAACATAAACTTTAATTCTTTTCCCCATTGAACCACATGGAAAATCAACGGATACTCAGAAAATGTCATACTGTGACAACCCGGATTAGGGCCTAGTTAGAATAGTGGTTTTGAGACCACAAATTCGAAGTAGAAAAGTATAATTTATGATTATTTTAAGTTTATGACATAATTGCATAATAGTGATAAAATGCCATGAAGAAATTTTTTATGAAAAAGTGGTCAATTTGTCCTCTGGGACTAAATTGCAAAAGTTGCAAAACATGAGTTTCTAGAAGGTTTAAGTATGAAATAGCATTATAAAAATTTTTAGAGGTCCTTATTTAGTAATTAGACCATTTTATAGCTTGATGGAAAAAAATGCCCAAGGAAGGGTAAAATTTTAAAGAAAGACCATAAGGGCATTTTGGTCATTTGGTAAAATTAAGTCATAAAAAGGGAAAATAAGCCAAAAATAAGCTCATCTTCTCCATGTCCCAGTCAAAATTTCCAAGCCCATCATAGTTAGGGTTTCTTTTATTTTCAAGCTCCAAGTAAGTGCAATTTAGCCCCATTTTTAATTCTCTTCATATTTTTGAAATCCTCAAAGCTTAATCTAGCTATTTCTACCACTAATTTGAGCTAGGGTTTATATTAAAAAATATACCCATGCATGACATATGCGAGTATTTTGATGTCTAGTTATAGAATATGAAAGTTTGAAATGTAGTAAACATCTTTCTCTAAGTGATTTTTCATAAAAATCCCTAATAGGGACTAAATTGTAAAAGTATGAAAATGTGTAACAAAAGTGTGAATTGATGAGAAATAGGAGTTGTTATGAGCATAAATAAAGTTCGGCTAGGCTTGGGTAACCAGGAAAATAAATGCATTTCATTATACGAGCCTAGGGACCATTTTACAAATATGTAAAAGTTTAAAGGCAAAATTACAAATTTTACCAAAGGGTTAATTATGGGCTAAGTAGCCAATGCGTGTATTAAATAAGCTTAATTTTTCATTTTAGATCAAGGAACACGAAGCCCGAATCGAAACCGGAGAAAAAGTAAGGTGGTAGACTAAATTGCACATTCACCCGCATTTTGGACCAGAGGTAAGTTGTACGTAATAATTTAGCATTTTGCATGATGAAAATTATTATGATGATATTTCAAGAATTCTATGTATTTCTATGAAATTTATCATTATGAAATTTACAAAGAAATGATGATGAAATAAATGAGAAAGCTTGGTTAAAAGTTAAAGAATACAAAGGGTACCGTAGTCATGACATGAGATATATAGGTCCCGTGTAAGACCATGTATGGGACATGGCTTCAGCACCAAATTGAGATCCCATGTAAGACCATGCCTGGGACATGGCATTGGCATCAACATGAGGTCCCGTATAAGACCATGTCTGGGACATGGCATGGGTGCCTAGGAGAGATCTCGTATAAGACCATGTCTGGGATATGGCGTCGACATCGATATGAGATCCCGTGTAAGACCATGTCTGGGACATGGCTTGGCATCTACATGAGATCCCATGTAAGACCATATCTGGGATATGGCTTTGGCATCTTTCCATGAGAATGACATTACGGGTATCCTTCGATATTCAAAGTACATTAATAGAGAAAGTATTCAAGCTGATTGGTTAATGAGAAGGACTAAAGTTTCATGATGAGTGTTATACGTACATTTGAGTAAGTTACGAGAAAATGAAAAGTAAGCCATGAGAGCGAGTAAGTCATGAAAATGAGTAAATCATGAGAATGAGTAAGTTACGAGAATGAGTAAGAAAGCATATGACTATTTATGATACTCTCTTTGAATGATGCTTCATGATCTATGTAGCTATTTTATTCCATGTAACTCTCTAAGTATTTTAATGCTTACCCTTTTATTTTCCTTTCTTCCTTGTAGATTTGTCGAATTAGCTTGGGGATCAACCAGAGTCGAAGCTTGAAGTTACACTATCAAGCCATTCATTTTGGTATAGTAAAGTTAGTTATTTTGATGTATGGCATGTATAGGATGTTGGTTATTTTTTATATATGTTATTCTGAGTAGCCAAGCATGTTGGCTATCGTTATCACTTGAGTCAAGTCGTAATGGCCTTTAGAAAGGGGCTAATATTGATTAAGTTATATTTTATGAAATGATGAGGAAATTCATGATTGTCCTAGTTGTTACGCCTCAATTTTTAGGGTTTTTGAATTTATGCTTGAATTTATTTTCACATGTCTTGATATGCCGAAGTAGTGAATTGAGTGTAATTAGTGGGCCTTTAGATGGCCTAGGTTTAAGTCTAAAGCCTGGCAGAATTTTAAATCCTTAGGTGAGAATGGATTTTGGCTAAATGGGCTTTTAAGTTATTGTTTGGGTTTTATGGCACAAGTAAGCCTGTGGCAAAGTGGCAAGGTAGTGCCACTTAGAGCATAGGGAGGTGGCGCGTGGTTGCATAAGAAGGAGCTAAGGTTCGAGTCCCTTTGTGAGCAAGGTATTTATTTTATTTTACTGCATGTGCATAGTAAGAGGTGGAATCCAAGTTAAACTCTTAGGGAAGGTGTTTGGGTTGCTCATGGGATTGGATTGAGGAGTGATAAGGGGAGATTATCAAGGAGAAAATTGAGGAGTTGAGTGAGGAGCAAGAGTTGGCCGAATAGGGGATTTTGTAGTTGCAATTTCTGCTAGAGACCTTAGGTGATAGCATTTTCGGCATTGTGGGAAAGGAGTGTGTCGATTTCTTTAAGGCACTCTTTCAGGATTTTAGGACTTTTGAGTTCGGCATTTTGGTAGGTAGGAGCCGACTTCTGCCTTGAGTTTCGAGATTTGCATTTGTGTGTGAGTGCCGATTGGGTAGTGCATCCCTTCTTTTCTTCTTTCCTTTCTTTCCTCTATTCTTTCTTCAAAAGTTGAAAGTCCCTAAACCCCAAATCTTCTCTTGGCCGACTACACAAGGGCCAAACCTATCTTTTTCTTCTCCTCTTTCTTCTTTTCTCCATTGCTTGAATTGACTCACTGAGAACCCTTCTTGGTCGATTGCTTCAAAAGCTGAAATCTCGAAACCTTTAATCTTTTCTTACTGATTTTTTCTTTGGCCGAACCCTCCTTATCTCTACTCTGAAAAGCCGAAACCTTCAAGCCTCTCATCTCTCTCTGTCGCCATCTCTTCCCTTTTCATAACTTCTTCTTCTTCCACCTTTTCTTTCAAAACCAAAACCTCAAACTCTCTTTAGTGTGCTCTTCTCAAAAACTGAATCCCATCTTCTTTTCTCTGTTATTCTTCGAACCCTTTTTAGCCATTCATCTCCTTCTCTTGCATTTTGATTAGATCTACAATAGATCTGAAGTTAGGCTAGTGATTGGTGGTTCTCTCTTCTGTCAAGGCAAGCAAGCAAACTTTTGGGTAAGTGATCTCCTTCCTTATTCTTTTCTTTCAAGTGGTTAATAAAAAGCCGAAACCCCCTAATATTTTTCCACATATTGGCCTTTTTCTTTGGAAACCAATTCAAAGTTTTCTCTTTTTGCCTGCTTGTGATTCCATAGCCAATCTTAGGGGTTGATCTTCATAGCCAATCTTAGGGGTTGATCTTGTGAAGGATGTTAGTGGATAAGTGATCGCAAGGCGATCTAGATCTGTAGGTTGGATTTCGGCAAAGGTAAGTGGATGATAATTTTCTGTAATGTTGGTCGAATACCATTAGGGGTTAGTAGAGGTGGCTTGTAAGCTAAGCCATAAGATTACTATTTCGTTTGGGCTATTGTAGGTTAATCATTCATGAGATCTTGACGTAATTCGCAAATAGGTGTGTAACGACACACTCTAGTAGCTTAGATCGGTAAAAAGTTGAAATGCCAAAATGCTAAAATGCCAGCATGCCAGCATTTCGTGGGCTTGCAAGCGTGCAAATGCTCGTGGGTCAATCTGAAATCGTGAATCTGAAATAATGGACGGTAAAGGCTACTGTGTGCGGTTTCGTGCACTTAGGCTGTTTTAGGCCTCGATGGGCTGAAATAGGGACCAATAGGCTTACGGGCCCATATGGGTAAAAGTATACAGTAAGTGATTTCTGGAAAATTGGATATTAAATCTACGATAATATGTGTAAAAATTAGACTGAGCGGGACACAGTAGCATGTGGGCTCCTTTGGGCCCATTAGGGATTCTAGGGCCCGATGGCACTATATGAATGTATGGACTATTTGAGTCGCTCAGAGCGATGTTAGACCTGCTAGAAGGTTGTATTAAGCATGAAACTTAGAGATATAGCTAAATTACCAAAATACCCCTGAAGGGTGAAAATTACCGTTTTACCCCTAGATGCCAAAAGACTGTTTTACTCCTAGAAATAGCTACTGATTTGCATGTTACTGTATCTAATATTCTGTATGCCATGTCATGTAGTACTCTAATTTGCATGGGTTTGGGTTATGGATAAGGAGGAAGTGCTAAAAGTGGCATTACCACGTAATCTACTTAGAGGCTCTGCCTCGTATTTCTGTTCTAGTGGCTCTGCCACGATTTCTGTATTAGCGGCTTTGTTGCGTCTGTGGTGTGTAGGGCTGGCTGGGTTGAGTTATTCCCTACATGGTATGTAGGGCTGGTACGGATGGTGTGTTGGGTTGGACTGGGCTTGGGTTTTGCATACATACATCTATATATATTCTGTTCTGTATCTGAAATGGGCCCAAGGCCCACTCTATTTTTGAAAAGGGCCAAGGCCCAATTTGATCTGTATCTGAATAGGACTTCGGCCCAGATTGAGTTTTGACTGGTCTTTGGCACTGAGTTTTCACAAACTCACCCTATTATTTCCATCCATGCAGGTAACCCCCAACCATAGAGGACTTGGAACAGCGAGGGATTCGGGGTGGCCACATGATTCATGCTTCTGATTTTTAGTTTTTCTTAAATTTACTTTATTTATATTTTATTTCTAAATTTCATATTTATGCTATAATAAGGCCACTCGAGTATTTGGTTTTGGGTTTATTTTTATTGTTTGTTTTAAAACGGTAGGCTAGGTTATGCGGGTTTTCAAATTTAATCAAATGTTTTTTTTAAAACATACCTTACGTAATGATTGGATAACTCAACAATGATAACACAACAATAAGATCTTTTAAATATGATTTTTTCTTGGTAATAGACATGGTTTTTAAACCTGATAATGTTCATTAATTACAAGCTATTAAACATGGTTTTATTACGAACAACATAACGTTTTGTTAAAAGAAGAGCATAGATAAATCAATGTTCATGTGACACAGCAGATCTGGCCATAAAGTCTGGGCTGGGTTTTGGGTGTTACGCTAGTCGTATGTTTAAGTAGAATAATGATGGATGAGAATAACATGCTTGGTGGCATTTGGATGCCTTACTTGTGAATGTTTATAATGTATATTATGTATGGTTTTACGAGGTTAAATTTTAGTATGAGTTTGATTGTGTTTCAGGGTGGCAAAAAGGCTTGGAAAATAGCCTATATTGTCCACACGGGTTAGGCACACGGGCGTGTGTCTGAGCCATGTGTGACACAAGGTCTGCACCAAGGGCTTGTAGCCCGACCATGTGTTCCCTGCATCTTAAGTAGTTAAGTCAGTATTGTACAAGGGCTGAGCACACGGGCATGTGTCTTCGCCATGTGAAATCAAGTAATTCACAGTGTTCTAACAGATTGGTCCACGGGCTAATGACACATGCGTGTCTAGGCCGTGTGAGGGACACGAGCCATAGACACAGGTGTGTGCCCAGGCCGTGTAAAAACCTATAGGTTTGAAATAGGAAATAAATTCAGCACAGGCTAGGGACATGGGCGTGTGTGACCACACGGCCAGCCCACATAGGCGTGTCCCACCTCACACGAGCATGTGGCCCTCTTTAAATAAAAACTTTTCAAGATGCCCGAAAGTTCCCGGATTGGTTTCAAACCACTCTCGATGTATGTTTTGCGCATCGTAGGCCCATGATAAGAATATTAAGAGGATGTTTGTAAAAGTTTAAAATTAGAGCGAGAATTAAGGCCCAATTTAGTAAGTTTGAGTAAGGTTAAGTACGGCAACGCCTCGTACCCCATCCCAGTGTTGAATTTAGGTAACGAGTGTTACATTTAGTGGTATCAGAGCTATTTTTTAGTTGATTCTAGGACTAACCTAGCACATGCATGATTCTAGCTATACATGCCATACATATATACATATGTGATATGATAGTGTGACAACTTCTAACAATCTAAATATGTTTTCTTATAGCAAATGGATCCCGAACGAGCTACGGCAGATCATGTAGAAAGCAATGCACCGGCTCCTGCTGAAGTGACGGTGCTAACTGGATCAGAAAATAGACCAGCTATAGTTAGTCAGGGAGGAGAGGCCCGGAAGGCCTTCTTCTAAATGATGAATGAGTGGTTCACAGAGTTCGTTCGAAAGAACTCGGCCACTCAACACCAAGCTCCACCCCCTACAATCCCTCAATCTACCTTGACAGCTCCCCAAATTGTAGAGGTAGTAAGACAAGAAAAGCCCTTGGTTGATAGGATACAAGAACAAGGGGCAGAAGAGTTCTGGGCTACTAAAGATGATAACCCGGAAAGAGCCAAATTTTGGCTAGAGAATACCATCAGGGCATTTGATGAATTGTCTTGCACACTTAAGGAATGTATGAAGTGTGTAGTATCTCTTCTATGAGATTCCACTTACCAGTGGTGGAACACCCTTGTGTCAATGGTACCAAGGGAGAAAGTTAATTGGGAGTTCTTCCAAGAGGAGTTTCGTAAGTATATCAGTCATCAGTTCATTGATCAGAAGCATAAGGAATTTCTAGAGTTGAAGCAAGGTCGGATGACTGTAACTGAGTATGAGCGTGAGTTCATGAGACTCAGTATATACGCTCGAGAATGCGTATCGACTTAGGCCATTATGTGCAAAAGGTTTGAGGATGGATTAAACGAGGATATTAAAATGTTTGTTGGTATTCTTGAATTAAAAGAGTTTGTTGTGCTAGTAGATAGAGCTTGTAAGGTAGAAGAGTTAGTCAAAGAGAAAAGGAAAGCTGAGATGGAGTCTCGTGACTCGAGAAAGAGACCATTTGGTAAGTCATTCCAATCCTCCTCCAAGAAGCCAAAGGAATTTACTACACGATCAGCTACTTCAGCAAGGTTCTCCAGTAAGGGTAAAGGTAGACAGTATTTCAGCCTCCAAAGCTCAGACCACCTCCATTGCGAGTGTGGGTAACGCCCGACCCAGTAGACCTGACTGCCCTCAGTGTGGTAGATGCCACCTCGGTGAATGCCAGGCACATGAGAGAGCTTGCTTCAAATGTGGTTCTCAATACCACTTCATTAGAAAGTGCCCTCGAAAAAGATAGAGACTAGAGTGCGAGGTCGAGTAATGCTCCCTCTAGAGGCAAACCTCAGAGAAACTCAGGAACAGGAGTGAGTAGTAAAGGCACACCGAAAGACCAGACTATGAGACCTGAGGGTAGAACGCCAGCAAGGACGTATGCCATTTGCACTCGTGAAGTGGCATCATCACCTGATGTAATCACGGGTACATTTTCTATTCATGAAACTTCTGTTATTGCTTTGATATATCCCAGTCTACCCACTAATATATTTGCATGAAACTAGCCTCTAGCATGAGTATACCCGTAGACTCCATGGAGTTTGTGATAAAAGTCTCTAATCCCCTAGACAAATGTGTGTTGGTAGACAAAGTATGTAGAGATTTCCCTTAAATGATTATGGGTCATTGTTTCCCAGCTAACCTCATGCTATTGCCATTCGAGGACTTTGATGTAATCCTTGGTATGGACTGGCTAACAACTCATGAGGTGATAGTCAATTGTAGTAGAAAGTTTATTAAATTAAAATGTGATAATGGTGATACACTTTGGGTTGAATCAGAGGAATCCGAGAGCTTGCCCATAGTGATTTCTTCCATGATTGCTCAGAAATGTATAAGAAAAGGGTAAGAAAAGGGTATGAAGCTTACCTTGCTTTTGTGATGAATAATACCGAAGAGTCAGAGCTGAAAATGGAATCAGTAGAGTTGAAAATGGAATCAGTGCCAATAGTTTACAAGTATCAAGATGCATTTCCGAAAGAGTTGCTCGGATTACCTTCAGCTAGAGAGATAGAGTTTGGTATAGAATTGGCTCCCGACGTCGCTTATTTTTATTGCTCTTTACAGAATGGCTCCGACCAAGCTAAAGGAGTTGAAAGCTCAGTTACAAGACTTGACAGATAAAGGTTTTGCAAAACTGAGTCATTCTCCATGGGGTGCTCCTATGTTATTCGTGAAATAGAAAGATGGTTCTATGAGGTTATACATTGATTATCAGTAACTTAATAAGGTGGCCATAAAGAATAAGTACCCTTTGCCAAGAATCGATGATTTATTTGACCAGTTGAGAGAAGCCACAGTGTTTTCCAAGATAGACTTGAGGTCCGGGTACTACAATTAAGAGTTAAGAAGGCCGATGTGCCTAAGACTACATTTAGATCAAGATATGGCCATATGAATTTCTAGTCATGCCATTCGGTTTAACCACTGCTCCTGCAGTATTCATGGATCTAATGTACCGTAACTTTCAGCCATACCTAGATAAGTTCGTTGTGGTTTTTATTGACGACATTCTAATTTACTCACATGATGAAAACGAGCATGCCGAACATTTGAGAACGGTTTTGCAAACTCTACGAGATAAGCAGCTTTACGCCAAGTTCAGCAAAAGTGAATTTTGGCTTAAAGAAGTTGGATTTTTGGGCCACATCGTTTCGGGTTATGGCATCAGGGTTGATCCAAGTAAGATCTTGGCAATTGTTGAATGGAAGTCACCGAGAAATGTATCCTAGGTTAGAAGCTTCTTAGGTTTGGCCGGCTACTACCGAAGATCCGTTAAGGGATTCCTATGATCGCTACTCCTATGACAAGATTGTTGCAAAAAGATGTTAAGTTCAAGTGGAATGAAAAATGCCAACAAAGTTTCAAAAAGTTAAAGACGTTATTGACTGAGGCTCCTATTTTAGTGCAACCAGAACCCAGAAAGGAGTTTGTAATTTACAGCGATGCATTCTTAAACAGATTGGGTTGCGTACTTATGCAAGAAGGCAAGGTGATTGCATATGCCTTGAGACAGTTAAAACCTCATGAAAAGAATTATCCAACCCATGATTTGCAGTTGGCTGCAATAGTGTTTGCGTTAAAGATTTGGAGGCACCATTTAAACAGCGAGCAATGTCGAGTGTTCACCGACCATAAAATTCTAAAGTATTTGATGACACAAAAAGATCTAAATCTACGACAACGATGGTGGCTTGAGTTATTAAAGGATTATGAGTTGGTTATCGACTACCACCTGGGGAAGTGAATGTTGTCGTCGACGCTCTTAGTAGGAAATCGCTATTTGCCTTGAAAGATATGAACACACAGTTGACCTTGACTGATGATGGTTCGATTTTGGCATAAATGAGAGCTAGACCGATGTTTATTCAAGAGATTTGTGAAGCATAGTCAAGGGATAAAGATTTACAAACCAAGAAAGCTTAGAGCGAATCGGGTACCGATTCAGACTTTCAGATCGATTCTGATGGTTGTATAAGGTTTCGAGATCGAATTTATGTACCAAAGAATGATGAACTCATTCGGAGAATTTTACATGAAGCACATAGTAGTCGTATGTCCATCCACCCCAACAGTACCAAGATGTATAATGATTTGAAGAAATGGTATTGGTGGTCGAATATGAAAAGAGATATCTCCGAGTATGTTTCGAGATGCTTGATCCGTTAGCAAGTAAAAGTAGAGCACCAAGTACCCTTTGGCTTACTGCAGCCTATCATGGTTTCCGAATGGAAATGGGACCGTATTACCATGGATTTCGTGACGGGCTTGTTGATGACCCCGAAAAAGAAAGATATTATTTGGGTTGTGATTGATAAACTTACAAAGTCAGCCCATTTTATACCAATACATATGGATTATTCACTTGATAAGTTAGCTTACTTGTATATTTCAGAGATTGTAAGACTACACGGAGTACCATTATCGATCATTTCGGATAGAGATTCGAGATTCACGTCATGATTTTGGAAGAAGTGACAAGAAGCTTTGGGTACAAGGCTAAAATTTAGCACCGCTTTCCATCCACAGACCGACTGTCAGTCCGAGAGAGTAATAAAAGTGCTTCAAGATATGCTCAGATGTTGTGTATTGGAATTTCAAGGTAGTTAGGAGAAATACCTACCTTTGATTGAATTTGCCTACAACAACAGTTTTCAATCAAGTTTGAAAATGGTGTCTTATGAGGCCTTATACGGATGTAAGTGTCGAACACCTTTGTATTGGACAGAGCTCAAAGAATATCAGATTCACGGGGTTGATTTAATCAAGGAAACAGAGGAGAAACTGAAAGTGATTCAAGACTATTTGAAAGCCACATCTGACAGACAAAAGTCGTATGCTAATTTGAAACGGAAAGAAATAGAATTTCAAGTCGAGGATAAAGTATTTCTAAAGGTTTTTTCGTGGAGAAAAGTTCTTAGATTTCGTCGAAAAGGCAAATTAAGTCCGCGTTTTATCGGACCTTATGAGATCACTAAGAGGATAGGGCCGGTACCTTGTCGACTAGCCCTGCCATCTGAGTTGGAAAAGATTCATGATGTGTTCCATGTATCCATGTTGTGACACTACTGATCAGACCCTTCACATGTGATTTCCCCGACAGAGATTGAGATACAACCGGACATGACTTATGGTGAAGTGTTACAACCCGATTTAAGGCCTAAGCGAAATAGTGGTTTTAGAACCACAAATCTAAACTAGAAAAATTTATTGCAATTAATCTTTAATATTTACTTTGTGATTGAATGGTTGTGTGAAAATTTCGTTACGAAATTTTATCGTTTGGGTGCTTAATTTAGTATTTAAGACTAAATTGAAATAGGTGAAAAATGTGTGTTCTAGTTCATAAAGGTACTTGATTGGAATGGGTTTTTAAAGTAGAGGTCCTTAAATGGTAATTAGTCCATTTTTTAAATTGTTGGACAAAAATGGACATGGAATAGGTGAGATAAGATTTTTTTTAGTAAGGGCATTTTAGTCATTTTGTAAATAAAAGAATAAACGGGGAAAATAAGCCAACATTTGCTCATAATCTTCTACCTCTTGGTCGAATATTGGTATTCCTCCATAGCTAGGGTTTTGTCATCCTTCAAGCTTGATTGTAAGTGCATCCTAGCCCTATTTTTAATGTTCTTCGTATTTTTGAAATCCTCGCAGCTCGGTTTACCTATTTCTATCATTATTTTGAGTTAGGGTTTATGTTTAAAAATTTACCCATGAATGATATGCATGTATTTTGATGTTTTATGAAAGAATATGAATGTTTGGAGTGTGATAAACATCTTTTACTAAGTGATTTTCGATGAAATCGCCTAAAAGGACTAGTTTGTAACAAGTTGTGAAATGTGTGTAAGTGTGTGATTTAGTGAGAATTGTGGGCTGCTATAAGAGGGAAAAAGGTTTGGCTAAGCTCAAAATGCAAGGAAATTGAATAAAATTATTTTACGAACCTAAGGGCAAAATCGTAATTTTATGAAATTTAGGGGCAAAAGTGTAATTTTGCCATAATATAGTTTTTGAACTAAATTGAATGATGTGATGATTGAATGAGCTAAATGTGTTATTATAGATCGAGAAAAACGTGGAATCGACCTTGACCGAGGCAAAGGTAACGGTACGGACTAAATCGCAAGTTTGTCATATTTTGTATCGAGGTCAGTTTATATGTAAATAATGTATTGTTTTTATTTATGTTATGATATTTTATTGTGATATGTGAAATAAGA
The DNA here is from genome assembly GCA_020496765.1 of Gossypium stocksii. Lineage (NCBI taxonomy): Eukaryota > Viridiplantae > Streptophyta > Magnoliopsida > Malvales > Malvaceae > Gossypium > Gossypium stocksii. Next base: position 65,816,225 of record CM035621.1, read on the forward strand.
TTTAATATTGTACAACTAATTGATAAAAAAACTATGAATTGTGGTTGATGAATTGGAATTAAATGAGGAAATCTCGGTTGAACCTTCGGAATGGAAAAACGTGGTGCTAAGTGGATATGCCACGGTTATACATGTAACATGGTGCTATGTGGATATGTCATGGTTATACATGTAACGTGGTGCTATGTGGATATGCCACGGTTATACACGTTGATTCGAAAACGTGGTGCTAAGTGGATATACACGGATGTACATGTGATTCAAAAAGTGGCACTAAGTGTGTATGCCACGAATACATATGTTAGCCCAATAGTGTGGTGCTATGTACATATACCACGAAGTTTTGCATCAATTACAAAAGGTGGAGCAAAGTTCTTAAACCACCGGATATTGTTACATTCCGAATTGTTCATCCGGAGAAGCAAGTTTACTAAGTGGAATTTGAAGTGAAAAATGTGAAAATAAGTACCGGGATATGAATATATGGGTTTTGAACCATGAGTTCGTTGATTGAATTTTGATAAGGTAAATATGGATAATTGTTATCTTGAAAGTTGATAATAAGAAATTTTATTGAAAGAGGTGAAATTTGGGATAAACAGTTTAAAACAACAGTAGAGGAGTGACTTTGAAAAATCACCAAAAATAGTGGAAATTAAATTAGAATTTACGCAAGACATGGAATTAAATCTTATTGAGTCTATTTTCATATAAAATAAATAGATCAAGCAAGAATTCTATATTTTTAGTTATTTAAATTTTTGTGAGACTGGTTCAGAATGATTTCGTGATCCCCTGTTCTGACTTGGAAAAATCATTAAAAATTGTAAAAAAAATAATTATGGGACATAATTTATATGGTTAGATTCCTTGATGAGTCTATTTAAGAAGAAAAAAATGAGAACATTATTTGAATTCTGTACATAGATATAATTTAATTTTAGTGAAGAGTGGTTAGGACTGTTAGACAGCAAAACAGGGGAGAATTTAATGAATAAACTGTACTAATTGGCCAAACCAAAAATTATGAAATTTTTATGGTAAGAATAAATATGAGTCTAGTTTCAGGAAAAATTATCAGATCTTAATTTGGAGCTCCGTATCTCCGAATAAAAATAATTTAGTGATTGTGACTCGAATGGAAAGCTTGTACTGAAATTAAGTAAACTGTAGATACATGGATGGTTATGGGTGTATAATTGTGGAAACATATTTTTGGGATTTATAAACGTCATTAATAGTTTGTAATTTTTATTATTTACATATTACTTACTAAGCTATAAGCTTACTTCGTTTTCTTTTCCTTGTTTTATTTTATAAAGTGATCAAGTTCGTTTGTGATTTGGAGAAATTGTCAGGGGCTCACCAACACTATCCATCCTTCCTTTTTGGTATTTTGTAAACATATTTTAGTATTATGGCATGTATAGAAGACTAGAATGTTTTGTACTACATTATGTTAATATTACTTGAAATATTGATTTTTAATATTTGACAAATCACTTATATTAAGTTATCATTGTGAATTATTTTTAGTTAAGTTACAAGTTTATGATATAAATGATTGAAATGTTTGAATGAATGATAAATAATTGAAGGATTTTAATTTGAATGATCATTTTAAGTCTCGGTTTATTCCGATTACATGTGTGCTATTCTAGTAATGCCTCGTATCATCTTCCGATATTGAACACGGGTAAGGGGTGTTACATGAAGAACCGACTAAGATTCTAGCTCGAAAAGTCAAACAGTTAAGAAACAAAAGTATTTCCCTTGTAAAACTATTATGGCAAAGACATGGGGTAGAAGAGGCAACATGGGAGCTTGAGGAAAACATGAGAGCTCAATACCCCAACTTGTTCACCGGTAAAATTTTCGGGGATGAAAATCCCTAAGGGGGAGAAACGTGACAGCCCGGATTAGGGCCTAGTCAGAATAGTGGTTTCGAGACCACAAACCTGAAGTAGAAAAGTATAATTTATTATTATTTTTAGTTTATGACATAATTGCATGATAGTGATAAATGCCATGAAGAATTTTTTTATGAAAAAGTGGTCAATTTGTCCGTTGGGACTAAATTGCAAAAGTTGCAAAATATGAGTTTCTAGAAGGTTTCAGTATGAAATAGTATTATAAAAAATTTTAGAGGTCCATATTTAGTAATTAGACCATTTTATAGCTTGATGGAAAAAAAAGCCCAAGGAATTGTAAAATTTTAAAGAAAGACCATAAGGGCATTTTGGTCATTTGGTAAAATTAAGTAATAAAAAGGGAAAATAAGCCAAAAATAAGCTCCTCTTCTCCATGTCCCAGTAGAAATTTCCAAGCCCAACATAGCTAGGGTTTTTTTCATTTTCAAGCTCCAAGTAAGTGCAATTTAGCCTCGTTTTTAATTCTCTTCATATTTTGAAATCCTCGTAGCTTAATCTAGCTATTCCTGCCACTAATTTGAGCTAGGTTTTATATTCAAAAGTATACCCATGCATGACATGCAAGTATTTTGATGTCTACTGGTAGAATATGAAAGTTTGAAATGTAGTAAACATCTTTCTTTAAGTGATTTTTCATGAAAATCCCTAATAGGGACTAAATTGTAAAAGTATGAAAATATGTAGTAAAAGTGTGAATTGATGAGAAATAGGAGTTGTTATGAGCATAAATAAAGCTCGGCTAGGCTTGGGTAACCAAGAAAATAAATGCATTTCAATATATGAGCCTAGGGACCATTTTGCAAATATGTAAAAGTTTAGAGGCAAAATTATAAATTTTGCCAAAGTGTTAATTATGGGCTAATTAGCCAATGTGTGTATTAAACAGCTTAATTTTTCATTTTAGATCAAGGAACACAAAGCCCGGATCGAAACCAGGGAAAAAGTAAGGTGGTGGACCAAATCGCACATTCACTCGCATTTTGGACCCGAGGTAAGCTGTACGTAATAATTAGCATTTTGCATGATGAAAATTATTATGATGATATTTCATGAATTCTATGTATTTCTATGAAATTTATCATTATGAAATTTACAAAGAAATGATGATGAAATAAATGAGAAAGCTCGGTTAAAAGTTAAAGAATACGAAGGGTACTGTGACAGCCTATTTTTGACCCTATTCAAAACAGTGGTTTCGGGACCACGAATCCGAGTCGAAAAATATTCGAATTTTATTTTTTTGTGTTTTAATTGTGTGAATTTTGATGTGTTAAAGTTTCATGATTAATTTTGGGGATTTGGTGCTTAATTACTAAGAAATGATTAATTTGCATCAAAAACTTATATGTATGCTATCATGAAAATATTTAAGTGACATGTTTCTTTAATATAAAGGACTTGAATGGCAAATAAGCCATTTAAGAAATTGGTGTACGGTAGTGGGAGTTAGTAAATGTTATTATGTGCATGTTAATATTTATAATATGAAAGGTGAATAAAATAAATCAAAGAAAATAGGTGATAAAAACAAAGTAAGTGTATATATATATCTATGGACGAAATTGGCCTTTAGATAGTGGAAAGGAAATGAATTTATAAGGGTTAAATTAGTAATCCAATAAGTCTAATAATGGTTAAAGAAATAAAACATGAAATGCATGCATACATTTTCTTGTTTTTGCCGTTTTCATCAAGGGAAAAGAAAAGAAAAAGAACAAGGGCATTCAGCTTTGAAATGTTCTAATTAAGGTATGATTTTGATGTTATTTGTTGTAAATTTTGTGAATTTGAGTTGAAATACAAGTTCTAGTCATAGCCCATGAGAAAATTTTGAATTTGGTTGTGATATGTGCATTCGGCCATGGATGCTTGTGTTTCATTGATGGAATTTTTGATGTTTTGTATTGAGGGTTGATGGTAGATGAGTTTGAGCTTTGTAAACTTGGATTTTTATGGTTTAAATGAGAGTTTGCATTCGGCTAATGTGGTTTATTATAGGATTTTTGTTAAAAATTAGAAACCAATGCCTAAGTGTTAACTTATGCTTGTATGATTGCTGAATAACCCCCTTAGTCAATGAATTGTGTAATTATTTGTAATTTGAGATGATTGAAGTTGTGAATTAGATGATAAGTGGTAATCAGCTAGGGTGTTTATGTGTGTATAGTTGCCAAATGTGGACTTAAGCAATTAGTTGAGTATTTGTTGTTTACATACTTGAATGCAAGGTTTGTGAGAAGTCGAATTATTGGTAAACTTGATAAATTTTGTTAAGGATAAATTTAAGAGTTATGTGCATTTGGTCATTGTAGTTAGGTACAACTTGATGGTGTATTGGTGTTTTGAAATGGAAATATATGCGTTTATAAAAAATTCATGTTCGGCCAAATGTTTATGTAAATGATATTAAGTGGGAATTTTGTGTATTATATATAAAGGTGTATATATTTAATCATAGGATGGTTTTATGACCTTGGAAGAGAGTGATAGTCTGAAGTTGAATTTATGTGAACTTTGGCTTAGTAAAAGTATAATAGAATGGTCGAGAAATAATCTTTGACGAATATATGTGCTTACATTCTTAAGTAAGCACTTATTTTTATGTCTTGAATGAATGATGCCATAGTCGATTATGATGCTTGAGTGATTGACTTGTGACAAGTTAAAAATTTGTTTAATTTAGCTCAAGAGCAAAGAGAGCCAAATTCAGATAGGGGGAAAACAAAACTTGTTGAATAGCCACTCCATAGTTGTTCGACAACCTTCGAGGTAAGTTCTTAAGTGTCTAAGCTTGATTCTTTTGTATGCTTAAGAGTTAAATGAATATAGCAAAGAAAATGCTAATTTTATATGGTCAATGTGTCGAATGAGTATTGAGTTAAGGCTATAAGCCGAATGTGATTAGTAGATCTAATTTGAAATGGATGTGATGATATGATGTGTTTAAAGATCTATTATGAAGAGTGAACTATTCGATGTGTGATATATTCGAAGGATGGGAACCTTTGTGTATAAATATATATTCGGCTATGTGTATATATATATAAGTATATATATACACGTGTGAAATGCAGATTAAGAAGGTATGAGTTGATATGTGTTTTGGTTATCGTAATGTGACATTCGGGCCTTGGCCTAGCAAACTTTAAGCTAGTGTATATTATCGGGCTCCGAGCCTAGCAGGCGTAATGCTGGTGAAGTGATATCGGACTTAAAAGTCTAGCATGCTTATTGCCAGTGATGAAATCAGGTTATTACCTAGCAGGCAAACTGCCGGTGAACTATTAAAAGTATGGGCTATGAGGCTATGTGTTAATACGATATGTGGATTCGTTCCATAAATTAAATTATTCAGGTATGTACAACCTATTTTTGTACATGAGAAATTAAATGAATTAGATGAGTTATGTGAAGTGAACATATGAGAAAGGGTTTTATGTTTATGTTCAATTATGAACATTTGGTCATTGTGAAATTATGCTTGGAATATATATATATATATATAATTATGTGATTCAAATATGGAAAGAATATTATAAATGTGGAAATGGCATTGTATTCTAGTTCATTTCGGATGAATTAAAGTTGGCATTGAAATATTAAAATGTTCATGCTTACATGAATTCGAAAATATTGGAATGACATGTTATAAGTACACATATGTAATTTTGTATATTCGGCCAGATGGTAGTATACGTTGATAATGTTATATGTGATGTTGTATATTCGTTTAATAAGTGGAAATTGTTTTTATGATGTGAGTACTTATATGAATAAGGTTCACAAGTGAGTTAACTGTTTATAATACTTAAGACTTACTAAACTTAATTGCTTACTGTGAATATTTGTGATTGTTCTATTTTATAGATCTTGATTGAAAGCTACGAGCTCGGGGATTCACGTCCAAAGTCATCCACACTATCGTCACTATTTTGGTACTTTTTGATAGTCTACATTTTGAAAGATGGCATGTATAGGCTTAACTCTCTTTTGAAGATAAGTTATATTTTGATTATGTATATATTTAAGCCATGCGAAAATGGCTTGCTCATTCACTAATTATGAATGTATGGTTTGATGAATTTGTGTGGCTGTTACTTTGTAAATATTTGTTGATGTTAATCTGGGCCTAATTATATGAATTAGCAAATGTGTCATAAATTTGGGATAGTCCTATATTCGGTGACAGCTTTAGGTAATTACCAAATGAATTGTATAAATTTTGCATGTTGCATAATCGGCCTATAGCTAAATTGTTCAATAAGGTGTATGTGCATAGTTGATCGAGTAGGCTTTACCTTGTTTAGTATGGATATTTGAAACTTGGTTAGATGAAATGCTTATTTGATATTTATATACATGCTTTCGAGTATGATCATGAAATAGTGTCAATTGTAAAGTGACGTTGTTTTATAATTCAACTAAGATATAAGTAAGTTACATGAACAAGTTTTACATTCGTGAATCACATGCATATGATCATTGATGAATTTTCAGTTGATCCCTTTTTGGATTAGATATTTACTAAATAATTAAGAAAGGCATAGTTAAGAAGTTTAGTAAAGGTTATTTCGTTATTTATGCATGTTCAATAATGAATGACTAGTCTGATCTATCTTCTGATCTGTAATGCCTCGTAACCCTAATCTGGCGACGGATACGGGCTAGGGGTGTTACAGGTACCGTAGTCATGACATGAGATATGTAGGTCCAGTGTAAGACCATGTCTGGGACATGGCTTCAGCACCGAATTGAGATCCCATGTAAGACCATGTCTAGGACATGGCATTGGCATCAACATGAGGTCTCGTATAAGACCATGTTTGGGACATGGCATCGGCATCAACATGAGGTCCCGTATAAGACCATGTTTGGGACATGGCATCGGCATCAATTTACGATCTCGTGTAAGACCATGTCTGGGACATGGCATCGATATCAGTATGAGATCCCGTGTACGAGGATATCTAGGATATGGCTTCAGCATCGACATGAGATCCCATGTAAGACCATATTTAGGATATGGATTTGGCATCTTTCCATGAGAATGACATTACAGGTTTCCTTCGATATTCAAAGTACATTAATAGAGAAAGTATTCAAGCTGATTGGTTAATGAGAATGACTAAAGATTCATGATGAGTGTTACAGGTACATTTCAGTAAGTTAGGAGAAAATGAAAAGTAAGTCATGAAAATGAGTAAGTCATGAAAATGAGTAAATCATGAGAATGAGTAAGTTACAAGAATGAGTAATAAAGCATATGACTATTTATGATACTCTCTTTAAATGACGCTTCATGATCTACGTTGCTATTTTATTCCATGCAACTCTCTAAGCATTTTAATGCTTACCCTTTTATTTTCCTTTCTTCCTTGTAGATTTGCCAAATTAGCTCGAGGATCGACCAGAGTCGGAGCTCGAAGTCACACTATCAAGCCATTCATTTTGGTAGAATAAAGTTAGCTATTTTAATGTATGGCATGTATAGGAAGTTGGTATTTTTTTATATATGTTATTCTGAGTATCCAAGCATGTTGGCTATCGTTATCACTTGAGTCAAGTTGTAATGGCCTTTGGAAAGGGGCTAATATTGATTAAGTTATATTTTATGAAATGATGAGGAAATTCATGATTGTACTAGTCGTATGTTTAAGTAGAATAATGATGGATGAGAATGACATGCATGGTGGCATTTGGATGCCGTACTTGTGAATGTTTATAACGTATATTATGTATGGTTTTACGAGGTTAAATTTTAGTATGAGTTTGATTGTGTTTCAGGGTGGCAAAAAGGCCTGGAAAATAACCTATATTGTCCACACGGGTTAGGCACACGGGCGTGTGTCTAAGCCGTGTGTGATACACGGTCTACACCAAAGGCGTGCAGCTCGACCGTGTGTCCCCTGCATCTTAAGTAGTTTAGTTAGTATTGCCCACGGGTTAATGACACGGGCATGTCTAGGTCGTGTGAGGGACATGGGCCATAGACATGGGTGTGTGCCCACGCCGTGTACGAACCTGTAGGTTTGAAATAAGAAATAAATTCAGCACGGGCTAGGGGCATGGGCGTGTGTGACCACACGGCCAGCCCACACAGGCGTGTCCCACCTCACACGAGCATGTGGCCTTGTTGAAGTAAAAACTTTCCAACATGCCCGGGTGTTCTCGGATTGGTTTCAAACCATTCCCGATGTATGTTTTGGGCCTCGTAGGCCCATGATAAGAATATTAAGAGCATGTTTGTAAAAGTTTTAAATTGGAGCGAGAATTAAGGCCAGATTTAGTAAGTTTGAGCAAGGTTAAGTATGGTAACGCCTTGTACCCCGTCCCGACGACGGATTCGGGTAAGGGGTGTTACACATACACGTGGTAAGATGCCAATGCCATATCCCAGATATGGTCTTACATGGGATCACATGTCGATGCCGATGCCATATCCCAAATATGGTGTTATACGAGATCTATAACGCCCCAAAAAGTTAAGCTTTTAATTTTTGTATTGTGGCTTTAAATACATGTTAGCGCTGCTGGGTTGGTGATTTTGGAGTGTTTTGGGGTCTCTATGAAGTCCTGGGTTCAACCCTTGTCATATGGAAAATTTTTATTTTTAGCATTAGTGGAACCCTTACTTCAGGTAATAAGCCTTTTAAATAATTGTAATTAAAATGGGACACAAGGAGCAATGTGGTTTAGTGGTAAGGTGGCGTTAGGAGTGTGCATGTGGTCTAGGGTTCGTGTGTTGCATAGTGTATGTTGGGTATTTATTTTGCATCTTTGGATGGCTTGTGGTTGAGTTGGAATTGAACTCTGGTGGAGAGGGATTGAATTGGTCAAGTGAGTGATTTAAGGAGTGGATTATGGAGAAGATTAAGGAGGGGGTTATGGAGAGATAAGGGGAGAAAATTAAGGGATTTCAGGTTGGTGGAAGTTGGTGCCGAAATAGGGCCTTTGCTCTTGGAAATTTTGGCTTGTGTGTTGTAGGGATGCCGTTTCTCTTTTAGCAAATTCAGTTTTGGCTTTTTCTTGTGGTAGTCGTTTTCTTTAAAGGGCACTCGGGGTTTTTGATTTAGCTGTTTGCTGTCTTTCCAAGCTCGTTTTACTTTATCGAGATTTTGTTATTCTTAGCTATTGGGTATAGCCGAATATCTTTGGGACCATTTGGGCATTGTTGCTTGTGGATTCTTCTTCATCTATAGTCGTCTATACCTTCTTTGTAGCCCTTCTTCTTGTTTTCTTCTGAACGAATACTCCTCTCCTCTTCTCAATTCTTCCCTTCTTTTCTTGTTCTTTGCCAAGCCTTAGCCAAATTCCTCTAAACCTTAACCGAATAGTTCTTTCTTTCCCTTTAATCTCTAGACACTTTAGGCCGAATCTCTGATCTACCTTTCTTAGCTACATCCTTTTTCTTCTTTCAAGTAGTGGCCGATTACTTCTTCTTCTCCATCTCAAACTCTTTTTCCTCGTTGTAGATTGATTAAACCGGTTGCTTGTTTCTTCAACTCATACTTTCTTCGATCCAATTTCTGGTTAGCAAGCGATCTCACAGTCCATAAGTAAACTCAACTTTCTTTTGTTTTTATTAATCTCTTAAGCCACCCTCCTTCTACACTCTTGAAAAGCCAAACACTCTTTCTGTTGTGGTGTTTCGGTTAGTCATTGATTTGTGGGGTGTGATAGGGTGCAATTGGTACTGAAGCAACCAAAGTTTTTCCATCGTCACAACCAAAGGTAACGTTGAATATGGATTGTGGTGATCGAGTGGGGTGTGTTGACTGCCATCCTTGTTTTGGCCGAATGTTACTACCCCTACTTTGGGGTGGTGTGTTTTCTATAGTTGATTTGTTTGACACATTCAATAGGATTGGGTAATTGTACTAATAGTTTTTCTGTAAATGCAGACAATCGACAAGGATTTGGGATCGGTTCTGGTCAAGGGTCCTAAAGAACTAGAATCACTTCCATACAAGCAAGGTAAGGTGATGGTTGATTTAGACTAAGTGTTGAAAAGAGTACCTGGATTGGATATAGGTTGGTGCTTGAAGGCTTTTCGCAAGAGTTCGCAACAGGTGTGTACTTACACTAATAGATCGTAGAACGGCAAAATGCCGAAAAGCTGAAAGTTTGGCAACGGTTGCCACACGAGCATGCGAATGCACATATGGAAAATTCGATACGATGGTAAAGGCCACTATGAGCGACCTCATGGGCTTAGGCCGATTCTAGGCCAAAGTAGGTCGTGTGGGCCCAACGGGCTCGTGGGCCCCACACGGGTCTTTGTCATGGATATGTGGAAATAATGGACCTGGTTATGTCATTCACATGGCTAAGGCTGATTTTGGGCTTAATGGGCCAAATGAGCATCTGGGCCCCACTTGGGCTACGTGTTGGGCTTTGGACCCAATTGAACATTTTAATTGGAAAAGGTTGCACGAGTCGCGCGAGACGACCATGGGCCTATGGATAGGTCAGTAGGTGTAACCAAACCTTGAATTGCTAAATGATCGTTATGCCCCTAAAAGGAAAAATGACTAAAATACCCCTATGTGATATATGATTGTTTTTGCATGCTATCTATTGTTATGTTTGCATTCATATGTGCCATTATACTGCATGGGGGTGGGTTCATTGATTGGAGGAAGATATTGATATGTTAGCGTCGCATGGGTCGCGCTAGACGACTATGGACCCACTGATGGCCTTGAGCTGATTATGTGATTGGCAGCTCTGCTGTGATATTGGTTAGTGCAGCAACCGGTGCTACATTGGAGTGTGAGGATGGGTGGGCCGATTTAATCCCCACAGGAGTGTAGGGTTGGACAGGAGACGGAGTGCAGGGTTGGTTGGGTTGCACACATTGCATATTCTGATTTGAATATTAATATGGGCTAAAGCCCAATCGAGGCTGTATCGGGCTTAAGCCCAATTGCCACCAACTCTGATATGGGCTTCGGCCTAGATTGATGTGATGCATGTTATGTGATTGATACGGTTACACACTGAGTTTTCGTAAACTCACCCCTCGTTTTAATTTTTTAGGTAACCCCTAGTGATGTGACGATTCGACGTAATGGAGGACTCGGAGGTGGCCACACTATGGATAAATGGTTTTTAAGTACTTTAAATCACTTTGCTTTAATTGTGCTTCTTTCATTTGGGTTTTTATTGTAATAAGGCCTTTCCATGGTTTTTATTTTTAATTTTGGGATTTTATTTTGTTTGAATTGCTTAACCTCTAGTTTTAAGCCTCGTTTTTAAAAGGAAAACGACGTTTTTTTCAAATCCAATGCGAGGACATAAACATTTCCAAAAAACTGCTTCCGCTGTAAATGAATATGAAAGTCTAATGACATTTTTAAAGTAATAAAGGTTTTCATCAACAATATGGGGTTTACAACTAATTCTTAATGCTTAAAAGATTGTGAGCCTAGCTTAATTTTTCAGATTACATATATTTTAAAAAGCTAATAAACAAAAGTGTATGGTTTTTAAGAGAAAAACCTGTTTAAAATCTCGATTTAATAATGTTTTTGATCAAATGAACTTGAAGTTTTCCAAACATCAAAATTTTATGATACGCCATCAATGTGACACTGCCGGATTTGGCCATAACGTCTGGGCAGAGTTGGGGTGTTACATTTAGTGGTATCAGAGCCTGGTTGCAAAACTCGGGCTGTGAAATGGGCTTTAGTTTTTTGGATTTTAAAGTTTGAAGGATTTATTATGTGGCATACTGAGTCTCCAGCGTCGAACCAAGTAAGTTTTCTTGATACTGGAATTTGTTTTAATTTTTGTACTATAAGATACTACTGGGATTACTTTAGATATCAGATTACTAGACTCTTTAGCTAGAGTAGACTAAAAACCGTAGGAAACTAACTCTTAATTACTGCTTTTCATAAAACATCCGCTTAAATTACTGAACTTAATTTGCATAAAATTCCTAAAACAGATAATACATGAAGCGATAATGAGCACTAGAAAGGGTGCCAGAGGCTGCGGCAGAGGCCATGGAGGTACTAGGGCTGGATCTTCAGCATCAGGCCACATGCCCAATATTAAGGCTAAGGAGGCACCGGCTTCACCGGTACTTGAGACGGGGTCATACGATCGAGTAGCTAGGTACGATGCATTGTCCCAAGCAATGTTAAGGATTCTGGAAAGGGTCACTAGGCCCAACACTAGTATAGGAAGCTGAAGATCGATTTCAGAATGACTCTGGTCGATTAGAGCTGAGATCTTCAAGGGTATCACCGGTGTAGCTCCTAACGTGGTCGAATATTGGTTGGAGGCCACAAAAAGGTTTATGGATGACTTTGACTACACTTTCGAGCAAAAATTAAAAGGTGCGGTATCGTTAGAGGAAACCTACCAGTGGTGGCTTATAGTGAAAGAGGGTACTCAGCCTGACCGGGTAACTTGGGAATTCTTCAAATCTGTGTTCCAAGGGAAATACGTGGGCGCAAGTTATGTGGATGCCCAGAGGATAGAATTCTTGAAATTGATTCAGGGAGACAAATCTGTGGCAGAGTACGATGCAGAGTTTCTACGACTCAGTCCGTATGCTAAAGGTATGGTGGCAACAAACTATGAGCACTGTGTTCGGTTCGAGGACTGCCTTAGAGATAGTTTTCGAGTATTGATAGCTCCACAGAGGGAGCAGGATTTTGCGATATTGGTGGAGAAAGCAAAAATCACTAAGGATGTGAAACACATCTAGCGTTTAAATCGAGAAAGAGAAAGTGGCAAAAATAAAAAGGATTCAAAGCCTTCTGGTGCCTTGCAGAGGCCTAAGGAAAGGGTCAGAGTGGATGGGCCAGTCAGAGCTGGCCCCCCTGTTGCTGCTACTAGGGTACCACCTTGTTCTGTTTGTAGAAAAGGCTATGTGGGTAAGTGTTGGAGGAGGACAGGAGCTTGTTTGAGTTGCGAATCGATGGGGTACCGTATCAGGGAATGCCCCAGAAGGCCAGATCAGATACAAGCTACTGGTAGGGGTAATGTACAGCTACTGAAGGGTGGTCAGTAGTCGCTGAGAGGCCGTGGACAGGCCAAGGGTGGAAACGGTTTGGGACGTAGTCGTAGAGCACCGGGCAGAGGTGCAGGACATGCTGAGCCAAGGCAGCCAGCTTTGGTCTATGCTACTCGTCGCTGAGAGGACGGAGATGCTTTAGATGTGATACCAGATACGTTTTTTATTTATGAGGTACCTTATACTGCGTTGATTGACATTAGGTTGACAGATTCATACATTGCATGCACTATGACTAAAACTTTGGGTTATATGTATGAGATTACTGTGAATAAGGTCACTGTGTTAACTCCCTTAGGCCAGTCAGTGGAAGTGAACAAGCTATTTAGGGATGTGCCTTTAGTGGTCAAGGGGTCACCTTTTTAGCGAATTTGATGGAATTGCCTTTTGGCGAATTTAATTTAATTTTGGGGAAGAATTGGCTGGTGAAACACCGGGCAAAGTTGGATTATCCTACGAAATGAATGACACTAAAAACTACAGAGGATGAAGAGGTGGTGGCGATTAGGGAACATCGGGATTACTGGTCAAATGTAATTTCTACATTAAAGGCCGATAAGTTGGTTTGAAAAGGCTGTGAGGCATTTTTGGCTTACATCAGTAGTTCGGATTCTGAGGGTCCCACTGTGAAGGAATTGAGAACAGTTAAAGAGTTTCCTGATGTGTTTTCCAATGAGCTACCTGGATTACCTCCCAACCGAGAAGTTGAGTTTGGAATCAAACTCGTACGTGGTACAGCTCTGGTGTCCATCGCCCCTTACAGAATGGCACCGAAGGAGCTAGTGGAACTTAAAGCGCAAATTCAGGAATTGTTGGATCGAGGATTTACTCAACCTAGTGTGTCTCCTTGGGGAGCATCGGTGTTATTTGTGAAAAAGAAGGATGGGTCCATGCGAATGTGCATCGACTATCGGTAATTGAACAAGTTGACCATCAAGAATAAGTACCCTCTTCCAAGGATAGACGACCTTTTTGATCAGTTATGAGGAGCTTCGATTTTCTCAAAAATTGATCTCCGTTCAGGGTACCATCAATTGAAGGTTAAGGATTCGGATGTCCACAAGACAACGTTTAGGACTCGTTATGGTCACTACGAGTTCCTTGTGATGCCGTTTGGGCTAACGAATGCACCAGCAGCTTTTATGGACCTCATGAACCGAGTGTTCCAACCTTATCTGAATCGGTTCATGGTAGTGTTTATAGAAGACATCCTGGTGTATATGAGAACCGAAGATGAACACAATACACACCTCTGAGTTGTTCTACAGATTTTGAGGGAAAAGCAATTGTATGCCAAATTCAACAAGTGCAAATTTTGGTTTTGAGCAGTCACTTTTCTGGGTCATGTGGTTTCAGCGAGGGGATTAGGGTTGATCCTCAGAAAATTAAAGCTGTGTTGGACTGGAAACCGACAAAGACAGTGCTTGAGGTTCAAAGTTTTTTAGGTCTAGCAGGATATTATAGACGGTTTGTTAAGGGTTTTTCATTAATTGCTGCTCCTCAGACAAAGTTACTGCGTAAAAGGGTATCATTTATTTGGACTGACAGGCAGCAGGAGAGTTTTGAGAAACTTAAGAAAGTTCTGACGGAGGCCCCTGTCTTGATTTAGCTAGAGCCTGGAAAGGAGTTTATGGTCTACAGTGATGTATCACAGATTTGTTTGGGTTGTGTGTTGATGCAGGAGGGTAAAGTAGTTGCATATGCGTTACACCAGCTTAAGACTCACGAGGTGAATTACCCAACCCATGAATTGGAGTTGGCTGCGGTGGTGTTCGCACTAAAAATTTGGAGACATTACCTGTATTATGAGAAGTGTATAATTTACACGGATCACAAAAGTCTGAAATACCTTCTTACTCAGAAAGAGCTGAACCTTAGGCAACGGAGATGGATTGAGCTGCTTAAGGATTATGATTGCACGATTGAATACCACCTTGGTAAAGCGAATGTGGTAGCTGACGCACTGATCTGTAGGGCTATGTCTGACCTAAGGGCTATGTTCGCCTGCTTGAGTTTGTTTGACAATGGTAGTCTACTGGGTGAGCTTCAGGTTAAGCCGTTGTGGATTGAGTAGATTAAAGATAAACAGTTGATAGATGAGACTCTGGGTCCTCGTTTCTGACAGGTTGAGAATAGGGAAACTTTAAATTTTGAGTTAGATAGTAAAGGGGTACTGTGCTTCGGTGGGAAAGTTTGTGTACCTAAGGATACTGATTTAAGGCAGTCTATACTGGAAGCGCATAGTAGTCCTTTTGCTATGCATCCTGGCGAAAACAAAATGTATCGGGATATTTGTGAACTTTACTGGTGGCCAGGTCTTAAGTGCGAGATTACTGAGTTTGTGAGTAAGTGTTTGCAATTTTTGCAATTTTCTAATGCTATTTCATATTTAAAACTTCTAAAATCTCATATTTTGCAATTTTTGCAATTTAGTCTTAAAAGACAAATTGATCACTTAATCATAAAATTTCTCCATAAAATTTTCACACAACCATGTAATCATGTCATAGGCCTTAAAATAATCATAAAACATATATTTCTACTTCGGATTTGTGGTCTCGCAACCACTATTCTGACTAGGCCCTAAATTGGGCTATTACAAATATCATTCAATTTCACATCCTTTACGGATTTTTGTTGTGCATAAATAGCAACCTTTTTCGCACACAATATAACAAATATCTCATTTGTTTAAATCATACATAAGCTTAATATCTCAACACATTATACCATTCAGTCAAACATTCTCATATCTCATAACTCAAATATGCAATTAAAAAATCAATCAAATATTTATACTATCAAACTAGCAATTTTGCCAACATGTCAATCTTTTATGATAAAAACGTACCTGGTTCGACCACTCGCAAAATCAATAATTTGGCTATTAAGCCAATCCAATCAGTAATCTAATTTATCAAATATAACATGATATTTAACATTTTTAAATAATTTTATTGTAACACCCCAAACTCGGCCTAGACGTTATGGCCGAATTTGGCCATGTCACATGAGAGTGTTTTTGAAATCGTGTCTGACAAGTAAAAATTGTTCCAGTTAATTAATCTATATTATGCTTAAAAACGTGTCTCTTATATGCGGAAGCTTTTTTTAAAAACATACTATTTAAGAAAACTGTTTGTTTTTAAGAACTATCAAGTTTTTAACCCAAAATCTAGTCTTATCATGATTATCAGCATGAAAATCCTAAAGTAGTTTAAAGACGAAAATTTAAATCCAATTTCCATAGACCTTAAATTACATAAATAAAACCACAATAAATTAATAACCAAAACAATAAACCATCGGAAACCATCTAAAATGTATTACAAGTGGCCACCGTCGAGTCCTCCGCTACAACGATCCCTCTGCTACTGGGAATTACCTGAACAAATTAAAAAGAGAAGGGGTGCGTTTTCGCAAACTCAGTGTGTAATCCCCACAGACAGCATGCATACAAACATATAACAAATATTAGATAATTCAGGCCTGAGCCCTTTACAGAATCGGTGGGCCTCAGCCCACTCAGAATAGAATCAGATACAATTAGGCCTTAGCCCATACAGATATAGCATTTTTAACGCCCTAATTTTTTGGGTTTTCAAATTTTTGCTTGAATTTATCTTTGCATGTCATGATATGTTGAAGTAGTGAATTCAGTATGGTTAGTGGTCCTTTAGAAGGCCTAAGTTAAGTTTAAAGCCTGGTAGAATTTTTAAATTCTAGACTTAAAGGAGAAGGGGCATTGGCTAAGTGGGCTTTTAATAAAAAGATAGGGTTTAGTAGCACAAGAAAGCTTGTGTTAAAGTGGAAAGGTGGCACCACTTAAAACACAGGGGGTGGCATGTGAAGGCTGTAAAGGAGCTAAGGTTTGAATCCCTTGATGAGCAAAGTGGTGTTTCATTTTTAATACTTATGCATGGTAAGTGATGGAACTCAAGTTGAACTCTGAAGGAAAGTGTTTGAACTACTCATGAGATTCAATCAAGGAGTGATAAGGGGAGAAAATTGAGGAATTTTGAAAGGGGGAGGAGTTGGCCGATTGTGGGAGACTTGGAGGAGCAAGTTCGGCTAGGGCTTTAGGAGGATGCATTTTCGGCAATTGTGTGATGAGTGTGTCGAATACCCCTTTTTGGTTATTTTCAGGATTTCTTATGGTCAAGCCTTAGTGCCGATTAGGTAAGTTTCAAAGGTGTTTCCATTCTTGTTCTTTCTTTTCTCCTTTTTTGAGTGTGTCAAAAGCCGAAATCTGAAGTTGTTAACTCTCCTTTATCGATTTACCCAAAGCCGAACCCTTTCATCACTTTTCTTCCAAAGCCAAACCAAGTATCTTCCTCTTCTCTCTTCACTTTTCTCTTCTTCTTCTCCTTTTCTCCACCGATTGAAGCAACCACCCTCAAAGCCTTGCTAGCCGATTGCTCTCAAAAGCTGAAACCCGAACTATTTGTTAGCCGATTCTTCTTCTTTGGCTGAATTTCCTATTCTCCTTAACTCTATTCTTTCAAAAGCCGAAACCCTCAATTCTCTCATCCTTCTGTCAACCATCTCCTCTCTTTTTCATAAACTTCTTTTCTTCTCCCTGTTTCTATAAAAGTCGAACCTCCATACTCTCTAGTGTTTTCGAAGCTGAATCTCTTAGATCACTCCTCTTCTTGCGTTTTAACTAGATCTATAATAGATCTGGACTAGGCTAGTGTTTAGAGACTCATTTCTATCAAGACAAGCCGGTGGTAAGTAGTCGAATCCTTTCTTTCGTAATCTTGTGATTTAAGAAAAGTCGAAAACCCCTATCTTTTTCGGGTGGCTGTCGGTTTTGATTCCTTATGGATAAATGCCTATGTTAGCCTTTTCTTTTGGTTCTCATGTGTTCTAGTGTGGTAAAGAGCGATCTAACAAGAAGCAGTTGGAGGCTAGAACCGTTGAAGTGATCTAGATCTAGATCTGTGGTCTAGATTTCGGCTAAGGTAAGGGATGGTGATATGGTAGTAGTTGCTGAATGTGTAAGTCAATGTGATGATAATTTTCGATTGGGTTGTGGTTTAACGTATGATTAATTGCTTTAGGATTTTCGTTCGCGGGAGCTCTGACGTTAGTCGTAATCAGTTGTGTAACCGACACCCTCTAGTAAATTAGATCAGCAAAAGCTGAAATACCGGCATTTCGAGGGCTTGCGAGCGTGCGAGCGCTCATGGGTCTATTTGAAACGGTAAAGTCGGTATTTACGAACGGTAAGACTGTTGTGTGCATTTTCGTGCAATTGGGTAGTTTTGGGCCTCGATGGTCGAATTTGGGCCCAAGGGGCTTACGGGCCCATATGGGTGAAATCAAGCGGTAACTACTCTCTGTTAAACCGGATGTTGGATCTACTAAGATATGTGTAAAATTTGGACTTAGTAGGCTACAGTAGCTTGTGGGCTCCGTCGGGCCCATTAGGGGTTTCAACTCTGTATTAATGAAATGGGCTAATTAAGTCACTCAGACGACGTTAAATCTGTTAGTAGACTATAATAAGCATAAAACCCTTAAAACCTAACAAAATTACTGAAATACCCCTAAAGGGTGAAAATTATTGTTTGACCCCCTTAGGTGCTAAAAGACTATTTTACCCCTAGGGTTAAGTTGACTCATTTGTATGCTACTATATCTGATATTTTATAGGCCATGACATGTATATTCTGATTGCATGGGTTGGGATATTTTTATGGAGGAAGTGCTAAAAGTGGCAATGCCACGTTCTGCTTAGAGGCTCTGCCTCGTATTACTGTTCTGGTGGCTTGGCCACGATATCTGTTTAAGCAACTCTGCTGTGACTGTGGTGTGTAGGGCTGAGTGGGTTGAGTTATTCCCCACATGGTGTGTAAGGCTGGTACGGGTGGTGTGTACACCAGTGGAAGCAAGCTAGCCCCCTATGTAGGTTTGGGGAAGAGTGCATTTCCATCGCGAAGGATTCAATCCAGCCACAGGTTCCCCTACGGCTACCTTGTTACGACTTCACCCCAGTCGAAGACCCCACCGTGGTATGCGCCAATAAGACCACCAAAAGCCTTTGTGGCACTAGTGGTACACAGAAGTCATGGGTGATCATTGGTCCGATGCTTCGGGCGAAACCAATTCCCAGGGTGTGACGGGCGGTGTGTACAGGGCCCGGGTACATATTCACCGCGGCATGCTGATCCGCGATTACTAGCGATTCCAACTTCATGTTCCCGAGTTGCAGAGAACAATCCGAACTGAGGCAATCTTTCCGGATTCGCTCCGCCTTACAGCCTTGCTTCCCATTGTAATTGCCATTGTAGCACGTGTGTGGCCCAGCCCATAAGGGCCATGCGGACTTGACGTCATCCCCACCTTCCTCCAGTATATCACTGGCAGTCCCTCGTGAGTGCGGCACGCACCTTTTTGTTTGTTTCGGAGCCGTTTTGTTTTGGCGGGGCGTACTAAACCCACTACGTACCACACCACCGGGCGGCTCGCCTGAATGCCGAGTCTTTCTCCGCCGCCAACTCGACGTCGTCGTCACCTGCAAGATAAGGCCAAAAACTTGACTTTACTAAACAAGCGAGAAAAGAAAGCCCTTTCTATGTTATTAGTAAAGCGCGCTAGCAGCAATCAAACTAAAGCGCACACTAGAAAGGGCTTTCGAAAGGCGCCGGCTCCTTTCTTACTGACAGCACAGCTACGTGCTGGCACTCAATTAGTAGCGCTGGCACGTCACTCGGCTCCTCGGCTCACTTCGGTTGGGCTTTGCATACATGCATATAACACTGTAATCTGATCTGTTACTGTAATGGGCCCAAGGCCTCACTGTTTTTCGAATACGGCCAAGGCCCAGTTAAAACTGTATCTGAATAGGGCTTCGGCCCACTCTGTTCTTGAACTGATCTCTGACACTGGTTGGGTTAGCTTACACACTGAGTTTTCACAAACTCACCATTCTTCCTTCATCCTTGCAGGAAATCCCCAACCGTAGAGGACTTGGAGCTGTAAGGGATTCGAGGTGGCCACGTGGTTCTTTTTTTTCCTGAATTTACTTATTTATAGTTTATTTCTTTTCCCTTTAATTTGGGTTTTTTTTTCCAAGTTGTAATAAGGCCGCTCGTATTTGTTTTATTTGGGTATTTCTTTTATTTTCATTTATCACTTGTTTAAAACACTAGACCAGACTGCGCAGGTTTTTATTTCAAACTTAACAAACGTTTTCAAACCATAAATTACGTGACAAATGGGTGACATAATAACGATGACTAAACAACAAGATCTTTTAAAAGCTAACCTCAATTGGTAGTGGATAGGGCATTTATAAACTAAGATAGTTTTTATTACAAAAGGTATAATGTGGTTTTGCTTAAGTCATCGTAATGGTTATTAAAAAGATCCAAGGTAATCAACTATCCATGTGACACACCAGATCTGGCCATAACGTCTGGACCAAGTTTGGGGTGTTATAGCTTGCACAACAGATCAGAATAGCACAATCATGCCCACCAGCCCTGCACACACCAACTCTGTCCAACCCTACACACCATGTGGGGATAAAATCAACCCACCCAGCCCAACACACCAAATATGGGGATAAAATCAACCCATCCAGCCCTACATATGAAATGGTACCCTAATGCGGCACATGTCATAAATATGCAGCTTAGTTGCCAGATATCAGGCTTAGAAGCCTTTCAGATACTTCCTTCACTTTATCAATCCCACCTCTATGCAATGCATCATACAGATATGGCATGCTATAATGCGGATAAATAGATCATACATCTATATTCAGAACAGTACAGATATACATGCTAGAGATAACATGTTGATGCATAAATCACAATATCACATCACAAAATAGGGGTCTAAGTAACGCTTATCGACCCTACAACAGGCCAAAGTCGACTTGGGTGAGCC
Organism: Gossypium stocksii; assembly: GCA_020496765.1. Classification (NCBI taxonomy): domain Eukaryota; kingdom Viridiplantae; phylum Streptophyta; class Magnoliopsida; order Malvales; family Malvaceae; genus Gossypium; species Gossypium stocksii. Next base: position 65,837,084 of record CM035621.1, read on the forward strand.
GTGCAACCTACAGTACATTTTAGAAAAATGGGCTCACACGCCCATGTGGCCTGCCCATGTGGGCCCACACGCCCGTGTGGCCCATATGACCCAAATTGGCCTTGGCTGTGTAGATCACACAGCCTGGCCTAAAATTCCACATAACCGTGTGGGCCTACATGCTCGTGTGGCCCAAATAGCCCAATTAGACGAGCCCGTGTCTTGCACATGACCCCATCGGCCATCACATGACCGTGTCTGTCACGCCCATGTCACGTGCACAGGGCCTGGTTCATCATTCACACGGCCATGTATTACCACACGGCCTACCACATGAGTAGTCCATACGCTCGTGTAGCGTCGATAGACTGCTTTTCAGCTTTCGTTGAAACTCATTTTCTGCATAATCGGAGTACATACCTGATTCAATTTCGACGTGTAATCACTCTCGACCACTCTAGAACCTATATTTAACAATCTTGAGTCCAAAATCAGTTACTTAAATGACATTCGATTGAAAACTTAACGAGGTACTTTGACCTAAAACTATAAGATCCCTTACCTTGAATAAACAATGGCTATTCCTCGCTAAATAGAGCGTCGGTTAGCAGTGCACAGAATCGTGATTGTCTCCTAAACAGACAATAATCTGTTAATAACCACACACAATCAATAAAACGAAACTAAACACACCCCTACACTTACCGAATTTGCACCTAACTCAGAGATAACCAACGACGATGGAAAAGGGCCAAAAATTTATAACAGTTTGAAGGAAAAACGGTAGCAAATAAAAGTATTTCGACTACAAGAAAAGAAAAAAGAAGGTGGAAAGGGGTTTTTTTGCAAAGAATTTCGGTAGAGAGAAAGCAGAATATTTGGGTAACTCCCCATTCCCTCGATTTACCCCCACTAAACCACATTTGTTGCAACTACTCAGTATCCCAAATCAACTCAAACACTCCCACGGCAATAGCAGCAAAAATAATGCCTCAGTTCAGTTTCGAACCCAAGACCTCACTCACAATAACACTCCACTTATCCACCAGACTAGTAGGCCCATTCTGATATGTTTTAACCAATTTTTACTTAAGAGCCTAATGAACCCAAATAAAGCTTTATTCATAAAAACACGAAAATTTGCCCAAGTTAAGGCTTGAACTTGGGACCTCTCACACACACCCAGAACACATAACCACTGAAGCAAACAGATAGTTGTGTTATAAATACATGAAATCAAATACAAAAATTTTGGGGCGTTACAACTCTACCCCCTAAAAGAAAATTTCGACCTCTAAATTTTACCTGATCAAAAAAGGTGAGGATATTGCTGTCGCATCGAATCCTCTGGCTCCCAAGTAACCGCCTCAATGCTATGATTCTACCACAGCACCTTCACTAAGGGGATAGACTTTCTACACAGAACCTTAACAATTCCAGATTTAGAACGCATACATGGATACGTGAAACACATCATGTATGCATTCTAAATCTGGAGGTAGCTCCAACTGATATGCAACTGGCCCCACTCATTTCAGAATCTGGTACGGCCCAATAAGCCAAAGGCTCAGCTTGCCTTTGCAAACGAACCTTAGAACCTTCTTCCATGGTGAGACCTTAAGGAAAACCATGTCCCCTACAGAATACTCGATGCCCTTCTTTTTCAAATCAGCATAGGACTTCTGTCTATCAGAAGCTGCTTTCAGTCGCTGTCGAATGAGACGAGCCTTGTCCTCAATCTCAAAAACCAACTCTGGACCCAGAATAAGCCGCTCACCCAACTCAGTCCAGTACAAGGGAGTACAACACTTACGACTATACAAGGCCTCGTAAGATGCCATCTGTATACTAGACTGGTAGCTGTTGTTGTAAGCGAACTCTACTAAAGGCAAGTACTCCTCCCAACTGGCTCGAAAATCTATAACACATCTTCTCAACATGTCCTCTAGTATCTAAATCACCCTCTCCGACTGACCATCTGTCTGAGGATGGAAAGCAGTACTGAAGTCTAACCTCGAACCCAGAGACTCATGCAGTTTCTTCCAGAATCAAGACGTCAAACGAGGATCCCTATCGGAGAAGATCGAAACAGGTACCCCATGTAACCTCACTATCTCTAAAATGTAGAGCTTAACCAATTTCTGTAGGGAGAAGTCTGTCCTAACCGGAATGAAATGTGCGGACTTGGTCAATCGATCCACGATGACCCAGACAGAATCTTTCTTAGTGGGTGTTAGAGGCAACCCACTAACAAAGTCCATCGTTACTCGCTCCCATTTCTACATTGGTATCTTAACCAGCTGCACCAAACCCGAAGGCAACTGATGCTCAGCCTTAACCTACTAACAAGTCAAACAGTGAGCAACAAAGTAGGTAACCTCACGCTTCAATCTTGGCCACCAATATAACTCTCGCAAATCTCGATACATTTCGTTCCCACCAGGATGCATAGCATAAGGGCTACTATGTGCTTCCCTCAGAATCGACAGTCTAAAATCCTTATCATTCGATACGCAAATCCGGCCTAGGAAACAGAATACCCCATCATTGTTAATCCTAAAATTCATCGTAGTATCACTCTCAACCTGACGAAACCGTAACTCAAGAGACTTCTCCCCCATCTATTTAACTCCAATCTACTCAATCCATGTCGGTTTCACTTGTAGCTCAGCCAATAGACTCCCATCATTGAAAAGACTCAATCGAGCAAACATCGCTCTCAAATCGGTCATAGCCCTACGGCTTAATGCATCGGCCACCACATTGGCCTTACCAGGATGATACTCAATGCTGCAGTCATAATCTTAAAGCAGTTCAACCCATCTACGCTGCCTAAGGTTTAACTCCTTCTAAGTGAGGAGATACTTGAGGCTCTTGTGATCAGTGTAAATAGTACACTTCTCACCGTACAGATAATGCCTCTAGACTTTTAGAGCGAAGACTACTGCTGGCAACTCCAAATCATGCGTCGGATAATTAACCTCCTGAGTCTTGAGCTGTCGTGACGAATAAGCAACCACCTTACCATCCTGCATCAGCACGCAACCCAGACCCACATATGATGCATCATTGTACACCACGAAGTCCTTACCGAGCTCAAGCTGTATCAGAACAACAGCCTGAGTCAAAATGGTCTTGAACTTCTCAAAGCTCTCCTGCTTTCCATCAGTCCAAACGAAAGGAACTCCCTTCTGCAGCAGCTTAGTCAACGGAGCTGTGATCAAAGAGAACCCTTCTACGAATCGTCGATAATATCCTGTCAGCCCCAAAAAGCTACGAATCTCAGACACATTCTTCGGCTATTTCCAATCCAATACGACGTCAATCTTACGAGGATCAACATGAATCCCCTCAACAGACACCACATGCCCCAAAAAGGTTACCTCTCGAAGCCAGAACTCACACTTAGTGAACCTTGCATAAAGTTGTTTCTCTCGAAGAGTCTGCAGTACAACTCTGAGATGCTTATCATGCTCATCTTCAGACTTAGAATATTTTAGAATGTCCCTGATGAACACTACCACGAATTGATCCAAGTAGGGTTGGAACACACGGTTCACAAATCCATCAATGTCGCTGGCGCATTAGTTAACCCAAAGGGCATAACTAGGAACTTGTAATGTCCATGGTGAGTGCTAAATGTCGTCTTATGCACATCGGCCTCCTTTACTCTCAACTGATGATAACCCGATCATAGATCGATCTTTGAGAACATAGAAGCCCTTCTCAACTGATCGAACAAGTCATGTATCCTCGAAAGTGGATACTTGTTCTTGATTGTTAACTTATTCAACTGGCGGTAGTCAATACACATCCTCATTGTCCCATTTTTCTTCTTAACAAATAGAACAGGTGCCCCCACGAAGACACACTGGGATGAATGAATCCTCAATCTAACTACTCTTGAATCTGAGCCTTAAGTTCCGTTAGCTCTTGCAGTGCTATTCGGTAAAGGGCGATAGACACCAGAGCTGTACTAGGAATCAACTCAATCCCAAACTCCACCTCTCGGCTCGGAGGTAAACCCGGTAGTTCCTCTGGAAACACATCTGAAAAATCTCTCACGGTACTAATTTCCTTAATTGAAGAGTCCATCAAATCTAAAACACTGATGTAGGCTAAAAATGCCTCGCACCCTTTCCTCACTAACTTTTCTACTACCAATGCAGATATCACATTAGTCAAGTAGTCCTGTCGTTCCCCAATCACGAATATCTCATTATCCTCCTTGATCTTCAAGACAACCCTTTTTATGGCACAGTCCAGACTCACTGGATGCTTAACTAGCCAGTCCATACCTAGAATCAAGTCAAACTCCCCAAATGGAAGCTTCATTAAATCAGCCAGAAACACTGTCCCTTGGACCTATAGCGGAACATCTCTTTACAACTTATTAACTCAGACAGATTGCCTCAAAAGACTTAGCAGAGTTATCTCACTAGAAGTATTCTCAACTGGGATTATCTCACTAGAAGTATTCTCAATTGGGATCCCCAAAGTCTCAGACACAGTACTACCTACATAAGAGTGTGTAAAGCCTATGTTTATCAGTGCAAGATAAGGTACATTAAAATTAAAAACATACCTATAATGACGTCCGAAGCATCTCGGTCCTCACGGTGACGAGCAGCATAAACCAGTGCAGGTTTCCTTACCTCAATCGGTCTAGCACCTCTGCCCAGTGCTCTCTACCCGTAACCTATGCAATTACCACCCCTGGCTTGTGTCGGCCCCTAGGTGGCTACTGAACTACCCTCGGTGGCTGCACAGTCTAAGTAACCGGAGCTTGCATTTGATTAACCCTCGAAGGACAGTCCCTAACTCGATGCTCAGTAGACCCACATCTAAGACAAGCCCTAGTAGCCCTCCAACACTCATCCGGATGGTATCGATTACAGTGTTGACAAATTGCCACCCCCGGTAGGTGTAACAGTAAGCCCAACTCTCACGGGCCAATCAGACCTAGCCTTTTTCTTAGCCTCATTTCAAAATTCGAAGGTTCTGTATCCCTCTTAGCCTTCCCTCTATCTCAGTTTTGGTGCTCAGTATGCTTCACCTTTTCGACAATCTTTTCCGTTTCAACCAGCATAGAGAAATCCCGCTCCCTCTCAGGAGCTATCGAAACATGCAAACTATCTCGGAGACCATCCTCAAACCGTACACAGTGCTTATACCCAGTCGCCACCATGCCTCGCGTATAACGGCTCAATCTCAAGACCTTAGCCACATACTCGACCACTGAACGGTCCCCCTGTCTGAAATTAAGGAACTCTCGTCTCCTAGCATTGACATAACTGGCCCCCACATATTTACTATGGAAGGTCGTCTTAGACAGATCCCATGTCAGACGGTTGGGCTGAGCGCCCTACTTAACCATCAACCACTACTGATATGCCTCGTTACGAAGCAGTGATACCGCCCCCTTAAGCTTCTGCTCATCAGTGGAATCCAAATCATCCATAATACGTTCCGTGGCCTCCATCCAATACTCGGCCATATTAGGAGCCACTCCAGCGATGCCCCTGAATAGCTCAGCCCCATTGGACCAGAGTCATTCCGTAACTGACCCACGACTTTCAAATCCAGTGTTGGGCCCAGCGACCCTCTCCAACATCCGTAACATAGCTTAGGATAGTGCGTCGTCCCCAGCCGCATGATCATATGACCCTAACTCAGTCTTGGTAACAGGTGACATCAGCGTCTCACTAGTGTCTAGATTCAGAATCATATCAGATGCTAAGGACTCAGCTCGAGCCCCTCTACGGCCTCTACCTCGGCCTCTAGTACCCCATCCACAAGTACCGCGTGTACTCATTGTAATTTTGAAATTATTTATTTTAACAGTTTTATGCAAATCAGTTTACAGTTTTGATAATTATTAACAAATGTTTTATGCAGTACAGTATCAGAAGGTCAAAGTTTGTTATCGCGAGAAATAGTGTAATAGCCCGATATAGGGCCTAAACGGAATAGTGGTTACGAAACCACAAATTTGAGGTCAAAATATTTATTCCGATTGAGTTTTAAAATTTATTTTGTGTTTTCAATATTTTTCAAAATTTTCGTTACAAAATTTTATTCTTTGTGTGTCCAATTTGATAAATTGGACTAAATTGAAAAAGTAGTAAAATGTGCATTCTAGAAGGTAAATGTGTTTAATTGAAATGTATTTTATTTATATTTTTATGGTTTAAATTTTTATGAAATTATTTTGTAAAAATTTCATATGAAAATTTTAACGGTTGGGCACTCAATTTAGTCAAAAGGACTAAATTGTAAAAAGTGCAAAACTTGAGTTCTACATGTTAGAGGTGTCCAATTGTTTTGAAATTTTAAATGGGAGGTCCTTAAATGGTAATTAGACGATTGGTTAATTTATTGGACAACAATGGACATTAAATGGGTAAAAAAGAATATTTTTCAGTTAGGGGCATTTTGGTCATTTAGTGATTAAATGAATTAAAAATCAAATTAAAAGCCAATTTTTGCTCATCATCTTCATTAGGTCGAAATTTCAAAGGGTTCTCCATAGCTAGGGTTTTTTCAAGCTTCCAAGCTCCATAGTAAGTGATTCCAAGCCCCGTTTTTAATTTTCTTTACGTTTTTGGAGTCCTAGTAACTTGATTTAACTTATTCTAGCAATAATTTAACCTAGGGTTCATATTTGGAAAAATACCCATAGGTAAAATGTGTTTATTTTGATGTTTTATGATAAAAATGAGGTTTTAAATTATGTTGAACAACTTGTGCTACTCAGTTTTAAGTGAAAATGAGTAAAACGGCATAATCGGTAAGAATACCTAATGTTTATAAGTACATGTTAGAGTGAGAATTTGATGTTGCCATTAAGGGAAAATGATCAGCATGTCCTAAAACATAAGAATTTGGGAAAATTTTTAATTTCCGAGCCTAGGGGCAAAATCGTAATTTTGACAAAGTTTAGGGGCAAAATGTAAATTTTGACAAAATGTAAATTTGGGTTAATTTGAGTTGTATATGGAATAAATGAGTGAAATGTGTTATTACAGATCAAGAAAGACGTGGAATCGACTCGAATCGGGAAAAAAAAAAGTTGTGGACTAGATTGCAAATTTATCATCCTTTGCATTGAGGTAAGTTGATATGTAAATAATACATTGTTATTATTTACGTTTCAATATTTTGTTATATTATGCAAGATGAAGTTGGATATTGGATGGTTATTTGATAAAAATTACAAAATTATAATGAAAATGACTGAATTGGTAAATTGTATATTTTCTGATTGAACTCATGGAATAGAAAAGATACAAATGATTTATGGTGGGAACATGTGTGTAGTACTATGTTTAGGCCACTATGTGTAAGAGATGAAATTGGTCACATGTGTAGTACTAAGTGTAGGCTACTATGTGCACCAATTAACTTCAGCCACAAAGGTGGTACTACGTACAGGCCACCGAACATTTGTTACTGTTTCATTCCATTGTATTTAATGGAAAAACGTGGTGCTCAGTGGATATACCATAGTTGTACGTGTAACGTGGTACTAAGTGGATATGTCACGGTTATATATGTTGATTTATTAACGTGGTGCTAAGTGGATATGCCACGGTTATACATAAATATGGAAAAGTGTTATTTTGCAAGTTGATGATAAGGAATTTTAGTGAAAGAGGTAAAATTTGGGATAAAATAGTGGGGTGAACTTGAAAAATTACCAAAAATGGTAGGAATTGAATTTGAGGTTGAAAGAGATATGAAATTAAATCTTATTGAGTCTATTTCCATATAAAATAAAAAGAGCAAGCAAAGGAATTCTGTATTTTGAGATATTTATATTTTTGTGAGACTGGTTCAGAATGACTTCGTGATCCCCTGTTCTGACTTGGAAAAATAATTAAAAATTGTAAAAAATAATTATGGAGCATAATTTATATGGTTAGACTCCTTAATGAGTCTATTTTAATAAGAAAGAAACGAGAACCCCATTTTAATTCTGTAGAAAAGGGTAATTAAATTTTAGTGAAGAGTGGTGAAAACTGTTGAACTGCGAAACAGAGGAGACTTCAATGAATAAACTGTACTAATTGGTCAAACCAAAAATTCTAAAATTTTTATGGTAAAAAGATATATGAGTCTAGTTTCTGGGAAAATTGATGGATCTTAATTTGGAGTTCCGTAACTCTGGATAAAAATAATTTAGTGACTGTTACTTGAGTAAACAGCTTGAAAAGGGCTTAAGTAAATGGTGGGACTATGTGTATTTGTAATTATACTATTATAAGAACATGTTATGAAGTTTTTTAAAATCTTGTAATAAATTAATTATTATTTACATATTTACTTACTAAGCTATAATGCTTACTCCCTTCCCTTCCTTTTTCTTATAGAGTTTTAGATGCTAGCTCGAGTTGGAGGTCGCTGGATACTATCACACAATCAGGCTGAGGTTAGTATTAAAAGATTCCAAATATTTATAAGTTTATGGCATGTATAAGGACTTGAATATATGTATATATGTTACTGAGTTGGCCTAGAATGTTGGCCTAAATTAATGGAAATTTTATTGTTGTATAAGACCATGTGATATGACTAAAAGTAGCTGTGTTATGAGTCATAATAATACAATACATGAACGAGTATGGTTGCATGTTAGTAAATAAATTAATGTATATATGATAAGAATGTGATTAGATTCTAAATTGAAAGAAAATTTATAGCCGGTTTTGTGTATTTGTAAGTGTAAAAATCCAGTGATGCCTTGTACCCTATTCCGGCATTGAACACGGGTAAGAGATGTTACAAATAGTCTCACTATAGTTTTCGATCTTCACTACCTAGAGTGTTTCAGTAGGGTGTACTACCTACAGTAGTTTCATAGCATACTAGCAGTATTTTCAGACAAATCCAAACAGAGTTTCAGAATAAACTAACCATGCTTTCAGACAATACTCATCAGAGTTTCAGAAAAACTTACAGGATCGGCGTTGGAGACTCGGTGAACCACTTACTTGTTCCAAAAATAATTTAAATCATTTACAAATCATTTCTTTCAAATCAACCTTTAAAACCCAAAACCACAGCCAAGTTTTACAAATCTGGCTCTGATACCACTAAATGTACCACCCCAAACCTGACCTGGACGTTATGGCCGAATCTGGCAATGTCACATGAGAATGTTTTTGAAATCATGTCTGACGAGTAAAAATCGTTCATGTTAATTAATCTTTATTATGCTTTAAAACGTGTCTCTTATATGCGAAAGCTTTTTTTAAAAATGTACTATTTAAGAAAACCATTTGTTTTTAAGAAATATCAAGTTTTTAACCCAAAATCCAGTCTTATCATGATTATCAGCATGAAAACCCTAAAGCGGTTTAAAGACGAAAATTTAAATCCAATGTCCATAGTCTTTAAATTACATAAATAAAACCACAATAAATTAATAACCAAAACAGATAAACCATCAGAAACCATCTAAAATGTATTACGTATGGCCACCGTCAAGTCTTCCGCTACACCGATCCGTCTGCTACTAGGGATTACTTGAACAGATTAAAAAGAGAAGGGGTGAGTTTTCGCAAACTTAGTGTGTAATCCCCACAGACAACATGCATACAAACATATAACAAATATCAGATAATTCGGGCCTGAGCCCTTTACAGAATCGGTTTGGGCCTCAACTCACTCAGAACAGAATCAGATGCGATACGGCCTTAGCCCATACAGATATAGCATGCATAACATATCAGAATAGCACAATCATGCCCACCAGCCCTGCACACCAACTCCGTCTAACCCTACACACCATGTGGGGATAAAATCAACCCACCCAATCTAACATACCAAATATAGGGATAAAATCAACCCATCCAACCCTACACACCAAATGGTACCGTAATGCGACACATGTCCCAAATCTGCAGCTTAGCTACCAAATATTAGGCTTAGAAGCCTTTCAGATACTTCCTTCACTTCATTAATCCCACCCCAATGCAATGCATCATACAGATATGGCATGCTATAATGCGGATAAACAGATCATACATCTATATTCAGAACATTACAGATATACATGCTAGAGATAACATGTTAATGCATACATCACAATATCACATAACAGAACAGGGGTCTAAGTAACGCATACCGACCCTATGACAGGCCACAGTCAACTTGGGCAACCCGTGCAACCTTACAGTACATTTTAGAAAAATGGGCTCACACGTCCATGTGACATGTTCGTGTGGGCCCACATGCCCGTGTGGCCCACACGGCCCAAATTGGCCTTTGCCATGTGGATCACATGGCCTAGCCCACAATCTCAAACACCCGTGTGGTTCACCCGTGTGGGCCCACATGGCCTAATTGGCCGAGACCGTGTCTCGCACATAGCCCCGCCGGCCATCACACGGCCGTGTCCGTCGTGCCCATGTCACGCGCGCACAGCCTATTTCGTCTTTCACATAGCTGTGTATCGCCACACGGCCTACCACACGGGCAATCCACACGCCTATGTGGCGTAGATAGAATGCTTTTCGGCTTTCACCGAAACTCATTTTCTGCACAATTAGAGTACACACCTAATTCAATTTCGACGTGTAATCACTCTCGAGCACTCCAGAACTTATATTTAACAATCTCGAGTCCAAAATCAGTTACTTGAATGATATTCGATTGAAAACATAACGAGGTATTTCGACCTAAAATCGTGAGATCCCTTACCTTGAACAAACAATGGCGATTCCTCGCTAAATAGAGCACCGGTTAGTAGTCCACAAAATCGTGATTGTCTCCTAAACAGACAACAATCTCTTAATGACCACATACACTCAATAACACGAAACAAAATGCACCCCTACAGTTACCGAATTCGCACCCAACTCAGAGATAACCAATGACGATGGAAAAGGGCGAAAATTTGATAATAGTGTGAAGGAAACAGCAGCAAATAAGAGTATTTCAGCTGAAAGAAAAGAAAAAAGTTGGAAAGGGGGTTTTTTTGCAGAGAATTTTAGCAAAGAGAAAGCAGAATATTTGGGTAATTCTCTATTGCCTCGATTTACCCCCACTAAACCACATTTGTTGTAACTACTCAATATCCCAAACCAACTCAAACACTCACATGGCAATAGCAGCAAAAATAATGCCTCAGTTCAATTTTGAACCCAAGACCTCACTCACACCAACATTCCACTTATCCACCAGACTAGCAGGCCCATTCTAATATGTTTTAACCAACTTTTACTTAAGAGCCTAATGAACCCAGATAAAGCTTTATTCATAAAAACACGAAAATTTGCCAAGTCAATACTTGAACTTGGGACCTCTCACACACACCCAGAACACATAACCACTGAAGCAGACAAATAGTTGTGTTATAAATACATGAAATCAAATACATAAATTTTGGGGCGGTACATTTATGAGTTTAGGACCCACACCTTATTTTTCGCTTCCTCGCAGCACACTAGCGAATCTTCTAATTTTCCTTAATAATTCCTTAAACGAACCTAAACCAAAATACAGTATAAATTTAATAAATTTACCATTAAACCAGCCCCCCAACATCCATTTATGAGTTCAAACTAATCGTCAAAATTATAACTATTTTATGAATCTAAACTAGTTAGATTCCTTACACTGTATTGATGCAAATCGTACGTACAATTATTCTTCGCCTTTAAGAATTATTTGGGGCGTTTGGGTTAGCACCTAATTCAATAATATACTGGAAAATTATTGGGTAATTAATGATTAAATTCCTGCATTTAATCAATTCATAACTTTTACCCAACAACTATGTCGAAATAACAAACTAGTTACCATTAATTGCACTTACGCTTCACAATTTATGGGATACGAATTGTCAATCGATCAAGAATATTTTTCCCTAATTCAAATGGGTTTAAAATCTGATTAGGAGGTTTCAAGAACTCAAATTAATGCTGGAAAAATATAGGCAAGAACAAGAAACAAAACAGCCCCCTTTCTTGCACATAGGCGCACGCACCACCACCAATGGTGGCCAAAATTGGGGATGAATTTTAAAATGATTTGAGATCTCATTAAATTCTGTAAAAATTCCTTTTAAATTATTTAAAATCTCCCAAATTTCATATTTGGAAATTTAGGTTTCTAATGGACAAGATTAATTAAGAAATTGAAGAGAGAAGAGACCTTACCCAAGCTAGTCGAGAGAAATGGCAATGGTACTTTCTTGGCAACGTTCAGGATCGATCTTGGAGTTCAAGATTTTAGATTTGGGGATGATTTTAATGAGGAAAAATGATAGCAATATGGCGAAGAATATGTTAACAAATCTTGTGGCAAAAAGAAAAAGAAAAAAAAAGAAAAAAATGGTAAAACTAGGTGCAGGCGACGACAACAATGGAGGAAATGAAAAAAAATAAAATCAAAGAGAAGATGAGGAGGAGAGGAACGATAAGGGAAATAAGGAGGAGGATTAAAGGCTAATTATTAGTAAAAATTAATATTTATATCTAGGTTAACTAGGGTTAGATGGCCCACACATTAAAACAAGGGATTTTTGTCAAAAAATTAAATTATTTGCATGGGAAGGGAATTGAAGTTAAGACCTCAAGAATAAATTCACTAATGTTTAACCATCAAACTAATAACTCATTCTTGATATAATTTGAAATATTTATTTTAGAAAAATAAGGCATGTCACATGCCAGGGTTTAAGGTAAAAAAATAAAAATGATGCAAGAGAAAGGATTTGAACTTAGGTTTCAAGAAACATTACACTAACACTTAACCAACAAACCAATACCGTATTTATTTCTTCAAAATGCATAGATAATTTTAAAAATTAAAGCATGATCACTCTCTCTCGATTCACAAACCCGATTCTACTAACCCCCGATTTTTGGGATGTTATAGCACATGAGTTAGATATTTGAAAAAATTGATTTGAGAGCATTATATCACTATTGCATGATCGTTTGGAGAGTTTATTCTACTTAGCTAGCCTTGTTCATTTTGTTTTTAAGTCTTTGTGTGTTTCTTGTATGTCATATATTGCTTGGGTCGTGTCTCTTAGGTTAGATAGTGTCATCACTCGGGATGAGAAATGAATTAAGTTTAGGGGTGTGATAACTCTAGGATATAGAGTTATTTTCTTACTTTTAAGCTTACATTTCAATCAAGATAAGAGTGGTTTAGTGTGTTTCTGTGGTTATTTTACTTATGTTTATGTTAAGTAGTTAATTTTTGAAGCTTTTATTTTGATAATGTATATTTTCCAAGTAAGATATTAAAAATGTGAATTTTTGTCCTTGAAAGTGGCTAGTAGAACATTAGAAATGTGGAGAAAAAAATATGTTGAATTTTAACATCCGAAACCCCAATGCTATAGAAAAGTTGTGGCATCAAGTTTAACTAAAGCAGATTAGAGACCCCATATTTGAAGAACACCACACCAGCTCTTGGAATTAACCCATTTCTTAGTCAATTGCAGATAATGATTGAGAGTTAGAAGGAATTAGGCTCTAAAAATTATGAATGGCCCAAGTACCTACAAGAGGACAAAAATATAATAGAAAGGGTAAAAGAGGAAATGATCCAATAGGAGGTGACCTAGCTCATACCAATTTTTGGAGATATAAATACTTCATTTTTCAGAATAGAGGGGGCAGCTTGGTACAAACTAGGAACACCCATTTTCAGAAGAATAGAAGTTGGAAAAGAAGAAGATAAGAAGAGGAAGAAAGAGACACACCAATTAGGGGAATCACCTTATTTGGCTTGAAATCTCTTTACTCTTCTCTTTATATTTTGTTTCTTTTCTTATTTGTATCTTAGACCATGGTTGGATTTATTTTAATTATTTTTAATTTGGTATTTAAAGGCTAAATATTTATTAGCTAAGATAATTATGGAACCTTAATATGGGATTATTAGTATTATGCTAGGGATGTTTAATGCAATATGAGATTTATTCATTCAAATATTCTCCATGTTTAATGCTCGCTATTGTCTTATCAACATTACTGGGTAACTAAGTTAATTACTAATTCTGAAAAGGTTGTAATTAATGGACTTAAAATTTGAATGGTGCATGTTTAATTTCTTTGATTTAATTGTGTAATGATAGAAACATATATTGTTACGTTGCATAATCTTGTAGGAATGGTGCTTGAAAATGTATTTTTGACATTAAATTAGCATAGACATATGTTAGTTTAATTAAAGGATTGAAACATAGTGACTTCGAGAAAAGCCTACAAACTATTGAATTCTAGATTAATAAACTATCATATTGCCATAACATTACTGCAGCATCGCTACCAGTTTGCATAATAGGGGGACTTAATTATTCTAGCTTATCATTTCATCATAGTCTATTTGTTTTAATATTTTAAATTGCGTTGAATATTTATAAGCATTTAATCAAATTTGTGTTTCTTTTCCAAGTTTTCATTTGTTAATTTTGCAATTTATGTTTTAAAATCAATCCATGTGGAGAGGATAACTCTAGTATTTGTTACTATATTACTTGTTAGAGATTGTGTACACTTGCACGTTATAACAAAATTCGCGAAAGCTATAAAGTTCAGTAAGTAACAATGATAATCAAATTTTATCCTAAGTCTTTATTAACCTTGAACCCCTTTAGATGAATCATCATTTTAAGTTTAAGTTTATTTAAGTCATATTGTCATTATTTTAACCCCTTCATTTGAGTTTACAAATTAAGATTTAACTTGTAGTTTGATGATTTATTAACAGTTCCCATTATGCATGTGTTCCCAATTTTAGTATTTGATTCATTCATAGCCCTTACCTTTCAGTTTCAATTTTCATCCTTAAGGACTTACACAATTATTAACTCACCTCAATAAGGCATATTAGACCACAAATTTGTTTAGATGCTTTATTACACCATTTTCTTGAAGGCTTACTTGTCCATTTTATTCTTTATAGTTAATACATTTTAAAACGGTAATTCAGATTGTACAATGGCTTAGAAAGCATTTAAAAGTAGCATTACTAGCATCTAAAAATTTCAATAATTCACTCATACAATGATAGAATCAATTTAAGCTCAACACTTAGTAAGCCTAGAAAAATAAAGAAATGATATTAGAGACAAGGTATCCATAACTACAATTACAAGAGCGCTGAAGCGCAAGTGTCCAAAGACCAGATCAGGATCGCACCAAATTGCTAAGAACAAGAGCACCAAAGTGCAAGTAACAAAAGCATTGATAATCTCATTCTTAATGTGTTTTTGGATGATTAATTATACAAATTAATGAATTTGATGCTCTTAATCCTTTAAATTCATGTTTCTATACTTAGGAGAGCATTTGAGAGCGAAAGGAGCGAAAAACAAGCCAAAATCGGATAAATAGAGCTGTTTTCAAGAGTCACCCAGCCTAGGAATTTCTACACGACCTAAGAGACACACGCCCATGTGCCTGCCCGTGTCGATTTCGCACCCTGCTTCCCAAATACGTGAAAAAACTTAACTTTTAGGCTTTCTGAGCATTCTAAAATCTATAAATACCAATTAGAAGAAGACATAAGGGCAACTAGAGAAGATAAAAGAAAACACTCGAAGAACACTATCAAAATGAACTCAGAAGCAGATCTCCATCAAGATCGAAGATCTCCTTTTAATTTCTTTCAAAGTTTTATTGAGTTTCTTTATGTCTTGTGCTTATTCTGATTTTGAGATATTTATATTCAGGATTATGAACTAAATTTCCTAGATACCTAGGGAGGATAAAACCTATGATGAATCGTTTTATCTAATTTTTGTTTTTACACGATAAATACTTGATTCTTGTTCTCAATTATGTATGTTTATTTCTTATTTTAATATTTTCGGGATATTAATTCATGTTTAATGTGCCTATTTCAGTGGAGGAAAAGTCTCTATTTAATAGTAGATCTAGCAAAATTGAGTAGAATTGCATGCAATCCTAGAAATAGGACAACATAAATCAACCGAATTAGAGTCAAATCTAATAGGGGAATCCACAAATTGAGTTAATGCGATGGTAGGGGTTTAATTAGAAAGAGATTTCAATTAATCAACCTAGAGTTAGCTGTTCTTACTCTCGAAAAAGATATTAACATAATTTAGGAATTTCTACAGATCAAAACGTAAGTGAATAAATCATTTAATTCATATTCATAATAATAGGTGAAGTCTAGGTGGATTATTTCCTAGGTATTGTCTATCTCATTCGTTAATATTTGATTATTTCTTTGATTCATTCTCTGTTGTGTTCTTAGTTAAATTAGTTTAGTAAATTTAGATTAAAACACATTACCCCAAATTGTCGACTAAATAATAGAAAAACAGCAATTATTAATACTTTTAGTCCTTGTGGATACAATATTCTCTACTCACCATAACTATACTATTGTTCAATTGGTGCGCTTGCCTTTGTCGTATTTATAGTTAGTTTAGTGACCATCAAGCACCAAAGTAAAAATAAAGAATCCCCTTTTGGCATGTCAGTCATATCCTAATTATTTATCTAAGCTACCAACACATTGTTTCAAGGTTTTCAAAATATTAGTAACCACTATATTATAAATCGATAATTTAAATCATGGAATTAGGTCACTACACAAGATTTCAAAGCTTTCATTTTTATCTCCATAAAGAGACACCTTACAATGTTCTTTCTTGAAGTCGTTTTCATGCCAATAATAAGAATTCTAACATCATTCGGCATGGTCAAACTTTACTTACTTGTCCGAAACCATATTTTCAAACATACAAATATAAATTTACAATATTATACTCGATATAATTTTAATAAAGTCAATTAAACATAAGATGAGTATTTACAAAAGATTTCTATAAACTTTACGGTCTTTTCAATATATTAAGCTTATGTTGACAATTGTCAACTTAAAGCAAGAGTTTGCACTTTGACATGTTTTTTTTGCCATAGTAACCTTATCTAATATTTCTATAATAGCGGCATGGTTAATATATGTTCACCTATACTTCCATGATACTCCAAAATTCTCATTTCATAATTTCAACTCACAAGTACTTCATGACTATATAATTATAACTTCACATTTTAATATGTTATTTTGTATATTAATGTGATGGAATTTCACATTAATATTAGCACTATTAAACACTTAATTGTAACATTAATTACACAAACTCTAACCTTACTAACTTTGGAGATAGATGAATATTTATGATACTTACCTTGATAAATGCTTCCAAACACTTAATCAAGCTCCCATAACACCAATTCACCATCAATTAAGCTTGAAACTTCATGAACCAACATTTCCCCATTTTCATACAATAAAAAGAATATATCCAATATTAACATATACTTTTTAAGCTTTTTCATGTCATTGATCAACAAATATTAAACTAATGGAGGTGTAGTAAACCATTTTTTACTATTGTTGAAACTTTCTCACACTAGCTTCATAATCCCTAGGTTGTATTGATGAAATTGATGGAGAAAATGAGCTTAAAAAATTGCTTACATGAAGATTCTAACAAAAACTCAACATTTGTGGAAATTTTGGAAGAAATTGAAGAAATAAGCAAAGAAATAAAGAGGAAAATGACAACCATGGAAGCTAGGCTATCAAGTGATGCCAATGGTTGATGGTTTAATTCCTTACAAATGCATTTTTCATAATTTCTAACAAATATTAATATCTCTTCTATAAGCTTACAAGTCGTATCTACATCAACCAAAGTATTCCCTAAGGGAGATAAAAACCCCGAACGGGACAATACCTTTTGTTAAAGATTCAAGACCAACCTCCCTTTAACAAGAATATGTAAATGTTGAGGGCTAATTTTATTATTATGAAAAAAAAAAAGCCATGACAGAAGAGTGACAACAAAAATTCAATATGAATAACATTGGTGGCGAAATTGAAAATTTTAGAATTTTAGAATTGAATGACCAAAACAAAAAACACACTAATACTTGGATGACGAGTGAAATAATAATGAAGATGATAATATACATAAAATCACCTAAGATGAGAAAAATTTTGAAGAATCAACACAACACAACACAACACAACACAAACCCCAACAAAATCTTATGTTCCCCCCACGGTTACAAGATTTGAAACAAAAAGATTGCATTACCAGTCTATATCACTACAAGTTGTGAGATGAAGTTTCTGAGAGTTAAAAGAAAAAGGAAAGGTGGTACATGAATATCTTCAGCATCTCTGGATCAATCATCCTCACAAATCACGAGGGAAATTGCTGACTTGCCCCTCTTCTAAAACATCTTTGTTGTTTATCTTGTAAGCTATCCTTATACGCATGACCAACGATTTCTGAAAGTTAAAATAGACAAAAGAGTAACTAAGCCTCTCTAAAAGACCCTTGAAAGATGGATACCATCGAGAGATTAACATTATGAAAATATTAGTTCATGGCATATTTCCCAAACAAAGTTAGCCTAAACCACCCTTTTCTTCTAAAGGATAATACATGCACATGCAAGCATCGTTCCATTGATACAGGATAAATCTAGGAGCAATACTTATTAAAGTTAAAAAGTAATAAAGAAGGCCAAGCAAGCATTGATAAACTAACTAAAGTGCAAAAAACATGCTTAGTCAAAGTATCACTGTGATTCTGTCAAGTGCTTAATCCCTATGTTCAAAAGTTTAAAAATTGCTTCTATATGATGGAACAATCATAAAAAGCTGCTGCCACAACATGCCAGTTAGAAGAACAGAGAGCACCACTAACAATATCATAAAGCAACTTAACCAAGACTATATATATACATATATAATCATTTACTAAACTCGGTACATACCTTCCCATGTTGACTATTAGTGACTTTCATGCTTTGAGTGATGAACCCACTACCACTTGCAGGCAAAGTATTGCTACTAGCAGGATCCAAATGCAGCTGAAGAAACTGCCGAGTTTAAAAGGAGTAAGTGTATCAGCATCACTAGTATTCAAAGAAGTATGCAAAATTCTACATAATAACTCACAATTTTCAATTATTATTTTCAAGCAACGTATCAATTTTATAGATTTTGTGAAATTAATGAAGCCTAGATTTTAGGAACTCTCCAAACAAGGCCAAATAAAGGTATTCTTGAGGCATACGGAGAACTAGTAGTGAGGACAGTCTTTAAGTTGCAATTGCAAAGTTCATAGATTGTCACATAAATCCATGATAATAAAGCAACAGAGAGAAAACTGATAATGCAAAATCCACGTCTAACAGATGGCACTGGAACACAATTATAAATCCAACTCAATGATCATTTTTAAGCAACATGTCAATATTATAGATTTTGTGAAATTAATGAAGCCTAGATTTTAGGAACCCCACAAACAAGGCAAAATAAAAGTATTCTTGGGGCATATAGAGAACTAGAAGTGAGGAAAGACTTTAGTTGCAAAGTTCTTAGGTCATCACATATATCCATAATAAATAAAGCAACAGAGAGAAAACGGATAATACAAAATCCACCTCTAACAGATAGGACTGAAACACAGTTGTAAATTTCTATACTATTAAGTACATCAAGCTCATAAATGACCATCTTCAGTTACCTTAGGAACTGCAGCCTGGAAAAGAAAATCATTATAAACATTAGGTGACAGGTTTGTAAAAATAGCCTCGATCAAAGTTGTTTGTGGGTTTCCTGGTTGCTTTGAGATGTTGAATGTCATCCTTAAAGTGCTGCTCTCATATGCAACTAATGAAGGATAAGCTGGTCCATTTTCCTCTGCCAACAGAATGAGAATATATAACTACTTTGGCAACTACAAAGGCTACAACATCTGCCATGGAATTCTAAACTTTAAAATTTACCCTTCTTTTGAGGACTGGGGCCAAACCCGTCCAATAAATCCATCATTGGAGCAGGACTTGCAGAAGTGGCATTTGGAGAAAGTGACGTAAGTGATGCAAGGCCATTTAAATTGGCAAGTGATGCTTTGTCGTCTTGAATGGAGGACAATATGTTAGATGCAGATGAGCTGCTTTGTGCAGGAGGAGATGTTCCAATTGACAAAAGATCCAGCAGAACATCTGTACCAGCTTTTGGAGGCTGACCTGTGCCTAAAAAGTAGGAGATAAAATCAGCCTTCTTTTTAATCAACGGGGTAGCAGCAATGCTGAAAATATTTCACTTTAACTGTGAACAATATATTTAAGATTTTAATGCCTATGCAATACAAAGTTTTATTACAATGACTAGGAGATTACTTATTTTCTTTTAACATTGTGACACACCTATTATACATTCAAAACCAATTTGGAATTCATAATATATTGATAGGGAAATCAAATTTAAAAGTGACTTATGTCCTTTATGGAATAATCCAAAGAGCTGGTTTAAGTCAAAAAGTTACAGGCATTTTCCTGAAAAATTGTCCACTATGATTATCAGATATAGATGATGGATGCTCAACCAGATAAATAAAAAGACTAAATACTTGGTTCTTGAACAGATTTATTAGTTATTATCCTGAAAATGCCAGTGTCAGGCACTAACGCTGCAAAATCCTAAGGAGCATGAACAATAAGGTAATTCAAAACATAACCACGTGCTTGAAAAAGTAAAAATCACTCAAATGCTTCTCAAATGTGCACCATTACGCATCCAACTTACCTGGTGATGCAGAAGCAGGCGATAAATCAACACCAAGAAGATCCTGAAGAAAATCACCACCAGAAGAGCTAGGTGCAGGGGCATCATCTGAACTTAGGTCAAGTAAGTCTGCAACAGGAGCTGCAGCTGGTTTAGCAATTCCATTTGGAAGATTACGTGCTGTCCCAGTGGAAGTTGAAACAGATGTCGGCAACGAGCCAGCTCTCCTTCCACTGAAAGTTGCCTCATCCAAAACTGGCATCCTTTCAACCAGTGCAGATCTGTACAAATTCATCCATCAGCTTTGTATTTCACAACTATGCTATGTTGCTGGAAGCCTTCTAAAAGGCTATGAGGTACAACTAAAAAAGTTTAAAATTAATTATACCTAATGTTCTGATGCTTCTGAAGAATACAATTAAATTCAATAGATCTCTGTTGCAACTCAAGCACAAAGCTTCGTTTATTCTGGAGTATTATATCCTTGATCCTCCTGAAGATACCAATCAATGAAAATTTATTTTCCTCGTGCCAGATAAACGAAAAACAAAAAATCTTCAATTATATCAGGCAGAATTTTCAAAAATAATTAAGGACAGTTAAAACAATTGCCAACAAATGAATTCAAGTTAGATCACGCTTATAACAACTAGGGTTAGAATCTGAGCGTTGCTTTGGTATTATTGTCCACTCGAGGACAACTTTTAGAACTATAGATATAAAATAAAACAAATAGAATACCAAAGTACAAATCTAATCCATTATATGCAAAATAAGTAAAGATGGATGTATAACTTCAAGTCCTTCAGATTATATCAATATATAACTTATATAATAGAATATAAACATAACAACTCATCCAATAAAATTTAACTTGTAAAACCATTTGACATTTTTTCTTACTATTTAATCATCATATATAGTTTTCTTTTAATTCAAACCCTAAGTTTTGTAAAAAAATACTTACATGAACCCACCTCATATTATTATTCAATTTTTTAAGAGTAATTTACCAATGCAATAATTTTTATTTGATAAGTTAGAAACAAAATTTAAAAAAAAAAAAAAGAACTAATCATAATTTGGTATGTGACAAAAAATGAGAGTTATTGAAATAATGGCACAACGAAAATGACATGAAAATTATTTGAATGATGCAAATATAAACACGACACAATATAAAAAGCAATTACAACATGAAAATATATGACATGAAAAAATAAACGAACAGGTTGAAATTTATAAAAAGCAATGACGACACTGAAGTAGAAGTTATTTGAATGATGCTAATTGGACTGCTGATTTCGGACACAATATAAACATGACACAAAAACAATACAATGCGAAAAAATAACACTAACACAAGAGAAAACACTAATATGTCAAAGTCTGCATAATATAAAATATTGATCTATCAATTATATATATGTGGTACCAAGAATTTGATTATAATAGGAAACAGTAACACATACAACATGTGCTACTTAATTTTTTTTGTTTTTCAGAATGTGGAAATGTCGGACATGACAATAAACAAATAACATAAATAAGCACAACACAATCAGGGGCGGACCGGCCAGGGGGGATAACACAACACAAATGCATCATTGTTCAAATTTTTAATATAATGTGTCAAAGTTATATATTACCTTAAATACGATTATAATATGAAAAAACAACATAAATATAACAAATGATTATTTAAAAATATGAAAAATTAAGGAACTTTGCAAATGCTTGCCATGTGGCAAACAAGATTTTCCCAACAATTAGGGTTATTTGAATTGATCATCATACAGCATGTAAAACAAAATTGAGAGTTGTTTAAATTGGCAATTTTGGATATGAGAATTAATTAAAACACAATATGAAACGAAACTATAACACAAGCACGAATGTTCAAACGTGCCCAAAAAATATATAAAACAAGTTATTAATGGATACAATTTTATATATATAATACCTTAGATAAAATTATGAACAGACAATAAACGCAACATGAATAAAAAGATCTTTCTCTTTCTTTTCTTCCTTTTCTCTTTACTAGCAATAGTAATAACCCTTTAATTGAAAAAGCAATTGATGATGAGATTACTTTTATTTTATTTATAAGATGTCAAAATATCTGCTTATAAAAGACATTCTTTTTTTAACCCTAACAAAGCTAAGCTAGTGGAAACGTGTGTAACCATGGGGAATGAGTGTGATAAATGAAAAATGTGTGGCAAAACATTAACATACTCTGAACAAGAAGGAAAACGAGAAGAGAGCTTTAACAGAGCAATCAAAGCCATTGCTTTAGTAGTGAGATCGGAATTATGGCGCTTAATAGAAACCTCTAAAGCATCCACAGCATCAGACTCTGTTACCTGCAATATAGGAAGAATGTAGGGTGATAGGACTAAGCATTCAATTTACATAATGCAGCCACTACAAATGAGCAGGATCCTGACATGGACTTTCAGCTAAGCATATAGCAGGTCAAGAATCTCCTTAGTTTAAAAATCATATTGGATTTATGTGATTCCACAAAAAAAGACTCAGAGTAACATAGAAACCCATTGGTTGACAGTTGACACCCATTATTACATTCGACTAAAAGCAAACTGAAATTATTTCAACCAGAAATAATATAAAAAATACTTAAACAAGATGGTTGGGATAAAAACAAAAGGTATTTTGCTATGCCTTGTCAAAAGGAGAATGGTCCCTTGCCTATTTCTAAATCTGTAAAATCACATTACCCATAAACCCAAAATCAATGCCATGCTTGGTCCAGACTATTTTGATTAATTGTGTCTTTAGAACAGATTTGTCCCTAGGTAGCCAAAAGGTATTTGATTGTTAAAAGTAATTCAGTTATACCACTTCAAAATATAAATGAAAGTTCCACAAGAAAATTCTACACTCTTATGAAGCACATGATCAGTTTACATGTACCTTACTACCAATTAAACAAACAATCCAATTACTGGTTCTATTTACCACTTCATTACATAAAGTCAATTTAACAGCAAGAAGTCACAAGTCTTTATGTCTTAAGCTTACGAAAATCTTTAATGAAGCTGAAAGGGATCCTAATAAACTTTCATCAACCAGAAGATTCTGCTAAACAAACTCAAATTCACATAATACAGCCAACTATCAGCTGTTTTTCCCTCTTTTTCTGAGGATGAATAAGTGCGACATGATTACTTCAACTGCTTGCAAACTAACCTATGGATAAGGATGCACTTACAGTTATTGGCTCTTCAATATCAAGCATCCCAACATTATTCACCAACATGTCACCATATTCACCAATACACCAAACTGCAACTCGAACAAGGGTTTCCTAATGAAAATATCAATTTGCATTTGAATAATTAAGCAGATAAGAATACAAATTTAGACATAAAATCCAAAATAAACAGACGAACACCTGTTCTGTTGATGTTTGGAATGCTCTGTACAATGCCCTGACTGAATATCCATGGAGATCAGAAGCATTACTTATGACAACAATAAGGGCATGCCACACTTCATCTTTAACAAAATTTCCAGCCTACTAAGCAAAGGATTAATATCAGTACTCTTGGACCAAAATAACTTCTAGAAACGTTGAAAGAACCAAAAAGATAAATAACAAAAAATGCAAGTACCCAAATGTGACAAAGGTTCATCCTCAACACGTTTTTTGTTGCCTAATTAGGAATTCTCGAGTGGAAATGAGAACAAGAATCCAACAGATGGAGATTCTGAAACCAAACAAGGATAAAAGAACAAGCGTTCTATTACTTGAATGTTGGCCAATGGCCGAATCTCCTTTTGTTTTTAAGTGACACTTAAGTTTCATCAATAAAAAGAAAAATTGAAGGCAAAATTAGAATCTAGTAGTGGTTAGATAAACCACTACTGGTTATAAAACTAGTTTCCACACTTCCAGCAAATTATAATGCCTACTCTACCCAATTGCTTTCCTAACATGCAAATTCAGAAAAAATTAGGCCAGCAACCAATTACAAGTCCAAAAACCATTGACCTCGCTACTTTTCTGGATCAAAACCACAAGTTCTTAACAAATGACTAGTAGTAGTGGCTTGAAGTTTCATAGGATTTCATCAATCACATTAATAAATCCTCACTTAGAAAAGCATCAGAATCCTACGGCATTAAAGTCCTCGATATCTACATTGGGGTCACACCTCACAATCATAAACAAAACCAAAAGGACCAAGATTCTACCAGAACCCATTCCAAGTTACAAGATGAGCACATACAAATTGCAATGGCCCAGCAAATTTTCAGGCCTAAGCCACCATTTCTCAACAGTGAAAAGCTTAAATTCAAGTTCTTAAGTAATGTGAGGCTTATACAGTTTTCACTGGTGATGTTTACTTCAATTTGTCGTGGGATGGAATATCCCATTTTCAGCCTTTGATAGTTCATTCACTCAAAGGCAACAAGCAGCAGAAGTCACAGCTGAGACTGGTCCCATCACTAAATTTAACTTGAAAAATGAAGAGGGTGGACTTACGCATTTGACAGAAAATTGGGCCAAAATTTCAACCCCCACCCCCCCCCCCCCCAAAAAAAAAGGTAATAATATATCCAGTTATTTTTTAAGCATCACAAAAATAAGATGCAAGAATGTGCTTCCCTTTCATTTGCAAGTATTTATACGCAGCAAGATCAGATTAAGAAAGATGCCTAGTAATCAAAAGAGTAAAGATCAAGACATGTTTTACCCCGTTACTTAATGGACACTCACAAAACATTGTCATATCAAGGATTGAAATAATAAGCACATCAGTGAAACAAAATCTGATAAGAACATTTAAGAAAATGTAGTATTCTGCAACACCAACTGGGACAAAGACTGCAATGGATGCAACTCAAAGAAGAGAGAAGACAGTAGAAAAAAGCAGAAAGATGGACAGGTATGAATTCTGTGGAATATAAAAAGTAAACATCTTACTCCAACTACAAAACAAAGCTATGAATGACAAACATACCTCAGAAAGAACCTTGAGCATCTGATCAATGTACCAAATTTTCTCTGGGGAAAACCTGACATAATTGAAATGATTGTTAATCAACTAGACAATGATCCAAAGTAATTCCAAGGGAATATTTCAGCATCCCTCCATCAGCCAGAATAAAAAGAAATTGTCCAATAAACCAGAAGACAGTATCATCCAACATTAAGAAGACGATTAAAGAAACCTCAATAAGTTTAATAAAGTTGGCAATCCATTAAATCAACTATGTCAAATAAATGTATGAAATAATTTCCTTCACAGGAGTGATAACCCATCCCTTTAAACTTCCCTAAAAATTAAGTTGGACAAAGGATTATACACCGCATATACAGATAGAAACATCCATGTATACATGTACATATGCAAGCACAAACATTATACATGAAAATACAGAGCCAAGAAGAGAAAGCATATAGAAGAAAATTACAAATATATAGCATAAAAGAAAAGCAAAGTAGCACCTCTTAACTCTTATTAGACTAACAAATAGCAGAACTTACTTTTCAACAAGAGAGCAAATCTTGGCAGTAAGAACTCCCTTAAATTCTTGATCACTTGCTTCCAAATATTCAATTAACTCTTTAGTCAAAGGCTTCACATTGCTTTCATTCACCAGCAAGTATACAAGGTCAAGTGCCTTTTTTCGAATTGAAGCATCTGAATCCTGGAAAACAAAATGTCCAATCAAAAACTTCTTCAATAGCTGAAAACTCACTTTTTTGACAATAGTGGCACTTGAGAATAAAATCAGAGTTCAATTCAAAGCAATGAAGAAAATGCTGGCAACTCTTTTTTATTTGTTAAGAGTACTACCGCTCAAATTTAGGATCTCTACCCGATTCCTATTTCCACCCTACCCCTGATCCAAGCCCAAGGCAGATACTGGAATTTACTATATCTCCAAAATTGAATCCCTAATATGTCCAAATACCAATCAAAAGTGACCAACCAAATAATAATAATAACGGTCACAATTCCTTTGGACTGCAAAGAATTTATCCTCAATGGAAAAATAAAGATCAAGTGATATCTAAAGAGTAAATTAATCCTCGCTGCTTTTAGCTAGTAAGTCTTATTCCATCACATACGGGGTTCACCTAAAAGTAAAAAATAAATGACAACCAAAGAAACTGGGTAGACAAAAGGAAAGCAAAAGCGAACTGCTTGACTGCTTCTGTAGCAACAACTAAATCAGACCTATTATACTCAAGAAAAATGAAATCTAATATCCTCAGGCCGAACCTTTACACATTCCAAAATTGTTGCCCTATGTCTCTGCACTGCTTGAGCATCCACTGTAATAGCCTTCATAAGCATATTTAATGCAACATATCTGAAAAACATGCAAGGTTCAGTGTCATAATATAGTAGAGAAACAAAGAAAGTGTAGGAAGTAGCATGAAAAATCAAGATAAGATTTGAAAGAAAATACCTGATATTGTTGTCACGATTTGACAAGAATCTTCCCAAGATATTGATGGCAAGCACACGTAAGCCACCATTATCTTCAATGCTCATAATGGTTCCAACACATTCATAAAGAATAGCATTTCCGGCATTTTTGTTTGACTCGATTTTTGTTGCTACCTATAAAAAAATGTGACCACAGAGCCTTAACTTCATTAGGAAATGAAATCTTGTTGAAGACCGATGAAAGGAGTTTTCTAAATGTTTAGCTTCAAGTCCTTTTCCAGAATTGAGATTTTGAAAGCAATATCCAATATACTCCAAATAGTACAATCTTTTCAATTAACACGCTCCAAGCAATCTCATCAAGGTACTTCTCATATGAAGGAGCAAAAATTGAGGAATGCCCAGTTTATTTTCTACCAAGGACAAACCTTGTATTTTTCTCATCATACAGTACTATCATAAACCATGTTTTTTAAGAGAAATATCATTCCTCAACAGAGCAATCTTTTTTTCCTATTTTCTTTACAAACCTCTAATAAGAAAATTCAGTGTTCCACAGACAATGAGCATGCACATGAAATTTACCGCAAAAGAAAAAAAAAACCGAAAATGAAGAACTTAATGTTGTCAAAATGAAAATCAAAACAAAAACCTCAATGCAGTTAATCATTGGTGAGAGAAACAATATAGGGATATGCATTATGCTTAAATACTTCTTTCATGAATTTGACAATATTACAAAAAAAGAGATAGCCACAACATACCTGAGCAAGTATGTCATTCATACAGTCACTAGCATCAGCATCTCCATGGCCCAATATCCGCAGAAGCTTAAGCAATCTTATATGAAGGAAAGGATCTGTAATGCCAGCAATGTCATACTCAGGTGCATAGGGACTGTTTGCCATATCCTTCAGAGTTTTGACCAAACCTTCAGTACATTTCTGCAGTGATGATAAAAGAAGCTCTTATCACAATTAGAAAGTTGATGCATTATCCCTTTTTGACAAGTTTCTTCCCACTGAAGTCCACAAATATGATTCAGCTCAATCTTTAAATGATACGAAAAAAGGACCCTGTTTTTGAATGACCCTAAAGGCCAAAACAAGTTCGTAAGTCCTATAAACCAAATTGTAAAATTAGCCTGAAGCATCTTAGTATCAAAAACCAAAGGATAGCCAACAGTTTAGGGCATAACACCAGTAAACCTGATCCCTTTCTTCAATCCTTTCGATGTTAAGCACTCTCCAGCCAAAACCAGAACAAAGGATTGCTGGTAAAGTAGAGATGGTCCAAACAAGCAAAAGCAAGAAGTAATATTTACAAAAACTTCTTGATTATGGTTTTTTCTTTCACAGGGTTAGAAAATGTTTTTATATGCTCAATGAAGTGTTTGTCTTTCTGATGCTATAGCTATATTCTTATAAATCCATAACCAAATTACCTCTCTAAAATATTCAAGGGCTTCTGAACTGACTTTACATAGATCGGTACAAAGTTGAACTCCTGTTATTAGGACTCCATGATGCTTTTCT
Source organism: Gossypium stocksii (assembly GCA_020496765.1). NCBI lineage: Eukaryota > Viridiplantae > Streptophyta > Magnoliopsida > Malvales > Malvaceae > Gossypium > Gossypium stocksii. The sequence continues at coordinate 65,865,624 of CM035621.1, forward strand.
CTAAGTAGCGAAGCAGCAGGATTTATAAAGTTTTCAGCAAGGTCTGGAACTTTTTTTATGATCCGTATGGAGCACAATGCTGCCTACAAAAAACAGATAGAGTCAAGAGGAGTCAAAGATCGAAGTCAGATCGCTCAAGAAAAGACATAACCTAAAAATTATCAGATAATGCACATGATGAGAATTCATGAACAAATGCAAGTTGGCATGGCCAGAAAGAAAAGAAGAAAAGAAAGTCAGTATGATCAAATTAATCCTCCAACAGGATAACAAGTAGTTGTTTATGAACCAATTAAGTACATCCAAATGCCTTCATAGAATGGCTGGAAACAGTCAACAGATGCCTTTCCCTTGAATGAGTATGTGCAGCAAATTCTCCTGCTTAAGATAAATGGGCAGAGAAAAATCCGGATTTCATGGAAGTAGCGGGCACATGAAGGTTGCATAATTAAAACATACAGTTTGAGGTTTTAGTCATGTGGCATGTGGATCATGGATTCACATGGATGTTTTTAACCTTTGCATTGACAAGATTACAAAGGTATTATTGAAAACAAATAAAGAACAAAACCATGATACTTGAAGAGCTCAACAAAACAAATCAAAACTTTCCAACTCCCGTAGAAGAAAGGAGGAGGAAGAAAGTACCTTTAAGAGGGATAATTAGCAATGTTTAAGCTTGTTAAATTCACAAATCCTGAAATCAGCCTCCCTTTTCTTCCTTTATTTTAAATCTCATTGAAACAAAAATCAGTGGCCAACAGGCCCTTGAATAAAGAATAGAACACACTTACTTTCTTCCGGATATTTGGATCTCGAAACTGCAGCAATCTTTCTACTTCTGGTGCGAGGTCACGGGCCATTTCGGCCGAACAAATATTTCCCAAAGCACAGAGAGCAAGTCCTATAATATACTGGTTCGAATGATTGAGATCTCTGCATATAAGTTAAGGTTTCTGAAAAACTAAACCATCTCTCCATTTTCTTATTTTTACCCTTGGTAACACCAGCCTATCAGGGACAATGTTATTCCTAGAGAAAAGAAATGGTAAAAGGGAAAAGGAAATGGGAACAAATTAAGCTTGAGAAAGTCTACATGTAGGATACTGTTTTAATGAATTTGTTACCAACATCAGAACCTCTTGTCTTTCATCGAGAAGCAACATAAGACCAAGATATCCAATCCTCTTCTCTGGAAATCCAGAAGATGCAATCAACTTCAGGCACTCCATTTGGCCAAAATGAGTGGGATATCCAAGCATGTGAATGAACATGAGCTTTGCCAGGTTACGGTGCCTATAATCTTGATCATTTTCACTAATAGCAGCACGAATAGCAGCACACTCTTTCCTTACAACAGCACGTTCTTCTGCTGCAGTTTTGCAAGAACGTATAGCCCGTATCATGTCCCTGCATTGGAGCAGTAAGTACAACAGTTTCAACTGATATACATATAAACTAAAGTCAAGTCAGTCGTTCAGCTTCATTGATATAACATGGAGCAGAAAATAGACAAAATATGTGGTCAATAATTTGATTGTTTCAACCAGGGCAAAAGGTGCGGGGGGGAGCTTATTCCCTGAATTGTTTAGGGAGAACAAAAGTACTCTTAAGAACCAGCCATAAGACCTGATTGAGAAGAAAGTTTTCAAACCATAGGATATGAAATCCATGATCCTCTTTTCTTTTCCCCAAAAAAATTACATATAACTAAGAGATCCCATTTTGCAATTTATACAAAATGTTCTTGTCAACAATTTTGGAACACACTACTGAACTACGCATGGGAAGAATATCAGGACATAAATAATTTGATGAATAAAGACAAGGAGGTTGAGATCTTTATATCCATAAAATATGGATGAAATCCAGTAAACTAATGCAAAGAACCGACTTAGAATTCCCTAACAGGGAAAAAAGGTTATCATTTGCAAATTTGTTTAATCATACTAAATTTATATAAAGATACAACTATTCAGTTACATTGCAACAGATACAATCACCTAGCAGTCTACACAAGGAAAAGTAAAGAGAGAATTCAATTTTGCGATAGTTTCCTAACAGTGTGATAAGTGCTACAAATCAGTTTGAACATATAACCACAAGAATTACAAGTACAACCGTACAACCAGGATATTCTGATTGTACCTTTGGTAACCATATTGGAGGATACTTACATAAATGACTACCTTGACTATATTTTATATCTAAATTGCCACTAATTACTGATGTTTAAAGGTTCAAGATCATATAAATATCCCAAAATTCTGTATAAATTACATATTATGATGCAAGAAGTTGAGGAAGTATGGATAGTAAACTGGTGGATGTTTTCGTTTCCTCTCTAGAAATTTGTACCTTAAGCAGCAATGGTATTTGGCGCATCATTCCATATTACCAATATTCATGAAAACAATAGATCAAGCTATTGTCAAACCCATTACTATATGAATATGCTATAACTACAAATATTTCTACATTTTCACCCATAGTTGCAACTAATTCAAAGCCAAGCTAGCTTGAAGAATGGAATTATGAAACCGAAATTCCTAACAAACTCCATTCGGCTCTAAGTTCAGAGGCAATTATCTTTTAAGTAGCACTAACTACAACCGAACCCCATAAATTTCAATCAAGGAATCAAAACAAATTGCACAGAAGCCCAGCTGTTTTAATCGAAAAACCAATACATTCAAATAAAAACCATCGTGTTCTTGATCTGACCTTCAAATTAAAAGGAAAAGGGAAGACAAAAAGAATATATTGCAACGGAAGGAATTGATGCTCACCGTAGACGAGTACCGGACGAGAAAGGATTCATGATTGGGTCCAGGGTTGAAAGTTTTGTAGAGAGCTCGAATCAGATCCAATCAATTAAACGCTGCAAATAAATCAATCAACGAACTACGGCTGCACGGAATTAAACCGAATTTCTTTTCAAATCTAAGATCTGCAGTTGAAGATCCAAAAGTTGGAATTCCGAGATCTAAGAAGAGTAAAGCAGGCAGAGATTTGGATCTGAACGACAGAGAAAACGAACTCTCTGTTCTCCTTTTCTTTTCCTCTTTTTTTCCCAGTGACAATGAAAATGCTGCCTGCTTCTTTTGTCTTTGTAAAACAATTTTTTTAAAAAAAGAATAATAATAACTAAATTATCAAAAAAAAAAAAGTGATTTTTATTTTTATTTTTATTTTTACAAGTACAATTACAAGCAATTCGAACTCGGCCTTTTAAGATCCAAAACCTCAGCCCAATTATATCAAAACCATATTCGTAGATTTAATTGTCATATTTTTATTAAGGCTTAAGGCTGTGTTCGTTATTGCTTTTGGGATGAACTTTTGAGATGAAAAGTGCTTTTTGTTGAAAAGCAATGAAGAATAAATTCCAGTGAAGCAAAATTTGTAACTTTTTTAAAGTACTTTTTGAGAGATGAAGAAATAGAAAATTTGTCCATTTCTCAAGCAAAAGTGCTTTTGGGTTGATATTTTACCTTTTTAACCCCTCACTTTTTTTCCTTCACAAAGCCAAAAGCCAGCAGACTTTTCTTTCCTCTGGTTCCTCTTCTCTTCTCCACGGTGGTGAGTTTATTTTTTTCTTCTTTTCTTCTTTTGATTGTTCATTATGTTTTAGTTTTTTCTGATTGTTTGATTTAATGAAATAATTATGAAAATAATTTTTAAAATAATACAATTGTGTCAATATTTAATTATTATATTTAAATATTTAAATATAGTTTATATATTCTAATTAAATTTAATAAATAATTAATATTAATTACTTATAAATATTTAAAATTAATATTATATATTAAAATATTAACAATAAGTTATAATAAATTATTTTTTTACATTTTTGCTAAAATATCATAATATTAACTAATTTAAACATTATTTAAATACATATTTGTTACTTTATAATATTATGTCTAAAATGGACATTTTACTTCTCAAAAGCACTTTTTGACAGCAATACCAAACGCTTAAATTTTTCAAAAGCACTTCTCAAAAGTAATTCTCCACAGCACTTTTCAAAAGCACTTCTCAAAAGCATTGCCAAACTGGCCCTAAATCTGCTAATGACCCTGTACCCTATTAAAATTTAAAATTTAGTCTTTATATTTTAATTTTAAAACATTGAGTCTTTGTATTTTTATCTAAAAGTCTTAGTTTTCTCCCTAACTTCACCACTAAAGTTAACGATGCCAAAAGTAAAATAACTCTTTTAGCCCTTAACATTTAGAATTTTTTTTATCAATTTGATCATTATCCTTTAAAAGTACATAAAAATTTTAAAAATTAATTTCTTTTCATATTTTAAATAATAAAGATTAAAAAATATAGTTTCTAAAAGAATAAAAAATATGAAAAAAACTAAAATATTTAAAACTCAAAATATAAAAATTACTTTAAAAATATAAACAAACATTCCAAAATTTAATGTTATCTAAACCAAATTAGACCGGCCAATTGGATCGAGAACCAGTTGGGATATCAATCCAAATAAGGTAAAAAAAATTGGTTGACCCACGAACCAATACGGACTGGTTGAGCCAATAGTTGAACCGATTTTGAACGAGTTTGACCAATTAGTTCCCAGAACAACCAGCTTGACTGATTCAAAGAAAATAAATTATTAAAACATCAAAAATAAAAATATTAAAAATATATAAAAATTGGTTCAACTTTCAATTCAACTGATTCTTTAGCTCAATTCAACCAATTCATATCGATTCACATGTCAACTAGTTTTTTATCATTCCATGGACCAATACCTCAACTGATTCTTGATCCAATCGATCCAGTTCGATTTAGATAACATTGAATTTTAGGATTTTTTTTTAATTTTTCAAATATTTTTATTTTTTAATTTTAAAGAGTTCTTTTTACATATTTTCTTTTTATATTATATTTAATTTTTATGTTTTTTTTTGTTTAAAATAAGAAATATATTTAAAATTTTTTTTTAAAAATTACATATTTTTAAAGGGTATGGAACAAATTGACAAAAAAACTTTAAATGTTGAAGGCTAAAAAAGTTTTAAAATGTTAAAAACTGGTTGACCCATAAATTTGTATGGACTGGTTGAACGAGGCTAAAAAAATCACTTGAACTATCAATTGAACCAATTTTTATAATTTTTAATATTTTTTATTTTTTATTTTTTATTTTTTATTTTTTAATAATTTATTTGCTTTAGACCTATCAAATCAATTTTTTAACACAGTTGAACCAATTCATAGCGATTCATGATTGAACCAATTTTTTACCTCTTAATGGATGAATACCCCATTGTTCCCACTCTAGTTTAGATAATATTGAACTTTGAAATTTTTGTTTATATTTTTAGAATGATTTTTATGTTTTGAATTTTAAAGAACTTTTATTTTTCTTAATTTTTTAAATTTTAAAAAAATTATATTTTTTATTTTTTAAAAGATTATTTTTATTTTTGTTTTTTGTTTTTAAAAATATAATTTTTTAATTGTTATGTTTTTGTAAAATATGAAAAATAAAATATATTTTTTTAAAAATTATGTACTTTTAAAGGGTAAGAACCAAATTGACAAAAATTTGTAAGTGCTAAGGGCTAAAAAAGTTATTTTATCTTTGACATTGTTAGCTTTAACGGCAAAATTAAACAAAGGGATCAAGATTTTTAAATCAGAAAAAGTATAAGGACTCAATGCCTTGAGTCGACTGTATATATTAAATTTATAATATTCTTATAATATTAGTTTTTTTAAATTTAATGAATTTCTAAAAATAATTAATAATTTGAAAGTTAATGTACTTATAAAATATTTTTAAAAATATTTAACTAATTTGTAAAAGTATTTTTCCTGAATTTCTAAAACTCTTGAGTCATGAATAGTGTTAATTTGAGAATATAAGAGTTAGAATTTTTGAAGTAAATAAAATAAAATTTATTAGGTAGTATTTAGAAAGCTACCTAGTAATTGGATTTGGATGTAATTACTTATAATTACACAAATGTGACATGTTTGGATAATCATTGTAATTGATGGGTTCCACCGAATTAAATATAATTGGAGTACCCAATTACACTTTTCAATTCTTAGGAGATGATTAAAATTAGAGTAAGGACACATATAATTACATCCAAATCTAATTTTAAAAAATTATTTCTATAAAATTTATAAAAATTATATTATAAGTATGAAAATATATGAGTGTTTAGGATGGTTATAGCCAAAAAATTATATTATAAAAATAATTTATGTATTTTATAAAATTATAACAAAAAATTTATATTATTTAAATCCTAAAAAAAATTCTGAAGTTATTTAAAAAAATAATTTACATGTTATAAAAGTGTTATAATATATTTATTTATAATATGGAATGTGCCTCACATTTTAGAGGAAACAGAGTTGACGTCATGACAAAGAAGAGTTGACATCCTGACGACACGACAACAACGTCCCGATGAGAAGAATCGTCACGTCTTGATGATGTGAAGAATGACATCTCGACGAGGAAATATGCCACGTCACGACGTGGCGACGTGTTCCTTACTAAATCGTGTTTCTTCTCCTAGTTAAACTCTACTATCTTTTCCTAGTCTAACTATGATTATTCTAGGGATATTTTAGTCATATATTCACACTAATTTCAACATATAAATAGGACTTTTAGCAACCCTAGAGAGTTTGATTCAACAACACAATTAAGAGAGCTTTGTAGGAATTTCGGGAGAACTTTGTATTTTGGATTCAAGCTAGTTTATTATTTCTCCATCTTGTACTCCTCTTCGATTTTTTCCGTTCTAGTGAAGTTTCTTTTGCCCATGATTTTTTTATCCTCTTTGGATAGGTTTTTCCATATAAATATTTGTATCCAATTTTTCTCTATTCATTCTTGTTCGTCACATAATTTGGGTTTATCCTAACAAATTGGTATCAAAGTCAAATTTGGTTTTCGCATTCAACCCATTCAGAGATGACAATGAGGTATGATATTAAGAAGTTCGATAGAGTCACAAATTTAAATTTCTGGCAAGTTCGGATGACGAAATTCTAGTTCAGAATGATCTAAAAAAGGTCGTTACAAGGTAAAAGCTTGCGATGTTAATCAGGTTGAATGGGAGGAGCTTCATGAGAAGACTCTATCAACAATTCAATTGTGCCTTACTAACAATGTGTTGTAGGAGGTGCTTACAAAAAAAATAGCAGTAGCCTTATGGAGGAAATTAGAATCCCTTTACATGACAAAATCTCTTACAATTTACTTGGTAGTGAAACAATGATTATACACGTTCCGTATAGCCAATGGTGTCTATTAGGCTCACATCAATGAATTTTGTACTTTCCTTAATGACCAAAAGAATGTAGAGGCCAACATTAATGATGAAGATTAGGCTATGTTGTTGTTGTGTTCTTTGCCTCTTCATATAAAACTTTCAGGGAAACCCTGATTTATGGTAGAGAAAGACTCTCATTTGAAGATGTGAAGGGGAACTTATTGAGTAATGATAAACTTGACAACAAGTTAGATGGGCAAACCTCGGTTTTAGTTGCTAGAGGAAGGCAACAATCTAAGGATTCAGGTCAAAGAAGATCTAGGGCGAGATCAAAATCATGATATGTGATATGTCTTGGTGGATGTTTGGAGATAGTATGATGGATAATATACTTAAGTGACGCCTTATAAATGATTTGGTAAGTTGGATGTTCATATTTATGCTTTGCTTGAAAAGATTTGGTAGTTCTAGTACTTAGTTATAAGGCTAACATGAAATTAAATGTGAAATGGTTGAATGCATACATGTTTGGCTTGACATTTTGAGATGCCATTGGAAGCATATTGGTATGTTTGAATCTAGTCATTTGGCTAGTTTTGAGTTATTGCTTGAGGTGCCAATTTAAGGCATATTGGTTAGGCACGTAGGATGGTGATTTTAAATGATGGTTTTGGCTTGTTTTGATTTGCTTTTAAGGTGGTTGAATATGGTTTAAAATGGATGACTTGTAGCTTAAGTGAATTATGCTAGAAAACTTGTTTTGAAAGGTAACTACAGGTTTACATGGTCATGTGTCATACACGAGCTCATGGCACGACCGTGTGGTCTGTAAAAATATAAGTGATTTTGGTGCACACAGTAATAGTTAGTTGCACGGTCTAGGGACATGATCGTGTGGCTTATCTCACACGGGCTTAACTCTTGCACACGATTTAGTTACATGACAGTGTGATTCATCACACATGGCTAGGGGACACGACCATGTGATCCCTGTTTGAAAATTTTTGCTACCTTTTAAATTTAGTTTCAATTTGATCCCTAATAGTTGCTTGCTTAATTTTAACCTTTCGTAAGCTCAATATTAATGGAAATTGATTGAAACACATGTTAATTTGATTGTTAATGAATTGTATAATAATTAATTGAGATTTAAGTTATAATTTGTCTGTAAATGGTTTATATTTATTTGTGACATTCTATTACTCGGGTTCGATAACCGGATCGGGTAAATGATGTTACAAGATTATTTGGCTGAAAGCCGAAAAACGTCAAGGATCTGCTTATACGAAAACATAGGTATGATTTTGGTTCAAGGTTTATTGCTATAAATATCATAAACTAGGTAGATTTTCAAAATTTTAATTTTCTACTGTACAAGAAAATTGTTTTCAAACCAAAATTTTTCCAACATAGAAATTATTCAAAATGCCTTAAATAAGCATATTTAAGTTGAAATGAAGTGTATAAAATGAAATAGGGATTGAAGTGACTCAATACTCAATTGTGGCATCCATTTCTTGGGTTACCAAAAAAACCTAGGTAAAGGTGTCACAAAATCAACATAATGATTTATAGTAGTTCGGCTTGAATCGCCTATTTCCATTGCATTAACTTACCAGAACTAGGTATTTTTCCCAAATTTACTCTTTACAATCACTGTTTTTTAAGTAGGCAAGATAAAGTCTCTAACACCCCCTAACCCTAAGCCGTCACAAGAACAGGGTTACGGAGCATTACCGCACATTTCAGACACTTTACAATTAATATACAAATAATTAACATACATACAATAATTAATTGATTAGGTCCCTCTAATGGACCTTCGAGGCCCAAAATACGTGTTAGAAGTAAATCGAGACTTACTTGAATACTTTGGAATTTTTTTTTGAACTAAATATAACCCCTTTATAATAACCTAACCAACCCTGCAAATTAAAACGCAACCAATTCAAAACCAATGTCACAACCAATAAAATTTCATATTCAAATACACCTAAAAATTGCCATAAACATCAACTTAGTAATTTACTAAATAAACATTCGCATATATCATTTGAATTAAATTAATAAACTTCATTCATTCTATTTCAGTTTGTTACCAAATATACCAAACATGTCATGATAATTCTATTTCCATTTCATTAAACCAAGTATCCAAACCATTATTTTACATCATTTACACCCAAACTATAACTATCTTGACTCATACTTTTAACCTAGGTACATGCCACATTTGTAATGACCCAAAATTCACGAGTATCGAAAAAATACATTATCGAGCCTAAGTCTTAGATAACAGGTTCATAAATGTTTATTAGAAATATTTACGAGACTAGTAGTATGTTTAATTATGTTTTGATTAGGTAAATTTAGCTTAATTAAGAGTAATTGGGAAAAATGACTAAATTGAATAAGGTGCGAAAGTTTAATTATAGATTAAAAGAAAAATAAAAAAGGCCAAAATGGCAAATATGCCATTTACCATAAGATAAGGCGGCAATTGTAACGCCCCGGATTTTGGGCCTAGAAGTTTTGAGTCTTGAACATGGGGATAGTGAGGAAGTTGAACATAAGTGTTTGGTTGTGCAATCTAGTGACAGAATGAGCTTGCTGGTCTGGTGGTTTGTTATGTGTTAGTTTGTCTTTGGGTCCCTGGTTCGAGTCTCTAAGAGTGCTTTTTGGAGAGCTTTTTTTAAATTATGTTAATAATTCTAATTATTAAATTATTTGCTATTATTAATATTGTATTGTTACTTTTATTTTTTATTTATGTTTTTTTTACTTTTTCTTCTTCTGGACTTTTTTTATTTCTTTTTCCTTTTTGGGGGTTCTCTTGCTTCTTCTTTGAAAACGATTGCTTGCGAATCTTGGATTGCCGTGAAATTGAACAGTGAGTTACACAACCTGTCCACACGGCCGTGTCCCTGCTTCACACGGGCGTGTGCCTCTATCACACTGCCGTGTCTGCCTTGCATTTGATTTTAGCAAAATTGGACAGTGAGTTACACGAACTGTTCATAAGGCCATGCCCCTGCCTTACACTGGCATGTACCTCTGTCACATAGCCGTGTGTTACCCTTCACACGGGTGTTTGGACCCCCCACGGCCTAGATTGTCCCACACGGCCGAGACATATGGGCGTGTGGTCCTATCTCGCCAAATTTTGATTTTACGTCAAATTTAACTGTAATTGCAACTCTGTGTGTTCCAACCCTTGACTAAGCTTTACCGAGGGTAATTATGACTCTAATCTGGGCTTGATGTTATTTATGACTGGTTGTGTGATAAGTTTGATACTAAATTCTAGATATGAGTGTACACCTGTCTAATTTTGACTGACTGAATGTGAGTGTATGTCTCTGAATAACTAACTAAAACAGGTATTCTGATTTTATACATCTGACTGCATACGAACATATGCATAAAGCATTTTTGGGTGGGGTTTTAGAGAGAAGGAGACTTATACTGAACTGAGCTGGCAGTTTTACTGCAACTGGACTGTACAGCGGATTACCGCACTGCACCGTACAACATATACGTTAGCTATGTTACGTACCATTGACTGATCTGGCAGCTCAGCTGCAATTTACTAGTATAGCGGTTTACCACATTGCACTGTACCATATGTACGTTAGCTACGCTACGTACCCATATTTGATCTGGTAGTTCATACTGCGTGACTATACTGCGGGTTATTGCATGGCACTGTACAGCTTATACGCTAGCTTTGCTTGTAATATATGGATTGGCAATTTACCTACTTACTGTTAGCCCCAATACCCAGAGGGTCTTGGGCAGTCCCAATACCCAGAGGGTCCTGGGCAGTCCCAATACCCTGAGGGTCGTGGACTTACTGTGATGCTCTTAAGCCTATTGACTGTCAGCTCAACTGCAATATACGGATATGTGATGCATTCGGTACAGCCTTGTAAGTGTAGGGATAGGTGGGTGTTTTAAACACCATAGTAAGTGTAAGGATGGACAGAGAGGTGTGTTGGCTGGATGGGTGGGTTATGCATTTCAACTGCATCCATATGCATCTTATTGACTATTCTGTGATTGCGACTATTTGATTGTACTATTCGACTGACTGGCACTTGTGCCTATGCGAAATTGCTAAACTTAGATTGTGATTTGATACGTGTGGACTGTTATTGTCTGTCGAGACCTCTGTCTCGGGTTTACCATCTGATTCTGTAAGTATGATCTGTCTATCCGTTTGGCAGTTCTGCGTGTTAGACTGTCTGATTGTAACTGTCTGACTGAATCGTTACTGTGACTGACTGGGAACTATTGATATTGTGACTGAATGGTACTGCGATTGTGTGACTGAGTGTGTGTTTGTAACATGCTTTAAATACTAGTATTTGTCGATACTTCCGTTGTGAATGTATCGACTGTATCTATATAACACTATAAGTATGTTCCGATTCTGAACTGCTTTCTAGCTTTCTGTTTCTATTACTGTAGTTAAATGGTTTTAATCTCACACGGAGCTCGAGTAGCTCACCCCCTCTTCAGTTTCCCCTTTCAGGTATTTTTTTCTGAATTCTGATGCTAGACTTGGTACGCAGAGGTCTCAAACAGACACGGTTATAAAAGATTAGTTTGGTTCTTTTTAAATTATGATTTGATTATACTGTATGAACTGTAAAGATTTAGTATATTTGGTACAGTTTCCGTTTAAAATTTTTACTCGTTTATTGGATTCTGACTACTTATTAAACTAATCTGTAATTTTTATTAAATGATTTTAAGCAATTGAATACTCGGATTGTTATGATAGCTTGTTTTGTAAAATTTTTCCTCGATCACTTCAGTGATCAACGTAGCGTTCCGAATTCGGTCTAGACTTTTAGGCCGGATTTAGGGTGTTACAGTAATACATGGAAAAATCTTAGATTTTTTGTGATTTTTATATAAAAATATTATTTAATTAAAACATTATAAATTATATTAATTAAATTTTAAATATTATATTATATAAAATAAATAAAATAAACAAAATAAGGACAAGTGGATGGTGATGATGATATACAAAAGTAGTAAAATATATGTGTACATTTGTAATACGTATATTTAATTATATAATAGATATTTAGTATAATTATATTATAGTATATTATTAAGCTAATAAATAAATAAAACATAAAAGGGAAAAAAATAGAAATAAGAGCAGAGAGCATTCGAAAACCAGGGAAAGAAGGGAGAAAAGAAAAAGAAAAGGAAAAACTAAAGTTTAAGGATTGAAGCTTTAATTTGCTAGCAAAGAACTAGAGGCATCAGCACAGAAGGGAAAAGAGAAGATTATCGAGGAGTAAACTCGAGAAAATCACTATTTGTATTACTATAATTCAAATTATTTGTTAATAAATTTTAAGTTTAATCTATATGTTGGCAAGTAAATTTTGAGGTAAGTGTTGTTATGAATTAAATGATAATTGAAGTGGTTGCTAAATATGTGTTGACATTAGATTATGATTGAATTATTGAATTGAAAGTGAATTTAGAATTTAAAGTGAAATTGAATTTGAAATGTGATCCAGAAACCCTATTAACTAGTCAAGTTCAGTCGGATATAATTGGCATGCCATAGGATTTGAAAGAGTTCATGTAACATCCCAAAATAAGGCCTAATCGGAATAGTGGTTTCGTAACCACAAATCCGAGATAGAAATAATTATTTTATAAATATTTTGAAGTTTATATTATGATTTCATGATAGTGTGAAAATTTCGTGAAGAAATTCTACGCGTAAAGTGCTTAACTTGGAGTTAGGGACTAAATCGAATAAATTGCAAAACTTGCATTCTAGAAGTTTTATTATGAAATTGCTTTGGAATATTAATTAGGAGGGTTTAAATAGTAATTTGACCAATTTCTTAGCTCATGGACAAAATAGGACATGGGTGGAATTTTTGAAAGTTTAGTAAGGAGGGGCATTTTGGTCATTTGGTTATTAACATGAATAAAAAGGGAAAAGATGACAAAAAAAAAATCATCATCTTCTTCATTACCACGAAATTTCAAGGGTTCTCCATAGCTAGGGTTTGTTTCAAGCTTCCAAGCTCCATAGTAAGTGATTCCAAGCCCCGTTTTTAATGATTTTTACGTTTTTGAGATCCCGGTAGCTCGATAAAGCTTATGTTAGCAATATTTTAAGTTAGGGTTCATATTTGGAAAAATACCCATAGGTGAAATTTGTGTATTTTGATGTTTTATGATAGAATATGAGGTTTTAAATTATGTTAGACAACTTGAGCTACTCGGTTTTAGGTAAAAACGAGTAAAAGGGCTTAATTGGTAAAAATACCTATTGTACATAAGTGTATGTTATAGTAGGAATTTGAAGATGATGTTGGTAAATAAATGATCAGCATGTCTTAAAATACAAGAATTTGTGATAAGTTTTGATTTCCGAGCCTTGGGGCAAAAGTGTAAATATGCAAAAGTTTAGGGGCAAAAATGTAATTTTGCCAAAATTTGAAAAAGGGCTGTTTTGATAAATGTGAGTATTAAATAAGCTAAATTTGCTATTATAGATCAAGAAGAACGGAATTCAAGAGTAGATCGGGGAAAAGAAAAAGTAAAGGACTAAATTGTAAAGTTTAGTCACAATTTGTATCGAGGTAAGTTTACGGTAAATAAATGCAATATTTCATTGTTTTACATTGATATTGTCAATTTCCAGCATTCATATATTTATTTTATGGAAATATTCAAAGTCGAATTTAAAGAAAAGTGACAGAGAAGAAGCATTAGAAAGCCCCGTTTGAGCCTTAGGAATGCTAGGATATTTGGGTTAACAGACAGACAGTAATGAGCCATGTAAGTCCATATTAAACATATGGCTTTGGAGACAGGACAGTATTGCGCCATGTAAGCCCATATCGTGTATATGGCCTTGGAGACAGGACAGTATTGAGCCATGTAAGTCCATATCGTATATATGGCTTTGGAGACAGGAATATTTCATGTAAGACCATGTCAAGGACATGGCATTGGCAGTATTTTATCAGACATGAATAACCTGAGTATCCTTAGTATTCCGAGTGGTTCAACGGGTCATTGTACAAGTTAAATTCAATGAACTATCAGCAAAGGGAAGTTAGATTATGTTTATGAATAACGAAAGGTCAGGTAAGAAAGAAGGTAGTAAGTGAGAAGTAAAGAAAGTTTATGATGCTAGATGATATTATGTATAATTGCTCAATATGTTAAATGTTGCAATTTATTTACTTGTAAGCTTACTAAGCCTAGTGCTTACCCCTTTATTTTCTTTCTTATTATAGTTCTTGCCAAGCTTACTCGGGGATCGAAGGAAACGTCGGAGTTCAGATCACACTATCAAAGGAATCATTTTGGTATAACTAGACGTTTCATTTTGTGTATGGCATGTATAAGGACTTAGTCTTTTATGGAATGATATGTTCAATATATGGTGTATAAATGCTTGGAAGTGAGTAGCTAATGAAATGGCTAACCATGCATGTGTTTAATGGTATGTGTGCTTAAATGGTAACTATCACATGAAAACTATGAAAAGTATAAAAGTAGCTTGAAAACAGATGCAAACAGCAGCAGTGATGTGAATTTGAAAAATCACTAAAAATAGTAGGAATGGAATTAAAAGGTGAATAAGGTATGAAATTAAAACTTAATGGGTCTATTTTCATGTGGAAGAAACAGAGTAGGAAAAAGAGTTGTATATTATGAGAAATTTTCAGTTGAGTGAGACTGACTTTGTGATCCCCTGTTCTGACTTCAAAAATTCACTATAAATTGCACATAAATAATTAGGTATTATAGTTTATATGCCTAGATTCCTTATTTAGTCTAGTTTCTAATGAAACAGATGGCATGCCTGTTTGAATTTTGTACAAGGAGAAAATTAGTTCGTAGTGAACAGAGGTCAGAGCAGTTGAGCGGTGTAACAGGGGAGACTTTAACTAATAAACTGTACTAATTGGCCAAGCCAAAAATTCTAGAAAAAAATTAGTAGATAGCCATATGAGTCTAGTTTCAGGGAAAATTTACGGATCTTGATTTCAAGTTTCGTAACTCGAGATATGAATTTTTGAGCGACCATGATGCAGAAAACAGTTTATTCCGAAAATGAAAATAGATTTTGTAAAGTTGTTTAAATGATAAATTATGTTCGGTAACACCTCAGGCTCGACTCTGGCGACGGTCTCGGGTATGGGGGTGTTACAGTTCAGGGGATTTTCCGGCTATGCCGATGAGACATGGAGTGTCACTATATTCTTTGGATTATCTGATAAGGCATTGAGTGTCGTTCTGGTATGTTTGGGTGGATTATTCTGGTGTGTTTAGGAGGATTATACTTGTAACACCCCGAAAATTTCTACAGTGAAATATTATCATTGATATAGTAAAATAAGGAAATAAAGTGACGAGAAGAGGAAATTTGAGTTATGTCATTGGGAAATATATTATGACATATTAATTCAAGAAAGGACTAAATTGTAAAAGTGAGAAAAGTTTTGTTGCCCAAGAGTAAATACTCAAAATTTGAGGGGTTAAAAGTGTAAATATGAAAAGTTGAAGGACCAATAGTGTAAATATTTTAAGGGTAGAATGATCTAAAAACTAAGGAAAATTGATGAATTAGTACTAAATTGAATAAGTGAATAATTATAAGGGACTAAATTGCAATTTTACCAAATTAAGTGATGACTCAAGGATGAAATTTTAAAAGATCATAAAGGGTAAAATGGTCAATTGGGAAAGAGAAAAATCTAGAAAGTAATGATTATATTGATGATATTTTATAATTATATATTAAATAATTATTATTTTATTAATATTTTAATAAGATATTTTATTATCTTATTATTTTATTTAGTATATATATGTGTGTGTTGGAAAAAAAGGGGGAAAAACCACTAGCCACCTCTTCCCATGCATCCCACGTTAGAAGAAGAAGAGAAGAAGGAAACTTTCCTTCTTTACAATTTGATCCTTCCACCAAAAATTCATCATTATCACTTAGAAATCAAAAGAATTTCCATAGCTACCAAAGGAGAAAAATGTTAATGAGACTATGGGGAGTTAGAATGTCAAGTTGGACTCAAGAAATAGAAGCTGGAAGAGAGAGAATATCAAGTTAAAGATTGAAACCAAGTGGACAAGGTAAGAACATCAAGATTTCCATATATTTTTAAGTTTGATATTATTGAAAAAGCATGGAAATGATGTTGATATAGAGTTTTCTTATATATGGTTCTATGTTGTTGATATGTTAGTGAAGAGAAAATAAGAGAAAGTGATGGGAAATATTGTAGAGAAGGGAAATAAGAGTGTTATAAACTTGATAATAAACATTTTGCACTAAAACTATTTTGGACAACAGCAGTAGGTCAACTTTGAAAAATCACCAAAAATGGTATAAATTGAATTAGAAGTTTAGTGAGATATGTAATTAAAGCTTAATGAGTCTATTTTCGTATAAAAGAAATATAACAAGTAAATGAATTCTGTACTCTGAGATATTTATATTTTTGTGAGACTGATTTAGAATGATTTAGGAATCCTCTATTCTGACTTGGAAAAATCATTAAAAATTGTATAAAAATTATTATGGGACATAATTTATATGGTTTGATTCTTTAGTGAGTCTATTTTTATAAGAAACAAACGAGAACATCATTTGAATTCTGTACAAAGAGATAATTAAATTTAACCAAAGAGTGGTCAGAACTGTCAAACAGCAAAATAGGATAGATTTTAATGAATAAAATGTACTAATTGGCTGAACCAAAAATTCTGAAAATTTTATGGTAAGAAGACATGTGAGTCTAGTTTCAGGGTAAATTAGCGGTTCTTAATTTGGAGTTCTGTCGCTCAAGATATAAATAATTTAGTAACTATGACTCAAATGGACAGTTTTGAAAATACATATAAGTAAATAGTGAAAGTTTTGATAATGTTACTTATAAGCATGTTATATAAATTAAGGATGTGGAATGGAGAGGAGGAGGAGGAAAATATGTATGAATATTCAGCTAGCATGGCTAATTTGCATGTTTTAGGCTCAGGGACTAAATTGAATAAAAGTAAAACTTTATGGGTAATTTTGTAAAAATATTAGAAATGATCAAATTACATGAAAAAGATTATTTTATTATTTAAATTTCAAATTTTAAATGAAATTATTAATTTAGTTCAAGATTGGGAAAAAACACGTTTTAGGGATTAAATTGAAAAGTGTTGAAATTATGAAAAATTCTAATATTTTATAGAATTTATGGGTTGTTATCAATATGTATGACAATAACGGCAGGAAATAAGGATTAGATTGCAATAATTTTATTTTCTGAGCCTAAGGATGAAATCGTCATTAATTAAAAGTTTAGGGGCAAAATGGTAAATTTTGTTTAGAACATTAGTTGAATGTATTAGAACATGAAATAAATGAAAATGAAAATCATCTTTATTTATAAAGATCCGGATGACTCAAATATGAGACTAAAACGTGGAAAAGGAAAGAGATTATTGAAATTATAAACATGAATAAACAACGAGGTAAGTTGGTGTAACTTGAATTGTATTTTTTAAATACATGAAATATTGATATAATAAATTACCTAATTTATGTTTATGAAGATATGGCAAGAGAATGATATTTATTATGACATGTAAATATGTGATTATCATTACTACATTGATACAAAATAATTAAGTATGTTGAGACAATTAATAAATTCAAGTAAAACATGTCAAAAAAAAGCACGTTTAAGGGACAACATGTTTAATTTTAATTGGTTTCAAATATGAATGCTAGATGAAGTAAAATATCTGATAAATAAATCGGTAACTCCGGTAATGCTCCGTAACTCTATTCCGGTGACGGATTTGGGTTAAGGGCGTTACAATACTGGTGTGTTGGGATGGATCATACTGGTGTGTTTGGTTGGAATCTGTGTATCTGCCAAGGTCTGAGTCTTGTTAATAGGGTGAATAAATGAAATGAGAAAATTGAATGAATTTGATTGACCGTACTATTGAAAGTATGAGAAAGAAATTGTGAATTGAGTTGTGAATTGAAATGGGATGTGAGATTTGATAGCATGAAGCTAAGATAGATTTGATAAAATGACCAAATTGTTAATATATGATGTTAATTGATGAAATGTTATAGATGGCATATGAATTTGAATGTATATTAGTCCTTATGATTTATAATGTTATATGATTGATATTTATAATTTATTAAAGCTATATAGTTTGAATTATGGTAATACCACTGAGTATAAACATACTCAACATACGGTTGTTTCTGTGCGCAGGTCAGTAGAAGTCAAAGATCCCGATTCAACATCCAGGTCAATCCCGACTTCAACACAACTTTGGTGATGTATTTTTCCTTTTGGTAAATGTGGCATGTACCTAGGTCATATACATGGGTCATATGATTTTGTTTATAAAATATGGATAGTTTGTAATGTTTTGAACTTAGTTTAAATGAAATGGTAAATAGTATATTATAAAATTTGGCATTAAGTTTAAATGGAAATGAATGAAGTTATTAGTCAATTTGAATGATATTAAGAATGTTTAATTATTAAATTACTATGTTAATGAATTGGTTATGATTTAGATGTATTTGAGTATAAATTATTTTGGTTGTGCCATTAGTTTTGGGATTTGTTACGATTTGAAATTGTAGGGAAGTTTAGATGTTTATAAAGGGGTTATATTGAGTTCACACACAAAAAAAACTTTACGAAAAATTTCCAGACCACAAAAATAAGTCCCGGTCCACTTCTAATACGTATTTTGGGCCTCGAAGTTCCATTAAGGGACATCATGAATATTTGATAATATGTATGTTATTTATTTGTGAATTAATCGTAAATTGTCCAATATGTCTGGTAATGCCTCATAACCCTGTTCAGGCAACAGTCTAGCGTTAGGGGGTGTTACAACATTTATAAAAAAGAGAGATACATCACTGAGTTTCTGTGAGGTCAGGATTTCCCTGGATGCTAAATCGGAACACTTGACTTCTACTGACTTGCGCATGATATACGTGATATGAAATAATAATATTTATAATAAATGATCACATCAGAAACTAAAGATTATCACAATTTAAGGCAAGCGCACCTATCGAATAGCATTATAGCTTAGTGGCAAGACCGAGATATCTTACCCAAGGGAACCAAGAGTACTAGTACTAACTTTCTTTCTATTATTTAACCTGAGAATAAAAGGAGATTTTTATTAGACTAAACTAACTATTAGACTAAGCTAAGAATGCACAAAAAGTAAATTGGGGAGAAACTCTTAAGAAAACTGATTGATTTGGACAATACTCAAGGGAGAATCCACCTAGACTTCACTTGTTATCAACTCTTGAACTAGACGATTTATTCACTTGACTTGATCCGTAGAAATCCCTAACTTATGTTAATATCTCTCTCGAGACTAAAAACAACTAACCCTAGGTTGATTAATTGAAATCTCTTTCTAATTAAAACCCTTAGTGTTGCCTTAACTCGATCTATGGATTCCCTTATTAGGTTTGACCCTAATCTAGCAAATTTTCGTCGTCCTATCTCTAGGATTACAATCAACTCCGCTTAATTGTGTTGGATCTACTCCTATGCAGGGACTTTTGCTCCTCTACATAAGCACATTCGACTTAAATCAATATCCCGGAAATATCAATTTAAGAGTTAAGAACATAATTAAGAACAAATCAAATATTTATCATATAATTCAAGAGAAAACAATAACAAGATCTGTCTTAGGTTTCATCCCCGTCAAGTATTTAGGGATTTAGTTCATAATTATAAAAGAAAACATCTCAGAAGAAATAAAATAACAAAACATAAAGAACCCAAAAACCCTGTAGGAATTTGAAGGGAGATCTTCAGTCTTTGAAGGAGAATTCGGCTTCTGAGATGGATCAATCAGCTTCTCTTGGAGTAATTCTTTGCTTCTACTCTCTGTGTTGGCAAAAATAAGGCGCTCTTTTGTAAGAGAAAAAGCACACTTAGTAGTTGCCCCCTAAGGTCTTTATATAGAGCTTTGGAATGTCTTTCTTAGCCCCTAAGTAGCCTTTTCCGAGTGAAATTTAACTTCTTCACGACAGGGACATGCCCATGTGCCACGCCCATTTGGATCGAGGCTGAGGCCATGCTCGGGCCTATTAAGGTGGCACGGCCGTGTGGTCTAGCCGTGCTTATCGGGGTTGGGCCGTGTTCGAGCTGTGTGGTGAATCTTCGGGCCATGTTGTTTTCATACTTTGGCCCATTTTCTCTGTTTTTGGCCCGTTTCTTACTATTTTCTCTTCCTTAAGCTCACCTGGGCAAAAAACATGAAATAGAAGGATTAAGAACACCAATTTCCACAAATTCAATGATAATTCATCCAGAAATTAGGCTAAGAATGAGGTAAAAACATGTATAATTTATCGTTTATCAGCGCATGGAAACAACCGTACGTTGAGTATGAATATACTCAGTGGTATTACCATAATTCAAACTATAATAACAATAATAAATTATATGCATCCAACCTGTAACAATATAATCATGACTATTAATTCTTACATTAATTTCATATTACAGAAATAGCATTTTATCAATTGACATCATATATCATTAATTTGAACTTCAACCATTCCATGAACCTTTGATTCATGCTTTCAATCTCATTTCTCAATTTCAATTCACAATTCAATTTTCTCATTTCAATTCAATAGCTTGATTAATCAAATTTATTCGATTTATTTGTTCATTTATTTTCCCTTATTAACAAGGCTCGGACCTTGGTGGATACACGGGTCCAACCAAACACACCAGTACGACACATTGTGCCTAATAAATATTGCCGATATGACAACATGAATCAGGGGCTAGTCGGAATAGTGGTTTCGTAACCACAAATTCGAAGTGAGAATTTTTAATTATGTGAATTTTTGATGATATCTGTTTGATTAAATATTAGAGTCAATATACTATATGAAAATTTTACTGTATTAATGTTTGATTGCTCGATAAGGACTAAATTGAGAAAAGTGTAAAATGTGCCTATTAGTTGATAATTGGACTTGATTGAATTGTTGCATGAAATAGGAAGCTTTTATGTGACAATAAAACCATCAGTGAGTGTTATGGACCAAAATAGCCTTACATGGAAAAATATCTTAGTAATAGATGAAAGGGCATTTTTGTCAAATGTGAGTAAAAGACAAAATAAGATGAATAAAACATCATCTTCTCCATGGAAAAGTCCTCATGTTCAGCCGAAAATCTCTACCTCCATAGCCAAGGGTTTCAAAATTTTTCAAGCTTCCATGTAAGTGCAATTTGGTCCATTTTTCAATTATTTTTGCATTTTTGGACTCCTTGAAGCTTATATTTCATGATTTTACCATTTATTTGAAGAAAAATTGAAGTCTATAAATTTACCCATTTGTGATAGAAGTTTGTTTAGCTCCCTAATGGTAGATAATGAATGATTATTGTATTATACATATGTTTTAATGGATGAAATTGATTGAAGTGCATAAAAAGGGACTAAATTGTAGAGATTACAAATTGTTCCTAAATGTGTGCAATAATGGGATTTTAAGTGTTATAATTGTGAAAATGGGTTATAAAACCCCATGGAATAAAGAAAATGAAATTTTGATGTCTGAGGGACTAATTAGTAATTATCGAAAAGTTGAAGGGTAAATTTAAAAATTTACCCCAAATGTGAACTATGTCTGAATTGAATTAGATAATTGATATTTGTGTTATATGTGTTAATTTAGATCAAGAACGGTCTGAAAGAACCCGTGATAAGGGAAAATAGAAAGCTCTCGACTAATTTTGAGAATTAGTTATTTTTGACAATCCAGGTAAGTTATATGTAATTCTAGCGAATTCGATTAGTTCTGGTAGAATATTTGTTTACATGATGACACATGGATAATTGCTCTGTGAGGTGACTGAATATATGGAAAATAGTATTGACTGTAAATTCTGATTGATCATTGTATGTGCTTCTAAAACTACTGATTTACGCAATATTTGTAAATCCCGATTGAGCAAGTAGGAATAAACATAGATATCGGTGACATGTCACTTGAGGCCTACTGTTTTGACTGTTATAGTTACCCGGGCGCTAGGTAGTTTTGCATGTGTTGCAAACACCTGTCAGCTTATGTGAACAGGCCTGTGGTTAACTTCTGTGCTGTTACTGATTGTAGCTTCAGCTACCTTACGGTTTCGTATCTTCAGCTACCGCACTGATTATAGCTTCGGCTACCCCACTGTTAGTAGCTTTGGCTACCTCATGGCTCTACCATGTCTGTATGGTACTTTGTGCTAACCTTTGTATATCTGTTCATATTCCGAAATTACTCAATGGGATTTAGATTAACCGTATTTTGATGAAGTAATTGCACAGGTGAACTGAAAAATGGTACAGTATACTGAGAATGTTATTGTTAAGCATGTTCATGGTTGATATATGGAATGGGCACAAAATGTAAGCTATTTGTATAAAGATATATGATAGCATCTATGATGCTAATGTAATGATATATTGAATTGATTCATTGCTATGAATTTCATATGGCTTACTAAGCTGCTGTAGCTTACCCCCCTTTTCTTTTTCTTTCCTCTGTAGACCTTGAGCTTGTCGAATTGGGATCGTAAAGTCGAAGCCACGTAACGCACTATCAAGCTTCTTTTGGGTATAGAATTCATTTTGAGAGTAAATTATGGCATGTATAGAGCAATGGTGGTTGTAAATAGTTATTTTTGTATGCCTAAATTACATTACTCGTATGATATTTTGTTATTAATGGTTTAATAAAGTTTTCTTTTGAGTAAAGCTTATCTTGAAATGGCTAGTCGATTTATGTTGTGTTTGTATGTGTTTGGGGAGGCCAAGGCTTGGTATATAGCCTAACACGGCCTACTTGGCAGGGTACACGGGCGTGCGCCATGACTGTGGGTAACACACGAGCTGACCCCACAGGTGTGCCCCTGGACCGTGCCTCCCATGTACCTTGGTTTAAATTTTATTATACCACACGAGCATGAGACACAGCCGTGTGTCTCAACCGTATAGGGTACACGGCCCCCAAACGACCGTGTGGGGTGGCCGTGGCTAATTTGACAGTTTTGATCGCGGTCTCTGGACATGGGCGTGTGAAGGCCACACGGTCTTATCATACGGCCGTGCTATTTCACACGGGCGTGTGACGTGGTTTCAAAAGTGAAAAATTTTTCGGGTTTCTGACGTGATAGGATTCAAATCCTAATAATCCAAAATGTTAGTATTGCGATAGTAAACCCTCTGATAAGGGTAAAACTGTAGTGATTTGGTTACAATCATGAGTCTATAATTCGGTAAGTCTGGTAACGCTCACTACTCGATTCCGATAATGATTTCGAGTAAGGGGTGTTACATTTTATTGGTATCAGAGCTACGGTTTAGCCGATTCTCAGACTAACGTAGCTAGTGTGGTAGTTTGTCTATACATGCCATAAATTGAACTTGATAGTGTGTTAGCTCTTGACCGTTTTAAAAATTATTTTTCTGTATAATTATGGATCCTAATCGTGATGTGGCTGATGATGCCCAAAGTAATGCGCCTGCTCCCACTCAGGGGACAGCGCCTGTTGATTCTGGACCTGCGGGTCAAAGTCAATGTGAGGATGCCCGAGTAGCCTTCCTCCACATGATGAATGAATGGTATACTGAATTCATTCGGGCGAATCCGAATGCTCAACCCCCTCCGCCCCCTCCTATACCTCAACCTGCTCCCATAGCTCCTCAACAACTGGAGGTAGTTCAATTGACTAAGCCTCCCGTGGATAAGATTAGAAAGTATAGGGCTGAAGAGTTCCGAGCTAATGTGAATGATGATCCAGAGAAGGCTGAGTTCTGGTTGGAGAGCACTATTAGAGTGTTGGATAAATTGTTGTGTACTCTTGAGGAAAATCTGAAATGTGTTGTATCTCTTTTAAGAGATTCTGCTTATCACTGGTGGAAGACGTTGATATCGGTGGTACCACGAGAGAGGGTTACTTGAAATTTCTTCCAAGAAGAGTTTGGAAAGAAGTATATTAGTCAGCGCTTCATAGATCAGAAAAGAAAAAAATTCCTTGAATTGAAGCAAGGCCGGTTAACTGTAGCCAAGTACGAAAGAGAATTTGTTAAGTTGAGTAAGTATGCTCAAGAATGTTTACCTAATGAGGCTACCTTATGCAAAAGATTTGAAGACGGACTTAATGAAGATATTCGACTACTAATTGGCATTTTAGAAATTAAAGAATTTGTGGTAATGGTTGAAAGAGCCATTAAGGCTGAAGAACTGAGTAAAGAAAAGAGAAAAGTTGAAAGTGAGAATAGAGAGGCTCGAAAGAGAATAATGACTAAATCATTTCAATCTCAGTTGAAAAAGTCGAAAGAGACGAGTCCCCGATCGAATGTTTCTACTGGTCATTCCCGTCGAGACCGTAATAGGCGATATTCAGGTTTTAAGACCCAGGCCACTTCGGTAGCTAGTGCCGGAAGCGTCAAGTCTGATAGACTGGAGTGTGGACATTGTGGAAAGAGACATTTGGGTGAATGTTACGTGATTAACCGAGCTTGTTTCCATTGTGGGTCTCAAGACCATTTCGTGAAAGACTGCCCAGAGCCAGAAGAGCCAGAAAAGCCACAAAATGTGAGACCGAGCAACGTATCTAGAGGGAGACCCCCACGAAATGTGGGAACTGGGAATAGTAGTAAAGGTACAATGAGGGATACTACTGTGAGATCTGAAGTGAGAGCTCCGGATAGAGCTTATGCTATTCGAGCCCAGGAGAAGGCATCCTCCCCCGAAATGATTACCGGTATATTTTCTCTTTATGGCGTTTCTGTTCTTGCTTTGATTGACCCTGGCTCTACTCATTCGTATGCTTGTGTGAGTAAAATGTCTAATGAGAATTTGTGTATTGAATTTACTAAACATGTGGTACAAGTTTCAAATCTGTTAGGAAAGCATGTGTTAGTCGATAAAATTTGTAGAAATTGCCCTCTTATGATTCATGGTCATTATTTTCCTGTTGATTTGATGCTGTTGCCTTTTGATGAATTTGATATTATTTTGGGAATGGATTGGTTAACTTTGCATGATGCCAAAATAAATTGTAGACAGAAAACTCTAGAATTGAAATGTGATGATGGTAAGGTACGAGAAGTCAAAACCGATAAGTTTGAGTTGACGCCAATCGTAATTTCTGCTATGTCTACTTTTAAGTGTCTGAAAGGAGGATGTGAAGCTTATCTCGCGTATGTTTTTAATACTGAATTATCTGAAAGAAAGATTGAATCTGTACCTATTGTGTGTGAATTCGTGGATGTATTTCCAGAGGAACTGTCTGGTTTACCCCTGATAGAGAGGTTGAATTTGGTATAGAGTTGCATCCTGGTACTGCTCCGATATCGATTGCTTCTTACAGAATGGCACCCGCGGAATTGAAAGAACTGAAGGTATAGTTGCAAGAGTTAATCGATAGTAAGACCGAGTTTTTCACCGTGGGGTGCTCCGGTGTTATTTGTTAAGAAGAAGGATAGATCATTGAGACTTTGTATTGATTACCGACAGCTTAATAAAGTAACCGTAAAGAATAAGTATCCATTGCCTAAAATTGATGATTTATTTGATCAATTAAAAGATGCTACCGTGTTTTCTAAAATTGATCTAAGGTCCGGGTACTATAGTTGAAAGTTAAAGAAGGAGATGTGCCGAAAACTGCTTTTAGAACTCGATATGGTCATTATGAGTTCTTAGTAATGCCCTTCGGTCTGACCAATGCTCCGGCTATCCTTATTGATCTAATGAACTGAATCTTTTGGCCCTATTTGGACAAATTTGTAGTGGTTTTCATAGATGACATATTAGTTTACTCTCCGAGTGAGTTTGAACACGCTGAACATCTACGAATCGTATTACAGATCTTACGGGAAAAGAAACTATTTGCTAAGTTTAGCAAAAGTGAATTTTGGCTCCGGGAAGTTGGATTTTTGGGGCATGTTGTATCCGGTGAAGGGATACGAGTGGATCCGAGGAAAATTTTAGCTATTTTAGAATGGAAGCCTCCGAAAATTGTGTCTGAGATTAGAAGTTTTCTGGGTTTGGCTGGCTATTACCGTCGATTTGTTGAAGGCTTTTCGATGATAGCGTCTTCGATGACTAAATTGTTGCAAAAAGGTAGTAAGTTTGAATAGACCAAAGAGTGTCAACAGAGTTTTGATAGATTGAGGAAATGTTTGACAGAAGCACCAGTTTTGATCCTTCCAGAATCGGGAAAGGAATTTGGAGTGTATAGTGATGCCTCTTTAAATGGACTTGGGTGTGTTCTAATGCAAGAGGGAAAAGTGATAGCTTATGCTTCTCGACAACTGAAACCGCACAAACGGAATTATCCTACTCATGACTTAGAGCTAGTTGCCATTGTCTTTGCACTGAAAATATAGCGACATTATTTGTATGGTGAGAGATGTCGTGTGTATACCGATCATAAAAGCCTAAAATATGTGATGACATAGAAGGATTTGAATTTACGTCAGAGAAGGTGGTTAGAACTGTTGAAGGATTATGAATTGGTGATAGACTATCATCCGGGAAAGGCTAACATGGTCGCGGATGCCTTGAGTAGAAAGTCCCTCTTTGCTTTATGAGCTATGAATGTGAGATTTGAAATGTCTGAAGTAGTGCCTTGATTGCTGAATTACAAATTAGGCCAGTGTTTTTACAAGAAATTTATGAGGCTCAGAAAGTAGAAAATGAGTTGCAAAATAAAAGAGAACAGTGTTTTGAGAATGAAGATTCTGAATATAGTGTAGATTCGAATGGCTGTCTAATATACTGTGACCGATTATGTGTACCGAGAAATTCTGAATTGATTAACAAAATTCTGCATAAAGCTCATAGTAGTGGTATGGTAATACACCCTGGTAGTGTAAAAATGTATAACGATCTGAAGAAACTGTATTGGTAGCCAGGTATGAAACGAGATATCTCTGAATTTGTGTCAAAATGTCTGATCTGTCAGCAAGTGAAAGCTGAACATCAAGTTCCATCTGGATTACTACAACCGATTTTAATTCCTGAATGGAAATGGGATCGAGTAACAATGGATTTTGTATCGGGTTTGCCTCTGACACTGAGGAAGAAAGACTCAGTTTGGGTAATAGTGGATCGATTAACTAAATCAGCTCATTTTATTCCAATCCGTACTGATTTTTCACTTGATAAGCTGGCTGAACTGTATATTGCTGAAATAGTGCGATTACATAGTGTGCCATTGTCCATAATTTCGGACCGAGATCCACGGTTTACTTCAAGGTTTTGGAAAAAGTTACAGGATGCTTTAGGTACTAAATTAAATTTTAGTACGGCATTCCATCCTCAAACGGATGGACAATCTGAAAGAGTAATTCAGTATTAGAGGATATGCTTAGATGTTGTGTTTTGGAGTTCGAGAGTAGTTGGGACAGATATTTGCCGCTGACTGAATTTGCGTATAATAACAGTTATCAGTCCAGTATAAAAATGGCGCCCTATGAAGCATTGTATGGATGGAAGTGTCGAACTCCACTATATTGACTGAATTGAGTGAGCACCGATTGCATGGAGTTGATTTGATTAAAGAGACTGAAGAAAAAGTAAAGATAATTCGAGATAATCTGAAGGCTGCATCGGACCGACAGAAATCGTATTCGAATTTGAAGAGAAAGGAAATTAAATTTCAAACGGGCGATAAAGTATTTTTAAAAGTGTCACCGTGGAAGAAAATTTTGAGATTTGGCCGGAAGGGTAAATTGAGTCCACGTTTTATTGGCCCGTATGAAATAATTGAGAGAATTGGCCCCGTAGCCTACCCTTTAGCTTTGCCATCTGAATTGAACAGAATCCATAATGTATTTCATGTTTCTATGTTGCGACGTTACCGATCGGATCCGACACATGTGATTTCACCAACTGAGGTAGAAATTAGGTCAGATATGACTTATGAAGAGGAACCAGTTAAGATTCTGTCTCGAGAGATAAAACAATTAAGAAATAACGAAATACCGTTAGTAAAAGTATTATGGCAAAGGCATGGTGTGGAAGAAGCAACGTGGGAAACCGAAGAAGCTATGAGGAAGCAATACCCTCAACTGTTCACTGGTATGATTTTCGGGGACGAAAATCCCTAAGAGGGAGAGAATTGTGACAACCCGAATCAGGGACTAGTCGGAATAGTGGTTTCGTAACCACAAATCCAAAGTGAGAATTTTTAATTATGTGAATTTTTGATGATATCTGTTTGATTAAATATTAGAGTCAATATATTATATGAAAATTTTACTGTGTTAATGTTTGATTGCTCGATAAGGACTAAATTGAGAAAAGTGTAAAATGTGCCTATTAGTTGATAATTGGACTTGATTGAATTGTTGCATGAAATAGGAAGCTTTTATGTGACAATAAAACCATTTGTGAGTGTTATGGACCAAAATAGCCTTACATGGAAAAATATCTTAATAATAGATGGAAGGGCATTTTTGTTAAATGTGAGTAAAAGACAAAATAAGATGAATAAAACATCATCTTCTCCATGGAAAAGTCCCCATGTTCAGCCGAAAATCTTTACCTCCATAGTCAAGGGTTTCAAAATTTTTCAAGCTTCCATGTAAGTGCAATTTGGTCTATTTTTCAATTATTTTTGCATTTTTGGACTCCTTGAAGCTTATATTTCATGATTTGACCATTTATTTGAAGAAAAATTGAAGTCTAGAAATTTACCCATTTGTGATAGAAGTTTGTTTAGCTCCTTAATGGTAGATAATGAATGATTATTGTATTATACATATGTTTTAATGGATGAAATTGATTGAAGTGCATAAAAAGGGACTAAATTGTAGAGATTACAAATTGTTCCTAAATGTGTGCAATAATGGGATTTTAAGTGTTATAATTGTGAAAATGGGTTATATAAGCCCATGGAATAAAGAAAATGAAATTTTGATGTCTGAGGGACTAATTAGTAATTATCGAAAAGTTGAAGGGTAAATTTGGAAATTTACCCCAAATGTGAACTGTGTCTGTATTGAATTAGATAATTGATATTTGTGTTATATGTGTTAATTTAGATCAAGAATGGTCTGAAAGAACCCGTGATAAGGGAAAATAGAAAGCTCTCGACTAATTTCGAGAATTAGTTATTTTTGACAATCCAGGTAAGTTATATGTAATTCTAGCGAATTCGATTAGTTCTGGTAGAATATTTGTTTACATGATGACACATGGATAATTGCTCTATGAGGTGACTGAATGTATGGAAAATAGTATTGACTGTAAATTCTGATTGATCATTGTATGTGCTTCTGAAACTACTGATTTATGTAATATTTGTAAATCCCGATTAAGCAAGTAGGAACAAACATAGATATCGGTGACATGTCACTTGAGGCCTACTGTTCTGACTGTTATAGTTATCTGGGCGCTAGGTAGTTTTGCATGTGTTTCAAACACTTGTCAGCTTATGTGAGCAGGCCTGTGGTTAACTTCTGTGCTGTTACTGATTGTAGCTTCAGCTACCTTATCGTTTCGTATCTTCGGCTACCGCACTGATTATAGCTTCGGGTACCCCACTGTTAGTAGCTTTGGCAACCTCATGGCTCTGCCATGTCTGTATGGTACTATGTGCTAACCTCTGTATATCTGTTTATATTCCGAAATTGCTCAATGGAATTTAGATTAACCGTATTGTGATGAAGTAATTGTACAGATGAACTGAAAAATGGTACGGTATACTGAAAATGTTATTGTTAAGCATGTTCATGGTTGATATGTGGAATGGGCACAAAGAGTAAGCTATTTGTATAAAGATATATGATGGCATCTATGATGCTAATGATATATTGAATTGATTCATTGTTATGAATTTCATATGGCTTAATAAGCTGTTGTAGCTTACCCCCATTTTCTTTTTCTTTCCTCTGTAGACCTTGAGCTTATCGAATTGGGATCGTAAAGTCGAAGCCACGCAATGCACTATCAAGCTTCTTTTGGGTATAGAATTCATTTTGAGAGTAAATTACGGCATGTATAGAGCAATGGCGGTTGTAAATAGTTATTTTTGTATGCCTAAATTACATTACTCGTATGATATTTTGTTATTAATGGTTTAACGAAGTTTTCTTTTGAGTAAAACTTATCTTGAAATGGCTAGTCGGTTTATGTTGTGTTTTTATGTGTTTGGGGAGGCCAAGGCTTGGTATATAGCCTAACACGGCCTACTTGGCAGGGTACACGGGCGTGCGCCATGACCGTGGGTGACACACGGGCTGACCCCACGGGTGTGCCCCTGGACCGTGCCTCCCCTGCACCTTTATTTAAATTTTATTGTACCACACAGGCATGAGACACGGCCGTGTGTCTCAACCGTGTGGGTACACGGCCCCCAAACGACCGTGTGGGGTGGTCGTGGCTAATTTGACAGTTTCGACCACGGTCTCTGGACATGGGCATGTGAAGGCCACACGGTCTTATCACACGGCCGTGCTATGTTTCACGCGGGCATGTGACGTGGTTTCCGGGTTTCCGACACAATAAGATTCCAATCCTAATCATCCGAAATGTTAGTATTGCGATAGTAAACCCTCCGATAAGGGTAAAATTGTAGTGATTTGGTTACATTCATGAGTCTGTAATCCGGTATGTCCGGTAACGCTCACTACTTGATTTCGATGACGATTTCGGGTAAGAGGTGTTATGGCCGAAGCAAATAGTACTCAGTACATAATCAATATATCATAAGCAATAATACGACACCCATGGTGCCTAATACGACACATATAGTGCCTAATCGACTCGAAGTCGAATATCCCTAAACACTTCCAATCTTATGGCATGCAATTATATCCGACTCAGCTGACTAGTTAATAGGGTTTTCAAATCATTTCTCAATTTCAATTTTACTTTTAATTCAATCACTTTCTCATATTTTTAATTTAAATCCTTTTCCACTTTCCAATCAAAATACAATGAAATACTCATACATATTCAAACTTTATTTCATTAATAATACTTACCTTGTAATTTACTTACAATACATATAATTTAAAATTTAACATTTAATAATAAATAATTTGAATTATAGTAATACAAACTGTGATTCCTCGAGTTTACTCCTCGATAATCTTTTCCTTTCCCTTTTAAGCCGATGCATCTGATTCTTTGTTAGCTACGAAAATTAAAATAATTTACAATCATTAATACAATACTAATTCACATTAATTACTTCAATTTTTATTCAATTTCTACCTAAATTTTAATTTAGTCCTTAACTAAATTTATTCACTTTTCTGTCTTAATTCATACTTTATTTCTACTCAATTTCCTACCAAACTTAAACTTAACTATCTAAATTTCATCGTAAAATCCTAATTTCAAAATTCTTGCAATTTAGTCCCTACTATGTAAAACTTATGGCTTCTTTTACAATTTAATCCTCTAATCAATTCTAACGAAAAATTCTATCAATTAAACCCCTAATTCATCAATTTGTTCAACATAAATCATGTTAAAAAATCTAAAAACTTTCAAAATTTCAACTTAAATTCAACAAAATTTTGTTCTAAAACTTCAAATCAAAATTAAAAGAAAAGAACTTGATTGACTTACCAAAATAAACTTAAAATATCAAAACCATAGTTTTTCCTTTCTTTTTGTTTTCGTCTTTCTTTCCCCAATTTTATTTGAGCATCTCTGTTTCTTATTCCTTCTTTTGTTTCTTTTTGTTTTGTTTATTAATTAATAATACCTTATAATAATTTAATAATAATTAATATACAAATATCTTTTACTTATTATTTAAGAAAATATATAAATATATTATAAGTATATAAATACATATATTACACATGTTGATTTTTACCACCATACACTTGTCTTTATTTATTTTATTTCATAATATAATAATATAATATAAATCAATTAATAATAATAATAATTAATATATATAATTAATCTAAGAAAATCTTAGATTTTTCCCCATTTGCCGCCTCAACTTTCAAATAAGGCTTAATTTCCTATTTGGTCCTTATTATTTTTCTTTTAATCTACAATTAAACTTTTACCCTTTATTCAATTTAGTCCTTTTTTCTAATTACTTTTAATTAAGCTAAATTCACCTAATTAAAACCTAATTAAACACACAGCTAACTTCGTAAACATTTCTAATAAATATTTACGAACCTATTTTACTAAAACGAAGGCCCGATAATGCACTTTTTTCGATGCTCGTGAATTTTGGTTCATTACATTTCTCCCCTTTAATATATTTCGTCCTCAAAATTTACCTGAAAAGAGATGGGGACACTGAGCTCTCATTATTTCTTCTGGTTTGCATGTTGCTTCTTCAACACTATGACTTCTCCACAACACTTTCACTAAAGGTACCCGTTTATTTCTTAATTATTTTACTTCTCAAGCTAATATTTGAACTGGCTTTTCTTCATAGGACAAATCAGGCCGAACTTCTATATCTTCAGTGGAGATGACATGAGAAGGATCTGATCTATATCTCCGAAGCATGGAAACATGGAAAATATCATGAATCTTCTATAATTCCAGAGGCAAAGCTAGTTGATAGGCAACTGGCTTTCCACAATTTCATACAGCTCGATATAGTGAGGACTTAAGTTTTCTTTCCGACCAAACCTTAAAAATTTCTTCCAAGGCAACACCTTCAGAAAGGCTTTATCACCAACAGAATATTTTATGTCTCACCTTTTCAAAGCCGTAAAAGATTTCTGTTTGTCGAAGGCTGCTTTTAATCTCAATTGAATCTTCTTAATTGTTTCCTCTATCTCTTGAATTAATTTTGGCCCAATTACTTTTCATTCATTCAATTCCGTCTAACATATAGGCGATCAACATCTTCGACCATATAATGCTCCATACGGAGCCATTTGAATGCTTGATTGGAAACTATTATTATAAACAAATTCAGCCAATGGTAAATATCGTTTCCAACCTGATTCAAAGTCAATGATACAAGCCAGTAGCATGTCTTCTAAAATCTAAATCACCCATTCAGACTGTCCGTCGGTTTGCAGATGAAAAGCCGTATTGAAATTAAGTCTAGTCCCCAAAGATTCATGTAATTGCCACCAAAATCTCGATGTAAATCGTCGGTCCTGGTCTGAGATTATAGATACAGGAATACTATGCAGTCTCACAATTTCCCAGATATAAATCTTAGTAAGTTTCTGTAATGACCAATCGGTCTTAACTGCTCTAAAATGAGCTGACTTTGTGAGTCGATCAACAATTACCCAGATAACATTCTTTTTACTTGCTGATAGTGGCAATCCTGTAACAAAATTCATCATGATGCAATCCCATTTCCATTCAGGAATATTAATAGGCTGAAGCAAACCTATAGGAACCTGATGTTCTGCTTTTACCCGCTGACAAGTCAGACATTTACCAACATACTCAATTATATCTTTCTTCATTCCTGGCCACCAGTATAACTCCCTTAAATTCTGGTACATCTTTGTTCCACCAGGGTGTAAAGCAAAGGTACTATCGTGTGCTTCTCGAAGAATCAACTATTTTAACTCAGAAGCAGTTGGGATGCAAATTCAATTTTGGAACGTCAAACAATTATGTTCATCAATGCTGAAATTTTCCACCATACCATTCTGTACCATTTCTCTTTTCTTCATCAACTTTTCATCTTCTAGCTAAGCTACTCTAATCTGGTCAAACATTACCGGCCTAACCCTTAATTCAGCTAAAAAGCTACCATAATCATTAATGCTAAGCTGAGCAAACATTACCCGCAATTCAACCGCAGCGTTTCTACTCAATGCATCAGCTACTGTATTTGCCTTTCCCGGATGATAGTCTATAACACAACCATAATCTTTCAAAAGTTCAATCCACTTTCTTTGTCTCAAGTTCAACTCTTTCTGAGATAAAAGGTATTTGAGACTTTTATGGTCGGTATAAATATAGCAGTTCTCACCATACAAATAATGCCACCAAATCTTTAGTGCAAAAATTACAGCAGCCAACTCCAAATCATGTGTCCGGTAGTTGCGTTTATGTGGCTTTAACTGACGAGATGCATAAGCTATTACCTTTCTATCCTACATTAATACACAGCCTAAACCACTCAGTGAAGTATCACTGTATACAACAAAATCTTTTCCCGACTCTATCAACATTAAAATCGGTGTTTCAATTAGCATTTGTTTCAACATCTCAAAGCTCCTTTGACACTGATCATCCCAAATGAAAGGAACATTCTTTTGTAACAATTTTGTCATCAACAATGTTATTTTTGAAAACCCATTAACAAATCTTCTATAGTATCCAGCTAATCCCAGAAAACTACGTACCTCAGATACATTCTTTGGTGCTTTCCATTGAACAATCGCCTCGATCTTCTACAGATGAACTCTAATCCCATCAGCAGACACAACATGTCTGAAAAAATCACTTCTGATAGCCAAAATTCACACTTACTAAGCTTCCTGTATAATTATTTTGCCTGCAGAATCTGTAAAACTATTCTGAGATACTGATCATTTTCAAACTCTGATTTCGAATAAATCAATATATCGCCAATAAATACCACTACAAATTAATCTAAATACAGCTAGAAAATGCGGTTCATAAGATCCATGAAAGCAGCTGGGGCATCAGTCAACCCGAATGGCATCACCAAGAACTCATAATGACCGTACCGAGTACGAAATGCTGTATTTGGCACATCACTTTCCTTTGCTTTCAACTGATAATACCTAGATCTCAAATCAACTTCAAAAATACCGAGGCTCCCTTCAGTTGATCAAACAAATCATCTATATGGGGTAGCGGATACCGATTCTTGATCGTCACTTTATTTAACTGCCGATAATCAATACAAAGTCGCATTGAGCAATCTTTCTTTTTTAAAAAACAATACTGGTGTACCCCATGGTGAAATGCTCGGTCAGATGAATCCATGATCTAACAGATCCTATAACTGTACCTTCAATTCTTTCAATTCTGTGGGTGACATACGGTATGGAGGTATGGATATCGGAGCAGTACCCGGATAAACCTCTATCGCAAATTCAACCTCTCTGTCTGGTGGTAAACCCTGTAATTCTTCAGGGAAAACATCTGGAAATTCACATACAGTTCTAATCTTACTGCATTGACTCCCAACTGAATCAGAATTAATAACATAAGCCAAGTATGCTGTACAACCCTGCTGTAGCAATTTATTAGTCTTTATCGCTGAAATGATACATGTTGATCGATTAGTACGAATACCATTTACCTAGATCTTACTTCCATCTTCTACCTAAATACTGAATTTCTTTTTATAACAATCCACCACTACCCATGCTCAAACAACCAATCTATTCCCAAGATTACATCAAAATCACCAAATGGCATAATCAACGAATCAAAGGGGAAAATTTTATCCAGTATCATCAACGGGCATCTTCGACACACTCGGTCCACAGACACTATTTGTCCTAGCAGGCTAGACACTTCTATTAAAACTCTAGACATATCATATTTTAATTTTCCCAACTTAACTAGTTTTGAGTTAATATATGAATGCGAGGAACCAGGGTCAATTAATGTATAAACAAGTTCAGAATACAGTAAAAATATACCTATTACAACGTCATGTGCATCACCTTCCTCCCGAGTCCGAACCACGTATGCTCTAGCCGATGCCCCAGCTTCTGACTGTTGAGTAACTATATCACTGCCTTTTCTAGTACTTCCACTTCTAGAAACTGAACCACCTCTACCTAATCCTCTCACTTGAGCCGTGGATACTAATCTTTGTGATGCTGTAGACGTGGTGCCTTCACTTTTCGGGAAAGCTTTAATAAAATGATCTGTAGACCCGCATCGAAAACATCCTCTAGTTATTTTCCAACATTCACCTTGTTGCTTCTTTCCACAATGTTCGCAGTACGGAATATCAATGTCTCGGGTTGGGCCTTTTACACTACTCGTGGAAACTGTAGTCTGTTTTCCTCGATTTTTATCACCTCTATCAGATCTAAAGCTTGGCCTCCAACCACCTCGAGATTCTCGTGATCTTTTTGGTTAAGGATTTGAACTAGTAGTTCCCGTACGTTTCCCAGTCGGTCTAGCAATTTCTGCCTTTTTATCCAAACCTAGAACTTGTTCTACCATCTTTTCCCTTTCAACCAGGTCTACAAATTCTGAAATCCGAAGTGATACAAGCTGTACTCTTATTTCATCTCGTAATCCTCGTAAAGACCGTTTACAACTGTCGGCTTCTGTTAGTATAAACTCTGAAGCATACTTGCTGAGTCTGGAAAATCCTCGTTCATAATCAACTGCCAACATATTACCTTGTTTCAATATCAGAAACTCTTACTTTTTGTCTTCAATGTATAACTCACCGACATATTTCTTCTAAAATTCTTTCTAAAATAATTCCCAAGTTACCTATTCTATTGGTAGATGCCAGATTATAGATTCCCACCATAAATACGCTTCTCCTTATAGTAGAGAAACAACACAGATTAGACTTTCTCGGGGGGTACACTCTAGCTGTTGCAAAACTCTTTTAGTTTACTCCATCCAATTTTCTGCCGTGGATGGATCAACTCCCTTTAGACCCAAGAATTCCGTGGCACCGTACTTTCTTAATTCTTTAATTGGGGCCAGTCTCAGAGTAGGGACGGATGTCATAGCAGGAGTAAATCACGACTTACTCGAATACTCCGAAATTTTTTTTGAACTCAATATAACACATTTATAATAACTTAAACAACCCTGCAAATTTAAAAAGCAACCAATTCAAAACCAATGTCACAACCAATACAATTTCATATTCAAATGCACCTAAAACATGCCCTAAACATCAACTTAGTAATTTACTAAATAAACATTCGCATATATCATTTGAATTAAATTAATAAACTTCATTCATTCTATTTCAATTTCTTACCAAATATACCAAACATGTCATGATAATTCTATTTCCATTTCATTAAACCAAGTATCCAAACCATCATTTTACATCATTTACACCCAAACTATAACTATCTTGAATCATACTTTTAACCTAGGTACATGCCACATTTATCAAAAAGAGAGATACATCACTAAGTTTCTCTGAGGTCGGGATTGCCCTGGATGGTGAACCAGAACACTTGACTTCTACTGACCTGCGCATGTAAACAACCATACGCTGAGTATGGATATACTCAGTGGTATTACCATAATTCAAACTATAATAACAATAATAAATTATATGCATCCAACCTGTAACAATATAATCATGACTATTAATTCTTCCATTAATTTCATATTACAGAAATAGCATTTTATCAATTGACATCATATATCATTAATTTGAACTTCAACCATTCCATAAATTTTTGATTCATGCTTTCAATCTCATTTCTAAATTTCAATTCACAATTCAATTTTCTCATTTCAATTCGATAGCTCGATTAATCAAATTTATTCGATTTATCAGTTCATTTATTTTCCTTATTAACAAGACTCGGACCTTGGTGGATACACGGATCCAACCAAACACACCAGTACGACACATTGTGCCTAAAAAATATTGCCGAAGCAAACGGTACTTAGTACCTAATCAATATATCATAAGCAATAATACGACACCCATGGTGCCTAATACGACACAAATAGTGCCTAATCGACTCAAAGTCGAATATCCATGAACACTTTCAATCTTATGGTATGCCAATTATATTTGACTTAGCCAGACTAGTTAATAGGGTTTTCAAATCATTTCTCAATTTCAATTTCACTTTCAATTCAATCACTTTCTCATGTTATGAATTTAAATCCTTTTCCACTTTCCAATCAAAATACAATCAAATACTCATACATATTCATACTTTATTTCAATAATAATACTTACCTTGTAATTTACTTACAATACATATAATTTAAAATTTAACATTTAATAATAAATAATTTGAATTATAATAATACAAACTGTGATTCTTCGAGTTTACTCCTCGATAATCTTTTCCTTTCCTTTTGAGCCGATGCATCTGGCTCTTTGTTAGCTACGAAAATTAAAATAATTTACAATTATTAATGCAATACTAGTTCACATTAATTACTTGAATTTTTATTCAATTTCTGCCTAAATTTTAATTTAATCCATAACTAAACTTATTCACTTTTCTATCTTAATTCATACTTTATTTCTACTCAATTTCCTACCAAACTTAAACTTAACTATCTAAATTTCATCATAAAACCCTAATTTCGAAATTCGTGCAATTTAGTCCCTACTATGTAAAACTTATGGCTTCTTCTACAATTTAATCCTCTAATCAATTCTAACTAGAAATTCTATC
Organism: Gossypium stocksii; assembly: GCA_020496765.1. Taxonomy (NCBI): domain Eukaryota; kingdom Viridiplantae; phylum Streptophyta; class Magnoliopsida; order Malvales; family Malvaceae; genus Gossypium; species Gossypium stocksii. The sequence continues at coordinate 65,904,299 of CM035621.1, forward strand.
AATTAAACCTCTAATTCATCAATTTGTTCAACATAAATCATGTTGAAAAATCTAAGAACTTTCAAAATTTCAACTTAAATTCAACAAAACTTTATTCTAAGACTTCAAAAAATCAGAATTAAAAGAAAAAAGACTTGATTGACTTACCAAAATAAGCTTAAAGTATCAAAACCTTAGTTTTTCCTTTCTTTTTCTTTTCTTCTTTCTTTCCCCAATTTCGTTTGAGCTTCTGTGTTTCTTATTCTTTCTTTTTTTTCTTTTTGTTTTGTTTATTAATTAATAATACCTTATAATAATTTAATAATAATTAATATACAAATATCTTTTACTTATTATTTAAGAAAATATATAAATATATTACAAATGTATAAATACATATATTACACATGTTAATTTTTACCACCATACACTTATCTTTATTTATTTTATTTCATAATATAATAATATAATATAATAATATAATATAAATCAATTAATAATAATAATTAATATGTATAATTAATCTAAGAAAATATTAGATTTTTCCCCATTTGCCGCCTCAACTTTCAAATAAGGCTTAATTTCCTATTTGGTCCTTATTAATTTTCTTTTAATCTACAATTAAACTTTTACCCTTTATTCAATTTAGTTCTTTTTTCTAATTACTCTTAATTAAGCTAAATTTACCTAATTAAATCCTAATTAAACACACATCTAACTTCGTAAATATTTCTAATAAATATTTACGAACCCATTTTACTAAAATGAAGGGCCGATAATGCACTTTTTTCGATGCCTGTGAATTTTGGGTCATTACAAAGCCACACCCCCTTAAGGTTTTTTACCTAAAACCTTAAGTAAACCCTCACAAATATATGAAATAAATGACAAACAAGGAATATCACTCAAAGGTTGATTTACAACAATATAGCCCACTCAAAGGATTTTGCAACGCTTTAACGATTGAAAGAAATAACTACACAAATGTGTGTATGAGAATCTATGAAAAATACAATGAAAAGATTGGAATTATGCATAATAGACTTTGTAAGCTTGTTTCTTGTCTTCTTCTAAGTGTTCTTGAACTTTATTTATACCCTCTTGATGATTTGTAGTTGTTTAGAGTGGTTAGAAGGAAAATTAAGTCATTGTAAATATTAACTCGAGCATTAAATATTGTTACGGTAGCATAAGTATCAGTACCATTGTCTTTGGAGTCCAATTCATTCCATGAAAATTTGAAAGTTGAACTCGTAAGTATCTCACCAAAAGTGGTATAGGTTTGATACCTCATCAGTTGGGGTCATGTACCTCTTTAATTGAGGTTCGATACCATGGGAATTGAGAAGTCATTTTTGGGACTTAGGGTCTGAACTCTAAAGGTACAAGGCATATCCATATGATAGAAAGCTCACTACCAACTTGGGTATTGGTTCCTTTATCAAAAGGCTTCAATACCCTTGTGGAAAAAAGCTTACTGTCGACCTATGTATCACGTCCCTTTCAGCTAGGTACCGCACCCTGCCTAAATATACTTACCAAATTTCTTTAAAATGAATTTTCAAACTTTTGATTTAATTTTAAGTATTTAAAATGACTTGAAAATATTTCTTAAAATATAGTTTGTCAAATTTGACTAATGGATTGTTTGTTATATCAAAATATTATAAAATGAAAGCTAATATATACTTATTTATGAATTATGGCTTTAGTTTTTATTTAATATTTTAAATTTTAACCTTTTTATGGACTTTCAATTACATTTTAAAAACATAAATCCTTTAAAAATGAGAAACATGGGAAGACCAAAAATTAATTAAACAAAAAAATTATTATATAAAGAAATCCTTTTTCTAATTCTTAATGTCTACAGTCCATCTAAAAGTTTCTTTTACTCTTTTTTTTCCTTATACGATATTAGAGATTCTTCCTCAATACTTGTTTTTTTGCCTTTCACTTTATGGTTTTTTAGAGGCATCATTCATAAAAATATGCAAAACATATTTTCAAATCATAAATATTTAGTGGTTTTAAGGTTATAAAGTGAATAATTTTTTTTATTTTCTTATATTATTCTTTTTATTGCTCCAAATGATATCTAGAAAAATTCAAGATTTTTTTAAAAAGAAATCCTCCTCTTCTTCTCCTTTCTCTCAATCTGTCGGATTGGATCTCCAAAAAGGCTGTTCAAAATCACCATAATCTCACATTTATTTTCAAAAGCTCATAGCTCCAATCTCCACCATTCGTTGTTAAATTGACGCGAAAGTCTGGAAATATTCTCTCCTTAGTTTGATAGACACTTTGACCAAATGAATCTCCAAAAAGCTTCATTCTCTAAACTTGAAATTAAGATAAGTTATCCTCCATTTTATTTATTTTCACTTCTCTAATTCTAATATTTTCTTTCCCTTTTCTATTGCAAATGTTAGATTTCTTTTTTGTATGTCAAAACCTGAATTTGAATTTTTCAAACTGTCTAGTTTTCTACTGTGGTAATGTGCGTTGAATCTGTGATCATCACCTTGTACTATTGACTGCTTTCCTCTCTTCTTTCGCTCTCTCATGAGAACATTGTGAGGAGAGGAAGAAATCGACAAACAATAACATAAGGATTGTGTGAAACTAATAGGTGCGGTGTCTGTAAGTGTGACAGGTTAGTTGTAATATATATGTACAATGGGGTACAGGAGTACTTCGAGGATCAAGCCCAAGAGAGTCAAAGATTGAACAATTTCTAGTTATGAGTATACAAAATAAAGAGTCTAACTGACTAATCATTGAAAAATATATTACGACAAACCATAAAGTCAAGGAGAATTACACTAATCTACTATCTAACTACCAAGGACTGAATTGTAAAACAAGCAAAATTACAAAATTAACAAATAAATAACAAACGGTGGTTGATTGATCTCGATGCGGTTGACCAAAAATTAGCTCACTATATCTCCATCAACTAACCCCTTTATAAGTTTAGTTACCCATATGAAACACTAAACTACCAAACATAAAAGTGTAGAATATGGAAGTCATTAAAGAAAAGCTTAAGAAAAATATAAAAGTTTGGATTTTTATGCAAAAGAACTTAATGGAAATGTAAAGAGAAGCATATAACATGAAAATATAAAGCAAATAACATAAAAGGAATAAGTTTTAACATATTTAATGTAAAAGAAATTGAAATGCATTAAACTAAAGTTGAAAATGTCATTACAAACAAAGTAAAAAGACTAAAGTTGCAAATAAATCCAAGTTACAGTGCTAACTAACTTAATTAACTATAAGAACACTAAGAATAAGAAGAAAGTGTAGAAAAAATAACTTCTACAGTTATGGAAGATGAAGAAAAATGAAAACCCTAGAAAAGTGTATAGAAAAACTAAAGGAAACCTAAGAGAAAACTATCTCAAACTAAATACAAGTGTGTACCTTCTCTCCTCAGCTGAATTTGGTTTGTTAAGCAACCAATTTTTAACCCTCTTTGTGCACAAAATACCCTTGAAAGAGCCTTCAATGATTGGTGCTTTGGTTGGACAAAGACTACCATTAGCGTTATTTTTTGTCCTTTCACAATATGAGTATCACGATACTGTCGACAGACTTGATTTGGAGTGCTTCTTGGGCGAGTGGGTATTGCGATACCAACAGAGGATAGCACAATACCACTAAAAGGTGGTCCAAACTTGGGGCTATTGGAGGTATCGCGATTCTAAGGGTAGAATATTGCGATAGCTTTTCCTTTGGTGATGTTCTCATTTGATTCCGGCCTCAATCATATGTTAGGGCCCCCAATGACACTATTGGCCAATTTGGGCCTCAAAAAAAGTAAAAAGAGGCATTTACACTTATCAAATCAAACTTCTAAAAACTAGGAAAATCTATGTAAACGACACTATTTTGCTCGGAAACAAGCTCCTTAAATATACCGGGAAAGCCTAATTTGTCATATCAAATTACGGAAGATCAAGTATCAATTTTTGTAAATAGCTCACTTATTAAATTAATAGAAACCAAAACATTAAAAAATTGGACAAATCTCAAAACAAATTATACATTTACTTTGATTCAATGTAAAATTTGATATATGAAACTTTAATTTTGATTCAATTATATACACTTAAAGAAATAAATATGTTAATTTATTTTTAAATTGATAAATATAATTATTTGTGTATGCAATATATAAACTTAAAATGATGTTATATCGATAATTGTGTTAATAATTTGTGATAACTAAATCAAATAAACATTTCATGTATAAAATTACACAAAATCAAAATTCATATATAGAATTTCTCATTAAACCAAAGTTGTTGCATACATCAAAAGTTATTACAATAATAAAGCAAATATACTATTTTAAAAAAAATGTATTTCATTAAATTTTTTTATTAATGATATGTGCAAGGTATATTATTTATAGGGAGAGAGTGATCATATGAGATTTTTTAAATAATTTTATTATTTTTCATTGCTTTCTATATTAAATTATTTATGGAAAATATGAAGGCATCCATTGTCGTATAAAGCTAATAAAATACAGAAAAGCTTAACATGAACAATATATTGCAAAAAGGGTATTTTTTTTCCCAATAATCAATTTTTTGGTAGAAAATAAACAGTAACTTATGCGATTACAACCACCGGTTTCATTACAATATCAAGGCTTTATTACAATCCTCTAAAAAATATCCTTCACTGCATCTGGAAGAGCAACAAATAATTGTAAACTAGCAAGACCAGTGGCTCTTTTCGCCAAGCAATCCACAGCTTCATTCTAAGATCTCGACACATGTCATAATCGGATTTTTCATTCTTGGTGCATCATTTCATGAATCAACTATAATTCCACCATTTTACTACTAGTAGCATTACCAGCCAAAAGAGATTCAACCAACAACACATTGTCACATTCAAGTTTTATTCGTCTAAAACCCTTATCCCAAGCTATGCGTAGTCCTTCTAAAACAGATCTAGCTTCAATTTTAAAAATCAATTCCTTACCCAATAGCATAGTACAGCCACATAGCCACCTTGCATTCGAGTCGCTCAACACACTTCCAATCGATGCATTTGCATTATTAGATGGCACTGCCCCATCCATATTTAGCTTAATCCATCCATCATTTGGTGGTGACCAATGATAGTTAGTGGCCATCGAATTTGACTTAAATAGATTGAAACTGGAAGTTGCATAACTCTTTGCCCATATGAGACCTGTATCCAAAAGATTTTGGACGCAATTATGCCCATTAGAAAAGACAAAATGATTCCTATTCTTCCATAACAACTAACATATTATGGAGAAAGGAGGCTACCATTCAAAATCCTTACTCCCATAATGCCTCTTATCCTGAATATTCCAAAGTACCAATCCTTTAGTTGTAATGAAAAGAAAATAGTGTGAGTGTGAATTGACACAACTGACATCTAAACTGCCATTGAAAATGGGCAATCCCGCACAATATGAATCTTGGATTCACATAAAGTAGCACATTTGGGACAATTCTTATCATTTGATATGTGCCTCCTCAATTGTTCCCCATTTATTAACAATCTATTTTGCCAAAAGAGCCAAAGGAATACTCGAACCGTTTGAGGTGTCTATCAATTTCCACATAGGAGAAGCCTCATGACTCACCATACAAAGATCTATGTATGTCTCAAAACTAGAGAAGTTCTCTTTCAACATCTATTTCTATACTAGTTGGTCCATCAGGAGTAGGTGGCAACATTGTTGTTATTTGGTTAACTACGTTATCATGAATCAAACTTCTTAATCGGTACCAAACCCAGTCTCTATTAGAATAAAAAAAATCACAAACATGGAATATGTCATTTGGTTTACCAATCCCTCTAAAGAAAGCTCCGAGTGAACTAATCTGCCGAAACCATACATCATTCTAAAAATTAGTGAGTTGACCATCACCAATGGGCCAAAAAATGTTGTTAGTTACGTCTGGCCAAACTGCATTCAATGATTGCAAAACGAAAGAATAGTTGCTCCTCACAATTAAGGTTGGAACTAGCCCTTGAACACGATACTTATTTCTTAACACTTGAACCCACAGTACATCTATCTTCGTAAGTAATTGAAAACCTAATTTCAATAAAAAAAACTTTATTTTGATGCACCAAATTTCACAGTCTAAGCCCCCCAAATCGAGAGGTTTACAATAATCTTGCCAAGAAACAAGCGTTGGTCTCCTAGCTTTGGAGCTAGTACCCCGACAAAGTTACGTGCTAATCTCTTGATCTCTTTACAAATCAAAACTGGTATACGTACCGTACTCATGAAGAAGTTAGAAATTGCTAGTAGAACAGATTTGGCTAACGTTATTCTCCTCGTCAGTGATAATTTTTTTGCTTCCCAACCATTGAGTTTGTTCCTTACCTTATCAACTACAAACTTGAATGTATTTATTATAGTTCTTTTATAAAGTAGTGGCTTTCCAAGATAACTTCCCAGATCATCAACGTGCATAAACCCCATCTCATTGCAAATTGTTGCTGCTAAAGTATCTGAAATGTTATAAAAAAAACACTTGTGATTTGCTTCTATTTACCTTTTGACCTAAAAAGTAACAAAAATCATTAAAGATTCCATTGATCAAAGTTGCCTACCTCCTATCCGCCTCACAAAACAACATGAGATCATGAGCAAAAAGTAAATGTGACAAATCAAGACCACTCATTGATAATTTTAATGGGGAACAAGTTTTTTGTTCCACTACATTATCAATACAATGGCTTAGCCGTTCCATACAGAGAACAAAAAGTTATTGAGATAAAGGATTTCCTTATTGAATGCCACACATCCGTCTAAATGCATCTGTCACTATACCATTTCAAAGAACCTGTAAAGAAGATGATGACATACAATTTAAAATAACAATAATTAACAACTGTGGAAAGCCATTTTCGAAAAGAGTATCCTCCAAAAAATCCCATCTTGCTTCTATTTACCTTTTGACCTGAAAAGTAACAAAAATCATTAAAGATCCCATTGATCAAAGTTGCCTACCTTCTATTCGCCTCACAAAACAATATGAGATCATGAGCAAAAAATAAATGTGACAAATCAGGATCATTCATTGATAATCTTAATGGGGAACAAGTTTTTTGTTCTACTGCATTATCAATACAATGGCCTATTTGTTCCATACAGGGAACAAAAAGATATTGAGATAAAGGATTTCCTTATCGAATGCTACACACCGGTCTAAATGCATCCGTCACTATACCATTTCAAAGAACTTGTAAAGAAGATGATGACATACAATTTAAAATAACAATAATTAACAACCGTGGAAAACTATCTTTAAAAAGAGTATCCTCTAAAAAATCCCATCTAACTCTATCGTAAGCTTTCTCCAAGTCGATCTTCATAGCCATCCAACATTTCTTTCTTTTGCACTTCTTCATAGAATGTATGCCCTCTTAGGCAATGATGATATTGTCAGAGATATTCCTCCCCACTATAAAACTTGCTTGGTTCTGTTTAATCAAGTTCCTTATCAATGAACGTAATCTATTAACAATCATTTTGGTAACAATCTTGTACAAAATGGTGCATAGTCCAATCAGCGTAAACTGAGTAATCAACTCGGGACTTTGAATCTTAGGTAATAGAACAATCAAGGTTCTATTCAATTTAGGATCCAAGTGTTGCCCCCTAAAACTTGCCGAATGAAAGAGCAAATCAATGCACCAACCACATCTCGCTGAAATTGATAAAATTTCACATGGAACCTATCGACACCTGGAGTCTTAAGTGGTGCCATACTAAATACAGCTCTCTTAATCTCATCATTTGTAGCCATTACCAATAAGCTATCTCGCTCACTAGTAGAGAGTGACATGAATTTGCCCCGAAACAAATACAAACCATTGACCAAGTAATCCATAGTATAAAGATCCCTAAAGAACTCCATTGCATGTTGACTTAACCTCTTGTCCTCAAAACATCATTCATCATTTCCTATTTTCAACCCCTCAATCTGTTACTCCTACTCCTATCTTGTTAGAAAAAGCGAGTTTGGAAAACGTAGCGAAAAATAAATTTAAAGAAAAATCAAAGTTCGAAAAATTTTCCAAAACAAGATCTTAGTTGTGATATATAAAGTAATAAACACTTAATCAAAATTATACATTTTCGATTCGTCTAGGATGAGCACTTCAACCGAGTAGTCTTTTTCGCTATCATCAAGCTCACGTCTACCAAGTTGGGATCGTTTCAAATTAGAAAAAATTTCAAAAAAATTACCAGTGGAGTGATTTTACAATTTCTCTAAACTTTTGGGTCAAGTTGTAAGTTAGAAAAATATCTCTAGAAATTTTCTAGAATAATCTCTTCAGAGAATTTTCTCTCTATAACTTCCTTTTAAATTTAAGTGTGTGTAAATAATGACCCAATGCTCCCTTTATATACGGAGAGTTTAGAGAGTTCAATTATGATTAAACTTAATCACTTTAATATTAAATTAATATAATATTTATCAAGATAAATATTAGATTAAATTTAATATTAAATCTTATTAAAATAATAGAAAGCTTATCTACAAGATAAAAATTAAATTAAATTAAATATTAAAATAATCACTTTAATATTAAATTAATAAAATAAGATAAGTATTAAATTGAATTTAATGTAAAACTATTAAAATAATATTATTTTTGGAATAATTAATCTGAAACCAAATTCTCTGGTAGAGTCCTAATAGGTGTAACTCTTCCACTGCTCAACCATTGATGACCAACCACCAGGGGGCACCGGGACGCCGCCGTCGTAGCCACCGGCACCGCCATGTCCGGTGATGCAGGTACGACACCCTTACGGCATCCCAAGCCGGTTCGGCTACTATCGATTCAGTGGTCATTGACGACCCGACCAGTCCAATCTAGCCACTAGTAAGATTGTAACACCCTAAACCTGGCCTAGACGTTATGACCGAATCTGGCGATGTCACATGATAGTGCTTTTGAAATCACAATGACGCTAAGACCATTTCTCCATTTAAAACCACTTTTTATTATCTTATGTCAACTCCAATTCGTGTTGTTTGTTTTCAAAACATTATCCAATTTCAAAACGTTATTTATTTACAAATCTCATTCATTTTCAAAACGTTATACTCTGCGAAAGCTTTTAAAACAGTTTGTGTGTGTGTGGTATTTTGATAAAACATCTATTTCTTTTTGAAAACCCGAATTTCCCCTACTACTCGCAGTTATAAAACACAAAACAGTATGAAATCCAAATTTAAATCAAAAATCTGTAGAGGCCATTATGACAGAAAAATACCCAAATAAAACTTAAAATCATAATTAAGCATAAATCAGTATAAAAGGAGTCGTGTGGCCATTGCTGAGTCCTCCGCCGCACCGATCTGCCTATGTCTGGGGACTACCTGTACAGATTAAACAAAAGGGGTGAGTTTACGTAAACTCAGTGTGTAATCCCCATGCAGTCAAGCAGACAGTAACATATAATCTCAGTTTGGGCCTAAGCCCTTTTCAATATCAGAATCAATTCAGCTTGGGCCTTAGCCCATCTCAGTAACAGTAAGCATTAGGGTCTTAGCCCATCACAGTACAGTAACAGTATTAGATATGCAATCACAAAATCCTACCCAACTAGCCTCTACACTCCATCTTCGTCCAACCCTACACTCCATGTGGGGATATAATCAACCCACCCATCCTTACACTCTAAATAGTACCGAATGCAGCACTAAACAGTAATTTGTAGTAGAGCTGCCAGTAAGTTAGGCTTGAAGCCTTTCAGTACACTTCCTCCAATCAATATCAACCCCAACCCAATGTAATGAATCATACAGACATGTCATGGTATCATACAAATAATCAGTATAGTGTAAATAGCATGCTCAACATACAGTCATACATATCTATTACATATAGGCATATAACAATCTTTCAGTCATTTCAGTCAATTAGAGGTATAGGTAAACTAACCGACCCTGCAGTAGGTTCACAATCATCTCAGGCGACCCGTGCAACCTTAGCAACAAATTAGTGAAAATGGGCGCACACGCCCATGTTATCTGCTTGTGTGGGTCCACACGGCCAAAATTGGCCTTGGCTGTGTGGATCACACGGCCTGGCCCAGAATCTCACACGCCTGTATGGCCCACACGGCCTAATTGGTCGAGCCCGTGTATCGCACACGGCCTCGCCTATCCATCACACGACTGTGTCGTGCGCCTGTGTCATGTGTACGGACTGGCTCGTCGAGCACACGCCCATATTTCGTCCCATACAGGCGACCACACACCCGTGTGGCGTTGACAGAGAGCCTTTTTAGCTTTTCATCGAGTCGCATTTTCTGTATTTCGGTTACACACCTGGCTCGTTGTAGACGCATTTGCACTCCTAATGCTTCCAGAACCTATAATCGACAATTCAAAGGCCAATTTCAGTCACTTACATCGATATTAAACCGAATCAGTACAAATAGACAATTCTCCAAAAACTACCAATAACCTCACCTTCAACAAACAACAATGCTTTTACGCAACTAAGTCTTCCACCAGCGACCACGAGTCCTCTATCTTACCCCTATGCAACATTAACGAACTTTCATCAATGAGAAGTTAAAAATAAAACCAATTCACTATGCCTGAAACTTACCGTTCAGATGGAAAACGATCCAAAAGAGAAAAACGAGAAGAGAGAGTAAGGAGAGGTAGAATTTCGGTAGTGGGTAGAGATGAAGAATGAAAAAGTATGAAAAAAGAAAATGAAGCAATGGAGGGAGAGAGAAAAACGTCAGAAACTACTTAGGGAAATTTGGGAAAACTGATTACTCAATCCCCTAATTTGCTCCCACTAACCCTCAACTACTCAACCATTTCAGTGTTTCAGTTCATCTCAAATACCCACACATCATTAGCAACAAAAAATAATGCCCAAGTACAAACTTGAACACAAGACCTCCCTTACTCCCACACTCCTCTTAACCACCAGACCAGCAAGCCCATTCTGATATAAACTTACTATCATTTAAACTTAAGCCTATTGGACAAGAGTAAAGCTTTATTCATTTAAAAACAAAAATTTTGCTCAAGTCAAGGCTTGAACTTGGGACCTTCCGAACACTCCCAGAACACTTAACCATTGAAGCAGACAAACATTTATGTCACAAATTTACAAAAGTTGGAATTAAGAAAATTGGGGCGTTACAAAGACAATCGGCCTAGTTTGACCAGTTTTTGGGTCTTGGTCTCATTTTTAGGCTTCCCGACCCAATTTACGATCTCAGGTCCAATTTTCAAGTTTAATTGCCTATTGGGCCAATTGTTTGACTTGGAAATTAACTTTCAAAAATATCATATTTATTTTAATTAGTTTGATTAATTTAATTTTACTTGATGAAATTTAATTTTTCCAAAAATAATTAGATTTTTCAAATAATTTTTTAAGAAAATTCTTTAATCAAATTCTTTAGTTGAACAATTCTTACGACCACCTAATTTACTTACACATCAAATAAATCGATTCAATTAAATTATTCTCAAAGTCGTAGAATTCAATTTTGATTCAAAGGCAGTCCAATCGAGCCTTTTTGAGCTAGCAGAAGGACCAATCGGACATATACAATTAGACTCTAGTGATTGCAATTATGTCCAGAAGCATCGTTCTGATAATTCACAATTACTTAATCATGGAGTCAGTCCACAAGAAGTATCATGATTGAAAACTTCTTATTGTATACTCTTTACGAAAGCAATTCATCCAACTACTTTTTCCAGTGACCTCATTATGTGTGTGTTACCCTCATATGATATCCTTGATTTCTTTACATTAAATTCGTTTACTCAATACAATCATATTTTATCTCATTTTAACCATTGTGTCTTCTTAATAATTAACATGATCACTGTCAACAAATGATTGTGATAAATTGCTCGTTCGAGAACAAGCAACCCGTGGCCACGTTCCATATTTATCAATCTACACAATGCCAATAAGAGGATATTATTAACTCTTTAATTGAGCTATGAATTCCATTATTGCTACTAAAGTTATGCCATACACAAGTCATGTACCCAACATACCGGCTATGAGCTCGATCATCTTTAGAGCATAAGCCTCCACTTATATCAAAGCACAGGAGTTGTATACGCATGGTTAGTGACTAACTCAGGATTTAGGTAAATCACAACATGAACGTCACAAGTGAATTAATTCACAAACAGATTTAGAATTAATTCATTTTGGGTCTAGTTTAATGTATCATTCTACCAATGAATACGTCTATGTCTCTACTTGTGGAGTTAACTGCTCCAATAGCCAAGACTAACCATCTCCCCAATTGGAATTGTAGACAACATAATGATCCTTCTCAGTATGAATCAAATGATCACTTTGATTATTTTACTTGATTACGGACTCATCTAGATTATCTACTGAAGTAAGTTGTCTTTTTTGCAATGTAAACTTTCTTTACAATGCCACTTATCTTTAGTTTGAACTTTAGACAATCAATGAGCTAACACTTGTTTGTCATAGTTTCGCTATGCATGCAAAATATAAAAGATAGAAAATACAAAAGACATAATAGTGAAATGTGAAATTAAATTTATTTATTTATTCATAGTTCAAATAAATAGAACACAGTTACATGTTTACTACAATGAGCACATTTCCCAACACTAACCATGGTACGATTATGGAAGTACTTCGTGTTCCAATCACCACTTACAAGTCACTTTGATCTTAACTTTTGAAACCATAAAAACTCTTTGTGCTTCAAACATTCATCATTCTCTTGGCATAGTTCTAATTCAAGAGCTCAAAATCACGATGAAAATCTCAAATCCAACACTTTTTGCACTCGTTCTAGTTCAGACACTAGCTTCTTTTTTTGCACAAAAATGTTGCCAAAAACCCTTTTATTACACAACTGAACTACATGCTGAAAATGTTATAAATTCAAGCCCACATCCAAATCATTCTTCCAACAATCTCTGACAAGAGATTTGAATTCAAAATGCAACATCCAACTTGCTAAACAACGAAACAGCCTATTACTTTTGTTATGCATAGGAATAAGTGAAAGCAAAATTAGACAATGATCTGATTTTAGACGATGAATATTACACACTGAACAACTAGGCACAAACGAAACCCAAGCCGAATTACAAATAGCCCTATCCAGGCATTGTGTTAAATTCCCTCTGTTCCAATTAAATCGTGGACCACTAAACCGCAAGTCACGTAGACTACTCTAAAAAACGAATGACTAAAACCATCTACAGCCCAAACGTGAATAAGTACTATCCCGACCCTTTCTGAACCATCCAATATCGCATTGAAATCGCCAGCTAAAACCAAAGGTTCGACAATTGACTGTGCCAAATTCTCTAAATAAAACCACAATTTACGTCTCAACACAAGATATGGGCTGGCATAAATTGCAGAACAAAGAAAACTAGTGCTGCCTTGCTTGCTTCTAACCTTTATGTGAATCATATGCGAATGTAAACTCAAAATATCCACCATAATATCATCACTCCAAAGGGCTCAAATCCTTCTTGCAAAGCCATTAGCTTCAATTCGAAAAGAATTAGGAAAACCTAATTTTGCAACGATTCTATCAACTCTGCTGCCACTAATCCTTGTTTCAAACAAGCAAACGAGTGTCGAACCAAACTCTCTCCTATATTTCGCCAAAAAAAGTATGAAACCAAAAATGTCTAGTTACTTGACAATTCCAAAAAAAAAAAGAAGTAATTTCAAATCCATAAACAAAATATTTCCAATATATTAACGTTAATCAAAGTAAACTTGTCATATATTACCAATATTAAGGATTATTTTATATGTCAAAAAAATTTTGTTTGGACAGTTAACTTGCAAGCATATTACTCTAATTAAATATAAAAGTGCACATAAGTATAGTGCCAAACTTAACATATTATGATGACACTTAAGATTATTGTCTTATTTACTTCCGTATATATAAAAGTTAAAATGGTATATAAGTCTTTATGAAAAGAATATTATGTTTTTAAACTTTCAAATTTCAAGTTACATTAATTAAATTATTTGAGTAACATTTTTCATCTTTGATCGTTATAATATTGATGTGATGTTAACAACGCTGATGTGATACTTTATGCTAGTGGTAATTGTTGGTATGGCAATGCCACGTTAACTACACATGAGAAAAAATAAAAAAAATTAATTTTTTTAAAACTACAAAAAAGTATTTGAAATTTTTTATTAGAATGAACTTAGGCAAATGGTTGTCTACGTTCATTCATTTCAAACTTAATTATTTTAAAATTATAAAAAAAACTTTTTAAAATTTAATTTTTTTTCAAAAAAGTATAAATTTGTAAAATATTATTCAAATTTATAAAAAATATTAAATTAAATTAAAAAAATTAAAATTAATAAAACCATTTAAAAATTAATTCCAAAATAAATTTGTACAACGATTTATAAATATATAACTACAATTTTTTTTCTGTAAATTAGTAATTTAATAATACAATAACACAGTTAAAAACTCCCAACTAAAATAATGTTGTGGGATGTATTGTAGTTGTCCTGGTTGAAACAAATCCAACCACAACCTCTCCAAAACTCAGTGTCCTAATACAAAATTTATCTCAATTTCGTTTTTTATTAGAAAGTTTAAAATCTATAACCAAATGTTACAGAGATGATTCACTAAGCATATCATTAAGCTTAAGATGTATTGTGAATTGCCAGGAGTAAACAGGAAAAATTAGAGCAACTCAGAGAGAAGTCTCATCTTTTTGATGCTAATGGAACTACAACTACATGCATATCAAGATTGTTGGGAGGAAGCCGCAAACGAAGAGGAAAAAGCTTCCCATTCAAAGGACTGCGAGCACACACCACAACATCCTCAAGCCCAGTCTCTTGTTTCAATTTGTGAGTTAGTTCATCTACACCATTACCCTTGAAACTAAATGAGTGCCCTTCCATTGCCTCATCGTCAACCTCACCACTATCATCTGCTACATGGTAACATATAGTCCTACCTTTGGATTTCGGTGGTGAATCCAAATAAAAATCACTTGACTGTAATAATAACACAAATGATTACTGATGGTGTATAATTGTTAGAGATAATTTATAAATTAACTTAACAAATAATTTAAAGGTTTTGTGTCATTTGGTTATTAGTGTACTAACATGAGAAAAAAACTTATTTATTATGTATGTATTATAAAATAAAGAATAGTTGGTACAAATTTAAAAATTAGAAAGATAACAATAACTCTTGTAAAAAATAAGACTCTTTAAAATAAGTGAAAAATTCCCCTAGAAATAAACTATAAAAGTATTTAAATATTATCAATTGAATTAATTTATTGTTAATTCATATACTAAAACATGTGTAACACATAATACTCTTACTATAAGTAATTATAAATGATTTACCGTAGCCATACATAATAACACGTCTAAGATTTAATTTAATTTATTATCTTATTCATTAAGAATTTATACTATAGTGCATCAAATTTAAATTTTAGTATCTATTTCAATATTTTTTATTTGGACATTTTGTTAAATTCTCCGAATCAATCAATACTATTTCTGTTTTAGTATAGATAATCAAGTAAATTGATTTTATGAAGCTAAAACCAACAAGCTAGTATTTAATTAAGAAAAAGAGTTAAACCGTAGTACCAATTTGGCTGACTCCCGCGACCCTGTTGGAACCACAGAAGACCTTGGGGACTTCAACGAGGACACGACTGAAACCGGTGACGGAGGGCTTGAAGCTAAGCTATCATCGCTATAAGCCTCCAAAACTTCTTCAGACTCCGGAAAAAAGCTCGAAATTGACAACAAATACTCCATAAACACACGAGAATAGCTCAAAGACTCGGAGTACTCTCCTACCTCCACATCCCATAATACCCATTTATTCGTAGCCCCAGTACGAGATTCACCGTGAGTGATGGAGTTCCTCCATGGCGGCATCCCCCCGTTTGCACGTAAAAATTTCCCGCGCCAGCTCTTAAGCTTGATTTTGAACCCTTCTCTTATAGGCTTCCACTGGAGTTTCCAATCCATCTTGTCGGGCGCCGTTTGTAGCACCATTTTACCCGTCATGCCTAACAGAAAAGGAATATCAGTGGCTGCCAGGTACTTCCCATGGCAGCTTTTGAGGCGGATAACGTATGGTTTATCAGGGACAAGCTCGACCAACCACCTAGCTGTTTTCCCTGAGCTGTTTTGGCTTTGACGGACGGTTTCTTGATCATCGTCGGCCACTAGGTATTTCTCAAGGTGGCTCCTCAGTTTCACGACCTTTGCCTCTGTAAAGAGCTCCATGCACTTACAAGACCCAGTTTCAGTAGATATAACATAAACAAAACAGAGCTCAATGCCAAAATGGACTTTTATAAAATAGATATGGACCAGCTCTTAATTTACTAAAAATAAATAAACTTGTTGTTAGCTTTGAATCAAAACTACAAATAAATTATTTTTTTTAAGAAAAGCATGGAATAAAAAACTTTAGAACCTGCTGCAATAAGCATGCATCAAATAAAAAAAGGAAAAAAGGTTTCAATCTTTGATCATGAAAGTTCCAAGTCAACGCCCAAAATGTGGAAGAGCGTGAATTGGAGGCACAGGCAGTACAACTACAAGAACTTGAGGACCTTTTGCAACATGTTTTTTGCAGTCAAGTTTTTAAATGCTACATAAGAATAGAAATTCTGTAAACAAAAATAATGTTATCCGACTTATAAAGCATATTTTACTACATGAACCTTGCCATGATGTGAAGAGTAGCTTGTCTAAAGATTTGCTGCAAGTGTTTTACTGCAATTACTCCATGAAACAATGTGTACAATTTTGAATTAGGGAAATAGTTGGATTGTTTTTAATTTTAATAATAAAAGGAGGCCATAAGACTACCAGCACTAAATACCCGTAATTTTGTTAAATTACAAAACCATTTAACCGCATTGAAAAAATAGCATACAGAATTACAAACCCTTCTAAATTGCAGGTGTAATGTATTTTAGGTAAAATAATTTTATGGAAGATTAATGGCGATAGTCAGAAACATTCCATTGTTCCTGCCACTTGAAGTTTAAGGTATGTTCTAATTATAAATCTTCTTCTTTCTCCATTTTTAAATATTTATATTTTTTACGATTTTGTTTATTGAAATCTTTTATTCGTTAATCAGTAATAACATGGTCGGTGAATCTTCCCACCAAATTTTATTCAACAAATATGGCAGAGAAAACTTGATTCAAGATATAATGAATTAATTTTTTTATTTAAAATTACAAAATGTTTGATTGCAATGTACAGAATCATTTATTAAATTTTTAGCTTTCTATGCATTTAAAGGATTTTTTTCTCACGTTTTACAATAACTAAAATTTAAAATACCAATATACGAAATATTTCTATCAAAACAATTTTTAGTTTAAAAAAGATATAATTAAAAAATGTGTTAAAAAACATTCCCCAAAGGATAGAATAATTTAATATTAATCATAGCTATAAAAAAAATCATAATTATAAGATTGCATGTGTATATAAACTAATATTCTTTTAAATAAGGTATATAGGTCGATTTTGAAATTTATTTAGGTTTTTAAGTCGATTTTAAAATTATTTACTGAAATAGGTCGATTTTGAGGGAAAGCTCGTCCAGCTAGGTGAGCTTTCCATACACGTGTTAGGAAAACTTGCTTAGTTAGACGCGCTTTCCCTTTAAGTTGTAATTTTTGACTTTTTTAATTCCATTAATTTCTATAATTGGATGGTTAAATGTTGGTGGTTTAATCCTTGAGTCTTAGGTTTGATTCTTGTCCCATTCACAATTATATTATTTATTTCATGTTGCTTTAAGCTTATTCTTTTTAGCTTCCTTAGTTAAATGATTAAATAATAATTATTTCATCGTTGAGACCCCATTTCAGTTTCCCTTTTCTAAACACATTTATAATTTTTATTGTATATTATTTCAATTTTTTAATTTTTAATTAATAAATATATTATTTACAATTTTTATATTTTAATTCATCATTTTGATTAATAACTCTTTTATTCATAAAATCAAATAATAAATATGTAATTATATAATAAAAATATATACTTTACATATACCATTATGTTAAAAATATTTAAAATTAATAACTCTTTGATACATAGTATAAACATCAACTAATTTTTTTAATATATTTTTCTTTATATATAATATTTATATGTCAAATATTTATTTTCTCCATGTATATTGCGGGTACGGTTATTTCTAAAATTATAAAATGAAATAATTATTTCAAATATAATAATTATTTTTATATGTAAAATATTTCAAATATCATTGTTTTTTCATCTACATTATGAGTATGATATTTCAAATATTTTTATATGTGAAATATTTCAATTAATTATTTGAAATATCATTATGTTTATATGTGAAATATTTTAAATAAACATACAAAAATATTCACTAATTTATTAAAAATAATCATATTTGTAATAAGTATTTGATTTTATGAACAAAAGAGTTATTAATTAAAAAGATGAATTAAAATAAAAAAATTGAAAATAATATATTTATTAATTAAAAAAAACTTGAAATAGTATGAAATAAAACTTACAAATGTGTTAAGAAAAGGGAATTGAACCTAGTCTCTCAAGGATGAAATTATTATTATTTAGCCATTTAACTAAGGAAGCTAATATGTTAAAAATATTCATTAAAAAAAAAAAGAAGAAGCTTAAAACAACATAAAATAAAAAAAAAATATAAATGTGAGTGAGAAAGGAATCGAACTTGGAACTCAAGGACAAAACCACCAAAAATTAACCATCTGACTAAAGAAATTAATTATATTAAAAAGTCAAAAATTGTAACTTAAAAGGAAAGCCATTTGACTAAAGAAACAATTTTAAAATCGACTTAAAGGCCTAAATAAATTTCAAAATTGGCCTATAAGCCTTATTTAGCTTTTTTTTTTAACAGAAGAATTAATTAATTCAATTACTCAAGGAAAACCATAATTACATGTCAATTCAACTACCGCACATTTATTTGCCTTCACAGGCGGTGCCTTACCCATCAGGAGAAGAATGGAAAGACATGACAATATCATTGTCCCTCTGAACTGCAGATTATTATGAATTATCTAAATCATTGCCATTTTAATCTCAAAGTTGTTTGCATTTATTATCGACCTTTCGATACTCCTTCACACAACATCCAAATTTGGTAGTGCTTGTAGTGTAAGTTCTTCGAGAGCCATGGGTGGCTGTATTGAGAAAGGTAGTTGTGGTAGTGGTTGTTGCTTTAGTGGTTCTTCGTATAACGGTTTATTACGTGGTGGGTTATTTTGCATTTGTTCTTGTTGTTGCTACTGTCCGTGGTAACGAAGGATGATTCTTTCTGGATTTGATGCTGGCTCTATAGGGGTGCTGTAATAGCCCGTTTTTAGTCAAATCAGAACAGTGGTTTTGAGACCACAAATCTGAAGTTGAAATAATTATTTTATTATTATTTTGATGTCTATAGTATGATAGTATGATTCTGTATAAAATTTCGTTAAGAAATTTTATCGTTTGAATGTTTAATTCGATAAAAAAGACTAAATCACGTAAAGCGTAAAAGTTGAGTTCTATTAGCTAAAGGTGTCTAATAGCTATAGAACATTAAAGTAAAGGTCCTTAAGTGGTAATTAGACCATTAGTATGTTAGCGGACATTTATGAGATTGGTATTGTTGAAATTTGATTGAAATTGAAAGGTTAATTAAGTAAATTAACAAATTAAGGTTAATTAAAATAAAACAAAACAAATTTTCTTTTCCATTCATCTTATTCAACATATTTTTTGGGAAAAAATAGCCATTGGAGAAGCTTAACATTCAGCCAACTATTTTTGATGCATGTAAGTTCATTTTTGTTCCGTTTCTAATGATTTCTATGTTCTTGAGATCGTTGCAACTAAGTCTAGCTAGCCCAAGGACTATTTTGCAAAACTGTTAAAGGTTTAAGGTTTTGGCATTGATGAATATATGTGTATTTTTATGTTTCATGATAGATTTTGAATGGTTGTTGTTAGATAAACAACATTTGTAAAGTGATTTCTAGTGAAATTGCAAATTAGGGATTAAATTGAGAAATATAAAAATTTTGTGGTTGAAACGTGAAATAAATAAAAAATGGGTTGCTATGTTAATAAGAGAAATTCAGCTAGCATGGGTAGGGACCTAATTGCATGAATTTGTATTTTTATGAGCTAAGGACTAAATTGTAAAGAAATTGAAATATCAGGGGAAAAGTATAATTTTGCCATAATTTGCATTTTGGGCTAAATTGAATTGATTGATAATTAAATAAGCTAAATTTGATTACATATAGATCAAGAAAAGCGAAGTTCAAATCTAGATTAAGGGAAAAACAAAATATCGGACTAATCAATCTACATCGTCATTTTTGTGAACCGAGGTAAGTTCACATGTTAATAAGATTTAATATAATTATGTTTTAAATACTTTATTATTGAATTAATTGTGAATACGATCCTTCAAAAATGTTCGACGAAGATTCGACGGTGTGAAAATCTCAGTTGAACCTTAGGAATAGATTAGGATACAAATGTCATAAAACACTCCTAATCACTCAATTTACTAACTACATGCTTGGAATGAAAACTTAACAAAAGCATTACTTGGTTGTTAGAAAACAATCTCCTTAAGTATAAAAAAGGACCTAATTTGCCACAAAGAATTGTGGCAGATCAGAAGTACCCCCAGCTTTTTAACACAGGTAAGTTTCGTGGATGAAATTTTTATAAGGAGGGGAGAGTTATAACACCCAAAATTTTTGATTTATCGTATACAGATATATTGAGAAATTTAGTAGAATTTTGGTATGAGAAAATTAGCATTTTGTAGGGATTAAAATAATTTTTAATTCATTGAGAAGCCTTTAAAAGGAAATCTTAGCTAATCTGATTATTACCGGCCTAATCAGGTAAAAATACAAAACTAAAGGCAAAATAGTAATTTTTTCATTGAGGATATTTTAGATTTTTGGGACATAAATGAGATTAAATATTAGACTAATTAGAGACTTTTGGTGATGATTGAGCCTTTTATTTAATTTTAAAGCCTTAAACTTCAAATTTTTGTCACATGCTTAAATAATATTAAGTGTTGACCACTTGACTATATGTAGTATTATAAAATATGTTAAAAGAAAGATGAAAACATCATTTTTTTTCCTTTTATACCAGTCGACCATAAAAAGGGGGAGAAGGTTCTCCACATTTCTTCATCATTTTCTCAACTCTACTCATTTTTTTCTAATTCTCACCATTTTTCATCACTTTCCATCAATTTCTTTTAAATCCACCATCATTAAACCTTTATTGAGCATTATCCCTCATAATCTCCATCATTAAAGTGTTTAAGGTTTGAGCCCTAATGTGAGAAAATGTAATAGGAAGTTGAAAAGAGGTATTCAATGTATAGATTTTATAGTTTTCATTTCATCCATGCTTAGTCTCATGTTTATTGTGTGTTAATGGTTATTTATTGTTCATGAAAGAAATTGAAGAAGGAAATGAGGGTGCTTGCAAGGGAAAGGAAAAACTTGTTGATTAAGGTAGATTTAGTCTTCTCCAACACTTTCAAAAATTTTAGTGTTCTAAGATATTTGGAAAACACATTAATTTACTTCTTTTGAATTAATATTTCTTCTAATTGAATTTGTATTATTATCAACATGAAGATGTTATGGTATGTTAATGTCTCAATGCTATGGAAGTGTGGTTAATGACAAGAAAACAATTTTATAAATGATTTTCAAGTTAAGTTTCCTGTAGATAAGTTAATATGAGTTTGACACTTGATTTAGTAACTTAATGCTATGATTGAAATTATTATTTCATGATATAGTGTTTACTACCTCGAATATTGTTTCAAACTATAAACTTGGTTGGAGATTTTTAACACTGGCATTTTAGAGATTCTGAAACAAGGCCCTAGTAGCTTAGTTAAATGGTTTGAATATGATTGGCATGACAATAGGGGACTTCTGTTACTAGTGCTATGGTATTCTGTTATTAGTACTTTGATATTTAGGTTACTAGCACTTTTGTAAGACCCTTACCCATATTCAATGCCGGAACAGGGTATGAGGCATTACTGGACTTATCACACGAACAAACATACAATTTTGGGTCATAAATTTTCGTCCAAATTAAAACCATTTGCATTTAATCATAAAGTCCCTGATACGAGCCTACGAGGCCCAAAACGTGCATTGGAAGTAGTTCAGGACTAAATCGAGAACTTTAGAAAATTTTACAAAACATAGAAAATTTTCCACTAAACAAAGGTCACACGCCCGTATGGATATGGGACATGCCTGTGTGGGCAGGCCGTGTGCTCACACATGCCCGTATCCCGACTCTGTGTAACTCTTTGACTTGTAACTCATGACCAAGTTGAGATCACATGGCCAAGCACACGCCTGCGTGCTAGGCCGTGTGGAAAATTAATTTTCATTAATTAGGTGCAGACTTCACACGGCCTGGGCACACGCCCATGTTCGAGGTCGTGTCGTCCACATGACTGAGACACACGCATGTGACTCTGCCCGTGTGCTCAATTCTAAGCATTCTGTTTCTCAAAACTAAGGTGCAGAGGACACACGGCTTAAACACATGCCCATGGGACCAACTATGTGTCACACACGGCCTAGACACACTCCCACATGTCTACCCGTGTAGACAAAATAATGACTATTTACCAAGCCATTTTGCCACCCTTTAATGCACACACCTACACAACATAACATAGCACCAATCCAAGCATATACATACAACCAAACATCTACAACCAAGACATTAACACATCATTCATGAAAGGCATCATTATAAGAATATACTTATAACCAATATTAGTCTATCTTTAATGGCCTTATACAAAATGAACCTCTAACCATTATAAGCCAACACATTTGGCCAAATCAATTATGACACATAACAAAATGACTGAGTCCCCTATACATGCCATAACTCAAAATGTTGAATCCATTAATACCAAAATAATTATTGATAGTGTGAATGGATCTATGATGGTCTCTAAACCCGAGCTAGCTTTGTGACACTATAAGACATTAGAGAGAAAGGGGAGTAAGCTATATAACTTAGTAAGTTCATATGCAAATAATAAACATCTTAACCACACCT
Organism: Gossypium stocksii; assembly: GCA_020496765.1. NCBI lineage: Eukaryota > Viridiplantae > Streptophyta > Magnoliopsida > Malvales > Malvaceae > Gossypium > Gossypium stocksii. The sequence goes on from CM035621.1 coordinate 65,927,519, forward strand.
TTATCATGTAATTTATATAATGGGAAATAACATAAATGTTATTAAATTCTCATAGTCATAACTTGCTCAATCACAACCTTACCAAGAGTTCATCACCCATCGAGTTTATTGCTTATGAGTTTTACGTACATACCTATACCAACTCGTAACATAACCACATCCTTTCACATCTTTGACATTCTCGTTGAACACTTGGAATATTATCGGATACTCAAAAATCTTACATAATAGTGTCACATATGTAGCCAAAGCTACCTCATATCTCATAACACATATAGGCTCACTCTCGAGCTATTCACGGGCCTGCTCACACAAGTTGTCAGTCAAGACATAGCTACATAGTGCTGCTCACACAAGCTGTCAGGTATCCGCAACATATGCTGGAATACCCAGCCATTGGTAGGACGTACAAGACTAGCACCCGAATACATAAACACATATACACATGGGTTCCTAGTGACATGTCACTCATATCCTATTCTATTCCTAAGGTTCAACTGGGATTTCTCGCTTGTTGAAACTTTGTTGAATACGTCCAAAGAGTCAATCACACAATTCATGCAATATTAAATCATTTAAACATAAATATAACATTGCCTTATTTTTCTTGACCTATAATAACAAATTTAACTCATTTAATTCTCACATTATTCAATTTAGCCCAAAAATCATATTATGGAAAAATTACATTTTTCCCTTAACTTTTTAACTTTTTACACTTTAGTCCTTAGGCTCGTAAAATGATTTTCGTTCGATTTCCTCATTGCCCAAGCCTAGCCAAACCTACTTCATACTCATAACAGCACAAATTTTCATTTATTCACATTTTTACGCACATTTTATAACTTTTACAAATAGGTCCCTATTTGACATTCTCATAAAAAATCCCTTAGTAAATATTGTTTATCTAACACCCATCATACATTTTCTACCATTAAACATCAAAATACACAAATATCTAACATGGGTAAAATTTTAGACTCTGATTTTCTTTCAAATTAGCCCTTGAAATAGCTAAATCAAGTTACGTTATTCACAAAAACATAAAAATCATTAAAAATGGGCCAATGACGGACTTACAATTGACTTGAAAGCTTGGTCACAACCTTAGCTATGGTGACCCTTGAAATTCGGCTATGAGGGATGAAATTAGAAAGATGAACATCTTTTATTTGTTTTATTTTGTCTTTATTAACCAAATGACCAAAATGCCCTTAATGCATAACATTGAAATTTCACCTAACCATGTCCATTTTGTCCATCTTAAAGTATAATGGTATAATTACCATTTAAGTACCTCTAATTTAAAATTTCATTACAATCAAACACCCTTAGCTTCTAAAACACACATCTTGCACCTATTGTAATTTAGTCTTATTAGGCAAATTGGACACCCTATCGATAAAATTTCTTAACGAAATTTTTGCACAATCATTCAATCATACTGTAAAGCTTAAAGAAATAATAAAATAATTATTTCTACTTCGGATCTATGGTCCTAAAACCACTGTTTTGATTTGACTTAAAAACAGGCTGTTACAACTTTTGTGCGATTCTGATATGGTCTTTGAACACTCACGCTTCAACGTTTCTGTTATAGTGGCTCTGGCCAATTAGTCCTTAGCATCCCTTCTTTATTTATCTAGGCTTACTATGGGCTGAACTCAAACTATTTCTGTCATTGTATAAATGATTTCTTGAACTTGACAGATATTATTTATAGACTATCATTTTGAAAACTAATTAAGTTTTCTGATTTCTAAGTTGTTGAATTGATATTATGAGCATTGTTTTTCAAATGTTTTTCAAATGTTTTATAAAGTTCGAATCACCGTTTAAAAGGTAAGTATATAGGGAATTTCCATATTATCTTACTAAGCTTTATGCTTGATGCGCCATTGTTTTTTTGAGTAGGTCTTTTGAATCAAAGCTCGGTGCTTTTCGAGAATCACAAGCAAACATCATTATCAACATTGAATTGTATGAAATATTTTTATTTGCAATTGATACCTAGTGGCATGTACTGTAAAAGTCATTTAGGGATGCATATATAAATGTTTCATATAACTATTATTTGTAATAGTTCTAATTTCTATATCTTTTGAATGTATGTATACAAGCCTTGGTTTTTCATGCTTTAGATTGATTTTTGGGTGATTTTATATAGGTTTAATAGGCTAGCTTAGTATCTTGATTGTTATGACATGTTATACCTCATTTTGAACATGTTATATGAGCATAGATTGTGACTTTTAGTCTATTTTTCGAATGTGGTTTGTAAAAGTCTATTTTGGTGGTGTTTCAGTGTTTGTTTTCGACTAATAAAATGTGACTTTTAAGATCCCAAAGATTGGTTTTTGTTAAGTATAGTGGTTGAAGGATTAAGAAATTAGTTATAAATCAAGAAAGGGTGAACTTGTGAAAGGTTGTAGTGCCGCCTAGGTGGGTCCTTGTCGAACAATCACTTTTAGTTAGTATCGCCTAGGCGGTGGCTTGAGCTGCGCCTTAGCGAAAAGAAAAACTAATAACTTCAATACCGCTTAGGCGAGAGCTTTGACCATCTAGGCGGCAACTTAACGTACTGTTACTCTTTTAGTTTTACCTAATTTCTTATAAATTCCTTTAATAAATTAAGGAATATCCTTATATTTTACAAATTACCTAGTTTTTTTTGTTTTAATTGAGACTATAAGATTTTTGAAAATTTTTTTGAAAGCATAAAATTCTTTTTGAATAGAATTTAAATATTTTTATAAATTTTATCATTTATTTTCTTAAATAAAGTATTGGTTTTACTCTAAAAATATTGCGTTCACGCTTGTACTGGCCATCGGGACGGGTGAGGGGTATTACAATATTTTTTTGAAATAAGATAAGTAAAAATATTTTTGTTTGAGACAATGTTAATTAAATAATATTGAATAAAGAATAAAAATATTAGTTAAAACATAAAAATAATATATTTGGTTAATAACTTATAATACAAAAAATTAAAATTAGTAAATTTATAATTAATTAGCAATATGCTAAAAAGTAAACATCAAATCTATATATTTAAGAATATAAAGAAATCATATATTAAATAGTACATATAATCATATTTGCAATAAGAATTGAATCAGAACTAAATTGAAATAGAGATTAAATTAAAAACATGAAAAACTATGAAGAATCAATTCAAAATAATCTCATTTTTTCCAAAAAAAACAAAAAAAAATACATGGATCCAAGCAGGTTGACATACGGGTCTTAAGTTTTATTCGAGAAATGGTTTACATGTTAGTTTCGTTCCTAGATTTATTATTATTATTATTATTATTATTATTATTATTATTATTTATCTAAGTTGCTTATTATCATATGTAGGTAATAGCTTGAATTTTTATTTGGAATTGTTATTTAAATACATGTGATAAATATGTTTTATATAATTTTGTAATTAATCCTCAAAATTATTGGTTACTTGTTCTTTGTGATAAAATGTTGTCAAATTCGAGTGAATAAAATTTTTCATTGCTAATAAAATTAAAAATGTTACATTTCACAAATTTTCAATTAAATAAATTCATGTTAAATTTAATTCAAACTTATAATATTCAAAATTCAAGACAACATTGATTTAATAAGGTATCAATTTTGGACGTCGTGGAGATATATAATCGATTCTCAAACTCGGATTTTCACCAATTTTTAGCGTAAACCTAACAATTGTCATTTTAAACAAAATTTTCAATTATTTTTAAAAGATAATTTTATAAATATCTTATCACATCTAACAAAAAGAGCCGATAACGATTCTCATGTTGTTAATTAAATATCATCAAGCTCTACGAAATACAAACTATGAACATATTACCTCAAAATAATTTTTCTAAACAACGCCCAAAGTTTGTTGCTCAAAAAGCTAAAAACTGAAATAAAGATCATAATTTAGTTGTGCTCACTCAAATATCCCAATTCAATCTCAACAATGAATTGGGAGATGTATAAATATATTGAAATTTTAAGTAAATAAACACTATGTGTGACTATGATTTTCATTTTAGCTCCTAATATTATTTTACCTTTCAATGCTTTATACATCATTGCAAAAAAATAATTCAGTTTGAGTTGTAAATTATTGATTAATTTGGCAAACATTAAATATAACTAAAAAAGGAAGAACTTTGAAACTCAAACAAGTATCTCACAACTCAAAGTTTTCATATACATGCTCTTATACATTCTTTAAATTTCTTTTATATATTCTTTTTTTTTAATTTTATATTGATCTTTGCTTTACTTTAATTAATGCATGTAATTAACTCTTATTATTTTTGAAAAATATAAATTTAATTTGATAAATATTATTAATGTGTCTTTTTTAAAAACTATATTTTAAATTGATTTGGACTACGAGACTAATAAAGCGAAGTCTTAATAAATTAAATTGATTTGAAGTAAAAAAATTAATGAAGTAAATTTTAGTGTGAAATTGTGGGAAAAAAAGACTCAATTGAATGAAATAAAAAGTATAGGGACTAAATTTCCAAATTTTTATTTTTAGCCTAGAAAGGATTAAAAAGCAATTTTTACATGGTTGTATATTGTTATGAACCTTTATGAAGTTATTTGGGGATTTAATGAAATGACATATTTGATATAATAAAGTTAAGTGATAAAAGAAAGGGAGTAAAGGTGGAATTTTTCCATTAAAGGATACTTTGGACATTTTGAGAATTTTATATCGGAAATTTTAAAATTTATTTTGTATGTGTGAAGATGAGATAAAAAAATTATTGGCCATAGATTTTGGACTTTAAAAATCATAAAAAAGGGTGGGCCACTCATTTGATTTTTTTTTGGGCTTTCAACTTGACAATTCTTATGAATAAAAGAAAGGAAAGACGAAATGTCTACTCTCCTCATTTGATCTTTTTCCCCCTTCGTGTCTTCCACCTTCCTTAAAAGAGAAGAAAGTTCTCTTTTCTCATCTTCATCATATTTTCTCACATTTCATCTAAAGTTTACACTACTCAAGTCATTTTCTTGTTAAAAGCTTGTAGAGCACACATTTCTAAGCCTACTTCCATCGTCATCTTCTTCACAGAAAGCATGAATTTTCATGAGTTAGAGAGAGAAGGCCTAAATTAGTACGAAAAAGTGAAAAATAAAGAAATTGTATTTTGTCATTTCTAGTAAAATTATTTAAAATTAATTTACATAAGTTCCTCAAGAACATGATGTTTAGGTGTTATGTATAATATGTGTTTTAAAGAGAAAGAGTTGAATTGTGGGTTGTGGAGATTGAGCATGAAAGGGGAGTATTGAATTAGTAAAGTAGAGGATTTTGGTGCTTTTTCTCATTCAAAGAAAGGTAAATTCTCACGGAACCATCATAAGTGAATGAAATAGTTTAATGAAAATGAAAGTAGAGATAAGTATGAATGTGTCATGGTTTTAGATTAAAATGTGAACATAATTTTTTATGGTATTTTGGTGAACATTTAAATGAAAAGTTGACTTAAATGGTGGAAAAAGACAAAGTTAACAAAGTTAATAATTTAATAAGGAAAAATGATCAGTATGACATAAAAAATGAGCTAGTAAGTGAATATGAGTGAAATCTGGTAATATGATGTTATGTCACCATAGTAAAAAGTTTTGATTAATGTCATTTTAGGCTATCTCATGCAATAAGAGAATTTAATGTGAAATTATATGTATATGTGGCTCACGAAACTTTGTAAAATGTTAAGTATATGTGAAACAATCACGATTATTAATTTTGCAAATCTCTTATTAAGCATAAGAGCGTGAGAATATGAACTCTTGAACAAAAAAAAAAAAAAAAGAGTGAATGGCTGCCCGTTGGTTATTTATTTATGAACATGATAGGTGAACCATACTCGAGACATATCAAATAGAATATATATATATATATATATATATATGAAAGAATATGAGTACATATATGGATTGATATTTATGTGATTATGAATGTGTCATAATGAATTGAAATTTGTTAATTGAGTTTTGCCTTTGTAAACTTAGAGAAGTAATTAAGATATGATTGGCATGTCAATAGGGATAAATATATCCCTAGAGTTTTGTATCTAGATTTTCGTTGTTTTCAACCTTTGCACATATTACATGCAATATATGTTGTCTTCAGGTTATGCAATCACATGCATATTTTGAAGCCTTAGGGCTTAGCACTTCAGTGTTCTCTTTGGCATGGTAGATGTTGAAAAAAACAGGTTTAGAAAACGCAGCGGAAAATACATTTAGAAAAAACTAGACTTTTAAAATTTTTCTAAAACAAGATTTTGGTTGTGATATCTAAAATAATATACATTTAATCAAAATTGTACCTTTTCGATTCGTTTAGGATGAGCTCTTCGACCGAGTAGTCTTCTCCATTATCCTCAAGCTCACGTTTGCCGAGTGTGAGCTCGTTTTGAATAAAAAAATTTCAAAAAAATTACAATAGGGGTAATTTTGTAATTTCTCTAAACTTTTAGGTCAAGTTGTAAACTAAAAAATATCCCTAGAAATTTTCTGAAATAATCTCTTTAGAGAATTTTCTTTCTACAACTTCATATTAAATTCAAGTGTGTGTAAATAATGACCCAAGACTCTCTTTATATAGGGAGAGTTTAGAGAGTTTAACTATGATTAAACTTAATCACTTTAATATTAAATTAATATAATATTTATCAAGATAAAAATTAGATTAAATTTAATATTAAATCTTATTAAAATAATAGAATATTTATCTACAAGATAAACATTAAATTTAATATTAAGATAATCTCTTCAATATTAAGTTAATAAAATACTATTAAGAAAAGTATTAAATTTAATATTAAACCATTAAAATAATATTATTTTTGAAATAATTAATCTGAAATCAAATTGTTTGGTAGAGTGTAATAGCCTAACTTTCAGTGATGTCGAAAATAGTGGTTCGAGACCACTGAATCCGAAAAATGAACTCCTAGATTATATTATTTAATATTTATGAGCCAAATATAGCTTTTAAAAGATTTTTGAAATAGTAAATTGAGTTTTATAAAGATTTATTTGGTCAAGAAATTGAGAAAAAAAGGTATCGAAATCTCGGTGTTATAAACCAAGTCATAAATATTTTATGAATATTTACGGAGTGTTAATAAGGTAGTATCAAAATTTCGTTAGAAAATTTTGACGTTTGGCTGGTTAATTAAATAAAAAGGACTAAATTGCAAAAGGGAGAAAAGTTTCGTTGCCCAAGAGTAAATACTCAAAATTTGAAGGGTTAAAGTGTAAATATGAAAAGTTAAAGGACTAATAGTGTAAATATTTTAAGGGTGGAATGATCTAGAAACTAAGGGAAATTGATGAATTAGGATCAAATTGAATATGTGAATAATTATGAGGGACTAAATTATAATTTTACTAAATTAAGTGATGACTCAATAATGAAATTTTAAAAGATTAAAACGGGCAAAATGGTCAATTGGAAGAGAGATAAATCTGGAAAGTAATGATGATGTTGGTGATATTTTATAATTATTTAATTAGATAATTATTATTTATTTAATATTTTAATAAGATATTTTATTATTTTATTATTTTATTCAATATATATATATATATATATATATATATAAGGGGGAAAGAAGAACAGAAGCAAAAACGGTTAAAAGGAAGGGAGAAAAGGGAAAGAAAAAGAAAAAGGGGAAACTAGAATTTTGAAGCTTCAAGTTTTAATGGATAAGTCAATCAAGTCTTTTTCTTTTAATTTTGATATCTTAGAAGCTTTAGAATAAGGTTTTGATAAAATTAAGTTGACATATTGGAAGTTTATGGTTTTCAAGTATAGTTTATTTTGAACTAAAAGATAAATTAGGGACTTAATTGAATGAATTTCAAGTTAGAATTGATGAAAGGATTAAATTGAGAAATAAGTTATAAGAAATAGTTTTGGACAGCAGTAGTAGCCTAAGTTTGAAAAATCACCAAAAATGGTAAAAATTGAATTAGAAGTTGAGTGAGATATAGAATTAAAGTTTATTGAGTCTATTTTCATATAAAAGAAATATAGCAAGTAAAAGAATTCTGTATTCTGAGATATTTATATTTTTGTAAGACTGGTTCAGAATGATTTCGAGATCCTTTGTTCTAACTTGGAAAAATCATTAAAAATTGTACACAAATAATTTTGGGATATAATTTATATGGTTAGATTCCTTAATGAGTCTATTTTCTGAAAATTTAATGAATAAACTGTACTAATTAGGTAAACTAAAAATTCTGAAAATTTTATGGTAAGAAGATATGTGAGTCTAGTTTCAGGGAAAATTAATGGATCTTAATTTGGAGTTCTGTAGCTCAAGATAAAAATAATTTAGTGACTATGACATGGATGGACAGCTTGAAGATGCACATAAGTAAATAGTGGAAATTAAAGATAATGTTACTTACAAGTGTATTATTTATACTAAGGATGTGGATGGAGAGGAGAAGGAGGAAAAAGAAATATATATGAATGACTTGTGTATATATTGATCACATGCCCGCTTATAATCGATAAATGTTGACTTGGAAATGAGATAATGTTTTATTTGGAATATTTATTATGAAATTATGATTATCGTTATAATACAAAAAATCAAACTTGTGAGTTGATATGGCTAAATTTTAGTGAAGGTTGAAATTTGACTCAATAAGAGATTTATCAATTTAGATTGTGATTGACAGGGAGAGTTAATGAATTTCATGTTTATAAATTATTACACATATTTGTTTGAAATACAAGGAAATGATGGTAAATGATACATGGAAATATGAGACTATGATGTATAAACATGGAATATGTTTGATGAATGAGTTCATTTGTGATTATATATTTGTACACTTTGAGTATACTATCTGTATGAATTGGTATTTCAAATGAATTAATGATAAAAGTTCTAATATGAAATAGTCTGAGTTCGAAATGAAATATTATGGAACGTACTTAAATACACTAATATGTTTTGTATATGTTATTTGAGTTCATGATGTGGGAAGTAAATTTGTATGTAAATAGTGTATCGTTTTTAATTACGTTTTCATAATTTGATATAATTTATGAAATAATGCTGAATATTTGATGTAATTGATAAAGTATCAGAAAGTGAGATAATTTCCCAGTTGAACATTAGGAATAGAAAATGGATACGAGGGACCTGTGTGGAAATCTAAGTGACAAAGTCCATGGCATCTAAGTGAAATAAGTCTATGGCATTGTGTTAAATGCGATTAGCTCAAGAACGAACCTACGTGATTTATGTGAAATGAAGTAGTTTTGGCTATAAATGTGGCACATTTGAAATGTCTCGATGTACCTATTATTATTTCGATGTGTTCAACGGGAATTGAATTAAAATAACTAAGTGAAAATGAATGTGATTTTGATGATGATGATATTTCGAATGGTTTAATGAATAAAGTTCCGACATGGAATAATTTGAGCATGAGATAATTAATTACGAAATTAAACTTGAAATACATGTAAATCATATTTATTTGATATATTGAAATACGACATGGAAAATACATGTATGTGAAACTTACCAGATAATTATGCATATTCAGGATTATGAATTGTTACACAAAATTCATGAAAATTATGGTACATGAAATATTGATACAATGAATTGAATGGTTTATGTTTATGATGAAACAGTAAGAGAATGATACACATCATGATATGTAAATTTGTGACTATCTCTAATACGTGATATATGAAAATTATGTAAATTGTGATGAGCAATAAACTCAAACGTAATATGTTGATACAATAAGTTTATCAATGTTGAATTTATAGGAAATATGATCAAGTATATTAACAAGTGTTATTGTTGTTGTTGTTGACGCTTAGACAAGTGTCTAATTACTGGTTAAACAGTAAAATGTTTATTATATGATGCGTTGAAAGGGTAAGTGCTCAAATGAAAATATATATTATGTTCGTGAAAGAGTGGTAAGTTTTAAGTTGTGAAATTCTCTTATAAAACAAATTATGTGAATTTGTTCTAAAAATTTCGGTAATGTCTCGTAACCCTATTTCGGTGACGGATTCGGGTTAAGTACGTTACAATACATGATTGAGTTGAGTGAGCAAATGGTGAATAATTGAAAGGTTTTAATTTGGGCGTAAATTTTATGTCTCGGTTTAGTACGATTGTATCTGTTTTGCTCCGGTAATGCCTCGTATCCTGTTCTGGCGTTGAACACGGGTAAGGGGTGTTACATTTAGTTGTATTAGAGCTATGGTTTGGTTGGTTCTCAGACCAAATGTAGCATATGTAAAGTCTAGAAATACATGTCATTATAAAATCTGTGATAATGTGATATCTTTCAACCTTGATGAGAATTGTAACACCCCAGACCTGATCCAGACGTTATGATCGAATCCGGCGATGTCACATCAAATAGGCTATTTTTAAAACAACTTTATTCATTTGAGAACATGTTTGATAGAAAATTTACTTGGTTAAAAACTTTAGTTTGTGATTTGGAAATTCAAATTCATGTTAAGCCAAAATGGAAGCCCATGTTTAAACAAAAACGCCCATATGATAAAGTTATTAAAAAAAACCTCGTTTAATTTGAGAAATTTATCTAAGTTTAAAAAAAACTAGGCAGTCGAAACATTAATAAACCCTAAATACAGTCATATCGGAGACACAATGCCTTATTACATCAATTGAAAATAAAGTAATAAAACTGAATAATTAAAAGGAAATAATTCATTTAAAATTCCTAAGTAGCTTGCAATGTGGCCACCTCCTACCCTATGAGGGTGTTTTAGTAATTCTACCCTACAGGGGTATTTTCGTAACTCTACCCTAGAGAGGTATTTCTGTAATTTCCTAAAGGTACAATTTTAATTATGGTTTTGGCCCATCAACAAGTCTTCGCGATTAAAGTGAATGGACACTATGCATCAGGTAGGATTCAAGAGAAGAGGAGGTGGGTCACTCGGACCGTTTAAGTACCAAGCTCTTCCTAGATCCAATCCTAGACATGCACACATCTATTGCCACACCTTAGTCTAGCGACTTGTCCACGGACATGTTTAATTATTTAATTAAGTCTTATGTAAAATTTGAGAGGTCAGAACTAGGCCTAAAGTCTATAAAAACCCTAGCATGCATTTCTATAGTCCCATAAGGCCCACTAGGCCCAATCATACCCATAAAACCCATTAAGCCCCAAACATGCTTATGTAGCCCATTAGGCCCGATCATAATCCAATCATGCAATCATACAATCATGCATGTCAATCTATCATGCAGTTTCATATCACAAATTTGCCACTTTGGGCCTACAAATTCGTCAGGCCCATTCGGGATTTCGAGATTTCGGCTTTTGCCGATTGTCGTGTGTGTAGTGTATGTTCACACTTGATTGACGACCAGCACTACTCTATTCTCAGCCCCAACCTACAACCAAACCACTTCCGAATCAATTCTATACCTTAAACTACAACTTTATCAAATCTCGAAGTCTTACCATAACCTTACCGTGTACCACCGATTTAAATAGCCTTTCCTTCGCTATTACTTCTGAATTTCCTTAGATCTGCACCAATACACACATATTATCAACATCAAGTGACTCGTATTCCACACGAGTCACCGCTATCAACCATATTTACATTTGGCCACCTATGAAACCTAAATTTAGAGTGAATACACTTACCATCCGCTAGAGATCTTTTCCTCGCTTGGAATCTTAGAATCCTACCCCTAGTTATAATAGGGTTAATGATAAGAAAAGAGAGGATTAGATAGCCCCTTCGGCTTTACCAAACACACTAAAATGATTAACTAGGCACTTACCGAAACTGATCTCCAAACTTGCGGCCTAGATCCCTACTGAATGTGTAATCGGCTTTTAACCACTTGACTAAGGGTTGCAAGTAACAGAAACCGGTTTGAGATAAAGGTCAACAAAAGAAATCGACAAGAGGAGATGGATATTTGGCTTTTAGGAGATTTAAGGGAAGAAGTCGGCAAGAGAGTATAGGTATTTGGCTTTTAGGGAAACAAAGGTGACTTTCGGCTTTTAAAAATTTAGGAATGGTGTTCGGCTTTGAGAGATGAAAATCTTTAGTGAAGTTTCGGTGAAAATGAAGGGGAAAAGAAAAGGGAGAAGAGGTTGGCTAAGAAGTGAGTTCGGCAAAACAACCAAAAACCTTCATGTACATTCGGCACTCATTTAACTAGGCACAAGCCGATTCAAGCCTCCCTTACAGTCCCATTCGGCACCAACTCTCTCTCTCTCAATCCCCTATTTTCTCTCTATTAGCTTCACCTTAAAATTCTCTCCTGAACACTCCCCTCTAGAGTCCCCTTTTGCGCCACCACCTTCTTTCCATGAGCAAAAAAATAAAGTCCCAAAACTACCACACTTGAGCCTCGAACCTTGGACCTTATTCTCTACATGAAACGCCACATTGTAGCTCCCATGTAACGCCACCTTGCCACTAGGCCACAGGCCCTACTGTGTCCTATTTTCCCCTTAATTCGTTTAAGAAGCAAAAACTAATTTTTTTCCTATGGTCAACCCTATCGCTAAGGCTTCAAATAACCTTGTAACATCTTAAAATTAATATTCTACAGTGCTACCTACACTTACCAAAGTTAAGTACAGAATTTCATAGTTTTGGGATTTTTGGGGCATTACAACTCTACCCCCTAAAAGAAATTTCGGCCTCAAAATTTACCTGGCTGAAACAAGTGAGGGTATTGTCATTGCATTGCCTCCTCAGGTTCCCATGTAGCTTCCTCGGTACTATGGTTCTGCCAAAGCACCTTGACCAAAGGGACAGATTTCCGTATTAACACCTTAACATCTTGATCAATTATTTGAACCAGCTCCTCTTCAAAAGTTCAGTCCGGCCTAACCTCGATATCTTTGACTGACACGATGTGAGATGAGTCTGACGATAATGTTGCAGCATTGATACATGGAACACATCATGTATTTGGCTCAATTCCGCAGGCAATTCCAGCTGATAAGCAACTGGGCCAATTCTTTTCAACACCCGATATGGCCCAATAAATCTAGGGCTTAACTTGCTCTTCCGTCCAAACCTTAATACCTTCTTCCAAGGGGAAACCTTGAGAAAAATCGAATCCCCCATTGCAAATTCAATCTCTCTCCATTTGAGGTCAGCATACGACTTTTGCCTATTCGCCGCTTCCTTTAACCGATCCTGAATCAATTTTACCTTATCCTCAGTGTCTACCACTAACTCCGGACCTAATAATCGCCATTCTCCCAACTCAGTCCAACAAGTCAGAATACGACATCTTCACCCATATAGCGCTTTATATGGTGCCATTCTAATATTTGCTTGATAACTATTGTTATAAGCAAACTCAGCTAATGGTAAATAATCCTCCCAACTTCCTCGAAACTCAATTGCAGACCCCCTCAGCATGTCCTCCAAAACTTGAACTACCCTCTCCGACTGACCATCGGTTTGAGGGTGAAAGGCTATACTAAAATCCAATCTCGTACCCAGTGCTTCATGAAATTTTTTCCAGAAACGAGACGTAAAACGAGGGTCTCTATCAGATATAATAGAGACCGGCACCCCATGTAACCTTACAATCTCTACCACATACAACCTTGCTAACTTCTGTAATGAGTAGTTGGTGCGGACCGGTATAAAATAGGCTGACTTAGTCAACTGATCCACTATAACCCACACAGAGTCTTTCTTAGAAGGCATTTGGGGTAACCGACAAACCAAATCCATAGTGACTCGCTTCCACTTCCAGAGTGGAATCTTAACCGGTTGAAGTAACCCTGATGGTAGTTGATGTTCAGCATTCACTTGGTGACATACCAAATATTTGGCCAAAAACTCCGTCACCTCGCGCTTCAATCCTGGCCACCAATAAAACTCTCGTAATCTCGATACATTTTGTTACCTCCGGGGTGCATAGCATAGGGACTACTATGCGCCTCCTGCAAAATAGATCTCCTTAGCTCATCCTCCTTTGGCACACAAATCCTACCACGAAAACACAACAACCCATCACTGTTCAACCCAAAATCCTTTACTTTCCCACTTTCGACTACTTAAATTGAGCATCTAAAGTTCTATCCAATAGCTACTTAGCCCTGATCTGGTCAACCCACAGTGGCTTCACTTGCAACTCAGCTAATAAACTTCTATCGTCATACAAACTTAACCTAGCAAACAGTGCCTTCAAGTCCAACATAGCTCTTTGACTTAAAGCATCAGCCACCACATTTGCCTTGCCTGGGTGGTATTCGATTGTGCAATCATAGTCTTTTAAAAGCTCAACCCATCTTCGTTGCCTCAGATTTAACTCCTTCAGAGTTAAGAGGTACTTCAGACTCTTATGATCCATATAAATGGTGCATTTCTCTCTATACAAGTAATGTCTCCAAATCTTAAGTACGAACACCACCGCTACCAACTCCAAATCGTGGGTTGGGTAATTTCTCTCGTGAGCCTTAAGCTGACGCGACACATATGCCACCACCTTCCCTCATTGCATCAAAACACAGCCCAAGCCTACGTGGGATGCGTCGCTATAAATCGTAAACTCCTTCCCAGGCTCTGGCTGAATCAAAACAGGGGCCTTCGTTAGAACCTTCTTAAGCTTCTCAAAGCTTTCTTTCTGTTTATCCATCCACACAAACGTTACCCTCTTATGAAGTAATTTCGTCAAGGGTGCAGCAATCAACGAGAACCCTTTGACAAACCGCCTATAATACCCAGCCAGGCCTAGAAAACTCGAATTTTTGACACCGTTCTAGGTGGTTTCCAATCTAATACTGCTTCCACTTTCCAAGGATCAACTCTAATCCCCTCATCTGAAACCATATGTCCTAGAAAAGTGACCTCCCTTAGCCAGAATTCGCACTTGCTAAACTTAGCATACAATTGCTTCTCCCTTAAAATCTACAACACAACCCTTAAGTGTACATCATGGTCATCCTCCGTTCTTAAGTACACTAAGATGTCATCTATGAACACTACTACGAATTGGTCTAGATAAGGTTGAAAGACCTAATTCATGAGATCCATAAAAGTAGCAGGTGCGTTCGTCAGTCCAAAAGGCATCACCAAAAACTTGTAATGTCCATAACGAGTTCTAAAATCTATCTTATACACATCTGCCTCTTTAACCCTCAGTTGATGGTACCCCGAATGCAAATCAATCTTCGAGAACACTGAGGCTCCCCTAAGTTGATCAAATAGGTCATCTATCCTAGGTAGGGGGTACTTGTTCTTAATGGTTAACTTATTAAATTGCCGATAGTCAATGCAAATTCACAAAGACCCATCCTTCTTCTTTACGAACAACACCGGTGGTCCCCATGGAGACACACTTGGCCTAATAAACCCCCTGTCCAACAATTCTTGAATTTGTGCCTTAAGTTCCACCAACTCCTTTGGTTCCATTCGATAAGGTGCGATAGACACTAGAGTCGTACCAGGTAACAGCTCAATTCCAAACTCTACTTCTCTATTGGGCGGTAGCCTAGGCAGTTCATCGGGAAAAATATCCGAAAACTCACTAACTGTCCTTAAATCCTGAATAGTAGGGCTCTTAACCTCCGTATTACTTATATAAGCCACATAAACTTCACAACCCTTACGTACCAACTTTTCAGCCCTTACTGCTGAAATCACATTCGACAGATAATTTCGGCGCTCTCCAATTACCACTACTTTCTCATCTTCCGTCGTCCTTAACACCATCCGCTTTGCAGTGCAATCCAAGGTCGCCCGATGTTTCACCAACCAATCTATCCCCAAAATAAGATCAAACTCACTAAAAGGTAACTCCATTAAGTCTGCTAAAAAGGTAACCCTTTGGACTACGAGGGGTACATCCCTAAATAACTTATTCACTTCCACTGACTAGCCTAACGGACTTAACACAGAAATCCTATTTGCAGTAATTTTTAACATACCATCCAACAACTCAGTCCTATTGTATGCCACATACGAGTGCGTTGATCCAATATCAATTAGCGTAATATAAGGTAACTCATAAATTAAGAACATACCCGTTATCACATCTGGTGCATCTCCTTCCTCTTTGCGACAAGCCGCATAAACCAAGGCTGGCTGCCTCGCTTCTACCAAACCTGCACCTCTGCCTGGTGCTTCACGTCTGGCTTGACCACGACCCCTTGGTGGTTGTTGACCCCCTCTTTGCGACTGAAGATTACCTCGGCCATCGGCTTGTACCCGATCTGGCCTCCTTGGGCACTCTCTAATTCTATGTTCCATAGACCCACAGCTCAAACATGCTCCTATTCTCCTCCAACATTCACTCGTATGTCCTTTACCACACATAGCACAAGGTGGTATCCCAGGGTTAGCATCAGCAATAGGGCCCCTAGCTCTAACCGGCCCATTCACTTTAGCCCTTATTGCAGGCCTTTATTTTACTGCCCTAGCCTCCACGTTCCTCTTATTTTTTCCCCTCTCATTCTCTCAGTTGAGTCGCTTCGTGCGCTTTACTTCCTCTGCTATCTTAGCTTTTTCTATCAATACCGCAAAGTCCTGCTCCCTCTACAGAGCTATAAGTACCCTAAGGTTGTCTCTTAAACTGTCCTCAAACCGCATGCACTGCTCATACTCTGTTGCAACTATTCTTTTGGCATATCGACTCAAGCGTAGAAACTTAGCCTCATACTCCGCTACTTACTTATCTCCTTGAGTTAAATTCAATGACTCCTTCCTCCGGGACATCCACATAGCCTGCTCCAATTTACTTCCATTGAAACGTCGATTTAAAGAACTCCCATGTGATCTGCTCCGTCTGGTTGCCCTTTTTCATAGTCAACCACCACTGATACGCTTATTCCTTAAGTAGGGATATCGCCCCCTTCAATTTTTGCTCTATTGTGCAGTCCAGATCATCTATTATCCTTCCCGTGGCTTCTAACCAGTACTCCGCCACATTCGGGGCCACCTCAGCTACTCATTTGAAAGTGTCAGCCCCATTAGCTCGAAGTCGTTCCATGACTGACCCACGACTTCCTGTTCCATTATTGGACGCAGTGACCCTTTCTAGAATCCTTAGCATAGCCTGCAATACGACATCCTCTGTAGCAGCAGCCCAATCGTAGGGTCCTGTTTCAGCAACTGGTGAGGCCGGAGCCTCCTCTACTCCAACTTGGGCATATGGCCCGACGCCGACGATCCAACCCTAGTACTTCTACGGCCTCTGCCGTGGCCTCTTACACCTCTTCTAGCGCTCATTGTTGTGTACGTGTTTTTGATTTAAAATTTTTATGAAATTTTAGTTCATAATTCTGCTGTTTAACACTTATGTCTTATGTAATTTAATAATTTAAAAGTTATTTCACCGATGCGATTCCACTACAGGCTCAAGTTTCCTATGGGCTTTAGTCTTTAAAACCTATTGTTTAAGGTAGCCCAATATCAAAGTATAATTCAGAAATTTAAACAATATAATAATGAAAAAGAAAAAAAACTTACTTGGCTCGACATCGAGGGCTCGGTGAACCACACTTCTAAAAACCTGCAAAAACTTTTTAATCTAGCTGTTTAAAAAAACAAAATCTAAGGCCCATTTCACAGCTCGAGCTTTGCAACCGGGCTCTGATACCACTAATTGTAACACCCCAGGCCCGGCCCAGATGTTATGGCCGAATCCAGCGATGTCACATCAAATAGGCTATTTTCAAAACAACTTTATTCATTTGAGAACATGTTCGGTAGAAAATTTACTTAGTTAAAAACTTTAGTTTGTGATTTGAAAATTCAAATTCATGTTGAGCCAAAATGGAAGCCCATGTTTAAACAAAAACGCCCATATGATAAAGTTATTAAAAAAATCTCATTTAATTTGAGAAATTTATCTAAGTTTTAAAAAAACAAGGCAGTTGAAACATTAACAAACCCTAAATATAGTCATATCGGAGACACAAGGCCTTATTACATCAATTGAAAATAAAGTAATAAAACTGAGTAATTAAAAGGATATAATTCATTTAAAATTCCTAAGTAGCTTGCAGTGTGGCCACCTCCGAGTCTTCTCCCATGTTGAGCTGCCTACTGAGGGTTACCTGAAATATTAAATTTAAGGGTGTGAGTTTCGCAACTCAGTGTGTACGACCCTTGGCTATCAAACATATTCAAAATTTCATAAAATTGTTTTGGGAACAATCTCTTTGATGTGAAGTCACCGGATTCGGCCATAACCTCTGGGCCGAGTCTGGGGTGTTACAAGAATTATTTTGTTAATAGATAGAGATGCTTCAAACTGAGCTAATTCCGATAGTGATGAAAATGATATTTAAGTATTTGATAGAAAAAGAAGAAATTGCCTATGATAAGTAAAGATTTATAGAGGTACAAAATAAATGTTTGTAATGAATATATTGACAATAAAAATCATGCTATGTGGGCATATATGAAAGCTAAAGGCAAGGTCTCGGGCCAAATTGTGAACTTGACATATTGTATCGAGGTAAGTTTGTTTGTAAATAATACATCGTTTTTATTCATGTTATAATATTTTGTCATGTTATATAAGATGAGGTTGGACATTGAATGATTATTTGATGTAAATTATGAATTATAGTTGATTAAGAATGAATTGGTAAAATGAGTAATTCTAGATTGAACTTTCGGAATAGAAAAGATACAAATGATCCGTGGGGAGAACACATGTGTAGTACTATGGGTAGGCTACTATGTGTTCAAGATGGTTTAGGTCACGTGTGTAGTACTAAGTACAGGCTACTACGTATACCATATGGTTGGGGTCACATGTGTAGTACTATGTGCAGGCTACTATGTGTACCTGATGACTTTGATCACATGTATGGTACTAAGTGCAAACCACTATGTGTAAGGGATGATTTTGGTCACATGTGTAGTACTAAGTGAAGGCTACTATGTGCACCAATTAACTTCAGCTTCAAAGGTGGTACTATGTGCAGGCTATCGAATATCTGTTATTATACCATTCCGAAGTGTTCATCGGGAGAAACAAATTTACTAAGTGAAAATTAATGTGAAAAATGTGGAAATAAGTACTGTGATATGAATATGTGTGTTTTGAACCATGAGATCGTTAAATGATCGAACTTCGATAAGATAAATATGGGTAAGTGTTATTTTGAAGATTGATATAAGGAAATTTATGGAAAAGGTGAAATTTGATGAAAAAGGTGAAATTTATATCATATTGCTTTCTACTTCCATTGGGTCGAAGCTCTGAATTGCAAAAATGATTTATTCATGAAAGATATTCATTGATCAAAAATGAAAGTTCTGTTGACAGAAACATCAGTTCTGGTTTAGCCTAAATCGGGTAAGAAAGTTTTGATTTATAGTGATATATCATTGAGTGGGTAAACTGTGTTTTGATGCAGTAAGACAAAGTAATAGTCTACATTTTTAAACAATTAAAAATTTGTATGAAAAGAATTACCTGATATATAATTTAGAAGTGGTAATTAATGTTTTTGCCTTCAAAACTGGTGATACTATTAGTTAGTGAAAAATATTTAAATCTCTCCACCAAAGGAATTTTGGAGCACAAAAATTCTTAAAAATGGGAAGAGTTGTAATACCCAACTTTCAGTGGCGTCGAAAATAGTGGTTCGAGACCACTGAATCCGACAAATGAACTTGTAGATTATATTATTTAATATTTATGAGGCAAATGCAGCTTTTAAAAGATTTTTGAAATAGTAAATTGAGTTTTATAAAGATTTATTTGGTCAAGAAATTGAGAAAAAAAGGTATCAAAATCTCGGTGTTATAAACCGAGCCATAAATATTTTATGAATATTTACGGAGTGTTAATAAGGTAGTATTAAAACTCTATTAGAAAATTTTGACATTTGGCTGGTTAATTAAATAAAAATGACTAAATTACAAAAGTGAGAAAAGTTTTGTTGCCCAAGAGTAAATACTCAAAATTTGAAGGGTTAAAGTGTAAATATGAAAAATTTGAAGGACTAATAGTTCAAACATTTTAAGGGTGGAATGATCTAGAAACTAAGGGAATTTGATGAATTAGGACCAAACTGAATAGGTGAAGAATTATGAGGGACTAAATTACAATTTTACCAAATTAAGTGAGGACTCAAGAATGGAATTTTAAAATATCACAAAGGGCAAAATGGTAAATTGGAAGATAGAGAAGTCTAGAAAGTAATGTTGATGTTGGTGATATTTTATAATTATTTAATTAGATAATTATTATTTATTTAATATTTTAATAAGATATTTTATTATTGTATTATTTTATTTAGTATATATATGTGTGATTGTGTGTGGAAAAAAGGGGGGAAGAGGAACAGAAGCAAAAAGGGTAAAATGAAGGGAGAAAAGGGAAAGAAAAAGAAAAAGGGGAAACTAGAATTTTGAAGCTTCAAGTTTTAATAGGTAAGTTAATCAAGTCCTTTTCTTTTAATTTTGATATCTTAGAAGCTTTAGAATAATGTTTTGATAAAATTAAGTTGACATATTGGAAGTTTATGCTTTTCAAGTATATTTTATGTTGAACTAAAAGATGAATTAGGGACTTAATTGAATGAATTTCAAGTTAGAATTGATGAAAGGATTAAATTGAGAAATAAGTTATAAGAAACAGTTTTGGACAGCAACAGTAGCCTAATTTTGAAAAATCACCAAAAATGGTAGAAATTGAATTAGAAGTTGAGTGAGATATGGAGTTAAAGCTTATTGAGTCTATTTTCATATAAAAGAAACTGCACAAGTAAAGGAATTCTGTATTCTGATATATTTATATTTTTGTAAGACTGGTTTAGAATGATTTCGAGATCCTCTGTTCTAACTTGGAAAAATCATTAAAAATTGTACAAAAATAATTTTGGGATATAATTTATATGGTTAGATTCCTTAATAAGTCTATTTTCTAAAAATTTAATGAATAAACTGTACTAATTGGGTAAACCAAAAATTCTGAAAATTTTGTGGTAAGAAGATATGTGAGTCTAGTTTCAGGGAAAATTAACGGATCTTAAGTTGGAGTTCTGTAGCTCAAGAAAAAAATAATTTAGTGACTATGACACGGATGAACAGCTTGAAGATGCACATAAATAAATAGTGGAAATTAAAGATAATGTTATTTACAAGTGTATTATTTATACTAAGGATGTGGATGGAGAGGAGGAGGAGGAAAAATATATATATGAATGACTTGTGTATAAATTGATTACATGCCTGCTTATAATCGATAAATGTTGAATTTGAAATGAGATAATGTTTTATTTGAAATATTTATTATGAAATTATCATTATCGTTATAATACAAAAAATCAAACTTGTGAGTTGATATGCCTAAATTTTAGTGAAGGTTGAAATTGGACTCAATAAGTGATTTGTCAATTTAGATTGTGATTGGCAGGAAGAGTTAAGGAATTGCATGTTTATAAATTACTACACATATTTGTCTGAAATACAAGGAAATGATGGTAAATGATACATGGAAATATGAGACTATGATATATAAACATGGAATATGTTTGATGAATGAGTTCGTTTGTGATTATATATATTTGTTGACCTTGAGTATACTATCTGTATGAATTGGTATTTCAAATAAATTAATGAGAAAAATTCTAATATGAAATAGTCTGAGTTCGAAATGAAATATTATGAAACGTACTTAAATACACTAATATGTTTTGTATATGTTCTTTGAGTTCATGATGTGGGAAGTAAATTTGTATGTAAGTAGTGTATTGTTTTTAATTACATTTTCATAATTTGATATAATTTAATAAATAATGCTGAATATTTGATGTAATTGATAAAGTATCGGAAAGTGAGATTGTAACACCCCAAACCCGGCCTAAACATTATGGCCTATTTGGCGTTGTCACGTTGAAATGTATTTTGGAATTGCGACTCTACTCAGTTTGTTGCGATAGTTTAGTAAAACAATAAATCCAAATAGCTCATTTACTCCGATTATATAAAAGAGTAGGTTCTTTAGAAACTTCGTTTACCACGGAAGCTTTGCTTAAAAACCGTTTGTTGTGTTATCACGAGATTTTAGAAAACGTATATCTTTTATAAAATCGCAAGAGCTAACCGATTTGGAATGAAATAAGTAACCCAACATTAAAGTTTAAAGCTTAAATAACGGCCTTATTACAATCTCAAAATAAATGCATAATCAAAAACTTAAATCCGACTAATGTGTAGAAGCGAAGTGTGGCCGTCTCCAAGTCCCATGCAGCACCGAACTGTCTACGCCTTAAGATTACCTGTACAGTAAAATCAGACGGTTGACTTTACGAAAACTTAGTGTGTAATCAGTCTGGGCCAGAGCCTATTACAGTAGCATATCATAATCAGTGGGCCTCAGCCCATTATAGTAATAGTATAGCAAGCAGTCAGAATCCTACCCAACCATCCTCTACGCTCCATCTCCGTCCAACCCATTACTCCATGTGGGGATATAATCAACCCACCCAACCTTACACTCCACAGTGTAGTATCGATGCAGCACAATCGATAAAATGCAGCAGTGTTACCAGAACATTATGCTAGAAGCCATCAGAGTAATGCAGCGAAGTTGCCAATACAGAACACTTCCTCCACAAGCATATACCCTACCCCAATGCAATGCAGCATAATCAATGTCATGTCATATCATAATGCAGAGTATAACACGTGTATATAATATCACATAGCATGCGAAATCATCTAATCAACATACAGGGTCAAAATGGACATTTTACCCCCGAGGGGTATTTTGGTCATTTTTCCCCTTAAGGGCATTTTAGTCATTTATCAGTGTGGGCCTAATTATGTGAAGGCCCATCAATAGGCCCATGTTCGTCTAGCGACCCATACCACCAAAAGGTCTAGAAATTAGTATATGGGCTAAAGCCCGTCTAGCGGGACCACGGGCCCATTGGGCCCCTTCGGCCTATTTCAGCCCCAACTCATGAAACCATTTGCGATGGCCGTTTTCCCATGTAAGGCCACAATCTGTGACCTTAGCCAATCACATGTACGTAAGCACGCCCATGTGGCCGAACGTTCGATTCGTCGGCTTTTCGGCATTTGACATTTTGGCAGAACACTTCCTCCACAAGCATATACCCACCCCCATGCAATGCAGCATAATCAATGTCATGTCATATCATACTGCAAAGTATAACATGTGTATATAATATCACATAGCATGCGAAATCATCTAATCAACATACAGGGTCAAAACGGACATTTTACCCCCGAGGGGTATTTTGGTCATTTTGCCTCTTAGGGATATTTTAGTCATTTATCAGTGTGGGCCTAAGTATGTGAAGGCCCATCAATAGGCCCATGGTCGTCTAGTGACCCATACCACTAAAAAGTCTAGAAATTTGTATATGGGCTAAAGCCCGTCTAGCGGGCTCACGGGCCCATTGTTCCCTTTCAGCCTATTTTAGCCCAACTCATAAAACCATTCACAATGGCCGTTTTCCCATGTATGGCCACAATCTGTGGCTTCAATCAATCACATGTACATAAGCACACCCTTGTGGCTGAACGTTTGATTCGTCAGCTTTTGGCATTTGACATTTTGGCATTTTACCTTCATGATCTAATAGTGTGATTAACACACCTCTAACGAGGTAGATACTAACTGCTTCTGAAATTCGAGCTCCAAAACTTACCTTCACTTAAGTGAAACAATTGAAGGCATAAGGGTACAAGCAGCCCTTAAATAGCGAAATCAACACTTGTGATCGAAAACTTACCAATATCTACACGGCCACAAATAGGAGAAGCAAGACACCAAATGGGATCAAAGTTTTGGCTTTAAGAATCAAGACCCTTAGATTTGGCCTACGATTAAGAAGAGCAAAGCAGAGATTAGGGAAGAAGGCAATAGCAAGGTTTGGTTATAGCCAAGAATTCGGTAAACAACATAGAGTACTTTGAGGGAAGTCGAACAAGAAAAGAAAAAGAAGACGATCAATACCCCGCACCCGGAATAATGATCTACAATTGGAAACTTAAAGAGTGAAGGGTTAAGAGCCTATATTGAAAAGATCGGAAAAGAGAAATGGAATGAAAAACAAAGATGGAACAATAATCGGTTTAGGGAAATCCAATTAAAAAAGAAAAGAAAAAGAGAAAGGGTAGATGACGATAGTGTAGTCGGCCAATAGGGGTTATGCCAAATATTCAGCTTTTGAGACTAGATGAGAAGAGAAGAGAAAAGATTGGAGAAAAAGAGAGAAAAGGGAAAGAAGTGCGTGAGAGGTCACCTAAAGTTGTAATTGCGGTAATACGGAAAGGAAGAGAAAATAAAAGTGCAAAAAGAGAGCACAAGAGAGCATTCGGCAATAGAGGAATTGAGAGGAAAAACCCAAAATGAACACTTGACCGAAACCCACAGAAAAGAAGACTATTTTCAGCACCTCAACACCTAGAACTGAATTTGGCACTCCAAAGTTCCCCTACTCGGCATGTCACCTTCCCATTTCAAATTTCCCTAACACTCTAAATTATCCTCCCCCAATCGAAACAACCCCATCCAAATCCCTTAAAAACCTCCTTATGAATGATTCAAACCTCTTCCTGGAAGAGTTTCGGTCAAACTCAACCATCACCAAGGCGTAAAAGTAAAATAAACCCCATTTTGCTCCACTTGCGCCTCAAACTTAAGCTCCCAGCCCCATATGAGGTGCTACTTAACCTTTGAGCCAGTAGGCTCTTTTCTGTTATAATTCACCTACTACAACTTAAAAAGCTTCCAACCCAATGCCAATATCCCTTTAAGCTCAAAAGTAAAAAATTTACGTAGGTTAATGCTCAAACCCAGGCCTTCCCAAACCCCTCAAACATGCCCAAACACGCTAGCCACTATAAGAATCACGCAATTTTTCTATGTCATGCACACTCAAAAATTCAAATCATCAAGGCGCTACAGAGATAATTTCCCAGTTGAACATTAGGAATAGAAAATGGATACGTGGGGCCTGTGTGGAAATCTAAGTGATAAAGTTCATGGCATCTAAGTGAAATAAGTCTATAGCATTGTGTTAAATGTGATTAGCTCAAGAGCGAACCTACATGATTTATGTGAAATGAAGTAGTTTTGGCTACAAATGTGGCACATTTGAAATGTCTCGATGTACCCATTATTATTCCGATGTGTTCAACGGGAATTGAATTAAAATAACTAAGTGAAAATGAATGTGATTTTGATGATGATGATATTTCAAATGGTTTAATGAATAAAATTCCGACATGGAATAATCTGAGCATGAGATAATTAATTATGAAATTAAACTTGAAATACATGTAAATCATATTTATTTGATATATTGAAATACGACATGGAAAATACATGTATGTGAAACTTACCAGATAATTATACATATTCGGGATTATGAATTATTACACAAAATTCATGAAAATGATGGTACATGAAATATTGATACAATGAATTGAATGATTTATGTTTATGATGAAACAGCAAGAGAATGATATACATTATAATATGTAAATATGTGACTATCTCTAATACGTGATATATGAAAATTATGTAAATTTTGATGAGCAATAAACTCAAACGTAATATGTTGATACAATAAGTTTATCAATGTTGAATTTATAGGAATATGATCAAGTATATTAACAAGTGTTATTGTTGTTGTTGTTGACGCTTAGACAAGTGTCTAATTACTGGTTAAACGGTAAAATGTTTATTATATGATGCGTTGAACTGGTAAGTACTCAAATGAAAATATCTATTGTGTTCATGGAAGAATGGTAAGTTTTAAGTTGTGAAATTCTCTTATAAAACAGATTATCTGAATTTGTTCTAAAAATTTCGGTAATGTCTCGTAACCCTATTTTGGTGACAGATTCGGGTTAAGAATGTTACAATACATGATTTAGTTGAGTGAGCAAATGGTGAATAATTGAAAGGTTTTAATTTGGGCGTAAATTTTATGTCTCGGTTTAATACGATTGTATCTGTTTTGCTCCGATAATGCTTCGTATCCTATTCTGGCATTGAACACGGGTAAGGGGTGTTACATAGAGTCCTAGTAGGAGTGTAACTCTTCCACTACTCAACCACTGACGATCAACCGCCGCCATCCACCGGGACACCGTGGTGTCTGATGATGTAGGAGCGACACCTTTATAGCACCCTGAGCCGATTTGACTGTTGTCGGTTTAGTCCAGGTCAATGACGACACCACCGGTTCGGCCCAACCACTAGTTGGACCGTCAGCCTAGTTTCACATACCGGGTCTGGTTTGACTAGTTTTTTGCTCTTGGTCTCGGTTTTAGGCTCTCGGGCTTAATTTACAATCACAGGTCTAATTTTCAAGTTCAATTACCCATTAAGCCAATTATCTGACTTGAAAATTAACTTCCAAAAATATCATATTAATTTTAACTAATTTGATTAATTTAATTTTACTTTTAATTTTTTCAAAAATCACTTAGATTTTCCAAATTAATTTTTTAAGAAAACTCTTTAATCAAATTCTCTAGTTGAACAAATCTTATGATCACCTAATTTACTTCTACATCGAATAAATCGACTCAATAAAATTAGTACCAAAGTCGTAAAATTTTCTTCTGATTCAACTGCATTCCGATCTAGATTTTGTTGAGCTAGCTGAGGGACCAATCGAACATATACAATTAGGCTCTAGTAATTGTAATTATGTCCAGAAGCATCGTTCCGATAATTTGCAACTACTTAATCATGGAGTCAGTCCACAAGAAGTACCATGATTGAAAACTCTTTATTGTATATTATTTACGAAATCAATTCATTCAACTATTTTTTTCCAATGAACTAGTCATGTGTGTGTTGGTCTCATATGATATCCTTAATTCTTTTGAGTTAAATTCGTTCACTCAATACAATCCTATTTTATCTCATTGTCACCATTGTGTCTTCTTAATGATTAATATGATCATTGTCAACAAATGACTATGATAAATTGAGCTATGAATTCCACTGTTGCTAGTAAAGCCATGCCATACACAAGTCATGTACCCAACATACTGGCTATGGGCTCGATCATCTTCAGAGCATAAGTCTCCACTTGTATCAAGCACATGAGTTGCATATGCATGGTTAGTCATTAACTCAGAATTTAGGTAAACCACACCATGAACATCACAAATGAATTAATTTACAAATGGATTCAAAATTAATTCATCTTGGGTCCAATCCAATGTATCATTCTACCAATGAATACATTTATGTCTCTACTCGTGGAGTCAACTACTCCGATAGCCAAAACTAGCTATCTCCCTAATTGGAATTATAGACGACATAATAATCCTTCTCAGTATTTGAATCAAATGCTTACTTTAATTATTTTACTGGATTACGGACTCATTTAGATGATCTACTATAATAAGTTATCTTTCTCACAATGTAAATGTTCTTACAATGCCACTTATCTTCATTTTGAACTTAGACAATCAGTAAGCTAATATATACTTGTCACAATTTTGCTATGTATGCAAAATATAAAAGATATAAATACAAAAGACATAATAGTGAAATGTGAAATTAACTTTATTTATTAATCGTTCAAACAAATAGAAAACAATGACATGTTTACTGCAATATGGGCACATTTCCCAACAATCTCCCACTTGCCCTAGTGAAGTAAATGTGTCATGTTTCGCATTCTCATATCCTCAACGTGTTTGTTAAAACTCCTAGTTACAAGAGTCTTAGTAAACAGATCTGTAAGGTTACCTTCAGAAGCTACTTTCATCACATCTACAATTCCTTCGGCTACTACCTCTCGTATCAAGTGATATTTTCGATCAACGTGTTTCGTCCTCTTATGACATCTCATTTCCTTGGTATTTGCTATTGTAGCACTGTTATCACAATACAGTGTTATAACTTTTTCTATACCAAGAATAACTTCAATTCCGGTTAAGAACTTTCGAAGCCATATTGCATCTTTCGTTGCCTCAGAAGAAGCCATATACTCGACCTCTATAGTATAGTTAGCATTGCAAGTTTGTTTTACACTTCTCCATACTATGGCTCCACGGCCTAGAATGAATACATTTCCCGACGTCGATGTCCTCGAATCTTTACAGGTTTGAAAGTTTAAGTTTGTATATCCAACAGGAGTAAGGTCTTCCCCAAAATACATAAGCATATAATCCCTGATTCTTTTAAGATACCTTAATATAAGCTTTACAGATTGCCAAAGCCTAAGCCTTGGATTTGCCCAATATCAACTAACCATTCCTACTGCGAAGCAGATATTTAGATGTGTGCAAAGCATCGCATACATAAGCAATTTAGGTCTCTAATTCGAAAGTCAATCAACCACATGGAAGTCAACCAACTGCTTTCTGTTATTGTATTTGATAACTGTGTAGTTTATTTTCTTTACAATTTAGTCCTTTGCGATTTTTAGATAATTAATTAGTATAATCACACTCCTGAATGGCCTACCGTACTATAGTATCTAGCGAGTAATTGTCTAGGCCCTTATTTGCATGTTTGTAGTTTGAAATCATTTAATCGCCAACTCATTTGGGTTCAATCCTTAGAGTACTCTTGTATCCCATTGTACAAATTATATTACAATTGACCTAATACACTTGTAGACACCACACATAATTAGTTTAATTTGATTGTTGTTATTAGTGTTGATTCTCTCTCAATTATGGTGCTCGCGCGCCAAGGATTGGTAGGGCGGTCATTTATTTAATGCCCCCATAGGCTATGAGTTTATATTGAATCATAGGACTATAAGAAATTGAAAAATGATTAATGAACCATGTGACTAAACTAGTTCAAGGAAATTGACATACGAAAAGTATGAGATGAGAATTTAAACCACATTTATGTTAATTATAATTACACTATAAATTATTAAAGAATGAGTAAGGCCTTAAAGGTGCATTAAACCTCATAAACCTCAAGCCAAGTTGAGTATCTTCCTTGATTACTTACAAATAGATTAACATGTCATTGTTTCTTACACATAGATTTGATTGTGGATTTGGAGAAGCCATGTTCGTTTCGGAAGATTCCATCACCTTTGCGAAGTTGAAGAGTATGTTTTGATACTAAGTTCTTATCTCTTATAGCATGGCATGTACATAAGTTAAGTTTTAGTCAATATTAAGTTTATAAGTTTGATTTTTACTTAATAGAGTCTATACTATTTTAGAGATTTCAATTTAAGTTTCAATGTTTTGTAACAATTGTATAAGTTCCCCAAATTACAAATTGTGTTAAATGAATTTTGAAAACGATACAAGTGTTTTATGAACTTATGAGTATGATTTATTGATGTTTGAAGTAAGTTCAGGAAGGAGTTCAAATGTTTTCAAGAATTCTTGAGCTCTATTTTGTGCTTGCATGTAAATGAGATGTTTCAGGATGATTTTGGTGTGTTTTAATCTTGTTTTTAAATTTTCTTGCTTCAAATCTCCAGACGTGCATGTTTTTAGACTCAAATTTTGCTCCAACAGTCTAAGGTCTCGAGACTTGCACCCAAGTCTCGAGATTTGTAAACATCAAAGCCTAAATCCACAATTCTGCACAAAGTATCGAGATTTATAGCCCAAGTCCCGAGACTTACAAGCTAAGTCTCGATACTTTGTTGTCTAAGCCAAGACTTGCAATCCCTGCCTAGCAACCCGTTTTATGTTTTAGGCATGTCCAAACCCCAAAGAAATATTCCAAAATGATTTTAAAAATGAAATTAAACTTCTTGAAGGTTGAAATGTGTTTTAAGGGAAATTTTATTAGATTCTTAAAAGAAAAACTTTGCAACCGGAGGTGGGAAGAATAAAGGGTGTAACACACAAATAACTCTGTAGATATAATACAGCTTTCGAGAATATGATTCCCACCAAAATTTAGGCTTGGTAATTGGCTGAATTCTTTACAAATTGAAACCGACTATTTTTAATGCTTTGACTAGGAGAATTATTGATCATCCTCTCCTCAAAATCTTATATACATATATTATTTGCGCATAACTATGAATATGTATATGATACATTTCATTTCCCTGTTTCTCTATGGTCAAAATTATCCCATTAAAAGAAAATTAAACATGATATATCATCCCTACCTCCAACGTAGATGCATGGGGTACACTTAACGCATAGGTTGATAGTCGGCTGTTTCTTCTCAAGAATTCATACCCATAGTTAATTACAAGCTTTTTTATCAGGCTAGATCCTTGCTTGGCTTTGACATATGAGTGCCCTAGTATGTATGCTATCCCAGCTTCCCTAGCTTCCATAAGTTCCTGCAACTCTTCCCTTGCACCAGTATCCATCTCCGGGCTCTTTGGCACAATAAACCGTACTCTTTTTCTCAGTTTTATTACAGGCGGTGGTGACCATATCTCCTTCAACTCTGATGGACCAGCTGCCTCTGTGTTGTCTGCATCATCCTCCCTCATCTGAACCCCTTCTGTATGGCTAGAACATGTTCCGACGACTGTCATTTTATCGTCATCTTTCACCAGATCTTCATTAACGCTACCAGGAGCAACACTTTCTGACCGTATAAACTCCGCTATACTGCAAACAAGATCTTTCTCAAACTCCATGTCATCTTTATGAACATCGCGATACCCGTATCGTACGATGCACCTATAAAGCCTGTACTCCCTAGGTCCAATATGACCGACCAGAAACCGTTCCTCAGGTTTAACATGAGGAACTGGGACAGATTTGATGCAAAGAAAAACTAGGACCTGATGGAAGGCTGGAAGGTTGGTTACAAAGTGGGAGAAGATTGCAGGGATTCCGGATACGAGCTCAGTATGGACAAGTCCAATCCCACGAACCCGTACTATGCCTAGACTGGGACCCAACCTAAGTAGCCAGTTGATGGATACCTTGTTTTGAACATCGAACTCGTATTTTTTTAGTGTGCCATAATGCCAAACACACATGATTATAAGGAAGATGAAAGCGAGGGCAATCGGAACCCAGGCCCCTTCAAGGAACTTGGTGAGGGAAGCAGTGAAGTAGAGTGCTTCGATTGTGCCAAAAAAGAAAACAAAGCCTATTGCCAAGAATACACTCTTTTGCCAGCATAAAACAATTACCAAAGACATCAGGCAGGTAGTGACCAGCATCACAGTTATAACAGCCAAACCTGTCCAACAAGAAACATGAAGAGTCAAAATTACTAGTACAAATGCAGATACAAAAAGACTATCCAATTTACGTTTCATAATTCAGAATATGTTTTCAAGGAAAGACGGATATCAAATATGTAACATTGTTTCTCAATATTAAAATAATAAATGAAGCAACAAATTCCCTACTCCTGTCTCCTATTGCCTCAAACACCAATAATTTAGTGCCAAACTTTCAGGCAACTTTAATTATATCAAGACCGATCCATGTAGAATTTCCTTAGATTTAGGAAGAGGTGAATCGTTTTCCATTTCTGCTT
The DNA here is from genome assembly GCA_020496765.1 of Gossypium stocksii. Classification (NCBI taxonomy): domain Eukaryota; kingdom Viridiplantae; phylum Streptophyta; class Magnoliopsida; order Malvales; family Malvaceae; genus Gossypium; species Gossypium stocksii. Next base: position 65,958,988 of record CM035621.1, read on the forward strand.
TCAGTCTCGTATATAGGCAATGTCATGATCTCAAATCCATATATATGGCTGGAAACAGAAAACATCCTTGTCTATGTTGCACCAGTATAGATGCTCGCAATTATTATAAGTTGCTAGAACTTTAGTGGTTAGTAGAGTTAGCATGGGTATTAATAATTTAACCTATAGCTGCTAGAAAATAGACTCTTTATGATTACGATTTGTTGGCCTCACCAGTGCTCCTGAAGAAGTGAAAACCAAAAGATGAAGGTGATGAACTGGCTTAATAGGATAGTCTAGGACTTCCCGTTTACTAGAATGTCCATCTACTGGAACTACCCTTGAGGTAAGCTACCTTGCTTAACCAATTCCACTAATCTTACTAACTCATATCTATTCCCTTCTTCTCTATCTCCAGGACTTGCCCTTGCCATTTAATGAACACCAACCCTTAAATGAAGTATGAGATTTCCTTTAGTGGATGCCATGCAACTCTTAAAAGCAGATGCTGAGAGAAAAGGAACTGATGTTGTTGCAAATGGGCCTGATGTAGTTTAGATCTCTATCGTACATGGGGAATTTTCAGACATACAAAATGCAATCTATCAGTAAAGTACAGGTTTTGGTGGGTCCAAAAGAAATACCATATGTTTCCAGTTTTCAAATATGAAGACATGGTTCAGGCTAGAATATCAAGCTAAGACACAAGATGCTCTGAAGCCCCTAGTTATACAACCAATCAAACACATTTATGCAGTGGATTGTCATACCTGATGCATTACCCATGCGCCTCGTGTCTCTAAAGCCAACAGTAACTGCCAAGCATAACACCATCAGGAGCCAGTTAATCTCAGGAATGTAGATCTGACCATGGATTTTGGATGATGTGTGGATTATTTTGACTCTTGGGAAGCAACCAAGGGAAGAGCACTGTTTGATGATGGAGAATGTTCCAGTTATAATTGCTTGGCTTCCAACTACTGCGGCAAGTATGGCTATAACCAGAACGGGCCATCTTAACTTTTCTGAAGCGATAACGTTTTGATAGTTGCAGTTAGCTGAAAACTCACCTATCATCCAAATTAGACTGTCAAGAACAACTTAAGGTACCTACCTGGTACAGATACATAAAATCCAATTCTGTAATCACTTTCGATAATATGATGCTGAGATAGATAGGCAGCTTGCCCCATGTATGCAAGAATCAAGGATGGATAAACCAAAAAGGTGAAAGCAATCTGCAGAAATGAGAATTTCCATTAGATAAAAGCTGTTAATCACAGCATAATTCAAAGGTGAACAATAACCAGCAAGCATGCAACTATAGAAGTTCTTTTGTCTAACATTAAATGCTTCTGATGCCTAAAATTTCATAAAAGAGTAATGAAATTGTCAGTTGGTAATTGAAATGCCTGCATGTGGTTCCTAGAAGATATGTAGTTTTCTCCTGAATGTCAAAACTACACCACGAAGTAAAAAGTAATTAAGATGACATTGTCAACCAAAATCATAATTCAATAGTCCAAACAACTTGGAACAAAATATTTGTTTAATCATCCATTAGACAGAACAGTTGGCTCTTCTCAACAACTCCTACCATGGCAACTAGATTTGTCAATTCTAATCCTAAAGGCCGATTTTTTGAAGTTTGACTTTGAAGTTCAAATCTCTTTGGTATAGAAATTGAAAATTGAGATGACTTTGTTGAATTTGATTAAAAGCAAACGAATGACTACAGGGAAACATTAAGTGAAACGTTTTAGTTCCATAAAATGTAAAAACGTATATTTTTTTTTTCCAATCATATTACAAAATCAACTATAATTTAAAGAATATAAATTAAAATGTTTAGACGTAGTTTTAAATATAGTGTTTTCCCTTTTACCTTTGAATTAAATTCTAATAATATCTAACTTGATCAGATTTTAAATTAAATTTGATTTTATTTTAAAACTCAATAATCTGAATTTGAAAAGACCCAGGTTCAAATAATCTAAGTGTCCAACCCAAATTATCCAAGCCCAAAATGCCCTGAATCTAGAGATATTTAAACCCTAAATCATATGAACTCAAAATGATCTAAACCCAAAATTGACCCAGCCCGCCTATTTATAGATCTAAATGCTAAATTAGTGTAAAGAAGAAATCCTTAACCATGAACTAAGCATATATACCTTTATTGACAATTGTGAAAAATGTCCAAGATCCGCAAACATAGCCTCTGAACCTGAACAATGAAAATGTAAATAAACTTATAATCAATCTTTTTATTCTAAAATGGTAGCAATACACACAAATAAACATATAACCAAAACCACACACACTGACCTGTTATACACAATAAAATACCACCCAGAGACATCCAACCTCCTCTCTGGGTTTTCCTAAAAAATTTGTACATGTAATACGGAGAGAGAGCTTGATACACATGAGGATTCCAGTGAATGATATTATATAATCCAATGGCACTGATGCAAAGAAGCCATACTAGAACCACAGGTGCAAACAGAAAACCAACCCTGTGTGTGCCATAATGTTGAAGGGCAAACAAGCCTATCAGTATGATACATGCGACTGGAACCTCTACGTCTGCAAAATTTGTTGAACCTTCATAAGAGGCAGTAGAATGCTATATGGATGACATAGGAAGAGAAGAAAGCTGGTATAAAATCTCAATGATCAGATAAAGAACGACTTGTATGGAGACATGCACTTGAAAGAGAAATTACAATTAGCAGTCACGGCTAGAAATTCTACTAAGACCAACTTCCAAAAGCATTTCAACGTGGTCTTTATTTTTAACATTTCATAGGAGCATCAGTAATAGCTTATCTGAAGTGCAATTAATATACTTTGGGCAAAAAGAAGACTGTACAACTAAACACTTAGTTGCAAAGCTAAAACCACACTTTGAAGATCACGAATCGTTGTTTAGTGTCAACCTGAAGCTAGGGTACCAGCTAGCACATGAGTACAAATTCTACATGGTTCGAATAAGTTGGCTTATTTTAAAACTAGAATTATTAAGTAGGTCATTTCTTTAGGAACTATAACTTATCATGCAGGAGCATATTAAGTAACTTGATGCCAAAGTGTGTACTCCTAACGTCTCATATGATTTCCCAAGGTGGGTCAGTGGTTTTGATATAAACTGAAAGTTTCAATTGAAAGCAGAGTATGCAGGCAAAAATATCACTAAAGAGATTCAATCTACTAGTTTGGGTGGACCATGTAACTGTATATGACCCAGTTTAGAATGTAGATTGTAAAGTCTAACCAACTTGAGGTGAAAGGTAAAAACTATGGGTCCCACAATACATATGCTTAAGGTTATGAGAGACCAAGATCAAAATGAAGATAATCACAGAAATCATGTGCCATATAGATTAATTGTTGAAGAACTCAACGCCAAGAGACATAATACAAACTTAGCGAAGTCTGGACAAACATCCTAAAACTTGAGAATTACTGAAGCAAACAAAAGGACCTACAATCTCACTTTGTGCTAAAATCCAGCAACATCAACAGGGATTGGCATCATGGATTATTTATCTAGAAAAAGTACCAAGAAACTTAGCCTACAAGCCAAGCTTTTGTTATCAGCCATGATTTGTCTTCTCTGGCTAACCAAGAGTATATTTAGAAGCTACAGTTATGTGCAGCCGAAGCAAGTGAAAGGAGAAAGCATCTTACATTTATGATGCTCTTTTGACATTGATAGCTCGAGCCCAGACACCGCAGAGAAAACTGCACAAAAAACCCAAACAATCAAGCCATCCAGTTTATGACATAATTACCACAAGAAACCAGGGAAAGAAAACTGTAATCACCCGAAATAGCTGGTGTGAGGATACCATCACCAATTACCATACAGGTCCCAATCAAAGCAAGAACAAGCAAGAACCTTTGCAACACCATATGCTTCTCTAAAGAGGATTTCAAACTTGACCCAAAACTTGATTGTGGTGCCAAACCGATACTATCCTTCTTGTACTCAATCAGCTCTTCATCTGCCAATTGGCAATTGGGCAGTGAGTTGACTCGGGCGTGTCGACACAACAAGGAGTACAAGGCAAAAGTCCCTCCTTCACCATTATCATCAGCTCTAAGTACTATAAACACATATTTGAGCAAAGGCACCAAAGTGAGAGTCCAGAAAACAAAAGACAAAACCCCATAGATTTCTTCATTTGTCTCCGAGTGTTGAATATCTTCCTCAAATGTGCTTTTGTAAACATATAGGGGGGAAGTGCTTAAATCCCCATAGACTACTCCAAGGCTTTGGTATGCCAAAATCAATACCGTTCTCCATGATTCCTTCTGCAACAACATTAAAAAAAATACAATTAAAACCCCGAATTAATTTTACTCATTTAACTCCTTGAACGAGTTTTCTTTTTCATCATTCAGTATTTACTTTGAAACTCAAAATTGTGTCTCCCTTTAATGAAAGAACATAAATGGGTTCTCAGTGAAAAAGACAAGCGATTAATACGAATTTGTTAAAAAAAGCATCTTACCTTAGCATAGTTTTGATAAACACCAGTCTCCAGATCCATGACCGAAGAGATTCAAGGAATGCCCATTTGCTAAAGAAGACTCCTCGAGTATATACACAGGGATACAGATACAAACAGATGAAGTCAAGGCCAAAGATCTTTTCTTTTTTTTCCTTTCTTCCTCTAGTAACAGAATTGTATGTATGCAGACAGCAGTTGAGCACTCATCAATGGAGACAGCATAAACAAGGAAAACTTTCAAAACCCAGAAAAACAGAAGTGAATAACAAGTATAATACTTAGTAGTAAAAACTTGTAGTGATCTAAACAAAACATGAAAAATAAGGACTAGGTGCTATGATTGTTTTGCGGATGACTTGTGAGGCTTCTGGAGAAAGTAAACAAGGAGTAAGAGAGAGAGGCTTGTTGTTTGCTGTGTAGTTGGTGAGGAAAGTTTTATGGATTCCTGTTTTATTAATAACTACTAATTAAATAATTTAACAGATGCTTTTGTATGTTTTAATTTTAAATTTTTAAATAATTGAGTATTAATACACAAAAACACAAAATGTATTTTTTTTCCTCCATCCGTTATAACGTGAGTTATAAGTTTTAAAATTACTTCATATGAAGGCGGTGATATAACTATCATCTTTATCAAATTGGTTAAATGTCCAAAAAGTAATTTTATGCTAAAAATATTTTCAGATAAAAAAATAGTTTAATTGTTAACACTATTAAAATTTTTTTATTAAATTTATTAGGGGTAACACTTTGAAAGAAAAAAAAAACTTAGTTAATAATTATGCAACAAAAAATTGACATTATAATGAACCTAAATTTAACAAAAAAAAATATTAGCAATTAGACTTACATTTTTAAATCTTAAAAATAGGGGAAGCAAATTTCAAATGTATAAATAATACAGGGACTTGAAGCATAGTTTAACCCAAAAAATAGATCTTAAAAACTACACATGAACATCGACCACATGAACTTTGATTTGGTTTGATTATACGAATAAAACTTTGATTGTAATCTGAATATATATATATATAACTTTAATTTGATTCAATTGTAAGCATTTAAAGAAATAAATATAATATTTTATTTTTTATTTTAGATAAAAATAAATGCAATGTGTAAACGCAATATTGTATTACACCAATAATTATGTTAGTAATTTGTAAAAATTAAATTAAAATTTTATACATAAAATTGCACAGAACATAATTTATATATAACATTATATACTTGAAGAAAATTCATATATAATTTTGAGATTTAATTTAAAAAAATACTTTCAAGTTTCAACATTAAAGGGTAGCATTTTTTAACAAAAATCTCTAAATTATTTTCTGCTTATTTATCCTAATTTGATGTTATATATTTGTATTTCTCTGCTTTACAAATTTTGAAATATTAACTTTTTTTTTAAATTTAATTTGTGATGTCATATTTTATAAAAATTAAGAAACAATTGTAGTTGTCAGTAAACAAGTGAATTTTCTTAATTTATTGACTATTTCTTTACCTATAAATGGTTGAATTATTAATTTTTAAATACAAATATCATAAGTTGAAGTAGAAAAGCGAACTTTTCATTTTTAGTAAAGTAGAGGAATGAAATATATAATTGGATATATTTATAGCTATACCATAATTAATTAATTTTGTAAAATTCAGTACTTTATTACCTTTTCATCCTTAAATTAGTTTGGATTATGAAAACATCTTATTTGGTTTGTTGAAATTATTATTTTTTATCAATATTTATTATTATCTAAAGCTTTGGTTAAAGGGTGTTATTTTTAATTGAGTCTTAATTTAATTGTGAAATTATCAAAACTCTATCATTTTTATAAAACAAATATAAGTTTGAAGGTTTTTTTTTTTTTTTGTCTTTTTATATATAACTTAGTAAAATATGTGCACATTATAAGATTTAAACTTAAGATCTTAAAATATTTCTTCTCTTGATTTTACCGTCGCTTTATATAGAGGCTAATTAATTTGTATAATTTTAAAACATTAGAACGTAAATTAAAATATAAATAACATTTTCTATTCTTATTAAAAAAACAAATATTATCAAAATTTTCTTTAAAAGTTGAATATTTTGGCAATACAATTATCTAATCTCTTTTTTTTTTTTAAGAGGAGAATAAATGAAAGTAAAGAAATTGGTAATCATAATAAAGGGAAAGAAAAAGGAAAGGTGGATAACAATTATAAAGACCCTTTTGATAAGAGGGATGCTTTTTTTTTTTTTGGATAAACTGATAAGAGGGATGTTGGTTCATATAATTAAAGCTTTTTATAAAGTGAAAACAATAGGGAGATGAGAAAGGAAGAGCAAGTGATCATTTTTTATTTAAAGCGGCCCTTGTTTGAATTGGCAAAACTTTATAGATTAATTAGAAGGCGGTAGAGTTCTCTTTTTTTTTTTTTTTTTTTTTTTTAATTTAAAATTTTAACTTGAATTTTCTTTTTATTAAATTTGGTTGTTTGTAATTTGAATTCCAACAAACAACAAAATTTAAGGGATTCAACCCTGGCCCACCATATACACCTCTAACTGATTAAAGAAGATTTGGAAGAAGTTTGAAGAAACAAGGCAAGTTGTGGAGTTTTCCTCATTTTCCCTTTTCATTTTATACATGGACAATCACATGATTATCACATAACAAGAATAATTAAAATAACAATATAGGCTAATTTTACCAATACACACTTCAGGAATGAAATTATACTTTTTCTTTCTTTCTTTTATAGCAACATTATAAATATTATTTATACTAGCAAATATATTTAATAAAAGTGTATGATGCTTTTGTTGAAAACATAAAGTGTGAAGGGTACACATTTTATTATGATTCAATTTTAATTCATTTATAAATAAATGCAAAACGACAAAAATACTATCATAATAATATAACTTACTTTTTATATAAAAGTATTTTAATAATTATAGATGAAAGAACATATTTTATGTAAAAAAATATTTTCTTTTAAAATTCATTTAATGATGATTATAGTTGAAGTGGTAAAGAATTTATATATAAATTTTATTAAACACGTGTTGGATTCTAGATATATGATCTTTAGTTCTTTTATTTAAGGATTTTATAAAAGTATAAAAAGATAAAAACATCATAATAATAATACTAGTTTTCATTTAAAAGAATGAATATATTATTCTTTTGTCTTTTAAAAGAAGATTAATATGTGACACTTAGTCAAGAGTTTTATAATAAACTAGATTATGGTCAAGGTAGTTAGTATCGCATCAATAGACACGTAATTTTTATACTAGAACGGGTACATATTAGTATCTGTAATGCCCTAAATAATTTATCCCTATTTCTGTAAATATTTTATACAAATATTTTTATTTTGAAAAATGGGAGTCGACTTTAAAAAACGAAAATGGAGTCGCCACCAATATTTTTTCGAGGTGTGATCGGATCACCTTGAGATTGATCATTTTAATAAAACATTTTATTTACAAAAACAACGATTTTGGTCTACGAAATTCGAGAAAACAGGTTCAGGAGTCGATTACGCACGAGGAAGGATTAGCACCCTCGTAACACTAAAAAATTGGTACCTAATTGATTAATTAATGTCTTAATGTTGAAAGTTGAAAATCTATAAAGAATTTAAAAAATACGATCCTCTTTTTTTAAAAAAATAAATTGAATTGGATGTTAAGACTCTCTTGTCCTGAAGTAATAAAAGATCACATCCAGTACGTTAGGATACGACATTTAAAACCCTCGAAACTAAGGTCGTCTTTTGATTTTCAAAACTCATGCATTTAAATTTTAAAAGGATATTTGGTTATTGGGTCAGACGAAAAATTGAAACCCAGCACGTTAGGGCATGATTTCTCAAATTTCCAAACATGGAATATGGCCTTTATTTTTTTTATTCTAAAACTCATAATTTTGAAAATCGAAAGGATATTTGGCTAATTTGGGTTTAACGAGAAAATCGAAACCCCGTAAGTTAGAGAACGATCTCTCAAATTCCCAAAACGCGAAACATTGCCTCATTTTAAGAAAATTTCGAATAAGAGCGATTATAAAATCGACACGATATGCATTTACTCGGTTTGCTTGGAGTAAAAAAAAAATGAAATGATCGATATCGGACAAATATATTGGAATTTAAATCACGATGCGATAACTGAAAATACAAGCATAATTGCAAGCATGGAACACTAATATATGAGTAAAATATTACACAAGCGAATGAAAATATGAATAAATGCATTACAAAACAGAATCGCAATAATCACATGACATATGTCACTTAAAAAATAACATTAATAATCCAAAGAAAAAAAAAGAAAACAACTTAAAATAATTGATGAGATGATTTTAAATAAATAACATGTAAAAAAAGTTTTTAAAAATAAAATACCACAAAAACACAATTTAAAATGGTTAGTACAAAACTTTAAAATAATTAATATACAAAGCAATTTAAAATAAAATATATCAATCTAAAATAAAATATATCAATCTAAAATAAATAATATACATAAAATAAAAATAGTTTAATATAAATAATAGATATATAAATAATAATGTATAAAAAAGTTTAAAATAAACAATATATTTAAAGTAAGTAATTATGTAAAAGGAGTCTTAAAATAAATAAATTATATAAATAAAACAATTCAAAAAAATATATATATGAAAGAGAATTTAAAAATAACAACTAAAGCAATGTAAAATCAATAATATATACAAAATAATTCAAAAAGATATATTAAAACATTTTTTTAAAAATGAATGATGAATTTTATATAAAATAATTTAAAATGAATAAAAAATTATAAAAAAATTGAGATTAGAAAGAAGAGGACTCAATTGAAATCAAAACAAAATCAAAAGGATAATCTATAAATAAATAAATTATTAAAACAGAATTAGAAGCTAAAATAAAGTATGTGCAAACGAATGGGGATTAAAAATGCAATTTTTCCAAGTCCCCTAAACACGACATTTAAATGTGGACTAAAATGAAATGACACACAAATTTTAAGGAAAAATTAAAAAATAGAGGAAATAGAAATAGGGCCTAATCAAATGATGGCGCAAATGGGAAGGACTAATCACGAAATTACCCATTTAAGGCAAAAATGTGCGAATCCAACCTATGGGTCGGGTCGACGCGCGGAGCTTCCCCTTTCCCAAACGGCATCGTTTCAAAGCTTTTACTTAAACCGTCATTTTCATTTTTTTTACATTACAGGCCATTTTATTTTAAAAAAGCACAAACCCTAAATCCCCTTCTCTGCCAGGGTTTTGACCTCAACCTTGGGGCGCTGTCATCGATCTTCCACCATGAATGGTGGTCGACACCAGGCAAAACGAGCTGTTTAGCCCTAGATTCAAAAGTATAACACCTAAATATACTCCAAAACTAAAAAAAAAAAAAACGAAGGCTTCTCGTCACCCTAACCGCGCCAATATTTTTTCAGTGAACCCGAGGGTTTAATCGCCCAAAATCCGACTACGGATCCAAGGTAAACAATCTGCTGGCCCCCTTTTCTATTTTCATTTCTATGTGTTTATAAAAAAAAACTTAAGATTAAAATGGTAGATAGAATAAAGATGAAGATCACCTCTTTACTAATATTCGACTATTAATTGGATTTTCTTCTTTGATTTTGTATTTTGTATTTTCTCTGAGTATGTGTGTACACCAAAAAAAGAGCCCCCCATACACTAATCTCATTTGGCCTTTTTTATAGCTGAATAATAGAAAAAATAAAAATAAAATGCAAATCATTTTTCCATTTTCCTTTGATTTTGTTGCTGTCATTTGCTGTTATTCTTTTGTACTGATATTGTTGCAGGTACGAACGGCCAGCTAGATGGTGGCGCATGTGGGAGGTTGCGGCAGCCGAAGGCTGCATCTAGTGTTTAGGGTTTGCTGAATCTATTTAATATTTGGGCCATATTTTGCTATTAGATCACATGCAAATGGACTTTGGGCTAGTTTATATTTATTTTGGGCTTCAATTTGGGTCTCGGGCTTTGGATGTAATTTGGGCTTTAAATTTGTAATGGACATGGACTTTATTAATTTGGGCTTTATTTATTTTGGTTTTTATTTTTTGGTTTGTGGTTCGGGCCCCGAGCTAAATTGGCCCATTACAATGGGTCTAGGGTTCAAGTTCTAGATTTGTTAATTTTGTCATTTTTTTAAAGCAAGCCTTACCCTTGAAGAGTGGGTTTATATAAATTTATTTGTTAAGTTATATCAAAATGAGCTTGTTGGTTTGAGTGGTAAGAGAGTTGGTGTGTTGGAAGTTTTGTGTTCGAATCCTAGCGTGAGCGTGGGTGTTATTTTTGCTCGGTTTTGTGATAGAGTTTCAGTGGAGTTGGAATTCTGAGTAGTGGGTGGTTATAATTGTGGATGTAGTGGGATTTAGGTAAAACTCATCTTTTTCCCAAAAATCTCTCATTACCAAAAGAAAAAATGACGTTCTTTTCTCTTCCTCTATCGTACTTTTCTCATTTTCTTTTCAACTGAATTTTTTCTTTTATTTTTCTTCCTCATTTTAGCAAGAAAAATGTGATACCTTATCGTGGTTTACTCGTTTGGTAAGTAAAAGTGGTATGTATCACTCGAGTAGGTAGTCTTTTCTCTTAACCCGTTTAAAGCTATGTTGAATTCTTCGTTGATGTAGAATTTATATTTTGGCAGTAGCGAATCGTAAAGATCGTGTCTCTTCTCTTGTGAAATCGTAATCAATCGTTCGGAGTGTTGGGGGTAAGCGGTGAACGCTTGATTTGAACTTTTGTTGGTCTTAAGTTTTCGGTTTAATCTTGTTTTAGGACTGATTTTGAGCATTGGCATGTCAACTTTTAGGTATTGGAAGGCTCGGGATAATTTTCGCATCAAATCAATACCAAGTGTGTACCCAAAACGTAGAAAAATGAGCTTTGACGAAAGCTGAAAAACCTCATTGTCGACGTCACATGGGCGTGTGCTTGATCGTATGGTTGGCCATGTGCGAGACACGGCCGTGTGGGCGATAAGGCATGGTCGTGCACATGACACGACTGTGTGGTGGCCGAAGTGTGGCCTTGTAGACCACACGAGCTAGGCCGAGTTAAGCGTGTGGGCCCACACGGGCATGTCACACGGGCGTGTAAATTTTGGGCCAGGCTATGTGGGCCACACGGGCAATGTCAATCTAGGCATGTGGGCCACATGAGTGTGTGGGCCTAAACGGGTAAGCCACATGAGGATGTGGGCCCATATTTCTGAAATTTATCCTAGGGTTGCAGGGGTTGTTTCGATCGATTGTGGGCTTACTGTAGGGTCGGTAAGGACTAAACAAACCCTAAAACTATGGATCTGATAGACTGATATTCTGTTTTGAGCATGTTAAATCTATGCATATATGTTATCTGTTTATAAGCATGCTGAGCATGTTTAATCTATTATATCTGTATCTGATTTCTGCATCTGTTTATTGGGGTGGGATTTGTATATAAGGAGGAAGTGTTCTGAATGGTGATCATCGCTTATTTTCTGGCGGCTTGGCTACACATTGTCTGACTTGTGTCGTATTGGAACGATATGGTGTGTAGGGATAGGTGAGTGTTTTTAACCCCACATGGTGTGTTGGGATGGACGGAGTTGGTGTGTAGAGGATGGGGGTAGGATTCTGTATGTTCTGATGTGTATACTCTGATTACGATGACTGTACCTGAAATAGGCAAGAGCCTGAATCTGTATCTGATTACTGTGAGATTTTTGTATGTTGGCATGCTTAATTCTATTGGGCTACAGACTAAGTTTACGAAAACTCAAATTTGTTTGTCTGTTCTGTCAAGGTAATCCACCGATTTAGGTGGATTGGTGCAGTGGAGAGTCAGTGATGGCCACTCGACTGTAAATCATCTTAATTTAATAATTTATGGTTTTTATATTAAATTTCAGATTATTTGAGAGTTTGTAATTTTTGGGACTCTCTGTAACATCCCTTATCCGAGACCGTCACCAGAGTTGAGCACGAGGCCTTACCAGACTTACCTTACTAGTTCGGGGCATAAAAATTTACTTTTAAAAATAATTCATTCACATTCATCCAATATATCCCTAAAATAGGCCCTCGAGGCCCTAAACATGCAATTGGAATGGTTCAGGATCAAACTGGAAACATTTAAAAATTTTCCAATTACTTACACAAATTAAAACAATTTATTTCACTGTTCATAATAAAACTATCCACCTGCGTAACAGTCACTAAATTAATTATAACTCGAGTTACAAAACTCAAAAATTAAATCCGTAAATTTTCCCTGTAACTAGACTTATATATCTTTTTACCATAATTTTCCAAAATTTTTGGTATCGCCAATTAGTACAGTTTATTATTTAAAGGTTCCCCTATTTCGCAACCCAGCAGACATGACCTCTCTTCACTAAAAATCAATTATATCATAGTACAGTTTCATTTAGTGTTTCCACTTGTTTCTAATGAAAATAGACTCACTGAGGAATCTATAAATATAAATTATGACTCATAATTCTTTTTGTACAATTTTTAGTGAATTTCTAAATTTAGAACAGGGGATCACGAAATCCCTCTGAACTAGTCTCACAAGAATTTAAATATCTCAGAATATAGACTTCATTTGTTGCTCTATTTCTTTCCTATGAAAATAGACTCAATAATATTTAATTCTATATCTCATTCACCATTTAATTCCATTTTTACAATTTTTAGTGATTTTTCAAATTCACGTCACTGCTGCTATTCCAAAACTGTTTCATGGCCAACTTTTACTCTTTCATAATTTTTTTGCATAAACTATCATTTAGGCATACATAACATCAAATCATGTTCTTAATTAGCCATTCAATAGCTAATCACTATCAAGTATTCACATGTCATTCTTTAATTGTATCATAAGGACATACACACAAAATGACCAAGTCATTCTACATGCCATAACTCAAAACATTTCAAATTACAAAATACCGAGATAGCCTTTGATAGTGTGGGACGAACTCCGACGTCCTTTTGATTCTTGAATTGACTTGGCTACATTATAAAAGAGAGAAAGGAAAAGGAATAAGCTACAATGCTTAGTAAGTTTACAAGTAAATAAATGACAACATTCACCAAGTATAAATATACTCATATTATACCATCACCTAACAAAATCTTTATTTTACTTTTCCACTTACTCTTTAAATTTCTTGTTTATCATTCCTTTACTTGAACTTTCTTGTAACATAGCCTATATATTAGCCCAATAAACTATTTGGAATACTAAGGGTACTTGGGTTTTCCTGCCTGATAATAGCTTACCAATGCCATGCTCTAAGCATGGTCTTACATGGGATGTTCCCTGTCCTGCCAAAGCCATATATCTGATACGGACTTACATGGGATGTTTCTCAACTGTCCCAACCTACCAATGCCATATGTCTGATATGGACTTACATGGGATGTTCTCTGTCCTGCCAAAGCCATATAACTGATATGGACTTACATGGGATGTTCCTCAACTATCTCAACCTGCCAATATCATATGTCTGATATGGACTTACATGGGATGTTCCTCAACTGTCTCAACCAAAAATGTCATGACATTCCGTATCCCATACATTCCTAAGGTTCAAACGGGCTTTCTGATACTTTTTCTCTATTACCTCATCTTTGATTCAACTTGGAATATTCTCATAAAATAAATGTATATATGCTGGAAATTAACAACATCAATATAAAATATCGAAATATTGCATTTATTTACTGTAAACTTACCCCGGTGCAAAATACGATCAACTTGACAACTTAATCTTCTACCTTTTTCTTTCCTCGGTCTGTTCCCAAATTTCGTTCTTCTTGATCTATAATTAGAAATTTTAGCTTATTTAATACTCACATTTATCAAAACAGTCCTTAACTCTAACTTTGGCAAAATTATGATTTTACCCATAAACTTTTGCATATTTACACTTTTGCCCCAAACCTCGGAAATTAAAAATTTTCCCTAATTCTTATGTTTTAGGACATGCTGATCATTTTCCCTTAATGGAAACATCAAATTCTCACTCTAACATGTACTTATGAACATTAGGTATTTTTACCAATTATGCCGTTTTACTCGTTTTTACTTAAAACCGAGTAGCACAAGTTATTTAACATAATTTAAAACTTCATATTCTATCATAAAGCATCAAAATAAACACATTTCACATATGAGTATTTTTCCAACTATGAACCCTAGGTTAAATTATTGCTAGAATAAGCTAAATCAAGTTGCCGAGACTCCATAAATGTAAAGAACATTAAAAACAGGGCTTGGAATCACTTATTATGGAGCTTGGAAACAAACCCTAGCTATGGAAAACCCTTGACATTCGGCCTAATGAAGAAGATGATAACATTTTGCCATCTTTTTTCCTTTTTAATCTTTTTAATTACCAAATGACTAAAATGCCCTTCCTTAACTTTGGTTATTTTTATCTATGTATGCCCATTTTTGTCCATGAAAACCTAATTGTCTAATTACCATTAAGGACTTCTACTTTAAACCCCCATTTCAATCAATTACTTTATAAACTAGAATACATATTTATCAACTTTTTCAATTAAGCCCTAATAGGCAATTTAAACATGCAATTCATGAAATTTTCTATCAATATTCTAACACATGCATCTATTCACTCGGTAAATCATAAAAATTAATCAGAATAAATTTTCCTATCTCGGATTCGTGGTTTTGCAACCACTATTCCATTTAGGCCTTATTTCAGGATGTTACACTTTCTGAACTACATGGACTTTTAACCGTTGGTTTTTGGTTTTGAGTTGGTTGTTAACTTGCATGCTTCGATAAAATGTTTTATGATAATGACAGTTTTATACAAATAAAGTTTTTCTAAAAATACAAATCGGGTTTCTGAAAGGTATCGATTTTATTAAACTTCCACTGTATTTAAGTTTTGGCAAAGAAAACAATTAATTAACGTTTTCGATTTTGGTTATAAAAGATTTTGGGATAATAGACAGAGATGATTCAATGTAACAACTCTGTTTTCAAAATCCATTCTTTGTGACATCTCCAGAATTCGGTCATAACGTCTAGGCCGGGTTTGGGGTACAATATCCGTCTATTTTGGTGTATTATTTCTTATTTATCAATTTTTTTAAATATTTAATATATATAAAATATTTACAAATATAAAATAAATAACGTTGGATAAATTTCAAATTTAAAATATTCCTCAATTATATAAAATACTCATTAATAAACTCTACAAATAAATATTCAGCATTCAATAAATTCAAAATTAACAAGAAAAAAAAGTCAAATGTAAGGGGTTTTTTTTGGATAAAAGAAGTTGAAGGATGAGTTAGGATTTTTTATTCTTCGACAATCGAGTGAGTAGGTTTTTTTAATTATATTTTAAACATGAAAGCATGTCCAAAATTTTTTTAAACATGTTAAACTTTACTTTCTAGTATAATATTTTTTATTATTCAATACATTCCGATTAAGTTTTTAGCGTAATAGTAAATACTTAAAAAATTTTATGTTTTTTAATATTATTCATGCATGGTTGGTGCATCATGTTTCGCCCTGTGCTGAACACCCCTTACCCGAAACCATCACCGGAATCAAGTAATGAGCATTACAGAACTTACCGGAGTACAAACTCATGTTTACAACCAAATCATTACAATTTTACCCTTATCGAGGGTTTTCTAACACAATTTTAACATCTCGGATGATTAGGATTCGAATCCTATCTTGTCAGAAACCCGAAAAATTTTTCACTTTTGAAACAATGTCACACGTCCGTGTGATGCATAACACGGCGTGTGATAAGGCCGTGTGGCCTTCATACGCCCATGTCTAACGACCGTGGTCGAAACTGTCAAGTTGGCCACGGTCACCCCACACGGTCGTTTGGGGGCGTGTACCCTACAAGTTGAGACACACGGCCGTGTCTTCTGCCCGTGTGGTACATTAAAATTTAAAATCAAGGTGCAGGCGAGGCACGATCTGAGTACACACCCGTGGGGACAAACCGTGTGTTGCCCACGGTCTAGGCACACGCCCGTGTGCCCTACTATGCCGGCCGTGTCAGGCTATTTACGAAGTCTTGACCTCCCTGAAACACACTTTCACATACATACCATATAATTTAACCAATTCCAATGTCACATTCTCAAAATGACTACATTATAATACCATTTACAAAATGCGTATCACATATAAACCTATACTATTTGACTTACAAACAAATCTTATACAATGACTAGCCACCTATACATGCCAAGATCAAAATATCAAAATCATGCATACATACACCAAGGTAGCTTGATAGTGTGAGACGAGCCTCCTTCGATCACCAATCCCAATATGCTCTATGCTCGATAATCTAAAAGGAAGGGAAAAGAAGAGGAGTAAGCTACAAGTAGCTTAGTAAGTCATAGGTAAACTAATAGCAAATGCACATTAATTGACTAAGGCATTTAATTTCCACATAAAATAACTGAAACATTCATACACTTACTCATGCACATTCTTACCAAAATGTCCAAATATAGACATTCACACACATATCATGTTCAATTCATTTTCAATTGCTTAACCTGCACAAATGCATCACATAACCAAGTTAATTCCCGTTGAACATTCAGAATAGAAACGGATATACGGAGGTTAGCACCAAAGTGCCTCACAAATATGTGGCTGAAGCCCGCACAGATATATGGCATAAGCAGTCAGAATATGTAGCCGAAGCCACCAGAATATGTAGCCGAAGCTACCTCAGATCACAGAAATACAGACGTAATCCACGAGCCTACTCACATAAGCTGACAGGTGACTGCAACACATGCAAGTGCACCCAGCACCCAGGATACGAAATCAGACAGAATCAGAAGCCCTCAAGTGACATGTCACACATATTCGGAATCATTCTTACTGTTCAAATGGGATTTACCAAAATATTCACAATCATACCATTGCATAATTCAAAATTCATATCCACATATTTTCACATAGAATAACAATGAGGTAAATGTGCTATAATTTACTCATGACTTACCTCGATAACAAAACGACTAAATCTCGAATTAGTCGACTACCTTTTTTTTTCTGTGATCTCGATCGCTTTCTCTTCTTTATTGATCTAAATAGACACATTTAACACATTTTATGAATTCCATACTCAAATTCGTTCACAATTCGGACTTTTGGCAAAAATGACCATTTTGCCTTTATTCTCGTAAACTCAATTTCATTCTATTTTCTTGCATTTTAGGCTTAGCTAAATCCTTTTTCATAAAAACAGTCCAAAAATCATACATTTTCATATACTTATAAGCAAATTTTCGTTTTTTCTCATTTTAGTCCCTTAGGGATGTTTCTATCAAAAACTATTCGGAAAAACCCGTAATTAACACTTCAAGGACTCATTTTTTACCATTACACAACAATGCACAACTATATCACAAATGGGTATATTTTTAAACCTTAATCGCTTCTCAAATAAATGATAAAATCATGAAATTTAAGCTTAGAGGAACACAAAAATACGAAAATAATCGAAAACGGGGCAAGATTGCACTTACAATTTGCTTGAAAAAGCTCAAACCCCTTAGCTATGGAGAAAAGAAATTTCGGCAGCTCAAAGAAGAAGAAGATGAACACTTTTCATCTTTTTCTCATCTTTTATTTGTCTTTTAACTAAATGGACAAAAATACCCTTATGGCTATTACACACAAAAATTTCTAGAAATGCCCATATATGTCCATGCTATTAACCATTGGTCTATTTGCTATTTAAAGGCCTCTAGTTCAAACCGTCATTTCAAATAGGTACTTATACTATATATCTCATATTTTTCAAACAATACAATTTAGTCCCAAAAATAAAATTAGGCACTAAATCAATGAATTTTCTAAACGATTTTCATACAGAGCATATTTAATAAATCGGAAAACATAAGATTTTCAGAATTTAACTACTTTAATTCGGATTTTGTGGTTACAAAACCACTGTTCCGATTAGACCCTATTTTGGCTTCACATGTGCGACCAAAATTGACCAGAACTAACTAGCATGATCAATATGGACCATAAATTTCACCAGTGCGGAAAAGGGTGTTACTTGTTCTGTTTTAGCACTAGAACAATGTGTATCAGTCAATATAGTCATGTGCGAAACCGACCATTATGATTATGGCACACCCAAAATGTAGATGAAAACATTCATGTAATAAATTTATTAAAATTGATATAAAAATCAAATGTGACTTCGGTTGAAACGGTAATGTTGACTTAGTGAAACTTAGAATGGCTTGGATTTAAATCATATTATTCTTATTATTAATATTTATTTTTCTAGATTTATCAAAATACAAAAAAAAAAAAAATATCCTCAAAATAATTTTCTTACTTTTTAGAAGAAATAGACTTTTGGTAACTTCTTAACTGAGTTGAGACCCAATAGATGGATGGCGTCAACTCATTTAACCCTTCAATAAATAGATAGATAATTTAAAAGTAAAATAAGATAATTAGTAAAGTTTTCACAAAATCATTATAAATAAATAATTATTTATCTATACTACTATTTATAAAAGGAAGGGATTACATGTGGCGCCCTAAATTCGATTGGAACGGTTGACCCAAATTTTGAACCTCACGTTAGTTACTGAAGTGACTCTCCAATCTCAACTCTCAACTCAACAATCACCAAACACACCAACCAACCAATCATACCTCACAATTAATTAATCATTATATAAAATCCTAAAATCATACTTCTCTAATTAAAATTATCACATATTAAACAAACATTCTTCAGACGTACAATAATTTCACAAACATAGTTTGCATGTATCAATCGAGTTCGCTCGACTCTCGTAGAGTTAACCCACACATAAGGCAACAAAAGAAGTGAAATACACACAACGTAAAACAATTTAGTTCCTACAAACTCCTAAAGTCTAACATTTTTAGGCTCGTAAGTTAGCAAGGTTCGCACCTTGCGAACTCTAACTTCTCACTTGCCACTTTGCAGATGGCATTTGATGAGCCTTACAGAATCCACTTTGTGAACACCCACTAGGCAAAAAATATGTGAACCCTTTTTAACAAACTGATGTGTTCTCAAACCGATCTTATCCCTTTGTTAAGCATCCCAAAGTGTGGCGATCGTCCTTATACCTTCAGTTGCTATCTCAATATAGATAGCGGGTCAATGTTCCATCCATTCCTAAACTTTTCAATTTTAAACAACCTTATAGAATTCGGGTCGTGTTGATATATAACATCGGTTCTTTTCTAGTTCATTTATATTCGAGAGTTATATCCAAAATTTATCATTAGTTTACCTTTTCTTTCAATTTCATTTAAATCTAGTGCAAGTACCTATTTAGACGATCGAGCACATAAAATCATGAATCAACCGGTAACCAAGTTCACTCAGTTGATATCAAAGCTACTAAAATCTAAATCAGGTACATACGTTACCCTGGGTTTTCAAAAAAATTAAAAAAATCAAAATAAAAGAAATAAAAAAATAAAGAAAAGGAAAAAAAATAAATAGAAACTAAAAAAAAAAATTCTAGAAATCCTATGATAAAAATTTCTTCCGTTTCATATTCTATAGCCTATTTAAATCGGTTTGTGAAATTTAGGTAAAACAGAAATTTTTTGACCCCTTTAGGATTAGCCCGTTTAGCTGCACTTCCATTTTGAAGGGAAGGCAAGAATGTAGCTGCCATATTGATGGTTGGAAGGGACACCAGGGCTAATGTGGTGGGGTAATGAGTGATGCTAACATGGATTTCTCGTAATGTTACAGTAGGAAATGTGATAAGTCAGGCCCTAGGGAGAAACTGGAATGTTAAGGGAAGAAACTTACCCAAGTTTTGAGGCAAAAACCTGCATCGTTCTAAGTTGACTGAAGATGGAGAAGTATAATCTCATATGGTAGAACATTTCTTCTGGAGGGCAAACGAAGTAGTTATAGTATTTGGTGGATGTATCCTTGTAAGATAGTAATTATTGTCTTATATGTATCCTCTACGAATGATTTAGCTAGTGGATCAGTAATGTTGGTGGAAAAAAATGAAGAAGTTGCTCTCAAGATATTAACGTTAGAATAATGAGTGGAAACTACACCCCAGGAATATATATATAGTCAAGAAAAAAGAAGATATGAAGAAAAAAGGTAAAAGATAATAAGAAGATTGGTAAAATCAAGGGATGGTAGGCTTATGAACTTTTCTTTCGGCAATCTGGTTTATTTATAACCCAAAAGTGTGTATGGGAAATTACAGAAAATTTAATAGGTGGTAAGTAACCGTTCGAAACCACTAATATATGAAGAACACCTGTCTGTATATGAAGAAGAGAAACCTTTTAGAATTTACAATGTGAGAAATATCGACCAACTGTTGCCCAAAAGAACAAATCATAAGGCTGATCAGTGACAAATCTTTTAGAAAAAGATTGATAAGAGTAGAACTCTGAAATTTGAGCATTAACCATGACACCTCACCAGGGTAAAGATGAAAACATGTAGTAGGTAAATCTAATTGCCTTGTAACCAGGGAATTGACCTATTAGATGGGCAGAAGAATGTATAAACGAATCTGGGGTTTACGAGACTATCCACCAGCATTAGGGATAAAGAGATGCCAGTCGGGTGGTGTTCACTTAAGAGAATTTGCAAAAAATTGTATTTAAGAGGCATTATCCTATGACGGAATGGCTAGGTATCCACTAGCGAGCCAGTGCCTATGTTTTGGTAAGTGTAGATAAATCTGTAAGTCTGGAAAAATGAGCAAAAATGTAAAAAATGTGAAAATAGTATCAAGTTGAAGATTCCTATCACGGTGAAAGGAAATTATTTCCATAAACCATAGGAAGGAAAGAATAACAAAGATATTTACTAAGTTTGCCTCCAAGGCTAAGCGTAATAGGAAATTTCGAGAATGGAATTCTTTTTAGGGTGGGAGATTGTCACACTCGATTTCCTTTGAAACTCAGAAATTAGGAACTACTAGGGGTTATATCAAAAGAGATTGTAAAGTGACGGTCTCTACTGGAAAAATTTGAGAAAGATAGTAACTAGAATTGTACAGGGTTGAGAACCAAGTCTAGTTTGGATGGGTTAGAACCAACCGATCTCTTAGTAGAAAACATAATGATTCTAAATGGATGGCTCTTAAATGGTTGAAGACTGTGTGGGAAGGGCTATAAATAGCGGAGAAATGACTTTCTAGGAGACTTCTTCTCTAGTTTGTTTCATTTTTCTTCTCAAACTTCTTCCTTAGTAGCTCCTAGAGGAGATGAATATGAGAAAGCTCTTCATGCAGTGATGATTGGGAGGTATAAGTTAGAAAAGTAGAGAAACCAGTAAGCTGGTAAGGTTCTAAGCTTTTCAGTATACGTAAGACATAGAAAAACAAAGTTAAGAGTTTCCAAAAACCATTTTAAGGATTCTCCATGTTTCTAGAAAACTAAGTTTAATCTGGGATTTTTTAGTTTAACTGAGGAATTAGTTGTCTTGGTTAGCTGCCAGGAGAAGAGAAGCTCTGACGTTCGAAAAAGCTAAGTGGACAATGCAAGGAAGTATTAAGTTAGTTTCTGCACTCAACCCCTGAAATGCAAAGTATGTTGTAAGGTTTCATGGGTTATAAGTATCCACCATCCTAGTTCAGTATGCATAATTCTATTATAAAATGCATGTAATGCATGTGAGAAAAACATTGTCTAGTCTAAGCAAAGTTAGGAAAGAAAAATGGGAAAAAGACATTCTATTAGATACCACTATACAGTGTTGTGTTCACTTGTGATGAGCAAAGCTCTAGGCCTTGCGGAGGGAACATTGAGGTGTTCGAGCATCAATGTATAGGAACGGTGAATTGGAAGAAAGGGAAGTAATGTAATAGAAATGGCATGTAAGAAAGATCATGGCCAGGCCATGGGATTGATTGAAGGCTATACACCTAAAATGAGTAAGACTATAGCTGAAAGACGCTATGACATAATGGTAAAAGATGAGTGAGACCATAGTTGAAAGACATTATGACATCATGATAGAAATGAGTAAGACCATGACATCACAGCTGAAAGACACCATGACATCATATGAAAGCACATTAGAATGACTAAATAAGACTAAGACCATAGCTGAAAGATGTTTTGGTATCCTTTGATAGTCCGTCGTGACAGTAAACATGGGGAATATAAGGTGTAGGACCATAGTAATATAAGGTGTAAGACTATAGTTGGACTATGACAACCTAGATCGTCCGACGAGATAATCCTATTGGACGATCCTACGGGACCATAAACACAAAATAGTTCAATAGGATGTTAACATGAGGTAGCCCACATGGAAAATAAACACGGGATAGCGTGTCAGGATATATAACATGGGTTCGTAAAGTGCAAGACCCTAGCTCGACTAAGGCAATGTAGAAAGTCTGCCAAAATGCTAATTGAGGGGTGTGTAGATCAAGACCATAGCTTGGCTATGATAATGCATGAAAAACTATTGGAATTATAAATACAAGGTAGTCCGACGGGACATTAAACATAAGAATTGCGAGGAGTAAGACCATAGCTCAACCGTGGCAACCGGTAGAGTTTGCAAGGACATCAAACATGGGACCGGGTGAGTAATACCATAGCATGGCTACAATATCTTGTAGAGTTTGTCAAAACACTAAACACGAAGTAGTCTTCTAGGACAATAAACATAGGTGGCCATTCAGATTGGTAATAGTGGGAAAAGACTGCTACATTAGTAGTTGTGAAAGTCAGAGGTCATATGAGTGGTAACTGATCTTGTGATTGTGATGAAGTAATAAAATTAATCGTACCTAGAAACTAACTATTATCACGATAAAAGGCAAGCGCATCTATTGAATAGTAGTATAGTTAGTGGCAAGACCGGAATATCGAATCCGAGGAATTAAAAGTATTAGTAATGACTTTCTTCCTATTATCTAGCTTAAAAAATAAAGAGGGGGTTTGTGTAAACTAATTAACTCTAAACTAAACTAAGGATACGACAAAGAGTAAATTGGGGAATTACTTTGGGAAAACTGAATGATAAAGACAATACCTAAGGAAGAATCCACCTAGACTTCACTTGTTATCTAACTCTGAAATAGACGATTTCTTCATTTGACTTGATCCGTAAAGATCCCTAAATTATGTTAATATCTCCGTCGAGAATAAGAACAACTAATCCTTGGTTGATTAATTGAAATCTCTTTCTAATTAAAACCCCTAGTCTTGCATTAACTCGATCTATGGATCCCATATTAGATTTGACTCTAATCCGGTAGATTTTTTTCATCTAATGTCTAGGATTACGATCAACTCCGCTTAATTATGTCGGATCTACTATTAAAAAGGGACTTTTGCTCCTCTGCCTAAGCACATTCGACTAAAATTAATATCTCGAAAATATCAATTCAAGAATTAAAAACACAATTAAGAACAAATCAAATATTTATCATATAGTTCAGATAACAATAACAAGATTCATCTTAGGTTTCATCCCCCTCAGGTATTTGGGGGTTTAGTTCATGTTTATAAAAAGAAACATCTCAGAATAAAGAAAATAACAAAACATAAGAAAACCCAAAACTCCTGAAAGGATTGAAGGGAGATC
This sequence comes from Gossypium stocksii, assembly GCA_020496765.1. Lineage (NCBI taxonomy): Eukaryota > Viridiplantae > Streptophyta > Magnoliopsida > Malvales > Malvaceae > Gossypium > Gossypium stocksii. The sequence goes on from CM035621.1 coordinate 65,983,167, forward strand.
CTTTGTCTTGATGTAGATCCTAGCTTTTGAGATGGATCAATCGGCTTTCCTTCGAATAATTCCCTACCTTTAGCTCTCCGTTTTGGCGGGAAGACTGTACACCCTTGTAGTTGCCTCCTAGGGTCTTTATATAGAGTTTGGAATGTATTTCTTAGCCCCTAAGTAGCCTTTTTCGAGTGAAATTGAACTTCCTCATGACAGGGACACGCCCGTGTGCTACGCCCATGTGAGTCGATGTTAGGCCGTGCTCAAGCCTATTAATATGGCACAGCCATGTGACACGCTCGTGTGGTGAACTCTAGGCCGTGTTATTTTTTTGCTTTGGCCCATTTTCTCTATTTTTGGCCCGTTTCTTATTCTTTTCACTCTCCTATGCTCTCCTAAGTATAAAACGTGAAATTAAAGGATTAGGAGCATCAAATTCCACAAAATTTAATGATAATTCATCCATAAATGTGCTAAATGTGGAATAGAAATATGTATAATTTACAGTTTATCAGTAACCTGATAAGAAGTAGACATAAGAGTTGATACACTAGTAGTGCCTGATGTATAGGCAAACGAAAGATGGTCTAATGGAGATCAGAGTAAGGATCTACTGTTATAAACTGATGGGAGATGCTCAATGAAACTGGTAAAGATAAAGTTAAGGTTGTAAGCACCCTGACAAAAAGGGACTTAGAATAAAATGTCAGTTGAGGACCCAGGATAGAAAAGTACTAAGAAGGATGATACAAGTGATAGGTATGCCCGTTAAGACTATTCCTCTTAAGGGGAAATTAAGAAGGAAGTGTCAACAAAAAAGGCTAGTTTGATAAGAACACGGTAAGGAAGAGAACTCTGGAACCTACATAGACACTCAGCAATAGTGACTAAGTATAATAGGTCTTAGTGGTCCATAACAGAAGGTTGTGCTATGCTTAAGGATAAGGTAAAACGATTAAGGTGGATTGCAAGGAAGTAACTTGGCTGGTATTTAAACTAAGTGAGATTTGGTTTGCCAAAGTGGTAAGGGACCTAACAGTTATGCCAAAAAGGGAACGTGATCAAGACATATAGGATTAAAGTGAGGAAAGAGTTCGTCATGGACTAGGTAAATTGAGAATACTGACCAAGGGACTTTAGGAAGGTAAGCTAGGAGGTAGCATAGATAAGGCATAATGGTAGGAAGAAGAAGGCCACTTTGGGGGATAAGTGGAATAAAGATTTTAGGAAAAAAGGAAAGTTAGAGTCCGCATAGATGGCGAGACAATCAGAAAAACTATTAAGGCTGATCAAAGGCTGGTAGAATGGTTTGAAGGAAATTGCTTAATGGCCTATTCACCAGTGGATAGGAGTGGAAATAAGACAATCCGCTACAACGAGTTTAGGAGAAATGTTCCTAAGAACAATGAGTTTCTGTATTTATTACTCTTTATTTTAAATGCTGATAAGGTTGGGCTTGTTTATGAATAATGAAACTCATTAAGTTTATTCGAGCTTACAAACAGTTTGATCTATGAGTGCAGGATTCGCGAATTAAGGAACTTGAGGAGAGACCAAGCCAAATCTTGTTAAGTCAAGGGGCGTTGAAGGAATGTGTTATGCACATTAAAAGGGGGTACCTTTAGTGACTCTGCCAATGGGGTGAATATACATTGAAATCAAATAGTTCCCTTAATATTAGAAGTTAAGGTTGAGAATTATTAATTTATTTTAACCTATTGTCTCTTATGTAAAATATTTTATATAAATAAGAAATATAATACGTTTCAGCTTAGTGAGGACATAGTATGAGTAATAACTCGATTTAGTTGTGACGCTCTGCACCTGAGCTCGGCGAATAGGTCGGGTGAGGGTGTTACATATATTATGGTAGTTATATTAAAAAAAGTATGATAAGAGTTATATAATTTAAATTTACTAGTTATATAAATAGTATATGTATGATAATTCTATTAAAAAAATGTGATGATTTTATTTTATTAATATAAAATAGAGTTATAATTTAAAAACTAAGCATAAAAAAGTGTAAGTGTAAAATAAAGATTGATCTAGATTAATTATCACTTAATCAAGTAGCATCTAATAAAAATCATCTATAAAAAATAGAGATTCCTAGTATTAATAAGTAAGTATCTTAAAAAGAATGAAGCATTAAAGTTATGATTATTTGAAAAGAGTCGGAAGATAATTTTAAGCAATTCAATTCAATGATATATAATATTATGTTATTAATTTCTAAATTTTTTAAAAGTTGTTTATGTTGTGTGAAGCAAACAATTTTTTATCCTTTCCTTTTTACCTCCTCCTCCTCCTCCTTATCATCATCATCATTATTATTAGAAAAAATATTTGTACATTGCTAATGGAATTTTTAGACCCCAGGTCAGGGGGTTCATACATTTCCTATAAGATTATAGCATAATATTTTGAAAAAAATAAATATTAAAAAAAAAGACACATGATAAAATTTTTAAGACTGCTTGTTGAACAAATAAGTATCTCACCAATGTACTAAATACTAACCCTTATTATTATTTGTTTGATTTAAGTGAAAAACATTTTCAACAATAATTATTGCTAATTATTATTAAATGTGTTTATTACTTTATTGTAAATATTTTTCGTATTTATTATGAAATATTAAATTTTGTTGCATATTCTTTTACCTAATTTTTTAAATTTAATATTATAATTTATGTAGTTCCAAAATTTTGATGTTTAATTGTTTTATTAGTTAAGTATTTATTTTATTTATACAAATTTTTTATGAATCAATATAATAAAGATTGAATAGTAGAATATATTGATATGGAACATGTTGATCTTTTAAATATTAAACACATTTATTCACATGAAATACAAGTGGCATAAGTGATATATATATCAATTATGCTAATTAACTATTATTCTGAATAATATTATTTTGCATTAATAAAATAAAATAAAATAAAATAAAATTGTATGTTGGATATATTAAAAATATTTTAATTATGACATCAAATTTATTATAATAATATTTAAATTTTCAATAAGTTAATCTATTTTAATTATATTTAATAACTTAAAAATATTATGTTATATTAATTATATTAATTAAAAATATAATATTTAAAAATTAAACAAGTAAAATTAGATGAAAACTAGCTTATGTATATATGTATAATATTATAAACTGATACTTTGAAATATAAAAAATATATTATTTGTGCCGTCCATTATTTTTGAAATATAAAAATATATTTCTGTTAGGGGGACAGAAGAATGAGTCCAAGGCTTAGAAAGGTGTGGAAATTGGTGAAGTTTTTAATTAAATTTGTAGAAAAATATAAAATTGGAAAAAGAGGCATATGATTAATAAGATTTGGTATGAAGCTGATACACCATTCCATCATTGACATAATAAAACCAAATTGAACTGTGTTTGGCTCGCCAAATACAACATCACCATTTAATAAAGTTGGTATATATATATATATATATATATATATTTAAAATTCATTCCAGAATTGTCATTGTCGAAAATGAGACAAAGGAATGTGAATATGATTGTTGAATAAATTATTGAAGTAAATTTAATTTCCAGAATATTCATTGGTGACAAGTATAATTCCCCATGCGAAGCATGAGGATATCTTTTTATAATGTTTTCCGTCAAAAAACAAATAATTTCAAAACATATTTTTTATCACTTACAGCACATAATTTATATATACATATATATATATATTTTGAGGTCTAAGTGATAAACCAAATTTAACACCAACTTAGTAAGAAGAAACCGAAGATGGATTTTAGCTGGGTCATAAAACGGGGGACTTTACTCATCAAAGAGGGATGTTCAAAGTACAAAAGGATGGCTTCATTTCTTTTGCATCATGTTGCTCAACACAAGAAAAAAAAATAACGGAATAGCTTAATTCTTACATAAATTTTAAATTTGTTTTGTTATAATATAAATTTGAAATTGAAATTGAAATTAAAATTAAAATACTTTATTAAAAAAGGGTAAAGTTTACCTGTACTCACTAAGGATGTAGCTAAGAATTTTGTTAAGGGGCTCAGATAAAATTATAAAATTCGAAAGGGGATAAATTATGTTAAAAATACTTAAATTTAATGTTTTATTTTTTAGAGGGTCTAAAATAGCAGTTATATCATTTGATCAAAGGTTTAAGGCCCCTAACAATTATCATGTTTCTATTTTGATCATCAAACTATAAAAATTTTCAATTTCATCACTAACGTTTTCAATTGTTCTTATTTTAGTCACCTTTTGTTAAATCGGCAACATGAATAAATGCATGATCTTTTTTAATCGGTATAATAACACATTTAATCATAATACTTATACATTCTATCAGTTCTTATTCAAAATAGTTCAATAAATTTAACTCTCCACATTTACAAATTTTATCCATTCGGTCCTCAAACATATCTTCATAACTTAAAGCTAAATAAAATTTAATATATATATATATATATATATATATATATCAAAAGCATATATAAATTAAAAAAAAAAACTATTACTATTGATCCAACTATTCCTCTCTTTTTCCTTTTTGATACGTGATTAGACAAAATCTATTATTGACAACAAGATGATGGCAATCGACATTCATTCTCGAAGACTAAAATCTAATTTTTTATGTTCTTAAAAGTACAAGTTTCAAACTATTGAAACAATACTTCAATAAAATATCCAAAAATGTTCACAAAATTTCACTTTTCCCATTCAAATAAAGAACTAGAAAAAAACCTATAATACATTTTATCAGTAAAACACTCATAATACATTAATCAGAACCCACGGTACATGAACTGAAAGGGTTCTTGGTTGCCAAAATTTCTCAAAACTTTTCCATTTAATACATAAATCAAAACCACTTTCATTCAAAGAAACCCACAATACATGTATGAAAATGGGATTTGAGGATGTAAACATTTCCCAAGAACCCATAGTGAACCATCGCGTCAAACTTCCTTTCGACACCAGATTTGAAAGTTGAGAGGATTTGAGGATGAAAGCAAGAGATGAACCTTCACATTTTCCTTCCCTTGTTTTTTTTTTCTAGCTTTTGCTTAACTTGTTACATAAGAGATGACGATAAGGAGAAACGACAAATATAAAAGTTTAGAATTTCTCAAATTTAAGGTAAATTCTTAATTGTTTTCAAAGGAATCCAATGTTGCAAAGGTGTTGTTTGGGTTTAAAATAAACCACCATATGAAATTTCAGAAACTTTTGAATTTGTATATGTTTTTGAAATATATATATATATATATATATATATTATTTAGTTTTTAAATTAGTTTGATGATCAAATTGATAGAATTTATAAATGTGGAGGACTAAAATTATTGAATTATTTAGAATTAGAACTAAATTGATAAAATGTATAGGAATTAAGGATTAAATGTGTTATTATACCAATTCAAAAAGTTGATGTCATTCTTTATGTTAACAATTTAACGGAGAGGCTAAAACATGAATGATCGAAAATGTCAGCGAAGAAAATTATTGTAATTTGGTGACCAAGACAGAAACACACATTAATAATTGAGTGATTAATGATATAATTTATCTTAAAAAATAAGACTTCTTCAAAACAAGTTAAATTTACTCATTCTCTTTGATGGAAATAAATCATGTGAGTACTTAAAAATTTCGTAAAGATAAAAGAGAAGTTCCATTTCTTTTTACAATTTCCTCTTTTTTAAGTGTTTTTTTTAAGGTTTACCATATATTTTTGCATCATCTAGCTTTGGATATACTTTTACTTTTGTGTCTTGCATGAACTTTTACCATTGAGAATCTTGAAAGCTTTTAGATAAGTTCTGGTGATTTTGAAACTAAAATTTTGATATTTTTGTTTTTGAAATGCAATCAATGAATCATTTGAGAAAAAGAGATTTCAAGCTATGGACTGGTTCCAAACATGACATTGTACATGAATAAAGATTGTCACTTGGGGTGTCATTAAAGGTAGCAATATTCTCTCTTCTAACAAGTTGTTACAAGGTTCAATTTTATTTTGGTTGCTTTCATCATTAATTCATATATGTTCATTTCCTCAACATTAGCTTGGGCTTAATTGTATTCTTTTGTTATCATTTTCTACTTAAGCCCTTGCTATCTTCAGACACTTTGTAACATTTCTTACTATAACACCTTTCACTCATCCTGATGTTTGGTACGAATGAGAGATGTTACTAGAATAAGTATGGACAAAAAAATATTGGAATTTTTTAAAACTTAAAAGAAATTTAAGAGATCAATAAATCAAGTTTAATAAAAATTGGAGGCTTTAAAATCATTTAGGAGTGGTTCAAAAAATATTAAAGGTGTTTAGGCTAAAAAATGAGTAAAACAGTGCAGTGGAGTCAAGGTGGTGTATAGTGCTAGTGTAACAACCCACTTGACGGAGTCTCCGTAATTGGTTACTGCTTGGCATATAGATAGTAAATTAAGGATAGATTTAAGTAAGTAAATTATTTTTATTGGCTATGTTACGCCCCATATTTTTATTTTTATTTTGTCAATTTATATGCAAACAAGTTAAGTAGCTTAGTCGTAAGAGGCTTAATTAAATTTCTAAGGACGTTAGGTTCAATTCCCTTACCCACATTTTTGTTAAAGAATTTTTAGCATTTAAAAAGGGTGGTCAAACCCCCTTATAGTCCACACCAAGTTGCCATGCTAAGGAAGATTCTTTCATTGTTTATTTAGTCAACCTTCCCCCAATAGCCTCTTTTTCACTCCATTGGTTCCTTTATGATCCACCTTTCATACCCTTATCCCCCATGTTGCCTTTTTCTGTAACACCCCTAACCTGTGTCCGTCGCTAGATTAGGGTTACGAGGCATTACCGATCAAAATACATTAAATAACATACATTTTATATAAATTTAATCAATTCCAAATAAACGTCAATCAAACACAATCATATTGTCCCTTACGAGGCTCTACGAGGCCTTAGAACAAGCTTAGAAGTGGTTCGGGACTAAACTGATGATATTTGAAACCTTTGGGAAACTTAAAAATTTTCAAACATACAGGGGTCACACACCCGTGTGAACAGGCATACGGCCACCAAACACGCCCGTGTCTCAGGCCGTGTGAAAACAGGGCATACACTTCAATAGGTTAGTATTTCAATTTACATATAACCAATAATTCAACCGTGAAATATTCACTCGGCATTCAACTCATATAACATTTCATCTATACATTTCATATAACTTATATCCAATTCCATACTCAATCATATAATCCGTAATAGTATAATGCCCACTGAACCTAATAAAATATCGAGGAATACTCGGGTGATATACACTAAGTGTTTTAATCAGTAATCCGTCAATTCATTATCATTTCCGCTCTTTCGAGCCATGATTAGAAAGCTCCTCCTGAGCTGATAAATAGTAAGCTATATCAAGCTGAAACGATAAGCTCTAATGAGCTAAAACGGTAAGCTCTAATGAGCTGAAATGGTAAGCTCTAATGAGCTGATATATCAGTAAGCTCATACGAACTGTGGTGAGTCCACAACAAATGCAGGATCTCAACCAAAACGGTAATCCTAGTGACATGTCACTCGTATCCTACGATTTTTCTAAAGTTCAAACGGGGCTTGGTATTATTCAACTCCATCATTCGGCATTCAACGCTTAATATTTCAATTTCCCAATTCAGATACATTCAATTCAATCAAATACAAGCATTTAAATACTCAATTTTAATTATACGAACTTACCTCGTATAGCTTGGATAAACTATCATTTACTTAGCTACTTTTCATTTCCCCCAATCTAGTTCCGGTACTTGTTTATCTTGATTTATATAATATTAAATTCAGTACATTAACATTTCAAACTATTCAATTTGACTCATTATACATATTTTGGCAAATTATGCTTTTACCCTTAATGTTTCATGTTTTTGCAATTTAGTCCCTAGGCTTGTAAAATGAAATTCATTCAATTTTAAGGAGACCCAAGGATAGTCGAATTTATTACACACTACTAGCTACCCATAATTTCTCTTTATTCACACTTTTAACCATAACTTTTTAACATTTCTCAATTTAATCCCTAATTAACATTTTTATTAAAAATCACTTAACAAAACTTGTATATCTATCATTAAACCTTCAAAATCTATCATTAAACATTTAAAAACTCAAGCATGCAACAATGGCATCATTCAAAATCTATAACAGTTTCAAAAACGAAGGTACGGGCTAGCTAGATTAAGCTGCAACGAGTTCAGAAACGTAGAAATCATTAAAAGCCGAGCCAAAATCGTACCTTAATGAAGAAAATTGCCTTGGCCGAATAGAACCCTAACAATGGGTGATTTTCTTTGCTCAAAATCGGTTTGCAAAGATGAAACAAATTATGATTTTGTTTGTTTTATTTTAATTAGCCTATAATAACCAATTTACAATTTAACCTTAATGAACTTGAATAATTACAATTATACCAAGCCATTATCATCCACTAACCCTATAATGGTCTAATTACCTCATAAGGACCTTTACTTTATGGTTCTATAGCTAATTGATACTTTTAACTAATACAACACAAGTTTTACGCTTTACGTGATTTAGTCTTTTTTACTGAATTAAACATTCAATAGGTGAAATTTCTTAACCAAATTTTCACACAATAATTCTATCATGCTGTAAAACTTATTAAAATAATAAAATAAATATTTTGACTCTGGATTTGTGGTTCTGAAACCACTGTTTTGATTTTATCGAAAACGAGCTGTTACATTTTCCCTCTCTTACCATGCTATTTCCGTCCCATGCACCTAGACACTCACCATTCACTTTTGTTTTTCATTCCAACATTTCTCTTTTCTTCCCTTTTCTCTCTTCCTCCTCCTTCAACCACCATGTCTTTTACTTTTTTCCACCAAAACACTACCATTTCCTACCACTTTCACCAAATCACCACCACGACATCACCAAAACTTCCTTCTCTTCCACACCTCAACATCGCCATACACCATCGTGCCGCCATTGTAGCACTACAGCACCACCACCGCCGTTAGTCACCATTTTAATTGATTTTCATTTTCTCTTCATTTCTTTAGTCATAATTGAACTACTAATCCTCATCTCCTAATTTCATAGATCATTTCTGTTAATTATGACTCCTATTTCAGTCAAATTTGAGAAATAATCTTTTAGTTAAACTCTGTTTACTTGTTTCAATCAAACACTGATTAGTTTAGATTTTTTTTTATTATTTGACCAATGAATTTAGCCTATAAATAGGCTCTTTTACAACCTTAGAAAATACACCTATTATATTAGAACTCATAACACATATAGAGAATTTTGTGTTTACGTTTTGAGGGTTCTTTATTTTTGGGTTTTCAGGGTTTAGTTTTTATCTCCATCTTTTGTACGCTTCATTCTTTTTCCATTATAGTAAAATTATCTTTGCCCGTGGTTTTTTATCCTCTTTGGAGGGGTTTTTACACGTTAAATTTGTGTGTTCAATTTCTCAATTTATTCCGCTATTTTTTTACTTTTTGCTTAATCAGGTCGATCCCAACAATTTCTATGTTCTAACCTATTATTTTCTTTTATTTGGATGATGAACTTCTCCTTAGATAAATCTCCTCCATTGAACAATTATTCTAGCTATTGTTGATATCTCTAACTTAATATTAGTAATGTAAGTATCTATAGGGAAAACCCATATCGATTTCTCCATTACTTATAACTGTGTATAGGGGTTGATTACATGATTATTTTGCATGGTTTATTTGTTTTTTCAAATTCTCTAAATCCATAAGAAATCAATCAAATTTCTTCATAAAAAGGAAACAAGAGTAAGTTCTCTACTCAAAGCCTTAAGAGTTTGAGATTGAATTCATGACCAAGACTAATAATCATATTTCTCTAATAAATTTTCTTTAAATTAGATCAAGTGAGAGATCTATCTTCTTATTCCATCACCGAATATCGAAGTTTAGATCTAGTGGAAAGACTAATCATCAGGTGTGGATTTAACTTATTAGAAAATTTACATATGAACTTATAGTCAAATAATATATACATATTTATTTAAAATTGAAAACTTGATAAAAAATCTCCATAATGTGAAATATTGAGAAAATATTATGTATTCAAAAAGAGATGCTAAATCTGTAAAAAGGGGGAAATACTGAAGTAAGTAATTCGAACTGATCATTTTGTAAACGTATGTTATAATTGATGTGATATAATGATTGTTATTGAATTACGTGTACATACCAATTCTCATGATATGTGATTTTATGGCAATATTGGTTATGCATGATATATATAAATCATGCCACTGTTATGATAATTGAGGTATGATTCGCATGTTAAACATGCTCTCTGTACTAATTATATTTGATTCGTATGTTAAGCATGCCCATTGAAAATATTGTTTATATTGTAGGGACCGCTGGTACACCCCATGGCGCAACGGAAAAAATTTTGGTAATCCTCAACCGTGGATCCATGTTCGAGGAACGAAATGGGTTGTAATAAGTTTGAAGATATACCTTCTTAATTGAAAAATTATGAAAGAATGCTGCTGATTCGATGTCGATTCAAAACCACAATGAAAATGTCCTGACCTTTACGTAGTTCACTCGGTATTAAAATGAATGACAAAAACTCTTCTAGAGCTTTTCTAGAGAAGAATCTCCCAAAATGACTGCTAGACCTTTTTTTTTCTTTTAAAGCACACTTATCACTAATTCGGGGTTTTTTGTATCTATATATTAAAACAAAATCAACCTATAGAGAACATATAGAAAGCATTAAAAACGTTATATTCTTTCCAAAAAGAATTATAACTACCATGATTCAATGTTTGGCCGAAATCTTAATTATAATAATTTATTATAATAATTTCGGTAAACTATATCTTGTTAAAATTTTATATGAATCAAATTCAAATATTAATTTTAACTATTTTTTCTATTTGTGTACAATAAGCTTGTACATTTAATTAGTTTAATATTTAACTGTCAAAATAAATTAATTCAATAATTAATTTAATTCATGTGACAACTAAACACAATACCAACTGTGTTTGGATTTTGTTCGTTTTAACCATATGGTGTGACCCTGTAGGTTCTTGTAACATTATTAGTCATACTAGAACATTTCTACTAATACAAGCAATGAGTGACAACTAGCAATGCTTCATTGCTATGTAAGTTACAAAAAGTTGTAATTGTGTGACGACCCGAATTAAGGGTTAAACAAAAATGTGGTTTTGTAACCACAAATCCGGAGTGAAAATTTTTAATTATGTGAATTTCTGATAATATCTGCTTGATTGAAAATTTTATGCAAATACTGTCTGGAAATTTGACTGTTTTGATGCTTAATTATTCGATAAGGACTAAATTGCAATAAGTGAAAAATGTATGTTGTGCATGATTAAATGATTTGATTGAAGTATTTTATGAAATTGAAAGTGTTTATGTTGCAATTAGGCCATTTATTGGTGTTTTGGACCAAAATAGCCCTACATGGAAAAATATCTAAGTAATGGCTAGAAGGGTAAAATAGTCATTAGTGAATAATGACAAAACTCATTAAAATAAAGCCTTCATCTTCTCCATGAACCCCCCATGTGCTGCCAAAATTGTAGAACTCCATTGCCAAGGGTTCTTTGACTTTCTAAGCTTTCATGAAAGTGTAATTTGGTCATATTTTCAATTATTTTCGTATTTTTGAGTTTATTTGAGCTTGGATTTCATGATTCTACCATTTATTTGAAGAGAAATAAGAGTTTGAAAAATTACCCATTTGTGATATGAGTGTGTTTGGTTCACTAGTAGATAATGAAAGTTTTAAATGTTATATCCATGTTTTATGGGATGAAATTGAATGAAAGTACCTAAAAAGGGACTAATTTGTAAAGATTACAAATTATTCCTAAATGTGTAAAATAATGAGAATTTGAGTGTCATAATTGTGAAAATGGGTTATATAAACCCATGGATTAAAGAAATTGAGCTTTGGAGTCCAAAGGACTAATTGGTAATTGTTGGAAAAGTTGAGAGGTAAATTTGGAAATTTGCCCAAATGTGAACTGTAATGTATTGAAATAGATAATTGATATCTATGCTATATGTGCTAATTTCAATCAAGAATGGTATGATAAGGCCCGAGATCGGGGAAAAGAGAAAGTCCTCGACTAATTTCAAAAATTACTCCTTATTGACAATCTAAGTAATTTATATGTAATTCTAGCAAATTCGATCAATTCAATTTAATATTCAATGCTATATGGTTATATCGATAATTGTTTTGTGAGATGATTGAACAATGGATACTGCCACTAATATCATGGAATGTTATATCGACTGTAAATTCCGGTTGAGCAAATAGGAATAGACATAGATATAGACGACATGTCACTAGAGGGCCCTACTGTTCTGACCGTTATAGTTACCTGGGTGGTAGGTGGTCTTCATGTGTTGCAGATACCTGTCAGCTTAGGTGAGCAGGCTCGTAGTTAACTTCTGCACTGTTACTGATTGTAGCTTTGGCTACCCTACTGTTAGTTGGCGCTGCCATGTCTGTTCGACACTTATGTGCTAACCTCTGTATATCTGGTTATATTCTGAAATTGCTCAATGAGATTAAACTAACTGTATTGTATGCCAAGTGAACATGCAGGTGAAAAGATATGGTATTGTATACTGTGATTTACATTGTTAAATATGTGTATAATTGATGTGTGGAAAGAGTTCAGTAAGTATAATTGTTCAATGATATGTGATAGTATTGTTCAAATGGAATTGTTTCAAATTTGCTTTGAAATGTTCATTGACTTACTAAGCTATTCGTAGCTTACCCCCTTTCTCTTCCTTTCTTTCTAGACTATCAAGCTAGTTAGATTGGGATCAAGACGTTGGAGTTACGCTACACACTATCAAGCTCCTTTTGGTATATTTTATGTTTTAAGTGTAAGCTTATGGCATGTATAGAATATCAATGGTTGTAAATGGTCATTTTGTAAGCTTTTAAGCTATATGGTTCAAATGTGGTATTTTGTAAGTAAATGCTTTTAAATGAAGTCATTTTGGTAAATTGATCTTTGAAATGATCTATATTGTTTGTGGTTGTGTTTCAGGGAGGTTAAGGCTTGGTAAATAGCCTGACACGGCCTACATGGCAAGGCACATGGGTGTGTGTCATGGCCGTGTGGGATTTGGCAGAATGCTCCACGGGTGAAGGGCACGGGCGTGCCTAGGCTATGGGCGACACACGGCTAGACCCTACGGGCATGTTCTTAAACCGTGCCTCCCCTGCACCTTGATTTAAATTTTTATGTATCACACAGGTAGGAGACACAGCCGTGTGCGGTAGTCGTGGTTGAATGGACAGTTTCGTCCATGTTTGTCGAGCATGGTCGTGTGAAGACCACATGGTCTAACAACACGGCCGTGCCGAGTGTCACACGGGCGTGTGACTGTGTTTCAAAAGTGATAAATTTTCTGAGTGTCTGATTTGATAGGATTCGAATCCTAATCGTTTAGAATGACTGTATCATGCTCTGAAGACTCTCAATAAGGGAAATTTTTGAATGGAGTTGTATGTGATTCTGTAACTGTTATTCCGAATCTGATAATACCTCGTGCTTGATTCTGGCGACGGTCTCGGATAAGGGGTGTTACATTTTTATTGGTATCAAAGCTAAGGTTTAGCTGATTCTCAGACTAACTTAGCGAGTGTGGTAGTTTGTCTATACATGCCATAAATTGAAATTGATAGTGTGACAGCTTCTGACGATTTAAAATTTTTTCTATATAGTTATGGATCCCAATCGAGATATGGCCGATGATGCCCAAAGTATTGCGCTTGTTCCCGCTCAAGGGACAACGCCTGTTGATAGTGGACATGCAGGTCAAAGTCAAGGTGAGGAGGTCCGAGTAGCCTTCCTCCATATGATGAGCGAGTGGTATACTGAGTTCATTCGGGCGAATCCGAATGCTCAACCTCCTCCACCCCCTCTTATACCTCAACCTGCTCTTATAGCTCCTCAACAACTGGAGGTAATGCGATTATCTAAGCCTCCTGTGGATAAGATCAGAAAGTATTGGGCTAAAGAGTTCTAAGCTAATGTGAATGATGATCCGAAAAAGGCAGAGTTTTGGTTAGAAAACACTATCAGAGTGTTGGATGAATTGTCTTGTACTTCCAAGGAGAGTCTGAAATGTGCTGTGTCATTGCTACGAGATTCAGCTTATCACTGGTGGAAAATGTTGATATCAGTGGTACACAAAGAGAGGGTTACATGTGATTTCTTCCAAGAGGAATTTCAGAAGAAATATATCAGTCAACGCTTCATAGATCAGAAAAGAAAGGAATTCCTTGAATTGAAGCAAAGACATTTGACAGTAGCCGAATATGAACGTGAATTTGTTAAGTTTAGCAAATATACTCAAGAGTGTGTACCGAATGAGGCTACTCTGTGTAAAAGATTTGAAGATGGACTCAATGAGGATATCCGGTTACTAACTGGAATTCTGGAAATTAAAGAGTTTGTGGTAATGGTTGAGAGAGCCATTAAGGCCGAAGAACTGAGTAAGGAAAAGAGGAAAGTTGAAAATGAAAATAGAGAAGCCCAGAAAAGATCGATGGGTAAATCATTTCAGTCTCGGTCAAAAAAGTTAAAAGAGGTGAGTCCCTGGGCTAATGTTTCTACTGAATATTCCCGACGGGACCGTGACAGACGAAATTTGGATTCTAAGACCCAGGCTACTTCAGTAGCCAGTGCAGGAAGTGTCCGATCTAATAGACTAGAATGTCAGCACTATGGAAAGAGACATCTGGAAGAGTGTTATTTGATTAACTGAGCATGTTTTCGGTGTGGATCTCAAGACCATTTTGTGAAAGACTACCCGAAACCAGAAGAATCGGATAAGCCACAAAATGTGAGACCGAGCAATGCGTCTAGAGGGAGACCACCGAGAAATATGGGAACTGGAAATAGTGGTAAAGGTGTGACAAAGGATGTTACTGTGAGGTCCGAGGCGAGGGCTCCGGCAAGAGCTTATGCTATTCAAGCCAGAGAGGAAGCGTCCTCCCCTGAAGTAATTATTGGTATATTTTCTCTTTATGGTACTTCTGTTCTTACTTTGATTGACCCTGGCTCCACTTATTCGTATGCATGTTTGAGTAAAATGTTTGATGAGAAATTGTGTATTGAATTTACTGAGTATGTGGTACAAGTGTCAAATCCGTTAGGAAAGCATTTGATAGTTGATAGGGTCCGTAGAAATTGTCCCCTTATGATTCATGATCATTGTTTCCCTATTGATTTGATGTTGTTGCCTTTTGATGAGTTTGATGTTATTCTGGGAATGGATTGGTTGACTCATCATGGGGCTAAAATAGATTGTAGGCAAAAGACGCTAGAACTGAGATGTAATGATGGTGAGATACTAATTGGTGAAACTAATAAGTCCGATATGAAGCCAACTGTGATTTATGCTATGTCTACTTATAAATGTTTGAAAAGAGGATGTGAAGCCTATCTTGCTTATGTTTTGAATACTGAAGTGTCTGAGAAGAAGATTGAATCTGTGCCTGTTGTACGAATTTGTGGATGTATTTTCGGAAGAATTGCCTGGTTTACCTCTGGATAGAGAGGTAGAATTTGGTATTGAGTTACTTCCTAGTACTGCTCCAATATTGATTGCCCCGTATAGGATGGCACCAATTGAATTGAAAGAGTTAAAAGGGTAGTTGCAAGAATTAACTGATAAAGGGTTCGTAAGACCTAGTCATTCACCGTGGGGTGCTCCGGTTCTATTTGTTAAAAAGAAAGATGGATCGTTGAGCCTTTGTATTGACTACCAGCAACTCAACAGAGTGACTGTGAAGAATAAATATCCGTTGCCTAGAATTGACGATTTGTTTGATCAGCTGAAAGGTGCTACAGTGTTCTCTAAGATTGATTTAAGGTCTGGGTACTATTAGTTGAAGGTTAAAAAGGGAGATGTACTGAAAACTGCTTTTAAAACTCGATATGGTCACTATGAGTTTCTAGTGATGCCTTTTGGTCTAACTAATGCTCCGGCTATTTTCATGGATCTAATGAATCGGATTTTCCGACCATATTTAGATAAATTCGTAGTGGTCTTCATAGATGATATTTTGGTTTATTCTCTGAATGGGTCTGAACATACTGAACATTTACAAACCGAGCTACAAATTTTACAGGAAAAGAAATTATTTGCTAAGTTCAGTAAGAGTGAATTTTGGCTCCGGGAAGTCAGATTTTTGGGACACATTGTATCCGGTGATGGAATACGAGTGGATCCAGGAAAGATTTCAGCTATTCTGGAATGGAAGCCTCCAAAGACTGTATCAGAGATCAGAAGTTTTCTGGGTTTAGCTGGCTATTACCATCGGTTTGTTGAAAGCTTTTCGATAATAGAGTCGCCAATGAGCAAATTATTGCAAAAAGACAGTAAGTTTGAGTGGACTGAGGAATGTAAACAAAGTTTCGATAGACTGAAAAACTGTTTGACTGAAGCACCGGTACTAATTCAACCTGAGTCAGGAAAAGAATTTGTTGTGTATAGTGATGCATCTTTAAATGGACTCGTATGTGTTTTGATGTAAGAGGGAAAAGTATGTAACACCCCTTACCCGAAATCATCACCGGAATCGAGTAATGAGTGTTACCAAACTTACCGAAGCACATACTCATGTTTGCATACGATTCAATTTATAATTACCCTTATCGAGGGTTTTCTATCACATTACAGACATTACAGATGATTAGGATTCGAATCCTATCATATCGGAACCCCGAAAAATTTTTCACTCCTAAAACAACGTCACACGCCCGTGTAACTTTGACACGACCGTGTGAAGAGACTGTGTGGTCTTCACACGCCCATGTCTAGCGACCATGGACTAACTGTCCAATTGGCCACGGCCACACTGCAAGGTCATTTGGGGGCCGTGTACCCCCACACGGTGGAGACACACGGCCGTGTCTCTTGCCCGTGTGGTACCCTAAAGGAAACTTTCAAGTGCAGGGGAGGCACGATCTGAGCACACACCCGTAGGGACAGGCCGTGTGTCGCCCACGGCCTAGGCATGCCCGTGCCACCTGTCCGTGGAGTAGTCTGCCAAATCACACATGGCCATGGCACACGCCCGTGTGCCTTGCCGTGCAGGCCGTGTCAGGCTATTTCCCAAGCCTTGGCCTCCTTGAAATACAAATAGATACACATACCATTCATCTCAACCCATTCCAATAACATACACTCAAAATGACTACATATATAAACACCATTTACAAGATGAGTATCACATATAAACCTATACTATTTACCTTACAAAACAATACTTATACCATGACTAGCCACCCATACATGCCAAAATCAAAATATCAAAATCATGTATACATATACCAAAGTAGCTTGATAGTGTAAGACGAGCCTCTTTTGATCACCAATCCAAGTATACTTTGTACTCGGAAATCTATAAGGAAAGGGAAAAAGAAGGGGAGTAAGCTACAAATAGCTTAGTAAGTCACAAATAAATTAATAGCATGTACGCAATAACTAATTAAGCCATTTAATTTCCACATAGTACATCTGCAACAATTACATTACTTACTCATTCACCTCCTCACCAAATTGTCCAAATATAGACATCCATACACATATCATAATTAGTTCGTTTTCAGTTACTTAACCTGCACAATTGCTTCACAGAATAACATTAATCCCGTTGAACATTCAGAACAGAAACGGATACACAGAGGTTAGCACAAAAGTGCCTTACAGAAATGTAACTGGAGCCAGTACAGAGTTATGGCAAAAGCCATCAGGATACATAGCCGAAGCTACCAGAATATGTAGCCGAAGCTACTTCAGATCATAGACTGCAGATGTAATCCACGGGCCTACTCACACAAGCTGACAGGTGACTGCAACACATGCAAGTACACCCAGCACCTGGGATACAGAATCAGACAGAATCAAAGACCCTCAAGTGACATGTCACCCATATCCAGAGACATTCTTACAGTTCAAACGTGATTTTTCAGAATATATTTTCACATAGAACCCATCAAATAATTATTAATGATATAAATGTGCTATAATTTACACATGACTTACCTCAATAACAAAACGACTAAACCTCGAATTAGTCTACTATCTTTTCTTTTCTGCGATCTCGGTCGCTTTCTCTTCTTTCTTGATCTAAATAAACATATTTAACACATTTCATCAATTCTTTACTCAAATTCGTTCACAATTAGGACTTTTGGCAAAATGACCATTTTGCCCTTAGTCTCGTAAACTCGATTTCATTCTATTTTCTTAACCATTTAGACTTAGCTAAATCTTTTTCATAAAAACAATCCAAGAATTACACATTTTCATATACTTATGAACAAATTTTTATTTTTCTCATTTCAATCCCTTAGGGATGTTTTTACCAAAAACGATTCAAAAAACCTGTAAATAACAGTCCAAGAATTTATTTTCTACCATTTCTCATCAATTCACAAATTTTCTAAGAATGGGTAGATTTTTGAAACTCAATTACCCTTCAAAAAATCATGAAATTCAAGCTTAGAGAGACTAAAAAATACAAAAAATAATCAAAAATGAGGCTAAAATGCACTTACAATTTGCTTGAAAAAGCTCAAACCCTTTAGCTATGGAGAAAGGAAATTTCGGTAGTGCATAGAGGAAGAAGATGAACACTTTTCACACCCATTTTCATCTTTTTATTTTGTTTTTTTTAGTGTTTTGGAGAAAAATGCCCTTATTCAAGTTACTTAGATTTTTCTCATGCCTACCCTTTTATGTCCATGCCACTAACTCATGGTCTAATAACAACATAAACATTCCTAAATTCATATCATATTTCAATCAAGTCCTTATTTCAACAATTTCACACATATTTGTCACATTTTGCAATTTAGTCCCGAAATTTCAATTAGCCATCAAATCAATGAATTTTCTAAACAATTTTCACATAAAGCATATTTAATAAATCGAAAAAACATAAAATTTTTATAATTTAATTGTTTTAATTCAGATTTGTGGTTACGAAACTACTGTTTTGGTTAGGCCCTATTTTGGGCTGTCACAAAGTAATAGTGTACGCTTCTCGACAGTTGAAACCGTATGAGCAGAATTGCCCGACGCTGATCTGGAATGAGCTGCTATTGTCTTTGCACCAAAAATATGGCGACATTATTTGTATGGTGAGAAGTGTCATTTGTACACGGATCATAAAAGTCTGAAATATGTTATGACACAGAAGGAATTGAATTTGCGTCAAAGAAGGTGGTTTGAGCTGCTAAAAGATTATGAATTGGTAATAGATTATCATTCGGGAAAAGCTAACGTAGTAGCAGATGCTTTGAGTAGAAAGTCCCTTTTTTCTCTACAAGCTATAAATGTGATGTTAAATATGTCTGATAGTGGTGCATTGATTGCGAAATTACGAGTAAGGCCAGTGTTTCTTCAAGAAATTTATGAGGCTCAGAAAGTAGATAATGAATTGCAAGGTAAAAAGGAACAGTGTTTAATGAATGAAGGTTCTGAATTCTGAGTAGAGTCGAATGGTTGTCTGTTGTTCCGTGACCGATTATGTGTACCGAAAAATTTTGAATTGATTAATAAAATTTTGAAAGAAGCTCACAATAGTCGTATGGCAATACATCCCGGTAGTGTGAAAATATAATGACCTAAAGAAACTGTATTGGTGGCTGGGTATGAAACGTGATATCTCAGAGTTTGTGTCAAAATGTCTAATCTGTCAGCAAGTGAAAGCGGAACATTAAGTGCCATCTGGGTTACTGCAACTGATTTTAATTCCTGAGTGGAAATAGGATCGAATTACAATAGACTTTGTATCTGGTTTGCCTCTGACACCGAGGAAGAAAGATTCAGTCTAGGTTATTGTGGATCGGCTGACTAAATCGGCTCATTTTATTCCGATACGTACGGATTTTTCACTTGATAAATTGGTTGAACTATATACTGCTAAAATAGTGTGATTTCATGGTGTGCCATTGTCTATAATTTCTAATCAAGATCCGCGATTTACTTCAAGATTCTAGAAGAAGCTACAGAATGCCTTAGGTACTAAATTGAATTTTAGTACGGCATTTCACTCTCAAACCGATAGGCAATCGAAAAGAGTAATTCAAGTGATGGAAGATATGCTTAGATGTTGCATATTAGATTTTGAGGGTAGTTGGGATAAATATCTGCCTTTGATTGAATTTGCATATAATAATAGTTATTACTCCAGCATTAAAATAGCACCGTACGAAGCATTGTATGGACGAAAGTGTCGAACTCCACTATATTGGGCCGACTTGAGTGAACACCATTTGCATGGGGTTGATCTGATTAAAGAGGCTGAAGAAAAAGTGAAAATAATTCGAGATAATTTGAAGGCTGCATCGGACCGACAAAAATCGTATGCAGATTTGAAAAGAAAAGAAATTGAATTCCAAGTGGGTGATAAGGTATTTTTGAAAGTGTCACCGTGGAAGAAAATTCTGAGATTCGACCGAAAAGGTAAATTAAGTCCGCGTTTTATTGGTCCTTACAAATTCATTGAGAGAATCAGACCGGTAGCCTACCGATTAGCTTTGCCACCCGAGTTAGAAAGAATTCATAATGTGTTTCATGTTTCTATGCTCCGCCGCTACCGATCGGATTTGACAAATGTAATTTCGCCAACTAAAGTAGAAATTCGGTCAGATATGACTTATGAGGAGGAACAAATTAGAATTCTGACACGGGAAATGAAACGGTTGAGAAATAGAGAAATAAAGAAATACCATTAGTGAAAGTACTGTGGCAAAAGCATGGTGTGGAAGAAGCAACTTGGGAAACTGAAGAGGCTATGAGGAGACAATACCCTCAACTGTTTACTGGTAAGATTTTCGGGGACGAAAATCCCTAAGGGGGAGAATTGTGAGGACCCGAATTAAGGGCTAAAAGGAAATGTGGTTTCGTAACCACAAATCTGGAGTGAAAATTTTTAATTTTGTGAATTTCTGATAATATCTGCTTGATTGAAAATTTTATGCAAATACTGTCTGGAAATTTGACTGTTTTGATGCTTAATTATTTGATAAGGACTAAATTCCAATAAGTGAAAAATGTATGTTGTGCATGATTAAATGATTTGATTGAAGTATTTTATGAAATTGGAAGTGTTTATGTTGCAATTAGGCCATTTATTGGTGTTTTGGACCAAAATAGCCTTACATGGAAAAATATCTAAGTAATGACTAGAAGGGTAAAATAGTCATTAGTGAATAATGACAAAACTCATTAAAATAAAGCCTTCATCTTCTCCATGAACCCCCCATGTACTGCCAAAATTGTAGAACTCCGTAGCCAAGGGTTCTTTGACTTTTTAAGCTTTCATGTAAGTGTAATTTGGTCCTATTTTCAATTATTTTCGTATTTTTGAGTTCATTTGAGCTTGAATTTCATGATTCTACCTTGAGCTTGAATTTCATGATTCTACCATTTATTTGAAGAGAAATAAGAGTTTGAAAAATTACCCATTTGTGATATGAGTGTGTTTGGTTCACTAATGGTAGATAATGAAAGTTTGAAATGTTATATCCATGTTTTATGGGATGAAATTGAATGAAAGTACCTAAAAAGGGACTAATTTGTAGAGATTACAAATTATTCCTAAATGTGTAAAATAATGAGAATTTGAGTGTCATAATTGTGAAAATGGGTTATAGAAACCCATGGATTAAAGAAATTGAGCTTTGGAGTCCAAGGGACTAATTGGTAATTGTTGGAAAAATTGAGGGGTAAATTTGGAAATTTGCCCAAATATGAACTGTGACTGTATTGAAATAGATAATTGATATATGTGCTATATGTGCTAATTTAGATCAAGAACGGTCTGATAAGGCCTGAAATCGGGGAAAAGAGAAAGTCATCGACTAATTTCGAAAATTAGTCTTTTTTGACAATCCAAGTAAGTTATATGTAATTCTAGCAAATTTGATCAATTCAGTTTAATTATTCAATACTGTATGGTTATATCGATAATTATTTTGTGAGATGATTGAACAATGGATATTGCCACTAATATCATGGAATGTTATATCGACTGTAAATTCCGGTTGAGCAAATAGGAATAGACATATATATAGGTGACATGTCACTAGGGGGCCCTACTGTTCTGACTGTTATAGTTACCCGAGTGGTAGGTGGTCTTACATGTGTTGCAGATACCTGTCAGCTTAGGTGAACAGGCCCGTGGTTAACTTCTGTACTATTACTGATTATAGCTTTGGCTACCCTACTGTTAGTAGCTTTAGCTACTTCATGGCGCTGCCATGTCTGTTTAGCACTTATGTGCTAACCTCTGTTTATCTGGTTATATTCCGAAATTGCTCAATGGGATTAAACTAACTATATTGTATGCCAAGTGAACATGCAGGTGAAAATATATGGTATTGTATACTGTGATTGACATTGTTAAATATGTGTATAATTGATGTGTGGAAAGGGTTCAGTGAGTAAGTATAATTATTCAATGATATGTGATAGTATTGTTCAAATGGAATTGTTTCAAATTTGCTTTGAGATGTTCATATGACTTACTAAGCTATTCGTAACTTACCACCTTTCTTTTCCTTTCTTTCTAGACTATCAAGCTAGTTAGATTGGGATCGAGACGTCGGAGTTATGCTACACACTATCAAGGTTCTTTTGGTATATTTTATGTTTTAAGTGTAAGCTTATGGCATGTATAGAATATCAATGGTTATAAATGGTCATTTTGTAAGCTTTTAAGCAATATTGTTCAAATGTGGTATTTTGTAAGTAAATGCTTTTAAATGAAGTCATTTTGATAAATTGATCTTTGAAATGATCTATATTGTTTTTGGTTGTGTTTCAGGGAGGTTAAGGCTTGGTAAATAGCCTGACACGGCCTGCATGTTAAGGCACACAGGCGTGTGTCATGGCCGTGTGGGATTTGGAAGAATGCTCCATGGGTGAAGGGCACGGATGTGCCTAGGCCGTGGGCGACACAAGGCCAGACCCTACGAGCATGTTCTTATACTGTGGCTCCCCTGCACCTTGATTTAAATTTTTATGTATCACACGGGTAGGAGACACGACCGTGTGTCTCAACCGTGTGATACACACGGCTGTGTGCGGTGGTCGTGGTTGAATAGACAGTTTCGTCCATGTTTATCGAGCATGGGCGTGTGAGGACCACACGGTTTAACAACACGGCCGTGCCGAGTGTCACACGGGTGTGTGACTGTGTTTCAAAAGTGAAAAATTTTCTGAGTGTCTGATTTGATAGGATTTGAATCCTAATCATTTGGAATGACTATATCATGCTCTGAAAACCCTCAATAAAGGAAATTTCTTAATTGAATTGTATGTGATTCTGTAACTGTTATTCCGAATCCGATAATACCTCGTGCTCGATTCTGACGACGGTCTAGGGTAAGGGGTGTTACAAATTGAACATAACCTTTGATGCAATTTGGCTCGAGTTGATCGAGATGGGATTGCTTGTTTACCCAATCATCGTTGAGAAGATGTTCGATCTTGGAAAAATAGAGAACTAAGAGTTGGGAGCGGAAGAAGTAAAGAATGGGTTCAAAGAATGCTTAGGTTTGAGAAAGAAGTGGGTCTCGATTTAGGAGAGAAAGGCTAGGTTTTAGATAGATGTGGTTCGGTTTAGTAAGGATAGAAAGATAGGTTTAGGTTATAGGTAAGTTCGGTTCAAGAAAGAAAAGAAGGTTAGGTTTAGAATTGGTATGAAGTTTCGGTTTAGGTAAGAATTGATGTTTGGTTTAGATGTTCGGTTATAGAAATAAATTGGATAGAAAGAATAGAAATGTAGCAGAGATTTCAGTTATATTATGAAAAGTTTCAGTTTAGCAATGAAAAGAAATTTATGTGGTCGATGGAAATAGGAGCTTAGATGTCAGGAAAGATTCGATACTATATTGAGTATTGCCCTGAATCCTATATTGCCTAAGATGGTTGGTGGAATCATTGGATAGGTGAACCCCACATCGGGTTAAGGTGATAAGTTCAAAAAATAAGAACGCTTGATGCCACTAGCATAGGCTAGATAAGTTGCATGAAACTCACAAAAGGTATGAGAGAAACAACCTCACACAAATGAACAAAGTTCATAAAATAAAATTGGCAAAAGTTTTTTTACAAATGAAATTTGACAACTATTTATAGCCTAAGGATAGGCCAACCAAACAGACTATTTCATGAGCTTAAAAATTAAGTAATGTAATTATTAAAGAGTAGAATAATCTAGAATAAAGACTCTTCAAAGTTATGTCCATGTTCGGCCGAATGAGGTAGCTTCATGACTAAGAGTAATTCTCCTTGAATGATGATGAATGAATGGCTTAAATTGAGCTTGGACTAGATTCGACCATGGACTTTTATGAAGCAATAAATTGATGTTGTTTGGCCAATAGCTGTGAGCTTTAATGTATCTTCATGAATGGTCAAAATGGTGTGAACGCCAGCCATGAAGAGTCCTTAGTGTGTGAACATCAATGTGAATGCCTTGATAGATGCATGGAAGAGTAAATGAACTCTCAAATTCGTTGCCCCAAGCTAATGCATGAATAAGTTGGTTCAGTGTGCATGATTAATGAACTTGATCATGTATGAATCTTTGTAAGCCTTGAACCTAGTCGTGCATGAACTCTATTTAAATGTACTCCATACATTCGGCTGTACCTACAAGAGAAAAGAGCACATTAATTCTTTCATAATTTCGGCTGGACACATTTAATACATAAACTAGATAGCTTAAAAACATATAAACTAAATTAAACACTTTTAAAACAAAACTAGCTAGTAGCATTAATTCGGCTAGCTCAAACTTTAATGAAAACATTAAATGAACTAATGTGAGCTAAGGGTTTTAGCTATGAACTGTAATGAGCTAAATTAAAAGTAATTAAGAATGAGTTTATTTAAAGAAACATTAAATTAGCTAAAACTAAGCTCAGTTTAGCTCAAGTGAGCTGAAACGAGCTCAATTAAGCTACTTTGAGTTGGAATGAGCTGATTGAACTATGATTGAACTGAAATCAAATTGTAACAAATTGCACGGAGCTTCAGTTGAGTTGTTCTGAGCTACTCAAAGATTGGGGAGTTTGTTTTCTTCCACAACTCTCAAGGTAAAAGCTAATACAGCTTGCTGGAACTACTTAGCTCGAGTTCGAGTCATGGGATCTTTTGCACATTCGTTTGGACTTAGAATTGAGCTTGGAGGACAGCTGGACCTGCTTGTATCATCCCCCTTCTTTAAAGTGACTTGTCCTCAAGTCAAGTCACTGGCCTATGGAAGGATTCATCCTCAGAAAGATGGTGTTCCACTCAACCTGAACGAAAGTATTCACTTGACATGAGAGTAGGTTATCACGGTTAGAAAACAAAAATCGAATAGAAAAACACAATGAATTTATTTTCATCTCTTTGAGTTCGAAACAAAATAAAGCAAAATTACCAACTAAACAGAACATGATTTTATCAAACGGACTTCCAAAGTATGACAACAGATATGATCGAATACTCATACTCAAATCAGTCCAAGAATGACTTAACCACGAACTCAATTGTTCAAAAATTAAACTGGACATATTATTAATCAATTTCAATTTACCATCACAAATAACATGATAAATCAAAAGAGGGCAACCAAAACCAACAAATGAATGACTTTTAAGGTTCAAATTAGGGATAAAATTTTCACAGAACTTTAAACGAAATGAACTTTCCATTTCTTCAACAAAATCACCATCAACATCATCAGTTTCATCTTGTTTTGAACAAAACAAGGATACCTTGGACTTGCCTTGATTGCCGTTGTAAAGGAATGATGATTTTTCAACTTTACCTTGTGTAAGCAGAATGAATCTTCTCTCTTGGGCAAGGTAATGTAATCAGAATTTCGAATTTGGGCAAACCTGAAAAGATGATTAATCTGGAAAGTATGGGTTAATCAAAAGATTTCTCTTGTTTTCACTCCCTTTCTTTTGATTTTTTTTTTCTTTCCTCTCTTGTATTTTTTTCTCACTCGTATTTTGTTTATCTTTTAATTTTTCCATTTTTTTTCTTTTTCATTTTGAGGGTTTTCATGGACATTCATTTGCTCCAAAGATTGTCTCAAACATCGTTGATCCTCCTCGACTTGTTGCGATGACAAATGCACTAATGTGATGTTGCAGCCTTTGTGTTTAAAAATGTATTAATTCGTGAAACTATCATGTTTGACTCGACGGTCAAATTGCCACTGTCTTCTGAGTAGAAGATGACCCGCGTACATAGGGATGACATCGCAAAGAACTTTATCGTGATACTTCTTGATGGAGAAAGGCACAAGAACTTGCTTGGAGACTTTAAGTTCATCTTCTTCGTTCAGCCATTGAAGTTGATATAGCCTTGGATGTTTGGTAGTCAGCAGGGCTAATTTGTCCACCATGAGAATACTGGCAATGTTAGTGCAACTCCCACCATCCACAACGAGGCTACAAATTTTAATGTGAACAAGGAAGCGAGTATGGAAAAGGTTCTCTCGCTGGGGCTCGTTGAACGAACTTTGCGTGCTAAGGCTCCATTTGACGACCAACAGTTCACCGTCTACGGCATACTTCAATTCATCATTTTCTTCTTTTGATTCTTCGACTTCATTGTCATTTTCCTCTTTTTCCTCCTCTGATTCAATTTCACCATTAGGTCGCAATACCATAACATTACGATTGGGTCATTGGCTAGCAATATGGCCGTGACTGAGACATTTGAAACACTTAATGTCTCGTGAATAGTTTTGAGGAGTGTCTATGGCTTTGCCTTTACTTGATTCGACCGTAGACTTGGTGTTTTTCACTAGAGCGGCCACTTCTTTGGATTGGCTCAACAAAGGAAACTTGCCCGGACCTTGGCTCCATTTAGGTGTAGTGGACGCTGAATAGAGACGGACAGAACCTTTTTTCTTGAGTTGGCATTCAACCTTGACCGCCATGTGTACCATGTCAACTATTTCTACATAGTGGTGTAACTCCACAATGTTGGCGATCTCCCAATTGAGGCTAGCAAAGAAACGAGCCATGGTTGCCTTACGATCTTCTTGAATGTCGACGCGGATCATGGCAATTTCCACTTCCTTGTAATAGTCCTCCACACTTTTCGAACCTTGTGTTAGGCTTTGGAGCTTTTGGTAGAGCTCCCAATGATAATGTGTCAGAATGAATCTTCGTGCATGACTGCCTTTATTTCGGCCCATGTGCCAATACGACGCTCTCTGTTCCGCCTTCCGCTTGTGGTAAGCTGGTCCCGCCAAACCATCGATAATCAGAGAATTCAATGGTAGTTAGCTTTACCTTCTTCGCCTCAAAATAGTTATGACACTAAAAAATGAGGTCAATCTTTTTCTCCCACTCGAGGTAGGCTTCGGGACCTAAACGACCTCAGAACAGAGGGATGGGCAACTTGAAACTCTTAAGGTTGTCCTCATACCACTCTCGGTCTCGTGGGCCGCGGTTCCGATGGGCTCGCCTTCGGTCACTAGCATTAAAACCTTGGTCGCTTTCATCTTCACTAGGCTCAAACAGTTTGACATTTTGATCCCTTCTTCGGTTGCGGTTACGGGGAGGATTTAGAGGGTCCTCTCACGTTGGCCTCCTACTTCCACTTGATCAAGCTGATCTTGAATTGGCTAGTTTCCTATCGACAAGTCGTTCAACTTCTCGTAACAATGCTTGCAAGTTTAGATCAGACACATTGCGTGTAGGTTGTCTTTCGGCCATATTCCTCTCGGGACTTCAAGACATAGAATTTTAATAAGAATCCTTATTACAAAATCTCACTCTACACTCAGAGAGAAAATTAAAGTTTTACTCACTTTTATGGCTTTTCGTCTCGATATTAGTCTCACACACTCTTGCCTTTTACCTCTTGTATTTCTCTTGTAACCTCGTGCTTTTTTTCTTTAGACTCACCTAGGTGCTTAGGGGTCGGCTTCAAAGTGGTTACAAGGGTAAACGTTAGGTAAAGAGGGTAGGCTGAAAGAAAGATTTTTTAGACTTAAGTGTGGCGTTTTGTAACGCCCTAAAAATCCTGAGTTTTAATCCTGTGTAGAGTGGCATTAAATGCATGTTTGATTTATTGGCTAAATGATTTTGGTGTGTTAGGGGGTTCTAGGAAGTCCTGTGTTCAAGCCTGGGCATAGAGAAAATTTTTATTTTCTTTAGCATTAGTGGAACTCTGACTTCAAGTACTAAGCCTTTTAAATAATTGTGGTTAAGAAATAGCACAAAAGAGCTGGTGGTATAGTGGCAAAGTGGCACCACATGTGAAGCAGGGAGGTGGCATCATAGGGGTGGCAGGGAGGTCCAGGGCTCGAAGGTGGGCAGGGTATACTGAGGGGTATTTATTTTGCATCATTGGGCAGCCAGTGGTTGACTTGGAATTGAACTCTAGAGGAGAGAGTTTGAATAGGTCAAGTGAGAAAGTTTAAGAGGGGATCATAGAGCAAATCATGGAGAAAAGTAAGGGGATTGGGTTGTGGGGAGTTGGAGTCAAAATGGGACTTTAAAGGAGCATAGAATTGGCTTTGAAGGGGGTTTAGGAGAAGTGTTGATTTCTTTTTTGTTATTTTCGTCATTTGGGGAGTTTTGTTTTTGGTATAGCCGAATTTTGCTAAAGGAAGATCTACATGTTGCTTTCGATTTCTAAGTACTGTTGGGTTGTTTTTCTTTGCCTTTTGCCAAAACTAAGTCTTACCTTCTTTCTTCTCAAAATAATTGCCATTGTGCCGGTTCTTCCTTTCTTCTCCCCTTTTCGATACTTTTCCATTTCTTTTTGTTCTAGCCAAATATATCTCCCCCTTGATCGAACCAATTCTTGTTCTCTACATTCACCTTCCTCCTTTGTTCTTATTTCTCTAAAGCTGAATGCCCATTCTTCTTTCTTCCCTTTGCTTGTCATCCCTTCGTGGACATAGCCGATTCCCTATTAGTGACTGAATATTCAAGCCAATTCTATCTCTTTCCCTTTTCTTTGTGTAGCCGAATAGGCCTTTCTTTCCTTTGGATCTTTAGTCACTTGAGGTCAACCTCTGACCTTCTTTTCTTCTTCTCAATGGTGGTGGCCGAATATTCTTCTCTAGATCATTCATAAGCCAAATCTCTCCTTTAGGCAATCTTGTTCGTAGGGTCAAAGATCAAATCTCGGAAGAGTACTTATCTTTCTTTCCTTTTGGCATTGTTGGTAATAACCGAATGGCTCATGTAATCTCTTTCTAATCGCCAACTCTGTCTTTTAAAGGGGGTTTTCAGGGGATGCAATCGTGGTAAATCTATGTATCATTTTATCGACTGATCAAAGGTAAGCGGATTTAGGGTTGTGGTCTTGGCCGATCATCTCCTTTCTCTTGGGGAATGTATTTTATCTTTGTTAGTGTAGCATACAAGTGACCTTGTTTTAGGCTGTGATGACTGATGATTTATGCTTATGATTCAGATAAATCGCAAGGAAGTGAGATTGATTCATAATCAATCGACTTAGTAGGTATAAGCCGATTCGATCAAGGTAAGTGTTGGATTTGGATACAGTTTTTGTATTAGAAAGACATCTTAGATATTATGGAATGGCTAATCAAGTGCCTGGATCGAATATAGGTTCTCCGTTAGAGGGCTACTGCGTTTCTCTCCATCAGGTGTGTACACACACCACTATAACTCTAGATCGACAAAGGCCGAAATCCAGTAAAGTAAAAATACCGAAAGTTTGGCCACGGTAACCACGTGAGTGTGCGAACGCTCGTGTGGTAAGACCGATACGACGATAGAGGCCCCATGAGCAATCTCATGGACTTGGGCCGCTTTTTGGCCAAATGGGCCAAAATGGGCCAAAATGGGCCATCTAGGCCCGATAGGCCTGTGGGCCATACATGACCGAACTTTATGGATGAATTGGAAATAGCAAGTCAGTCATGTTGTCCATATGGCTAAGGGTAGATTTGGGCACCGTAGGTTACATGAGAGTGTGGGCCCCACTTGGGCCACATATTGGGCTTTGGGCCCTAGTATGTTATTGATTGCTAAGAGTGACATAAGTCGCGCTAAATGACTATGGGCTTAGTAATGGGCCGATTTGTGTACTTAGGCTCATAGTGACTAATGACCGTTATGCCTCTAAAGGGAAAATTTATTAAAATACCCCTACGTGATATATGATGGTTTTTGTATGCCATATATGATATGTTGCATTCATGTGATATTATGCTGCATGGGGGATGGGGTTATGGATTAGAGGAAGTATATGACATGTTAGGGTCGCATGGTCGCTTGACGACTGTGGATCCACCGATGGCTTTTAAGCCTACTCTGTGATTGACACCTCTACTGTAATATTAAGTAGTGCCACAACTGGTGCTACAGTGGGACTGCTGGGATGGGTGGGTCGATTAAATCCCCATAGGAGTGTAGGGTTGGAAGGGATACGGAGTGCAGGGTGGATAGGATATTTGTGCATTACATATATTATTATTGATTGTGATATGGACTCAGGCCCAACTAAGGCTATTATAGTCTAAGGCCCAAATGCCACCGTTATTGCAATGGGTTAGGCCCAAATTGATTGATGCATGTTATATAATCGACGAGGGTTGTACGCACTGAGTTTTTAAAAACTCACTCCCTCACTTTTTAATTTTTCAAGTGATCCTCAGTAGGCGATTCGACGTATGAGAGGATTCGGAGGTGGCCACACTATGAGCAGTTTTATATTTCGTATTTACTTTAACATTTGCTTTCTTTATGGGTTATTGTTGTAATAAGGCCTTTTCCTCCGGTTTGATTTGGTTTCTGGTTTTATTTACGTTGGTTGCTTAATTTCTAAAGTTAAGACTTATTTTTCCAAAAAGAAATTAACATTTTTTTAACCAAACGTAAAAGCATGAACGTTTTTCAAAGAAAAAGGTTCCACTAAGATGGAAATATGGGAAAATAATAATAATGAAGATAAAAACTGAGGTTTCTGAATAGCAACTCAAGGTTTGATAAATCTTACAATTAAATGCTTTCTATGTTTTCCATCATCAACAAACTGCACAACTCACGCTTTAATGTGACACCGCCAGATTCGGCCATGATGTTTGGGCCGGGTTTGGGGTGTTACATTTAGTGGTATCAGAGCCAAGTTACAAAACTCGGGCTATAAAATGGGCCTTAATTTTTAGATTTTAGAATTTGTTTACAAGTGAATCAAAATATTTTAAAGGATTTTTATTGTGTGGCACACGAAGTCTCCGACGACGAGCCAGGTAAGTTCCTTGATACTGAAATTACTTTAAACTGTTATACTGTAGTTAGTTACTGGGCCTATTTTGGATGATAGACTATACTGAGACTCTTTAGTTAGAGTAAGACTAAAACTTTAGGAAGGTAAAACTATAGTGGACTTACCATTGCGGAAACAACTCTTAAATCCTACTTTCATAAGACATTAGCTTAATTATTGAAACTATGAAATTAATTTCATAAAATTTCTAATTTAGATAATACGCGATGCGATTATGAGCACTAGAAGAGGTGCAAAAGGCAGCGACAGAGGCCGTGGAAGCACTAGGCTGGGTCTTTGGCATCAGGCTATATGCCCAATATTGAAGCAAGAGAGGCTCCGGCTTCACTGGTTACTGAGGCAGGGTCATTTGATCAGGCAGCTGGGGATGGCGCCTTGTTCCAAGCAATGCTGAGGATTCTGGAAAGGGTCGCTGGGCCTAACAATGGCATTGGAAGCCGTGGGTCGATTTCGTAGTGACTTTGGTCAAGTGGAGATGAGATTTTCAAGGGAGTCACGGGAGTGGGCCCTAATGAGGCCGAATATTGGTTAGAGGCCACTGAAAGGATAATGGATGACTTGGATTACATGTCTGAGCAAAAGCTGAAGGGTGCGGTATCGTTGCTGCGAGAGGAAGCCTACCAGTGGTGGCTTACAGTGAAAGAGAGCACTCAGCTTGACCGGATCACTTGGGAGTGTAGAATCGCCCGGTGCCTCCAAGGCGCAGCGGAAAATTAGAATAATAAATTTTACCGGCGATCCATACCATGGATCCATGTGTAAGGAACGAATCGGGGTGATAAAGGTTTCGAAATTACCGAAACTTCAATATGAGTAGACAGCGACGCCAAGGCAACGGGAATCCTGAAGCACTATCGAACCAAGCCGCAACCTTTAACGATGTCGGCCTCTACGTAGTCCACCCAATTGACAATGAACGGAAATCTCTCAGAAACTATTTTCAGAGAGTATCACTTTTGACGGCTGCTAGGCCTCACTTTTATGGTTTCGGGATTGCCTATGTATATCCCCTTTAGGGTTTTTACCCTTGCCATATTTAAAACTTTGTGTTAATTGGTATATATTCATAATGAATATTTATTACCATAAATAATCCGAATCATAATAATCGTTATTAAATAAATATAATAACGTTTAACCGAAAATTATAATTACGTTAATTATAATAAAGATTTCGGTAAACTATATTTATTTAAATTTATATATATGAACCAAAATCATATATTAGAAAATTATGTTCTTGATTATGTGTACAACATCCTTGTACATATAGTATGTTCAATAATTTGATTGCCGAATTTAATTAATTCTATAATTAATTTAATTCATGCGACAACCAGACACAATACCAACTATGTTTTACTCCGTTCATTTCAATTAAAAGGTGTGACCCTATAGGTTCTTGTAACATTAGCAGTAATATTAGAACTATTCTAATATTACAAACAATGAGTGGCATCTAGCAATGCATCATTGCTACCTAAGTTACAAGAAGTCATGATTCGACATAACCTTTTGTGATTAACTTTTCATGCATTAATCCTTAAGTCCAATATCTTTAGAATAGACACAAGTCATGGAATAGTCACACTTGCATAGTCCATCCTATGTTTCTTGATACCTTGAGTAGACTATGATATACAAATAAGTATGACATCTCATATCAACTTATTTGAGCATGGCCATGCATTTCTAGTCTCACTCAATCAAGTGGCCTGAGATATTACTCCTATTATGTAGGAGGGACTTATCCTATATTGATCAACCATATCCCTCTACATAGATTGTGGTATATCCAACATTAGTCTTAATAGAACAACCAATTACAGTGTTCGTTTGACTATATCAAAATATACAACTCACGATGTTGGAATGATGATGATCTCAAGTATGAGGATCATATACATATTAATCACTATGAGTAATATTGTGACAATTACATAATAATCCAAGAAACATACTCATAGCGGGTCGGTCCAATATGTTGTTCTCTAACACACACATTCATGCATTGATTCTGATACTCGATATCAATGACAACTCTTTATCATCAATCAACTACATGTTAGTCTCAATGCATTATTATTGTCCTAGCCAACAATAATACTTGACTAAGGATCTTTTAAGAATAATCATATTATTCTTAGGACATTATTATAAAACAGTTTATTTATGCACACAGAAATGAAACTGAAATAATAATGGCAAAGCCTTATATTAATAAACATGATAAATCAAGTATGTTGTTACAACCATCTCGTGATTGATCTTTGGGCATACTCTTACAATCTCCCACTAGCACTAAGACCAATCACTCATATATCTAATACCAAGTGACTTAGTGTGACGATCATGCTTCTGCTGTGTCAGAGGCTTGGTCAGGGGATCAGCAATATTATCATCTGTAGGTACTCTGCATATCTCTACATCTCCTCTATCGATAATCTCTCGAATAAGATGGTAGCGCCTTAGTATATGTTTGGATCGCTGGTGAGATCTGGGTTCTTTAGCTTGTGCGATGGCTCCATTGTTATCACATCGGAGTTCTATAGCATCTGATATGCTAGGCACAACCCCTAGTTCAGTAATGAACTTTTTGATCCAAACTGCTTCTTTTGCTGCCTCACTAGCTGCAATATACTCGGCCTCTGTTGTAGAATCGGCTACTGTACTTTGCTTTGAACTTTTCCAGCTCACAGCACCACCGTTAAGGCAAAACACAAAACCTGATTGTGATCGAGAATCATCCTTGTCGGTTTGGAAGCTAGCATCAGTGTAACCTTTTACACTTAATTCTTCCTCACCTCCGTATATTAGGAACGTATCCTTAGTTCTTCTTAAGTACTTAAGGATATTCTTGACTGTGATCCAGTGACTTTCACCGGGATCTACTTGGTACCTGCTCGTCATACTTAAGGCATATGAGACATCTGGACGGGTACATAACATGGCATACATGATAGATCCAATAGCAGAAGCATATGGAATTTTACTCATGCGTTCTCTTTCTTGTGGAGTTGAAGGACACATTTCCTTCGAGAGTGAAATACCATGTCTCATAGGTAGGAATCCTCTTTTAGATTCTTCCATATTGAACCTTTTCAATACTTTGTCTATGTATGTACTTTGGCTTAGACCTAGTAGTCGTCTCGATCTATCTCTATAGATCTTGACTCCTAAGATGTAAGTGGCTTCGCCCAAGTCCTTCATAGAAAAACAACTTCCTAACCAAGTCTTAATAGACTGTAAGGTAGGTATGTCATTTCCCATGATTAGTATGTCATCCACATATAGTACCAAGAATGTGATTATACTCCCACTAACTTTCTTGTAAACACATGGCTCATCTTCATTTTTAATAAAACCAAACTCTTTGATTGCATCATTAAAACGAAGATTCCAACTTCGAGAAGCTTGCTTTAATCCATAAATGGATCTTTGTAACTTACATATCTTTCTAGCATCCTTTGGATTGACAAAACCTTCAGGTTGTGTCATGTACACATCCTCTTCAAGGTTCCCGTTAAGGAAAGCTGTTTTGACATCCATTTGCCAGATTTCATAATCATGAAATGCAGCTATAGCAAGCAAGATCCTGATGGATTTAAACATAGCTACAGGAGAAAAAGTTTCATCATAGTCCACACCATGAATTTGGCGAAAACCTTTAGCGACTAAACGCCCCTTGTATGTTTGTACATTACCATCCATGTCAGTTTTCTTTTTGAAAACCCACTTGCACCCTATAGGTTTTACTCCTTCGGGTGGGTCAACCAAAGTCCATACTTGATTTTCATGCATGGAATCCATCTCAGATCTCATAGCCTCCAGCCATTTCTCAGAGTCTAGGCTCGCCACCGCTTCTTGATAAGTCCTAGGCTCATCTTGATCTAAAAGAAGAATGTCACCATGCATTGTAATGAGAAATCCATATCTCTCAGGTGCACGGCGTTCTCTTAAAGATCTACGTGGTGGTTGTGTTTCTACAGCAGTTACTTGTTCCTCAATTTCTTGTGGAATTTGCTGTTGTTCTATCTCTAGTTCGGTGGTATCTTGTGATTCTCGAATTTCTTCAAGTTCAATCTTTCTCCCACTTCCTTTTCTAGAAATAAATTCTCTTTCTAGGAAGACACCAGTCCGAGCAACAAACACTTTGTTCTCAGTGGGATTAAAGAAATAATATCCTTTGGTTTCTTTTGGATACCCCACAAAATTACACCTTTCAGATTTGGGTTCAAGCTTAGTAGACGTCTGACGTTTAACATAAGCTTCACAACCCCAAATTTTCATAAAAGACATACTGGGACGTTTCCCAGTCCACATCTCATATGGCGTCTTTTGAACCGATTTAGATGGAACACGATTTAGTGTGAAAGCAGCTGTTTCAAGTGCATGTCCCCAAAAGGAAGTCGGTAGATCAGCATGACTCATCATGGACCGAACCATGTCTAACAGAGTTCGATTTCTTCTCTCAGAAACTCCATTCCATTGAGGAGTACCAGGAGGAGTGAGTTGTGAGACAATCCCACATTCCTTCAAAAAATCATCAAACTGTAGGCTCAAATACTCTCCACCTCGATCAGATCGAAGTGTCTTGATAGTTTTGCCTAGTTGATTTTGTACTTCATTTTTGAATTCCTTGAACTTTTCAAGGGCATCAGACTTATGGCGCATGAGATAAATATATCCATATCTACTGAAATCATCAGTGAAAGTAATGAAGTAGTGAAATCCACCTCTGGCCTGTGTATTTATTGGTCCACATACATCTGAATGTATTAAGCCCAATAAATCATTAGCTCGTTCACTTTTACCAGTAAAAGGAGATTTAGTCATTTTTCCTAATAAGCAAGATTCACATACTTCAAATTGTTCGAAAACAAATGAATCCAAGAAACCATCTTTATGGAGTTTGGATATACGTTTCTCACTTATGTGGCCCAAACGACAATGCCAAAGGTAAGTTTGATTTGAGTCATTTATTTTAGATCTTTTAGTATTTATGTTGTAAATGGGATTCATTTGATCTAAAATATAGAGGCCATTAATCAATTGTGCCGAACCATAAAAAACATTATTGAGATAAAAGGAACAACAATTATTCTTAATTATTATCTCAAAGCCAATTTTGTCTAAACAAGAAATTGAAATAATGTTTTTAGTCAAACTAGGCACAAAATAACAATCCTCTAAAATTAAACCAAGTCCACTAGGCAAAGATAAAGTATATGTTCCTACAGCTAATGCAGCAACTCTTGCTCCATTTCCAACTCGCAGGTCCACATCTCCTCTAGCCAAAGTCCTACTCCTTTGTAGTCCCTGTACAGAAGTACAAATATGAGAACCACAACCAGTATCTAATACCCAAGAAGTAGTAGTTGATAAATTAATATCAATAACATAAATACCTGAAGCAGACGTTCCGCTTGCTTTGGCTTTCTTGATTTCCTCAAGATAGACAGAGCAGTTCCGCTTCCAATGTCCAGTCACACCACAATGAAAACAGTTTCCTTCCTTAGATACCCCACCTTTAGGTTTCAGTGCAGCCTTTCCCTTTCCAAGATTGGGCTTACCTTTGCCCTTGGGCTTTGTCGGGACTTTGGCCTTTCCCTTGCCCTTATTGTTACGGACCATCAGTACGGGCTTGGGTCCAACCTTTTTCATGTTGCCTTCAGCAGTTCGTAACATACTGAGCAGTTGTGGTAGAGTCTTGTCAATTTCATTCATATTGAAATTGAGAACAAACTGGCTGTAGCTATCCGGCAACGATTGCAGAATAACATCAGTGGCCAACTCTTGGCCCAATGGAAACCCAAGTTTAGACAAGCTTTCAATATAACCAATCATCTTAAGGACATGAGGTCCTACTGGGCTTCCTTCAGCCAGCTTACATTGGAACAAGGCCTTAGAGATATCGAACCTCTCTTGCCTTGCTTGCCCTTGATATAGTTCTTTCAAGTGCTCGATCATATCATAAGCAACCATATCCTCATGTTGTTTTTGAAGATCAGGATTCATAGTGGCAAGCATAAGACATCCGACGTCTACCATATCATCGAGATGCTTCTTATAAGCATCTTTTTCAGCCCTCGAGGCATTAGCAGGTGGTTCATCAGGAAGTGATTTTTCAATGACATATAACTTCCGTTCTTGTTTGAGGACAATCCTCAAGTTACGGAACCAGTCAAGAAAGTTCAAACCATTCAATTTGTCCTTCTCAAGGACCGATCGCAATGAGAGTGTATTAGTGTTTGCAGCCATAATATATCTACAACAATAAAATATGCGTGTGAATAGATTTACCAAGTTTATATTAATCATTAAAAGGACTTTATTAGATGATGTTTCCCACTATTTCAAAATTAATAACCCTCATATATTAATTTCGGAAAGACTTTCTTCAAAGAATTTCTAGTGGGTCAAGGATCCATATTTCACCTTCTCTTAAGTCAGCTTTGGCTTTACTCTCAAGATTATGGTTTATTTAGGTAAGCAACACTTGCTAATTACATCATATGTAACTCCTACAATTTGGTGAACAACTCTTGTTCTAATCATCTTATGATATATCCAAATTACTTGCCTCTAGATTTCTAATCCTATTAGAGTAACCTAGTTAAGTCATTAACCAATTTTTAACCAGCGAATATCACTTGTTTATTCTTCGCGTTTAACCAAGATAAATACTAGTACTTCGCTTTGGCAAAACCTACATAGTATTGATCGAGGCTTTAACGAGGGCATAAATTGGAAGGCCTATATTGACTTAATATTTTAATTGAGGGATTTTATTAAAATGTTACATCTCACCAATTATGGTCTACTTTAGTCCATTTAATCTTTTAATTGATCTCATCAATTAGTGGGGTTTATTATTATTACCAAATTTGCATGCTTTAGACATCCATAGCATCTCATACATGAATAAGTAAAGCAATAAATAAATGCAATAGTTATAGCCCATAAACTATGGTGGTTCAACCCAAGCCAATGGGAGAACTAATAGGGAACCTAAAGGTGTAAGCCGTTTCATACGCTGTCGATCCACACTTGTCAGCCAATCTTCCTTCTCGTCTTGTCCATAGCAATTTTTACAAATTACAAAATTCAGAAACTCGTTTTACATACGAGGGAGTAAGATGAGAAGAGAAATACAAAAGAATAGTAGTAAGGCACGACACGCAGGCCGTATTTATAAAATTACAACCTTTTATCAAATGGGTCAACGGGCTATAACTATGCATTTCAAACACCGTGCATTTCAAAAATAACATGTACCATTCAACGTTTTGTTAAGTGACATATTAAAATATCCTTTCAATCCTTTTATGGCCCATTAAGTTTTATTTATTAAAAAAAAACATACTGGAAGATGATGGGGATCAAAAGGCGGTGACAGGGAGCGGGCCGAAGGCCCGCGACCGGAACCGCCTGATCCCCATCCCCGGGGGTGCGGGGGCGGAGCCCCCGCGGTATGGACCAGGGGTGCGGGGCAGAGCCCCGCGGTACGAACCGCATGCCCCAGTCAAATGAAACCTCACGATTTGATAACTTTTATCAACAGAATCGTGTTTTCAGGATTTTAATCCTTCAGGTTTCATATCGGAACAACTCTTGTTCCACTGGCCAGTAAACTCTTACTGGAAATTGAAAAATCACCGCTACATCATAACAAACTTGTTAATGTTTACAGTAATAACATAAAACTGAATAGGCCATAATACCATGATTAACATTTAATCACTTATCGAAAGGAACAATTATCAGATTTCGCTTAAACGATTTAAACAGGGAAAGCAAAATAAAATTAAAACATGTATCTCATACAATTGCATCACCCAAGTATTTAAAACCCGAGTTCGTATCACACAAGTGGCTCTGATACCACTGTTGGATCGCCCGGTGCCTCCAAGGCGCAGCGGAAAATTAGAATAATAAATTTTACCGGCGATCCATACCATGGATCCATGTGTAAGGAACGAATCGGGGTGATAAAGGTTTCGAAATTACCGAAACTTCAATCTGAGTAGACAGCGACGCCAAGGCAACGGGAATCCTGAAGCACTATCGAACCAAGCCGCAACCTTTAACGATGTCGGCCTCTACGTAGTCCACCCAATTGACAATGAACGGAAATCTCTCAGAAACTATTTTCAGAGAGTATATCTTTTGACGGCTGCTAGGCCTCACTTTTATGGTTTCGGGATTGCCTATGTATATCCCCTTTAGGGTTTTTACCCTTGCCATATTTAAAACTTTGTGTTAATTGGTATATATTCATAATGAATATTTATTACCATAAATAATCCGAATCATAATAATCGTTATTAAATAAATATAATAACGTTTAACCGAAAATTATAATTACGTTAATTATAATAAAGATTTCGGTAAACTATATTTATTTAAATTTATATATACATGAACCAAAATCATATATTAGAAAATTATGTTCTTGATTATGTGTACAACATCCTTGTACATATAGTATGTTCAATAATTTGATTGCCGAATTTAATTAATTCTATAATTAATTTAATTCATGCGACAACCAGACACAATACCAACTATGTTTTACTCCGTTCATTTCAATTAAAAGGTGTGACCCTATAGGTTCTTGTAACATTAGCAGTAATATTAGAACTATTCTAATATTACAAACAATGAGTGGCATCTAGCAATGCATCATTGCTACCTAAGTTACAAGAAGTCATGATTCGACATAACCTTTTGTGATTAACTTTTCATGCATTAATCCTTAAGTCCAATATCTTTAGAATAGACACAAGTCATGGAATAGTCACACTTGCATAGTCCATCCTATGTTTCTTGATACCTTGAGTAGACTATGATATACAAATAAGTATGACATCTCATATCAACTTATTTGAGCATGGCCATGCATTTCTAGTCTCACTCAATCAAGTGGCCTGAGATATTACTCCTATTATGTAGGAGGGACTTATCCTATATTGATCAACCATATCCCTCTACATAGATTGTGGTATATCCAACATTAGTCTTAATAGAACAACCAATTACAGTGTTCGTTTGACTATATCAAAATATACAACTCACGATGTTGGAATGATGATGATCTCAAGTATGAGGATCATATACATATTAATCACTATGAGTAATATTGTGACAATTACATAATAATCCAAGAAACATACTCATAGCGGGTCGGTCCAATATGTTGTTCTCTAACACACACATTCATGCATTGATTCTGATACTCGATATCAATGACAACTCTTTATCATCAATCAACTACATGTTAGTCTCAATGCATTATTATTGTCCTAGCCAACAATAATACTTGACTAAGGATCTTTTAAGAATAATCATATTATTCTTAGGACATTATTATAAAACAGTTTATTTATGCACACAGAAATGAAACTGAAATAATAATGGCAAAGCCTTATATTAATAAACATGATAAATCAAGTATGTTGTTACAACCATCTCGTGATTGATCTTTGGGCATACTCTTACAGGGAGTTCTTCAAATCGGTATTCCAAGGGAAATACGTGGGAGCAAGTTCTGTGGATACCCGGAGAAGGGAATTCTATTTAACCCAGGGAGACAAGTCTGTGGTGGAATATGAGGCTGAGTTTTTATGGCTCAGTCGGTATGCTAAAGGGATAGTGGCAACAGATTATAAGCCCTGTGTTCGGTTCGAGGATAGCCTTAGAGATAGTCTTCGAGTACTGATAGCCCCGCAGAGGGAGCGAGATTTTGCAACATTAGTACAGAAAGAAAAAATTGATGAAGATGTAAAGCGCATTGAGCGCTTAAATCGAGAAAGAGAGAGGGGAAAAAATAAAAGAGACTTAGAGCCTTTTGGTGCTGTGTAGAGGTTTAAGAGGAGAGCCAGAGTGGATGGGCTAGTCAGAGTTGGGCCCCCTATCACTACAATTGGCTTATGCTATTTGTGGGAAAGGTCACGTGGGCGAGTGCTGGAGGAAGATGGGAGCCTGTCTGAGTTGTGGCTCCATGGAGCATCGTATTAGAGAGTGTCCCAGATGAGCAGATCAGGCGTAAGCTTTTGGTAGGGGTAACATGCAGCCATCGAGGGGTGGTTAGCAGCCGCCAATGGGCCGTGGTTAGGCCAGAGGCGGAATTGGGTTGGGTCGTGGCCGTGGACGTGAAGCACCGGGCAGAGGTACAGGACATACTGAGGCGAGGCAGCCAGCCCTGGTCTATGTTACTCGTCGCTGAGAGGATGGCGACGCCCCAAATGTGATAACAAGTACGTTCTTTATTCATGAGCTACCTTACACTGCATTGATTAACATTGGGTTGACACATTCATACATTGCATGCAATATGACTAAAACCTTGGGTGATATGCTTGAAACTATTGCAAATGAGGTTACTGTGTTGAGTCCTTTAGGCCAATCTGTGAAAGTGAATAAGTTATTTAGGGATGTACCCTTAGTAGTCCAAGGAGTTACCTTTTTAGTAGACTTGATGGAATTGCCTTTTGACGAATTCGATTTAATCTTGGGCATGGATTGGCTGGTGAAAGATCGAGCAACGTTAGATTGTACTGCAAAGCGTATGGTATTGAGAACTGTAAAGGAAGAAGAGGTGGTGGTAATTGGTGAACATCGGGATTATCTATTGAATGTAATTTCTGCGTTAAGGGCTAAGAAGTTGGTTCGTAAGTGCTGTGAAACGTATTTAGCTGACATTAGTGATATGGATTCTAAGGGTCCCACTATTTAGGATTTGAGAACGGTTAAGGAATTTCTTGATGTTTTTCCCAACGAGTTACTCGGGCTACCTCTCAATAGAGAATTTACGTTTAGAGTCGAGCTTCTACCTAGTATGGCTCTGGTGTCTATCGCCCCTTATAGGATGGCACCGAAGGAGCTGGTGGAACTTAAAGCTCAAATTCAGGAATTGCTAGACTGAGGGTTCATTCGACTAAGTGTGTCTCCGTGGGAGCAATAGTGTTATTTGTGAAGAAAAAGGATGGGTCCATGCGAATGTGCATCAACTATCGGTAGCTGAACAAGCTGACCATAAAAAATAAGT
Organism: Gossypium stocksii; assembly: GCA_020496765.1. Lineage (NCBI taxonomy): Eukaryota > Viridiplantae > Streptophyta > Magnoliopsida > Malvales > Malvaceae > Gossypium > Gossypium stocksii. The sequence continues at coordinate 66,025,616 of CM035621.1, forward strand.
ACCCTTTGCCGAGAATAGATGATCTTTTCGATCAGTTGCAAGAAGCTTCAGTTTTTTCAAAAATTGACCTTCGTTCAGGGTACCACCAACTGAGGGTTAAGGGGACGGATGTCTATAAGACTACTTTTAGGACTCCTTACAGTCACTACGAGTTCCTTGTGATGCCGTTTGGGCTAACAAACACACCTGCCGCTTTTATGGACCTCATGAATCGAGTTTTCCAACCCTATTTGGACTTGTTCGTGGTGGTATTCATAGATGATATCTTGGTGTATTCGAGAACCAAAGATTAACATGATGCACACCTACGAGTTGTGTTACAGATTTTGAGGGAGAATCAACTGTATGTCAAATTCAGCAAGTGTGAATTTTTCTTGTGAGAAGTCACGTTTTTGGGTCATGTGGTTTCAGTTGAAGGGATTAGGGTGGATCCTCAAAAAATTGAAGCAATGTTGGATTGGAAACCGCCTAATCCAGAGTTTTTTGGGTCTGATAGGATATTATAGAAGGTTTGTTGAGGGTTTTTCATTAATTGCAGCTCCCTTAACTAAGTTGTTGTGTAAATGGGTACCATTTGTGTGGACTGATAAGAAGCAAGAAAGCTTTGAGAAGCTTAAAAAGGTTTTGGCTGAGGCCCTTATTTTGATTCAGCTAGAGTCTGTGAAGGAGTCTACAGTCTACAGTGACGCATCGCACGTGGGCTTGTGCTGTGTATTGGTGCAAAAGGGTAAAGTAGTTGCATATGTGTCGCGCCAGCTTAAGACTCATGAGGCGAATTACCTAACCCATGACTTGGAGTTGGTGGTGGTATTCGCGTTAAAAATATGGAGACATTACCTTTATGGTGAGAAGTGTATAATTTACACGGATTACAAAAGTCTTAAATACCTTCTTACCCAGAAGGCGCTAAACCTTAGACAGTGCAGATGGATCGAGTTGCTGAAAGATTATAATTGCACGATCAAGTACCACCCTAGTAAAAGAAATGTGGTAGCCAACGCATTGAGTCGTAGGGCTATGTTTGACCTTAGGGCTATGTTCGCTCTCTTGAGCTTGTTTGATGATGGCAGTTTGCTAGCTGAGCTTCAAGTAAAGCCATTGTAGGTTGAGCAGATAAAAGGTAAGCAGTTGTTAGATGAGACTCTGGGTCCTCGATTCAGTCAGGTTAAGAATAGGGAAACATCAGACTTTGGGTTAAATGGTGAAGGAGTACTGTGTTTCTGTGGGAGAATTTGCGTACCGAGGGATAATGATCTAAGACAGTCTATACTGTGGGAAGCGCATAGTAGTCCCTATGCTATGCATCCCGGTGGGAACAAGATGTATCAAGACCTCCACGAGTTATATTGGTGGCCAGGACTTAAGCGCGAGGTTACCGAGTTCGTACGTAAATGTTTGACATGTCAGCAAGTGAAGGCGGAACATCAGTTACATTCAGGATTAGTTTAGCCGGTTAAGATTCCACTTTGGAAATGGGAAAGGGTAACAATGGATTTTGTTAGTGGGCTTCCCCTGACGCCTAGTAAAAAGTACTTGATATGGGTTATTATGGATCGGTTAACTAAGTCTGCCCATTTTATACAGGTTCGAACTGATTACTCATTACAAAAGCTGACTAAGTTGTATGTGGCCGAGATTGTAAGATTGCATAGGGTACCAGTCATTATAATATCCGACAGAGATCCTCGTTTCACGTCTGGATTTTGGAAGAAATTATACGAGGCACTGGGTACAAGATTGGACTTCAGTACGACATTTCACTCTCAGACAGGGAGTCAGTCGGAGAGGGTAATTCAAGTGCTGGAGGATATGTTGAGAGGCTGCATAATCGAGTTTCGAGGCAGTTGGGAAGACTATCTGCTGTTAGCCGAATTTGCGTATAACAATAGCTATTAGGCAAGAATAGGGATGGCACTATATGAAGTGCTATATGGTCATAGATGTCGGACTCCTACTTGTTGGACAGAGTTAGGTTAGCGGCGAGTTTTGGGACCAAAGTTGTTTACTGATATAGAGGATAAATTGAAACTGATTCAAGACTGGTTGAAAGAAGCTTCAAATAGGCAGAAGTCATATGCCGATCTTAAACGCTGAGAGATTGAATACTCTGTGGGAGATTTCGTGTTTCTCAAGGTCTCCCCATGGAAAAAAATACTAAGGTTTAGACGGAAGGGTAAGTTGAACCCTAGATTCATTGGGCCATACCGTGTACTCAAGCATATGGAACCAGTTGCCTATCAGCTGGAGTTACCACCAGAGTTGAATTAGATCCATGATATGTTTCATGTTTCCATGCTAAGGCATTATCGCTTGGATCTTTCACATATCGTGCCAGTCGAGGAGATCAATGTTAGGCCTGATTTAACTTTCGAGGAGGAACCGGTGCAAATATTGGGCCGTGAGGTAAAGGTGCTGAGAAGGAAATCTGTTTCGCTGGTCAAAGTGTTGTGGTGTAACCACAATGTTGAGGAGGCCATGTGGGAACCCGATGAGGTAATGTAACGATAATACCCTCATCTGTTTGAACCAGGTAAATTTCGAGGCCGAAATTTCTTTTAAGGGGGTAGAGTTGTAACGCCCCAAAAATCCTGAGTTTTAATCTTATGTAAAGTGGCATTAAATGCATGTTTGATTTATTGGCTAAGTGATTTTGGTGTGTTAGGGGGTTCTAGGAAGTCTTGGGTTCAAGCCTGGGCATAGAGAAAATTTTTAATTATTTTTAGTATTAGTGGAACTCTGATTTCAAGAACTAAGCCTTTCAAATAATAATTGTGGTTAAGAAATAGCACAAAAGAGCTGGTGGTCTAGCGGCAAAGTGGCGCCACATGTGAAGTAGGGAGGTGGCGTCATAGGGGTGGCAGGGAGGTCTAGGGTTTGAAGGTGGGCATGGTACACTGAGGGGTATTTATTTTGCATCCTTGGGCAGCCAGTGGTTTAGTTGAAATTGAACTCTGGAGGAGAGAGTTTGAATAGGTCAAGTGAGAAAATTTTGGAGGGGATCATGGAGCAAAACATGGAGAAAGCAAGGGGATTGGGTTGTGGGTAGTTGGAGCCAAAATGGGATCTTAGGGGAGCATAGAATTGACTTTGAAGGGGGTTGAGGGGAAATGTCGATTTCTTTTTTGTTATTTTCAGCATTTGGGGAGTTTTGTTTTTGGTATAGCCAAATTTTACTAACGGAAGATCTTCTTTTTGCTTTCGATTGCTAAGTACTCTTGGGTTGTTTTTCTTTGCCTTTTGCCAAAACCGACTATTACCTTCTTTCTTCTCAAAACAATTGCCATTGTGCCGATTCTTCCTTTCTTCTTCCCTTTTCGATCCCTTTCCATTTCTTTTTGTTCTAGCCGAATATATGTCCCTCTTGATCGAACCAATTCTTATTCTCTCCATTCACCTTCCTCCTTTGTTCTTATTTCTCTAAAGCCGAATGCCCATTCTTCTTTCTTCCCTCTGCTTGTCATCCCTTTGTGGTCATAGTCGATTCCCTATTAGTGGCTGAATATTCAGGCCGATTCTATCTCTTTCCCTTTTCTTTGTGTAGTCGAATAGGCCTTTCTTTCCCTTGGATCTTTTCTTCTTCTCAATGGTGGTGGCTAAATCTTCTTCTCTGGATCATTCATAAGCCGAATCTCTCCTTTAGGCAATCTTGTTTATAGGGTCGAAGATTAAATCTTGGTAAAGTACTTATCTTTCTTTCCTTTTGGCATTGTTGGTAATAACCGAATGGCTCATGTAATCCCTTTCTAATCGCCAACTCTTTCTCTAAAAGGGGGTTTTCAGGGGACGCAATCGTGGTAAATCTACGTATCATTTTATCGACTTATCAATGGTAAGCGGATTTGGGGTGTGGTGTTGGCCGATCATCTCTTTTCTCTTGGGTATGTATTTTATCTTTGTTAGTGTAGTATACGAGTGACCTTGTTTTAGGTTGTGATGACTGATGATTTACACTTATGATTCAGATAAACCGCAAGGAAGTGAGATCTATTCATAATCAATCGACTTAAGAGGTATAAGCCGATTCGATCAAGGTAAGTGTTGGATTTGGATGCAGTTTCTTTATTAGAAAGACATGTTAGATATTATGGAATGGCTAATCGAGTGCCTTAATCGAATATAGGTTCTACGCTAGAGGGCTACTGCGTTTCTCTCTATCAGGTGTGTACACACATACTATAACTCTAGATCGATAAAAGCAAAAATCCCAAAAAGCTAAAATGCCTAAAGTTTTGCAACAGTAACCACGTGAGTGCGCGAATGGTCATGTGGTAAGACTGATACGACGACAGAAGCCCCATGAGCGATCTCATGGACTTGGGCCGCTTTTTGTCCAAATGGGCCGAAATGGGCCATTTGGGCCCGATGGGCCCGTTGGCCATACACAAGCGAACTTCATGGATGAATAGGAAATAGTGAGCCGGTCATGTTGTCCACATGGCTAAAGGTAGATTTGGGCACCGTGGGTCACAGAGAGTGTGGGCCCCACTTGGGCCACATATTGGGCTTTAGGCCCTAGTATGTTATTGATTGCTAAGAGTGACATAAGTCGTGCTAAATGACTGTGGGCTTAGTAATGGGCCAATTTATGTACTTAGGTCCATAGTGACTAATGACCGTTATGCCCCTAAAGGGTAAATTTACTAAAATGCCCCTATATGTTATATGATGGTTTTTGTATGCCATATATGATATGTTGCATTCATGTGATATTATGCTGCATGGGGGATGGGGTTATGGATTGGAGGAAGTATATGATATGTTAGGGTTGCATGGTCGCTTAAAGACTATGGATCTACTGGTGGCTTTTAACCCTACTATGTGATTGACAGCTCTACTGTAATATTGAGTAGCGCCACAACCGGTGCTACAGTGGGAGTGCAGGGATGGGTGGGTCGATTAAATCCCCACAGGAGTGTAGGGTTGGAAGGGATACAGAGTGTAGGGTGCATGGGATATTTGTGCATTGCATATATTATTATTGATTGTGATATGGGCTCAGGCCCAACAAAGGCTATTATGGGCTAAGGCCCAAATGCCACCTTTATCGCAATGGGCTTAGGCCCAAATTGATTTATGCATGTTATAGGATCGACGAGGGTTGTACGCACTGAGTTCTAAAAAACTCACTCCCTCTCTTTTTAATTTTTCAGGTTATCCTCAGTAGGCGATTCGATGTATGGGAGGACTCGGAGGTAGCCACACTGCGAGCAGTTTTATATTTTGTATTTATTTTAACATTTGCTTTCTTTATGGGTTATTGTTGTAGTAAGGCCTTCTCTTTCGATATGATTTGGTTTCTGGTTTTATTTATGTTGGTTACTTAATTTCTAAAGTTAAGACTTATTTTTCCAAAAAGAAATTAACATTTTTTTTAAACCAAATGTAAAAACATGAACGTTTTTCAAAGAAAGAGCTTCCGCTAAAACGGAAATATGGGAAAATAATAATAACGAAGATAAAAACTAAGGTTTCCAAATAGCAACTTAAGGTTTGATCAATATTATAATTAAATGCTTTCAATGTTTTCCATCGTCAACAAACTGTACGACTCACCCTTTAATTTGACGCCGCCAGATTCGGTCATAACGTCCGGGCTGGGTTTAGGGTGTTACATGTTTAAGGTAGGACGGGGTACTTCGAGAAAAGGTAGAGTCAAAGTTAAGATCAGAAAAATATTGATTTCAATAGGTACCAGATGATGAATGAAAATTTAGATACTTCAATTTTTTTTTTGTATTCGAACTTTTTTCGCAATAATTAATTACAATATCTTTTTTTTAGTACAAAATATTGTTGTTTTACGAAACTTTTTTTTTACTTACTAAATAGCTTTTGTTGATGGCTCGAAGATCGAAACTTCTTGGTTTTGTAGCTCTAATATCGAACGGTGCAATCTGGCTAGGGTTGATCGAGACGGGATTGCTTGTTTTCCCGATCATCATCGAGAAGATGTTTGATCTCGGAAAAATAGAGAAGTAAGAGTTGGGAGCGGTAGAAGTAAAGAATGGGTTCAAAGAATGCTTAGGTTTGAGAAAGAAGTGGGTCTCGATTTAGGAGAGAAAGGCTAGGTCTCAGATAGATGCGGTTCGGTTTAGTAAGGATAGAAAGATAGGTTTAGGTTATAGGTAGGTTCGGTTCAAGAAAGAAAAGCGGTTAGGTTTAGAATTGGTATGAAGGTTCGGTTTAGGTAAGAAATGATGTTCGGTTTAGATGTTCGGTTATAGAAATGAAGTGGATGGAAAGAATAGAAATGTAACAGAGATTTCGGTTATGGTATGAAAGGTTTTGGTTTAGCAATGAAAAGAAATTTAGGTGGTCGATGGAAATAGGGGCTTAGACGTCAGGAAAGATTCGATACTATATTGAGTATCGCCTCAAATCTTATATTGCCAAAGATGGTTGATGGAATCGTTGGATAGGTGAATGCCACACCGGGTTAGGGTGATAAGTTCAAAAATGAGAACACTTGATGCCACTAGCACAGGCTAGATAAGTCGCACGAAACTCACAAAAGGTATGAGAGAAACAACTTTACACAAATGGACAAAGTTCATAAAATAAAATTGGCAAAAGTTTTTTACAAATGAAATTTGACAACTATTTATAGCCTAAGGATAGGCTAGCCGAATGGACTATTTCATGAGCTTAATAATTAAGTAATGTAAGTATTAAAGAGTAGAATAATCTAGAATAAAGACTCTTCAAAGTTGTGTCCATGTTCGGTTGAATGAGGTAGCTTCATGACTAAGAGTAATCCTCCTTGAATGATGATGAATGAATGTCTTAAATTGAGCTTGGACTAGATTCGGCCATGAACTTTTATGAAGCAATAAATTGATGTTGTTTGGCCAATAGTTGTGAGCTTTAATGTATCTTCATGAAGGGTCAAAATGGTGTGAACGGCAGCCATGAAGAGTCCTTAGTGTGTGAACATCAATGTGAACGCCTTGATGGATGCATGGAATAGTAAATGAACTCTCAAATTTGTTCCCCCAAGCTAATGCATGAATAATGTGGTTCAATATGCATGATTAATGAGTTGCTTCTCCCTTGGACGTTCATGCACATAGGTCATGCATGAATTTCAACCGAACGGTCATAATAAGCCCCCTTTGATGCCAAACATCCATGAATATGGATGTACATTGAATTTTTTCAATAATAAGTACAAGCAGTCCCTTAACATTGCTCCAAGCCGTACATGAACTTGATCATGCATGAATCTTTGTAAGCCTTGAACCTAATCGTGCATAAACTCCATTTAAATGTACTCCATACATTTGACTGTACCTACAAGAGAAAAGAACACATTAATTCTCTCATAATTTCGGATGGACACATTTAATACATAAACTAGACAACTTAAATAACATATAAACTAAATTAAAACTTTTAAGACAAGACTAGCTAGTAGCATTAATTCAGCTAGCTCAAACTTTAATGAAAGCATTAAATGATCTGATGTGAGCTAAGGGTTTTGGCTATAAACTGTAGTAAGCTAAATTAAAAGTAATTAAGAATGAGTTTATTCAAAGAAACATTAAATGAACTGAAACTAAGCTCAATTTAGCTCAAGTGAGCTGAAACGAGCTCAATTAAGATGCTTTGAGCTGGAATGAGCTGATTGAGCTATGATTAAATTGAAATCAGCTTGTAACAAATTGTACGGAGCTTCACTTGAGTTTAACTGAGCTGCTCCAAGATTGGGGAGTTCTTTTTTTCCAAAACTCTCAAGGTAAGAGCTGATACAGCTTGCTGGAATTGCTTAGCTCGAGCTCGAGTCATGGGATCTTTTGGACATTCATTTAGACTTAGAATCGAGCTCGGAGAATGACTGGATGTGCTTGTATCAACCTTTCTGTGATAAACCTTTCATTTATTACATCCTTTTATCCTTTTATATCTAGATTGGACATAAGTCATGGAACAACAACACATGCATAATCCAATTTCATGTTTCTTGATATCTCGAGTAGACTACAATAAACAAGTAAGTATGATATCTCATATCAACTTATTTGAGCATGGCCATGTACTTCTAGTCCCACTCAATCAAGTGGCCTAAGGTATTACTCCCATTATGTAGGAGGGACAAATCTTATATTGAGCAACCATATCCTACTAAATAGATTGTGGCATATCAAACACCGATCTTTTTAGTACAACCTATTACGGAAGATGTTTAATTGTATCAAAATATACGACTCACGATGTTGGGATAATAATGATCTCAAGTCTAAAAATCATATACATAGTTATCAGTATGAGTAATGTTGTGACTATTACATAATAATCCAAGAAACATACTCATAGGGGGCCAGTCCAATATGTTGTTCTCTAGCACATACTCATGTATTGATTTTGACATTCCTATGTCAATGACAACACTTTGTTATCAATTAACTACACATTAGTCTCAATACATTATTGTTGTTCAAGCCCACAATAATACTTGACTAAGGACCTTTTAAGAATAATAATATTTTTTCTTAGGACTTTAATACAATTCAATTTATTTATATACACAAAAAAGAAACTAAAAGAATAATGGCGATACCTTATATTAATAGACAAGGTAAAACAACTATGTAATTACAATCATCCCATGATTGGTCTTTGGGCATACTATAACATATATTCCATATCACATGAATGGGGTTGGGATGGTTATGAAAAGAGGAAGAATTTGACAGTTTTACTACAAGATTGAGTGGATTGGCCACAATGTCATTGAGTGGCTTGTCCGTAATGTGTAGTTTGTCCGCGATATTGAGTGACTTGGGCACAACATTATTGAGTAGTTTGACCACAATGTGTAGCTTGTCTGCATTATTGAGTGGCTTGGCCACAACGTGGAGTGTTATTGGATGGACGAGTTTTGAGGGAATTCTTTATTAGTGTATAGGGAGATAGGTAGTAGTGTTTTTGAAAAACTTGCATTGATTTCTGAAAAAGCTCTGCATTGACATTCTCATGCACCTTGCCATATCTGAAATTATATTGAAATATAAGTGTTACTATATTTATGAAATGTGTGGCTTAAATTGTAATGCTCCAAATTTTTTGCTTTTGATTCTATAGTGTTTTGACACAATTGTTTATCTGCTTCAGTGGTTAAGTGTTCTGGGTGTGTGTGAGAGGTCCCAAGTTCAAGCCATGTCTTTGGAAAATTTTGGTATTTTTCTGAATAAAGCCTTAACCTTGTTCAATAAGCTTAAGTTTAATTGTTGGTAAGTACTTAATAGAATGGGCTTGATGGTCTGGTCGTTAAGTGGAGTGTTTGTCTATTGGAGGTCCTGTGTTTGATTCTCTGTGTGAGCAAGGGAGATTATTTTTGTGCTGGCATCAGTAAGAAGTTGTGTGGGACTAAACTACTTTAGTGGTTGAGTTTGAGAGGATTAGTGGGAGTAAATTGGGGGATTTCTGATAAACCACTTTGTTGGTTATATCTCTTATTTTATTTTTATTTTTCTCCCTCTTTCAAAACCCCAAAATTTTAACGCCATCTCCTATTCTTTTTTGCCAATATCCTTTTTCCATTTTTGGCTCTTAATTTCATACCTTTTACCCTTGTGATTTCAAGTTCTGGATTGTGTACGATAAGTTGGGGTAAGTTTTGCTATGGCTATGGAAGAGACTCCGTTTTGTGTTATTCTACGTTGAGCCTTATTTTCCTATTGTCTAATGGTTGGGTTGGACAGCAACGACACGCAAAGAACGGAGCTTTTCCCTTACTGAATTGTAGGCAAAAAAGTTCGTGTGAAGAGGTAAGTCAGCTTTATACTATTAGATTTCATATTAGACTTGAGAAATTAGGTGTTAAATGACTTGGAATATTCTATTTTTAGGACTTGGAAGGCTTGGAATTACGTTTGCTACAAAAACGATATAGGTGTGTACCTAAAAATGTAGAAAACGAGGTTTCTACAAAACCTGAAAACCCTATTGTCAATGCCAGACGAGCGTGTGGTCACCCGTGTGGTAGGCCGTGTACTATGGCACGGGTCTGTGATCGACGAGGCCGGGCTATAGGCCCAACTAGGTAGGCCGTGTGTGACACACAGGCTAGACTGATTTGGGTCGTGTGGGTCACATGAGCGTGTGGGTCCACACGAGTAGTCCACACTAGTATAATTTGTTAAGAAGAAGGATGGATCCATGAGGATGTGTATTGACTATAGGCAGCTAAATAAGTTGACCATTAAGAACAAGTATCTGCTTCCGAGGATTGATGACCTATTTTACCAGTTTCGAGGAGCTTTGGTTTTCTCTAAAATTGATCTTTGATCTGGGTATCATCAGTTGAGAGTGAAGGAGGCTGATGCACATAAGACGACTTTTAGGACTCGTTATGGTCACTATGAGTTCCTAGTGATACCTTTTGGACTGACTAATGCATTGGCAACTTTCATAGATTTGATGAACCGAGTGTTTCAACCCTATCTGGATCAGTTTGTGGTGGTGTTCATCGACGACATACTGGTTTATTCGAGGACTGAGGATGAGCATGATGAGCACCTCAGAGTTGTTTTTTAGACTTTGAGGGAAAAGCAGCTCTATTCTAAGTTCAGCAAGTGCGAGTTCTGGATATGTGAGGTAACATTTCTGGATCATGTGGTTTCTGCTGAGAGGATTCAAGTCGATCCTAGAAAGGTTAAGGCTATGTTGGATTGGAAGCAGCCTAGGAATGTGTCTGAGATCTATAGTTTTCTAGGACTGGTGGGTTATTATCGGCGGTTTGTGGAAGGCTTCTGACTGATTGCAGCACCCTCAACTAAGCTGCTACGTAAGGGTGTACCAGTTGACTGGATTGATGCGCAGCAAGAAAGCTTCGAGAAGCTCAAGACTGTACTAACTAAGGCTCTTGTTCTGATACAGCTTGAGCTTGGAAAGGAGTTCATGGTTTATAGTGATGCGTCACATGTCGGTTTGGGATGTGTGTTGATGTAGGATGGTAAGGTCGTAGCATATGCATCTCGTCAGCTTAAGACTCATAAGGCGAACTATCAAACACATGATTTGGAATTGGTCGTCATAGTATTTGCTCTGAAAATCTAGAGGCATTATCTGTATGGTGAGAAGTGTATCATCTACACTGATCACAAAATCCTCAAGTACTTCCTTAGTCAGAAGAAGTTAAATCTTAGGTAGTGTATATGGAATGAGCTGCTTAAGGATTACGACTGTACTATTAAGTACCATTCTGACAAGGCCAATATGGTGGCCGACGCACTGAGTTGTAGAGCTATGAGTAATTTGAGGACGATGTTTGCTCGCCTTAGCTTATTTGATGATGGTAGCTTATTAGCCGAGCTTCAAGTTAAATCGACTTGGGTTAAGTAGATTAGGGGTAAACAGTTGGAGGACGAGTCTTTGGGTCTTCGGTTCTGACAGATTGAGAGTGGGAGCACTATGGATTTTGGGTTGAATTCTAAGGGTGTGTTGTATTTCCGTGAACGGATCTGTGTTTCGAATGATACTGATTTGAGATAGTCTATACTGAAGGAGGCCCATAGTAGCCCTTACGCTATGCATCCTAATGGGAAAAAAGATGTACCAAGATCTCCACGAGTTGTACTAGTGGCCAGGATTGAAACGAGAGGTTACTGATTTTGTAACGAGATGTCTGACATGCCAGCAAGTTAAGGCCGAGCATCAGTTGCCTTCGGGTTTGCTGCAACAGGTTAAGATCCCTCTATGAAAATAGTAGCGAGTGACTATGGACTTCGTTAGTGGGTTGCCTCTAACACCCACTAAGAAGGATTCAATGTGGGTCATCGTGGATCGATTGACCAAGCCTGCACGCTTCATATCAGTTAGGATAGATTATTCTTTGTAGAAGCTGGCGAAGCTTTATATTTCTGAGATAGTGAGACTGCATGGGGTACCGGTTTCGAGCATTATGTCTCTATTTTAGAAAAAGTTGCATGAGGCTCTAGGTTCAAGGTTGGACTTCAGTACTGCATTCCATCCTCAGATCGATGGTCAATCTGAGAGGGTGATTTAGATACTAAGGATATGTTGAGGAGCTGTGTTATTGATTTCCGAGGCGGTTTGGAGGATTATCTGTTGCTAGCGGAGTTTGCTTATAATAATAGTTACCACTCTAGCATTCAGATGGCACTTTACGAGGCTTTGTATGGTCATAAATGTCGCACTTCCTTATTTGGATTGAGTTGGGTGAACGACGGGTTTTGGGTCCTGAGTTGGTTTTTGAAACCGAGGATAAGTTTAGAATGATTCGGGATCATCTGAAAGTGGCATCCAATAGACAGAAGTCCTATGTGGATCTGAAGAGGCGTGAGATCGAGTATTCTGTGGGAGACTATGTGTTTCTTAAAGTTTCACCATGGAAGAAAATTCTGAGGTTCGATCGCAAGGGCAAGCTGAGCCCTAAGTTTATTGAGCCGTACAGGGTTCTGTAAAGAGTTGTAACGGCCCGAATTAGGGCCTAGTCAGAATAGTGTTTCAAGACCACAAATTCGAAGTAGAGAATTTTATTTCATGATTATTTTTGAAATTATGGCATGTTTGCATGATATTGAGAAAATTTCATGAAGGAAATTTTATGAAATAGTGATTAATTCTTCCTTTAGGACTAAATTGCAAAAGATGCAAATTATGAGTTTTTAGAAGGTTTAAGTATGAAATAGCATAAGAGAAATTATTAGAAGTCCTTATTTGGCAATTAGACCAATTTTTAGCATGATGAACAAAAATGCCCATGGAAGGGTAAAATTTCAAAGAAATGGTGTAAGGGCATTTTGGTCATTTGGTTAATTAATGAAATAAAAAGGGGAAATAAGCCAAAAATAGGCTCATATTCTCCATGTACCAGCCAAAAATTACAAGCCTCCATAGCTAAGGTTTTCTTCATTTTCAAACTCCAAGTAAGTGACTCCAAGCCCCATTTTTCATGCTCTTCGTATTTTTGAAATCCTCGTAGCCTAATCTAGCTATTTCTACTTTTAATTTGAGCTAGAGTTTATATTCAAAAATATACCCATGCATGACATGCAAGTAAAATGATGCCTAGTGGTAGAAAATGAAAGATTAAAATGTTGTAAACACCTTTCTCTAGGTAATTTTTCATGAAAGTCCCTAATAAGGACCAAATTGAAAAGTTAGTAAAATGTGTAGTAAAAGTGTAAAATTATGAGCAATGTGGGCTAGTATGAACTCTAGTAGGTGTCGGCTAGGCTTGGGTAGCCAAGAGAATAGACACATTTAATTATACGAGCCTAGGGATTATGTTACAAATATGCAAAAGTTTAGGGGCAAAATTATAAATTTTGCCAAAGTATGAATTATGAGATATTTAGTCAATGTGGGTACTAAATGAGTCAAATTTGTCATTTTAGATCAAGAAACACGAAGCTCAGACTGAAACCGGGAAAAAGTAAAGCCGTGGATTAAACCGAGCATTTGCCCACATTTTGGACTCTAGGTAAGTTGTATGTAATAAATTAGCTTGTATGATATGAAAATTCTTTATGATGATTTTCTATGAATTATGTAAAGTTCCATGAAATTGATTGTTGAGGCAATGCATAAGATTCATGAGATTGTTGACATGAAAATGCTACCAAGAAATAATGAAAACGTGAAATGAGAAATTACATACAAGTTTAAATGATACGAAGGATACCGTAATCATGTCATGAGTATTGTAGGTCTCGTATAAGACCATGTCTGGGACATGGCATCGGCACCTAACTGAGATCCCATGTAAGAACATGTCTGGGACATGGCATTGGCATCAAGATGTAATCCCCTGTAAGACCATGTTTGGGACTTGGCATGGGCATTTGAGATGAGGTCCCGCATAAGACCATGTCTGGGACATGGCTTTGGCACTGAGAGGAGATAAGGATCCCCTATAAGACCATGTCTAGGATATGGCATGGGCATCCGATGTAAAATTCCATGTAAGACCATGTTTGGGACATGGCATCAGCATCAGAGTACGATCTCGTGTAAGACCATGTCTGGGACATGGCGTCGACATCGATGTGTGATCCCATGTAAGACCATGTCTGGGACATGGCATTGGCATCATTTCATTAGATTGACTTACGGGTATCCTTCGGTATTTCTAAAAGAATCTTAAATGAGAAAAGTGTTCAAGTTGATAAGCTTCAAATGAAAAGCTAAAGTTTCATGTTGAGTGATGAAGGTATATACAAATATATATGAGATATTGAGAGTAGAATGTTATGAGAAACACAGAGTGAGAAGCATGAGTAAGTATATGGTTGAGTAAGTCATGAAGATGAGTAAGAAATTATATGAAATTCATGATAATTTATTTGTGTAATGTTTTATGATTTGGTTGCTATTTTATTCATGCAACTTACTAAACATTTTATGTGCTTACTCTTTCCTTTCCCTCTCCCATGTAGATTTACCGTACCAGCTCGAGGATTGTTAAGGTCGGAGCTTGAAGTCACATTATTAAGCCATCCATATTGGTATAGTAAAGTTGGTCATTTTGATGTATGGCATGTATAGGAGGTTTGATTATTTTGTAAAGTGTCATTTTGTGTAGTGATCTCATGATTGTGATGAAGTAATAAAATTGATCGTACCTAGAAACTAACTATTATCACGATAAAAGGCAAGCGCACCTATCGAATAGTAGTATAGTTAATGGCAAGACTGGAATATCGAATCCAAGGAACTAAAAGTACTAGTAATAACTTTCTTCCTATTATCTAGCCTAAAAATAAAGAGGAGGTTTGTGTAAACTAATTAACTCTAAACTAAAGTAAGGATGCGACAAAGAGTAAATCGGGGAATTGCTTTGGGAAAACTGAATGATAAAGACAATACCTAAGGAAGAATCTACCTAGACTTCACTTGTTATCTAACTCTGAACTAGACGTTTTCTTCATCTGACTTGATCCGTAGAGATCCCTAAATTATGTTAATATCTCCATCGAGAATAAGAACAACTAATCTTAGGTTGATTAATTGAAATCTCTTTCTAATTAAAACCCCTGGTCTTGCATTAACTCGATCTATGGATCCCCATATTAGGTTTGACTCTAATCCGGTAGATTTTCGTTGTCCTATGTCTAGGATTGCGATCAACTCCACTTAATTGTATTGGATTACTCTTAAATAGGGACTTTTGCTCCTCTGCCTAAACACATTCGACTTAAATTAATATCCTGGAAATATCAATTCAAGAATTAAAAACACAATTAAGAACAAATAAAATATTTATCATATAATTCAGATAACAATAACAAGATTCATCTTAGGTTTCATCCCCCTCAGGTATTTGGGGGTTTAGTTCATGTTTATAAAAGGAAACATCTCAGAATAAAGAAAATAACAAAACATAAGAAAACCCAAAACTCCTAAAAGGATTGAAGGGAGATCCTCTGTCTTGATGTAGATCCTGGCTTCTAAGATGGATCACTCAGCTTTCCTTCGAGTAATTTCCTACCTTTAACTCTCCGTTTTGGCGGGGATACTGTACAACCTGGTGGTAGCCTCCTAGGGTCTTTATATAGAGTTTGGAATGTCTTTCTTAGCCCCTAAGTAGTCTTTTCTGCTTGAAATTGAACTTCATCACGGCAGGGACACGCCCGTGTGGCACGCCCGTGTGAGTCGAGGTTAGGCTGTGCTCAAGCCTGTTAATGTGGCACGGCCATGTGGGTTGCCCGTATGCTGAACTCCAGGCTATGTTGTTTGCTTGCTTTGGCCCATTTTCTCCGTTTTGGTCTCGTTTCTTGTTCTTTTCACTCTCCTATGCTCTCCTAAGTATAAAACATGAAATTAAAGGATTAGGAGCATCAAATTCCACAAATTTAATGATAATCCATCCAAAAATGTGCTAAATGTGGGATAAAAATATGTATAATTTACAGTTTATCAAATACCCCCACACTTAAGCCTTTGCTTGTCGGCAAGCAAAATCTTAACTCACAGTTAAAAATCATTCTTCTCAACTTATAATCCTTATCAACAATGTTTCAAACTAATCCACTAGTAATCATACATTTAGAATTCAACCGAAAGAAAATTAAAGTCTCAAACAATCTAAGTTGAGAATTTTATCACAGAAACATAGGTTTCCTCCCTTCTTCTAGGTAATTACCTTGAACTCAAAATCAACAAGAGTTGACATCCTCACTAAAGATTCACTCTATCCACTTGAAGTGTTTAGGGTTCAAAAATTAAGCACTCATTAGTCAACATGAAGAGTTATTACCATAAGCTTGCAGGAAAATCAAATCTCCACCACTATGTATTGACATGATACATCGATCAAAAGGTCTTTCAAGGGTTGTAACGTGGCCTTTGTTAGGGGTGTGGTCACAAGCTGAAAAAGAGGGTTAGAATTGAGATCGAACTGAAAAATCATCTAACTAGAAAAATCTCTATCACTGAAACATATTCCTAGAATAAAGGCTTTTTCTTTTGGATAACATTGTTTAAGAACAGAAGCTCAAAAATTACATGGAAATATGTGAAATACTGAATTACAACTAAAATATACATATGTTTTTTTTATTAAAAGCACAATTAAAAACTTACAAGCTGAAAGAGAGCATAGCTAGATAATTATTCAACTCCAATGTCGACAAAAAGAGGGATCAAAATAATTGAAGGGATTTTAACAAAAAATGGGTTATAGGTTAATATTGAGGGTAAGTTAATGAATGGTTTGTTAGGCTCAATGGGGTTTACTAGGGTTTAATTATGAAGGTAGGCTTTTATGGAATAAGTAGGTTAAAACCTAGGTGCCTTTATCATTTCGGTATATCAAATCAGTGATGTGGTTTCGACATGTATAATCGAAGCAAGTTCTAGAACAACAGATCATTATTGACTCACTCAAAGCAACAATAAAAGTAAGCGCGAAAGGATGTATGCTCAAAAGGCTTAAAAATCTCACCAGAATTATGGCTTTTGATGTCAATCCTGCGAATTTCAAATTTCAAGATAACACTTAAAATTGGGGAAAACAACCTAGAAAAATTTAAATTCTCAAAAATTTCAACTTATCATGCTTGATTCCCTAATGTCTTAAAGTTTGAATAATCAAAGCATAAGTACCTATGTCTTAATCCTCAACATATCAATAAAAATCATAAATTAATCAGAATTCATTCTAATTGTTAAGGCCAAGATTCAGGGATTTGAGAACAATGCAAAAAGTTAGTGGCAAAAATTTTCAGGGGGTTCGAGGATAATACAAAGAATAAAAGTGAATCCCCCCCCACACTTAAGATGTACATTGTCCTCAATGTACAAAGATAAAGTTAGTGAAAATAGAAGCAGAAAATCATAAGATAGGGAGAGAAGTGAAACTCCCTGAATATTGGATGAATTCCTTGAGTTGGAGGTGTGAAGATTTGTAGGGAAGAGTGTTGATTCATAATTTCTGTGCCAAAAGAATATGATGATCGGTGTCGTGGTGGCTAGAATTGTGGTCATGTAGGAACCGGTAGTTGTGGCAGGGTTTTCCTATTAGAGATGGATTTGAGCTGTAAAACTTTTTTGAAACTGCGATAACATTAATAAATTTTTAGGGAATTTAGATTAGCACAATGCACCCGTTAGGAAATAGCCAAAATGAAATGTTTGAAATAAAATAAACTAAGTTCTTAAAATACTGAAATTCAAATAATGAAAACGATAAAGTTTAAATGAAATAAAAGGAAAAAGGAAAATAAAAAGGAAAATAAAGAAATAGATAAGAGGACTCGAGAGTCCTAATCCTCAGATAGTTCGTGAGGTGGGGCCGGTGGTGTGAGATGGAGATGCTGACAAATCTGATATAAAGTAGCATCAATGTGATCAAGGCACTGAAAACACTGTTGCTCGAATCGTGTGAAACGCTCAGACATGTCAGGATCTGAAGCTGCCGCATGAACTAGACGACGAGTGGGCGGTGGCTCCTCGTGGGATGGAGGGACATCATCAAGAATGTCCTCTAGGTCCTCCTACTCGGTCGACTGAAATAAGCGGTATTGAAGAGGGTCGGTCCCGTGTCAGCGCTCAATCATCCTCATATGAAGCATGCTTTGGATGCCTTACGGGGACATCTGGCCGATGAGAGTGTAGGAGGAAGTCTGGGCCGTTGTGTTGAGGAGGCCGAAGTAGCGGGCCAGGCGAGTCACGTATGGGCCCATCGAGATTAGACCCCTACGATGCCGCTCCGTCTGGTGTTGAATGGCGTGGGCGATGAAGTAGGTAAGGTCGAGCTCGTGCCCATGTGATTCAAATTTTAAGGGTTTTGGCGTGCCTGAGTCGTGGCACACGCCTGTGTTCTTTGGGCGTGTTAGGGCACACGGCCCTGTCGCACGGCTGTGTCCTGTGGTGTTCTCTTCTCCCATGCTCGTGTATGGGGTCACACGCCCGTGTATGAATTGGCAGGTTCGACCACGGGGTTGGGGCATGGGCGTGTCTCTTGCCCGTGTCAATTTAGCAAGTTCGACCACGCTCTAGGGACACTGGCGTGTTTGTAACACCCCAAACCCGGCCTGGACGTTATTGCCAAATCTGGCGTATCACATGGACTTACGACTAAGTATGTGTTCTTCGTTTAATGTGACTAAAGTGATTTTTGTAAAAAAAACAGTGGGTTAGTGAAAAGTCGGTTTAATAAGTCTTTAAGTTATTCATTTGTTACGCTTGTTGAGTTTTGAAAACGTTCGTTAATTTGAAAACCCGCGCAGCCTATATCTAGCAGTTTTGATATAGTATAAATAAAATCAATAAATAAGAAAACCTTAACGGAAAAAGAAATTAAAAGAGCGGCCTTATTACAACTTAAAACTCGAAATTCAAAAATTAAATAATTAAAATAGACTAACTAAAATAGAAACAAACTTTGCAGATGATGTGGCCACTCCGAATCTCTTGCAGCTCCAAGCCCATTATGGTTGGCTATTACCTGCAGGGATGAAAATAAAGGGTGAGTTTGGTAAACTCAGTATGTAACATAACCCAACCATAGCCCAAAATAGATCAAGCCTCAGAGTCAGATTTATTTGGGCCTTGGCCCAGTACAAAAATCAAAATGAAGCCCATAGGCCCATAACAGATATAGAACAGATATATCATACATGCAGAAAGCCCAACCCAGGTCCATCCATAACACCCCCATACCAGCCTTACACCATGTGGGGAGACTACTCGACCCGCCCATTTACTACACACCACAGAATTTGCAGCGACGCTGCCAGATATTGTGACAAAGTCACCAGATATAGATATTGTGGCGAAGCCACCAGAACAGATATATATATGTGGCGAGGCCACCAAAACAGATATATATGTGGCGAGGCCACCAGAACGCTTCCTCCATCAATATAACCCATCACCCATGCAACAGATTTACATGTCATGGCATACATTGTACAGAATCAGAATATTATGCATTTCAGATAAAAGTAACCCTAGGGTTATAAAGGTCATTTTTGCACCTAGGGGTATAATGGTAATTTCACATACTTAGGGGTATTTCAGTAATTATAAACATTCTCAGATATTTTATGTATATTATAATCACTATTATTCCATTTGTCGTTACGGTAGTATATTTTAACTTAGTTAACAGATTTGGCCTTTTTTAGGCCCAAAAACCCTAATGGCCCCTACAGCATCTATTAGTAACTTAAGCCCAATTAATCCAAGTTTTACGATCAGATTACCGATTTTAACCGCATTGTTTTCTACAATTTGACAGAACATCTTTAATTGCTATCTTTACCCATATGGGCTCGAAAGCCCATTGGGCCCATATTTGGCCCATCGAGGCCCAACCTACCAAAACGCTCGGAATCACGCTCTCTACATTTCTACCATCTATAGTTTTAGATCTAACCATCACAGAGTAATCGCATACTCATAGATCCCTATTGTACCGACCGTTCTGACACTTTCGGTCACATTTTTGGTCAATTTTTGGCTTTTGCCAATTTAGTCTATAGGGGGTACGATACACACCTGTTAACTGCCGCAATGTTGACGAGATCCTCGCACGAAGAACCTACAATCGGTCACTTAACACGTTAATCTCATAATCAACAACACTAAAGCCTTACCCTCCTTACCACAATCGGCCAACATAGCCTAAGTCCCTAAAGTCTGCCGAATATGGACTAGATCCCGATGTCCAACAGTATTAGCCTTCAAAATCCTTAGTTGCACAACCCCTTGATCACACTAACACAAACAAAACAAGAGAAAGAGGCCAATAGGCCGTTAGTTCAAAACGTTAGCCTCCCCTAAGGGTTTCGGCTTCTTGCCTTAGAACATGATTAACTAACGAGAGAGATTCTCGAAATACTTACCGATCTAGCCCCAAACTGTGGTAGTTCTACTCGTATCCGCAAGAAGAGATGAAGGTGATCTAATATTCGGTTTTAAATCTACAGGTATAAAGGTTTTGGCTTAAAAAGAAAAGATGAGATTCTGCCACAAAAAGGTATTTGGTTGGCTTGATTTTTGAGAATGATTGACAAAGAAAAGGAGAAAAAGAAGAGGTATGAGCAAGGTAGGTTCAGCTAAGAGGCAATCGGCAATGGAAAAATAATGTTTCGATCAACAAAAGCAATTCGATTCCAAGGCTTCGGTCAAGGGAAGAATCGGCAATGGTGAGCTTACTTTCGGCTTTGTGACTAACTAAATGAGAAACAAGATGAAGAGGAAGAGATATGGATGACAATAGAAGAAGATGAATGCAAAGAAAAGAGGAGAAGAGATTAGAGAAGAAGAGAAGTGACAATCGGCTTTGACAGAAGAAAACAGCACAGGGAGGTGTTTTGGGAGCTTAAGATCGGCTTTTATCAAAAGGAAGAGTAAAAGAATGAACCCTAAGGCACTCTACCCTATTTCGGTTAAGCAAAGGAAATACCAAAACGAGACCCAAGAAAGATCAAAAGGAATTTAGCACCTACACCCCTATTGCCGAAAATGCTAAGCCCTAAGTTGTAAGCCGAAATTGCAACGCCAAGAGTCCCCTGGCCGGCCATTGCTCTTCAAAATTCAAATGCTCCTAAATTTCCTCCTTAATTTACTCTCATGACCATTTCAAACTCCTCAAGCGAGAGTTTTACCCAAAGTCCACCATTTAGCTCTCCTGCTCATAAAAATAAACACCTTAATAACTTACCTAGTAACTTGAACCCTAGACCTCCAACCCTTCTAGACGCCACTTTTTAAAGAGCCTAGTGGCGCCCCTTGCCACTTTACCAAAGCTCTTCTTGTGATCCATATTACTTGCTTTAATTTTAAAAGCCCTCTTCACCAGAACCCCCTTCTCTTAAAATTAAGAATTTACCAAATCCGTCTAGTTTCTACCTAAGCTTGGGCCTTCTAAAGGCCCACTAACATACTAGAACATAATCTATACAGTCAAAACACAGAATTTTAAGAATTTACCAAAAATCATAGAAATCCTGAAAAGTCCAAAAATTAGGGCGTTACAACTCTACCCTCCTTAAAGAAATTTCGTCCTCGAAATTTACCTGGTCCAAACAATTGAGGGTATTGCTGACACATCGCCTTCTCTAGCTCCCAAGTAGCTTCCTTTCTACCATGGTTATGCTAAAGTACCTTTACCAAAGGAACCGACTTCCTTCTTAGAACGTTCACATCTCGATCCAGAATCTGCACGGGCTCTTCCTCGAAAGTCAAATTAGGCTGTACCTCAACCTCTGCAATCGGCACGACATGAGTAGGGTCAGAACGATATCGCCTTAACATGGAGACGTGAAAAACATGGTGAGTCCTGTCTAGCTCTGGGGGTAATTCCAACTGATAAGCCACTGGACCTACTCGCTTAAGAACCCAATAAGGCCTAATGAACCGCGGACTCAACTTGCCGTTCTTTCCAAATCTTAATATCTTCTCCCAAGGTGAAACTTTCAAAAAGACCATGTCACCCACTGAGTACTCAATCTCCTTATGCTTTAAGTCTGCATAAGACTTCTGCCGATCAGATGCTTCCTTTAACCGATCCCTAATCACCTTGACCTTTTCTTCAGTCTCTGCTACCAACTCAGGTCCAATAACTTGTCGTTCACCCAATTCGGTCCAACAACTAGCTGTACGACACTTACGTCCATACAACGCTTCGTAAGGTGCCATACGAATACTAGCCTGATAACTGTTATTGTACATGAATTCTGCCAATGGTAGATAATCCTCCCAACTGCCTCGGAAGTCGATAACACATCCCCTCAACATATCTTCCAAAATCTGAATAACCCTTTCCGACTGTCCATCAGTCTGAGGGTGAAAGGCTGTGCTAAAGTTCAACCGCGTTCCCAACACCTCATGCAACTTTTGCCAAAACTGAGATGTGAATCTAGGATCTCGATTAGAAATAATTGACACTGGCACTCTATGCAGTCGCACAATTTCTGCCACATACAACTTGGCTAGCTTCTGAAGCGAATAATCAGTGCGGACAGGTATAAAGTAAGCAGATTTGGTCAACCTATCCATGATCACCCAAATCGAGTCCTTTTTCGAAGGCATCAAGGGTAATCCACTCACAAAATCCATGGTTACCCTCTCCTACTTCCAAAGTGGTACTTTCATTGGCTGTAATAAACCGGAAGGTAACTGATGTTCAGCTTTCACTTGCTAACAAGTCAGACACTTTTCCACAAATTCCATTACCTCTCGTCTCAGTCCAGGCCACCAATACAATTCTCGCAGATCGCGGTATAGTTTATTCCCTCCAGGATGCATAGCACAAAGTCCTCCATGAGCCTCCTTCAGAATTGCTTACCTCAAGTCAAAATCCTTTGGAATGCAAACTCTACCTTGGAAACACAGAACTCCCTCACTATTTAGTTTAAACTCAGAAGTATCCCTATTCTTAACCTGCTGGAATTGAGAAACTAACGACTTATCCTTTAGCTGTTTTTCCTTAATCTCATTAACCCAGGTTGGCCTTACTTGCAGTTTTGCTAGCAGACTACCGTCGCCATACAGACTCAAACGAGCAAACAGTGCTCTCAGATCAGACATGGTTCTATGACTTAGGGCATCAGCCACCACATTAGCTTTACCTGGGTGATAATCAATCGCACAGTCATAATCCTTAAGCAACTCTATCCATCTTCGTTGCCTAAGGTTCAACTCCTTTTGAGTCAGCAAGTAATTAAGACTCTTATGATCCGTATATATAATACACCTTTCTCCATATAGGTGATGTCTCCAAATCTTGAGTGCAAAGATTACCGCTGCCAACTCCAGATCATGAGTAGGATAGTTTGCTTCATGAGGTTTAAGCTGTCGCGATGCATAAGCAACCACTTTACCCTCTTGCATCAACACACAACCCAACCCTACATGTGATGCGTCACTGTATACCGTGATATCCTTTCTAGACTCCGGCTGAATCAATACAGGTGCCTCGGTCAGAACTTTTTTCAACTTCTCAAAAGCTTCTTGCTGCCTCTCAGTCCAAACAAACGGTACTCCTTTCCTTATAAGCTTTGTCAATGGTGCTGCCATTACAGAAAATCCTTCCACAAAACTCCTATAGTAACCAGCCAAACCTAGAAAACTTCAAATTTTCGACACTGACCTCGGTGGTTTCCATTCCAGAATCGCTTCAATCTTTCGAGGGTCCACCTTGATCCCTTCAGTAGAGACAACATGACCTAAGAAGGTTACCTCCCTCAACCAGAACTCGCACTTACTGAATTTCACATAAAGCTCCTTCTCCCTCAGCACTTGCAGCACAATACAGAGATGCTCATCATGCTTCTCCTCAGATTCAGAATATACCAGAATATCATCGATAAAGACGACCACGAATCGATCCAAATATGGATGGAATACTCGATTCTTTAGATCCATAAATGCTGTAGGTGCGTTCGTCAGCCCAAATGGCATAACCAAGAACTCATAGTGACCATATCGAGTTCTGAATGCCGTCTTGTGAATATCTGCCTCCTTAACTCTTACTGATGGTATCCAGATTGAAGGTCAATCTTGGAAAATACCGAAGCTCCATTAAGCTAGTCAAATAAATCGTCGATTCTTGGCAGTGGGTACTTATTCTTTATAGTCAGTTTGTTCAACTGTCGATAATCGATGCACATCCGTATTGATCCATCTTTCTTTTTCACGAACAACACTGGTGCTCCCCACGGTGACACACTCAGTCTAATAAAGCCTCTATCCAACAACTCTTGAATCTGAGCCTTCAGCTCCACCAACTCATTCGGTGCCATCCTGTAAGGTGCGATGGACACTGGTGCAGTTCCAGGCAATAAGTCGATTCCAAACTCAACCTATCGGTTCGAAGGCAAACCCGGAAGCTCCTCAGGAAAAACATCTTGAAAATCTTTAACGGTTCTAACATTATCCACTGCCAGGTCTACAGTTTTCACTTGACTTACAAATGCCAAATAAGCCTCACAACCCTTACGAATCCACTTCTCAGCTCTTAATGTCGACACTACATTTGATAGATAATCCCTTCCCTCGCCTATCACCAAAACCTCCTCATCCTCTGCGGTCTTTAACACCATTCGCTTGGTCGCACAATCCAGAGTAGCCCTATGCTTAACAAGCTAATCCATCTCCAAGATGAGATTGAATTCTCTGAAAGGCAGTTCCATCAGATCTCCAGAGAAAACTTTTCCTTGAGTTTCTAAAGGCACGTCTCTATACAGTTTGTCTACCCTAACCGAGTGACCCAAAGGACTTAGTACAGATACCCTACTCACGGTCTCTTCAGAATGCACACCCATGACCCAGATATAGCACATGCAACATATGAATGGGTAGATCCAACATCTATCAACGCAGTGTATGGCATACTAGAAATCAGAAACGTACCAGTTATGACGTTAGGTGCATCACCCTCCTTTCGGCGACAAGCTGTATACACCAACACTGGCGACGAGCCTCAGCAAATCCAGTACCTCTGCCAG
This sequence comes from Gossypium stocksii, assembly GCA_020496765.1. Classification (NCBI taxonomy): domain Eukaryota; kingdom Viridiplantae; phylum Streptophyta; class Magnoliopsida; order Malvales; family Malvaceae; genus Gossypium; species Gossypium stocksii. The sequence continues at coordinate 66,050,539 of CM035621.1, forward strand.
GCGCTCCTCGTCCTCGACCATTGCCATTACCACCTCTACCTTGTCCACGTCCTCTCGGAGGCTGTGGTCTACCCCTCACTGGTTGAGCGACCCTATGATCTATAACTTGAACCTGATCTGGTTCCTGGGGACAATCCTTAACCCTATGCTCCATAGATCCACATCGAAAACAAGCTCCAGGACGTTTCTGACACTCACCCATGTGTATCTTACCATAATTCCTACAACCTTGCGGTCTAACAACATTTATCGGTACTGCTCGAACTGGCTCTACCACCCTTGCTCTCTTAACATTCCTGTTGGCACCACCTGCTGGTCCTGAATCTCTTTGAAAATGGTTTTGATCCTTTTCCTGATTCTGACTTTCAGTACGCTTCACCTCCTCAGCTATCTTAGCCTTCTCCACCAAAGCAGCAAAGTCGCGCTCCCTCTAAGGAGCAATCAGCACCCTAAGCTCATCTCTCAAACCATCCTCGAAGCTCACGCTACGCTCGTACTCTGTAGCGACTATCCTAGAAGCATACCGACTCAGCCTCAGAAACTCAGACTCGTACTCAGCAACTGTCTTACTCCCTTGAACCAGATTCAAAAATTCTTTCCTGCGGGCGTCCACATAGCTAGCCTCAACATACTTTCCTTTGAAGGCTGTCTTAAACAGCTCCCAAGTTACTTTGTCAGCAGGAGTTCCATCTCTTACCGTGAGCCACCACTGATAAGCCTCATCCCTAAGCAACGATATGGCTCCCTTCAATTTCTGCTCTACAGAGTAGTCCAAATCATCCATAATCCGCTCTGTAGCCTCTAACCAGTACTCAGCCACATTCAGAGCTACACCAGACACGCCCCTAAAGATCACTGCTCCATTAGCCCGGAGTCGCTTAGAAATGGATCCTCGAATTCCATTATCCATACTTGCCCCAGCAACCCTTTCCAACACTCGAAGTATTGCCTGAGATAGAGCGTCATCCTCGGCACCTCGATCGTGAGACTCTACTTCTGTTGCCGGTGGTACCGGTGCATCAGCTACCGGCATATGTCCTGAAGACGAGGACCCAGCCCGCGCACTACCTCGGCTACATCCACGGCCTCTTCCACGAGCTGCTCGCGTACTCATTTTGTATTATCTGTTTGGGAATTTTATGCATCAGTTAAATATTCCAGTGTTTATTACAGATGTTTTATGAACAGACAGTAATTAAGAGTTTGTTTTCTTTCGCGGTAGCCTAGCTACAGTCTCAGTCTACTTATCAGAATTTCTATGCTTTCAGTACTACTCTAATCTAGACTATCATAATAGGGTTTTAGTACAGACATGTAACAGAATTTCATAAAGAATCAGGAAAATTCAGAAAACTTACAGACTTGGGCCGCAGATTCAGTGTGCCACCTTCTTAAAAACCATTTTAGAAAACTGAGTTCAATCCTTAGAAATCATTTATTTGTAAGAAGAGAATATTGAAAATGACCTCGAAAACAATTTCGAAAACAACTTCTTAAAAACGATTTTCCAAAAACCTTTATTCAACGTTACTTTAAAAACTCCCGTTTTAGACAAGTTCCACAGCCGAGTTGTTGCAATCGGGCTTTAATACCACTAAATGTAACACCCCAAACCCGGCCTGGACGTTATGGCCAAATCTGGCGTGTCACATGGACTTACGACTAAGTATATGTTCTTCGTTTAATGTGACTGAAGTGATTTTTGTAAAAAAATAGTGGGTTAGTGAAAAGTCGGTTTAATAAGTCTTTAAGTTATTCATTTGTTACGCTTGTTGAGTTTTGAAAATGTTCATTAATTTGAAAACCCACGCAGCCTATATCTAGCAGTTCTGATATAGTATAAATAAAATCAATAAATAAGAAAACCATAACGGAAAAAGAAATTAAAAAAGCGGCCTTATTACAACTTAAAACCCGAAATTCAAAAATTAAATAATTAAAATAGACTAACTAAAATAGAAACCAACTTTGCAGACGATGTGGCCACTCCGAATCTCACGCAGCTCCAAGCTCACTATGGTTGGGGATTACCTGCAGGGATGAAAATAAATGGTGAGTTTGGTAAACTCAGTGTGTAACATAACCCAACCATAGCCCAAAACAGATCAAGCCTTAGAGTCAGATTTATTTGGGCCTTGGCCCAGTACAGAAATCAGAATGAAGCCCATAGGCCCATAACAGATATAGAACAGATATATCATACATGTTGAAAGCCCAACCCAGATCCATCCATAACACCCCCGTACGAGCCTTACACCATGTGGAGAGACTACTCGACCCACCCATCCACTACATACCACAGAATTTGCAGCGAGGCTGCTAGATATTGTGATGAAGTCACCAGATACAGATATTATGGCAAAGCCACCAGAACAGATATATATATATATATATGGCGAGGCCACCAGAACAGATATATATGTGGCGAGTCCACCAGAACGCTTCCTTCATCAATATAACCCATCACCCATGCAATAGATTTACATGTCATGACATACATTATACAGAATCAGAATATTATGCATTTCAGATAAAAGTAACCCTAGGGGTATAAATGTCATTTTTGCACCTAGGGGTATAATGGTACTTTCACATACTTAGGGGTATTTCAGTAATTATAAACATTCTCAGATATTTTATGTATATTATAATCACTATTATTCCATTTGTCGTTACGGTAGTATATTTTAACTTAGTTAACAGATTATGCCCTTTTTAGGCCCAAAAACCCTAATGGCCCCTACAGCATCTATTAGTAACTTAAGCCCAATTAATCTAAGTTTTACGATCAGATTACCGATTTTAACCGCATTGTTTTCGACCATCTGACAGAACATCTTTAATGGCTATCTTTACCCATATGGGCTCGTAAGCCCATGGGGCCCATATTTGGCCCATGAGGCCCAACCTACCAAAACGCTCGGAATCACACTCTCTGTAATTCTACCATCTACAGTTTCAGATCTAACCATCACAGAGTAATTGCATACTCATAGATCCCCACTGTACTGACCGTTCTGACACTTTCGGGCACCTTTTTGGTCACTTTTCGGCTTTTACCGATTTAGTCTATAGGGGGTACGATACGCACCTGTTAACTGCCGCAACGTTGACGAGATCCTCGCACGAAGAGCCTACAATCGGTCACTTAACACGTTAAACTCATAATCAACAACACTAAAGCCTTACCCTCCTTACCACAATCGGCCAACATAGCTTAAGTCCCTAAAGATCTTACCTTTCTACCGAATATGGACTAGATCCCGATGTCCAATAGTATTAGCCTTCAAATCCTTATTTGCATAACCCCTTATTCACACTAACACAAACAAAACAAGAGAAAGAGGCCAATAGGCCCTTAGTCTAAAATGTTAGCCTCCCCTAAGGGTTTCGGCTTCTTGCCTTAGAACATGATTAACTAACGAGAGAGATTCTCGAAATACTTACAGATCTAGCCCCAAACTGTGGTAGTTCTATTCATATCTGCAAGAAGAGATGAAGGTGATCTAATATTCGGTTTTAACTCCACAGGTGTGAAGGTTTCAGCTTAAAAAGAAAAAATAAGATTCGGCCACAAAAAAGTATTCAGTTGGCTTGATTTTTGAGAATGATCGATAAAGAAAAGGAGAAAAAGAAGAGGTATGAGCAAGGTAGGTTCAGCTAAGAGGCAATTGGTAATGGAACAAGAGCAATTCGATTCCAAGGCTTCGGTCAAGGGAAGAATCGGCAATGGTGAGCTTGCTTTCGGCTTGTGTGACTAACTAAATGAGAAACAAGATGAAGAGGGAGAGATATGGATGACAGTAGAAGAAGATGAATACAAAGAAAAGAGGAGAAGAGATTAGAGAAGAAGAGAAGTGACAATCGGCTTTGACAGAAGAAAACGGCACAGGGTGGTGTTTTTAGAGGCTTAAGATTGGCTTCTATCAAAAGGAAGAGTAAAAGAATGAACCCTAAGTGACTCTACCCTATTTCGGCTAAGCAAAGGAAATACCAAAACGAGACCAAAGAAAGATCAAAAGGGAATTCAGCACCTACACCCCTATTGCCAAAAATGCTAAGCCCTCAGTTGTAAGCTAAAATTGCAACCCCATGAGTCCCCTGGCCAGCCATTTCTCTTCAAAATTCAAATGTTCCTAAACTTCCTCCTTGATTTACTCTCATGACCATTTCAAACTCCTTAAGCCAGAGTTTTACCCAAAGTCCACCACTTAGCTCTCCTGCTCATAAAAATAAACACATTAATAACTTACCTGGTAACTTGAACCCTAGACCTCCAACCCTTCTAGGTGCCACTTTTTAAGGAGCCTAGTGGCACCCCTTGCCACTTTACCAAAGCTCTTCTTGTGATCCATATTACTTGCTTTAATTTTAAAAGCCCTCTTCACCAGAACCCCCTTCTCTTAAAATTAAAAATTTACCAAATCCGTCCAGTTTCTGCCTAAGCTTGGGCCTTCTAAAGGCCCACTAACATACTAGAATATAATCTATACAGTCAAAACACAGAATTTTAAGAATTTACCAAAAATTACAGAAATCTCGAAAAGTCTAAAAATTAGGGCGTTATAGTGTTGCATGCCCGTGTCGATTTGTCAGGATTGGCCACGGCCACATCGCACAGCCATGGCTATTTGTCGTAGCCTGTGTGTTGAGAAAATTTTGTCCTGCTTGTACATGGCCGTATCGCACAGTCGTGTCTTTGCCCATGGTGTCCCCACGTCCCCACAGCCTTAGGCACACCCGTGGGCATGGCCGTGTAGCTTGAAAAACCTACATTTATAAAGTTAGTTGATGAATTAGAGTTTGAGAGCTTAAATAAAATAAATTTACTATGTTAGTGCTCGGGTTGCCTCCCGAGAAGCGCTTGTTTATAGTCTAAGCTCGACTTCTTTCAAGCTTGCACGATCACAGTGGTTTGAGGACTTTGAACTCCTCTCTCCTGCTATCAGTCTCAATTTCAAAATAAGGTTTGAGTCGAGTATAATTTACCTTGAAAGTGCCCAATGTCTTATGTGTTATCTCGACTGTACCATAGGGGAAATTTTCATTATCGTGAAGGGAGGTGTGTCACCTGTATGAACTTTTGAATTCAAGATTCGAGGATCTTCCTCCTCTAAGAATACCTTATCCCCTACCTTAAATTGATTCGTTTTTACCTTAGGGTCGTCATGGTGATGCTTTGGTTCGATGTGGCATATTTTTGGTTTCTCTTGGCGGTAGTTCAGCCACTCATCCAGTTCTTCAATCTGTAGCATTCATTTTTCATTGGTGGTTCCTTTGTTATCGTATGGAATTGAATGTGGCTCTATTGCACTTCTATGAGGAGTACCCTGCAAGGAAGGTTGGACAGGGAGATCATTTGTAGAACAAGGACTCATAATAACATCTTTATCATTAACAGTCTTATTAGAATTACGAGCTTGCAAAGTAATTGTATCATCACTTATACAAAGTGTGAGTTCACCTATCCCTACATTGATTATAGTTCTTGCAGCTGCTAAGAAGGGTCGCCCTAGAATTAATGGTAATTGCTATCTTCATCTATTTCTAAAACAACAAAATCGTCTGAAAATATAAATTTTTCAATTTTGACAAGCACATCTTCAATTATACCCTTAGGAAATCTAATGGTTTTATTAGCCAACTGAATGCTTATCCTAGCTTGTTTAGGTTTCCCAAGACCTAGTTGTTTAAACAATTTATATGGCATTACATTAATACTTGCCCCTAAATCAGCCAAGGAATTTTTAACATCTACCAAGTAGACAAGGAATCGTAAAACTCCCTAGATCTTTTAGTTTGTTGGGTAGCTTGTTTTGCAAAATGGCTGAGCAGACTGTATTCAGCTCTACATACGACGACTCATCCAACCTCCGTTTGTTTGTTAGAAGCTCTCGTAAAAAATTAATGGTGTTTGGCATCTGTGAAAGAGTTTCAATAAACGGTAAGTTAATATGTAATTTCTTTAATAGTTTAAGGAATTTACCGAATTGCTCATCTGTATGGTCTTTCCTCATCACATTAGGATATGGGACACGAGGCTTATATTCGTTGACAATTGGTTCTTTGTGACTTACCTCATCCTTACCTTTACTTACCATAGTCTCCTTACTTGGCTCTGATTTGGTTTTAGCTAATCCTTCTTCATCAATCGTATCAATAGTGTGGAGTTACTCCTTAGGGTTAGTCTCGGTGTTGCTCGATAAACCACCTTGTGGTCTTTCAAAGATTAGCTTAGCGAGCTGGCCTATTTGAGTTTCGAGTCCTTGAATGGATGTTTACTGGTTTTTAAGTGCCGTCTCAGTGTTTTAGAAATGGGTTTTTGACACGGAGATAAATTTCTTGAGCATCTCCTCAAGGTTTGGCTTTTTCTCTTATTGGTAAGGTGGTTGCTGAAATCTCGAAAGAGGTGGTGGTCTCTGATTTCCTTGGTTACCTTGTCCTCCCCATGAAAAATTAGGGTGGTTCCTCCAACCTGCATTGTAAGTGTTACTATAAGGGTTATTTTGAGATCTAGAATTATTACCCATATAGTTGGCTTGCTCGTTTTCCATGCCATATCCATAGGTCAGGTACTCAGAATTGCTTGAGTCACACTGCTCACTGGATGTACCTGTGTAGAACCAACAAAACTATCAATCTTTTTATTAAGAAGTTCTACCTGATTAGAAAGCATGGTGACCGCATTAATATTAAAAACTCCGATAGCTTTTTGCGACTTTGTTCTCATGACTTGCCACTGATAGTTATTCAGTTACATCTCATCTATAAATTTGTAAACTGCTTCTGGTGTTTTGTTATTGATTGTTCCACCGGTGGCTGCATCAATCATCTGTCTCATTGAGGGGTTCAAACCGTTGTGAAAATTTTGAACTTGTAACCATAAAGGTAACCTATGGTGAGAGCACCTTCTTAATAAATCCTTGTATCTCTCCCAAGCATCGTAAAGTGTTTCTAAATCCATCTGCACAAATGAAGAGATATCATTCCTTAGTTTAGCCGTTTTAGTCAGCAGAAAATATTTGAGTAAAAATTTTTCGGTCATTTGTTCCTATGTAGTGATAGACCCTCGTGTTAGAGAATTTAACCACTGTTTAGCTTTATTCCTCAAGGAAAACGAAGATGAATGGCACAATCAGAAATGCCATTTATTTTAAATGTGTCGCAGAATTCCAAAAAGTTGGCTGAATGAGCGTTAGGATCTTCATCCTGCAAACCATCAAACTGAACAAACAGTTGTATCATTTGAATAGTGTTAGGCTTCAGTTCAAAATTATTCGTAGCAATAGTAGGCCTAACAATACTAGATTTAGTACCAGCCAAATTAGGTTTAGCATAATCATACATAGTATGAGGAATAGGATTTTGCTCGACAGGATTTACGGCTACTACATGAGGTAGTTGATTATCTTGATTTGCCTTCATCTCTTTAGTAGATTCGGGTTCTTCTTCTTATCCTTATTCTGGGTACCGTAGGCTTCTTCTTATATCTCTGTGATTTCTGCGAGCTGTGGCTTCTAAGTTGTCATCAAAAAGAAAATGTCCTGACAGGTTTCTTCTAGTCATAAACTAGATATACCTGCTAGTGAAAAACAAAAAAGAAGAAAGAAAAATGTAGTAAATAAAACCTAATATAAAAACTGAAAATAAATAAAAGTAGTAATGGCTAAAGTAATAGAAAAAGAGTGTTCCTAATATTTCAGTTCCCCGGCAACGGTGCCAAAAACTTGATCTCGTGGCTGTGATGAAGTAATAAAATTGATCATACCTAGAAACTAACTATTATCACGATAAAAGGCAAGCGCACCTATCGAATAGTAGTATAGTTAGTGGCAAGACCGAAATATCGAATCTAAGGAACTAAAAGTACTAGCAATGACTTTCTTCCTATTATCTAGCTTAAAAATAAAGAGGGGGTTTATGTAAACTAATTAACTCTAAACTAAACTAAGGATGCGACAAAGAATAAATTGGGGAATGGCTTTGGGAAAACTGAATGATAAAGATAATACCTAAGGAAGAATCCGCCTAGACTTCACTTGTTATCTAACTCTGAACTAGACGATTTCTTCATTCTACTTGATCCGTAGAGATCCCTAAATTATGTTAATATCTCTGTCAAGAATAAGAACAACTAATCCTAGGTTGATTAATTGAAATCTCTTTCTAATTAAAACCCCTAGTCTTGCATTAACTCGATCTATGGATCCCTATATCAGATTTGACTCTAATCCAGCAGATTTTCATCGTCCTATGTCTAGGATTGCGATCAACTCCGCTTAATTGTATTGGATCTACTTTTAAACAAGGACTTTTGCTCCTCTACCTAAGCACATTTGACTTAAATTAATATCCCGAAAATATCAATTCAAGAATTAAAAATACAATTTAAGAACAAATCGAATATTTATCATATAGTTCAGATAACAATAACAAGATTCATCTTAGGTTTCATCCCCCTCAAGTATTTGGGGGTTTAGTTCATGTTTATAAAAAGAAACATCCCAGAATAAAGAAAATAACAAAACATAAGAAAACCCAAAACTCCTGAAAGGATTGAAGGGAGATCCTCTGTCTTGATGTAGATCCTGGCTTCTGAGATGGATCACTCGGCTTTCCTTCAAGTAATTTCCTACCTTTTACTCTCCGTCTTGGCGGGGATACTGTACACCCTTGTGGTGGCCTCCTAGGGTTTTTATATAGAGTTTGGAATGTCTTTCTTAGCCTCTAAGTAGTCTTTTTCGCGTGAAATTGAACTTCATTACGGCAGGGACACGCCCGTGTGACACGCTCGTGTGAGTCGAGGCTAGGCCATGCTCAAGCCTGTTAATGTGGCACACCGTGTGGGTTGCCCGTGTGCTAAACTCCAGGCCATGTTGTTTCCTTGCTTTGGCCCATTTTCTCTGTTTTGGGCCTGTTTCTTATTCTTTTCACTCTTCTATGCTCTTCTTAGTATAAAAACATGAAATTAAAGGATTAGGACCATCAAATTCCACAAATTCAATGATAATTCATTCATAAATGTGCTAAATGTGGGATAGAAATATGTATAATTTACAGTTTATCATGTAGTCAAGTAGTGTTGTAATGGCCTTTAAAAATGGTCTAATATTGTCTAACTCAAATGTTATACATTGAAGATGAAATTCATGAATGTGCAACCTTGCATGTTTAAGTACAGTAAAGTGTATGAGAATCATATGTATGTTGTCATTGGGATGCCTTAACTTTGAATATGTAGACAGTATGTTATGCCATTTTTTGTGTTATGGAAATTGGCTTTGTGTTTGGTTGTGTTTCAGGGTGGCATAAGGCTTGGAAAATAGCCTATTATTGTACACACAGTTGGGCACACGGGCATGTGCCTAGGCCGTGTGTGACACATGGTCAGCCCCAAGGGCGTGTTAATAGGCCGTGTGTCCCCTGCATCTAATTTAGTTAAGTTAATATAGAACATGGGCTGAGCACACGATCGTGTGCCTTGGCCGTGTGTAATCCTGATGATTGTGGTACTCAAGTTAAAATACTCCACGGGATTTTGACATGAGTGGGTCAAGGTCGTGTGAGGGACACGAGCCATAGACATGGGCGTGTGCCTAAGCCGTGTCAAAACCCCTATAGGTTGAAAATAAAAATAAATCAGACACGGCTAGTGTAACACCCCAAATTTGGGCCTAGAAGTATTGGGCCTTGAGTATGGATCCGTAAGGAGGCTGTATATAAGTATTTAATTGTGCAAGGAAATGACACAATTAAGTGTATGCTTTAGTGGTTAAGGGCCCTGAGAAGTGTTGGAGAAATCTTGGGTTCAAACCTAGGCTTTAGCAAAAAAAATTGTTTTATAAGTAAACCCCTAGCTTTGGGCCAATAGGCTTATAGTTAAATTTGGGTAGACCATGACACGAAAAGCCTATTGGTCTATTGGTATATGGCGTGTGGATGTTTCCTTCGGGTTAGAGGTTCAAATCTTGGCATATGCAGAATTTTTGTTTTCTTTATTTAAGTGGACTTAGACTTTGGCTTGCAGGCTTTATAAATAATTTGTAGGAGGAAGGTGACACAAGATGAGCTTGTAGTCTAGTGGTGGTGGCGTGACATGGCTATTGTGAGAGCTTGGGTTCGAATCCCATGGAATGCAAAGGGATATTTATTTTATTTCTTTGTAGTGAGAGAGGTGGAGTTTGACTGAAACTCTGATGGATGAGATTTGAAATGGTCATGGAGGAGTTGTTGGAGTGGTTTGTGGAGTGATAAGGGGAGTGATTCCTTATCCACATTCACACACATAATAAACACTTCTCACGAATACCTGGACTTACAGTCCTGCACTTATTACCACATTGCCACATAAATTTCACTTAGTGAATTTTTTCCCTACGAACACTTGTAATGGTAGCTAATACCCAGTGGTTTTAGCACATAGCTCCACCTTATTAGATCAAAGCATTATAGTCGTGGTAATAGCACATAGCTCCACGATATCAAATCAATGCTGTATGATCGTGGTAACGAGACAAAGCTCTACGATATCGAATCAATGCATTATAGACGTAGTTACAGCACATAGCTCTATGCCATTGTATCAATGCCTGTGTGAGTGGTCTTAGCACATAGCTCCATTCTTTTATATAATTTTACTTGGTTAGTTTTCCTGATGGACACTTTGGAATAATTAAGGATACTTGGTGGTTTCGCACACAACCCACCAATATAAACTTGGTAGTATTGCCCATAGTCTACCATAGATAATATGTGCTTGGTGGTATCACACACAGCCTACCGGCATTAACAATTTCAAGGCGGTATCGCACATAGCCCACCCATTATCATAATTCCTCATTTTTCTGAAGGTTCATCTGGGAATTTCTCACATTTCATCATTTTATAAAATTCATCATAATTAATCAAAATTCACATTTCACACCAATTAGTCATTCAATGTCCAACCACATCTCCTATAATAGAATAAAATGTTATAACATAGATAAAAACGATGTATTGTTTTCATACAAACTTACTATCACTTGTTAAATTAAAGAACATCTTACCGGTTTCAATACGCTGTTTACTTGACGCCATAGTCCAACTATGGTCTTACTCATATCATCATGATGCCATAGCCCAGCTATGGTCTTACACAATATCACATGCCGATGCCATGTCCCTAACATGGTCTTACATGGACTTACATATAACTTTTATGTCATGGCATGGGTATCCAAATTTATTCCCTAAGGTTCAACCAGGGATTCATACCTCATCAAATTTCGTTGAACATATTCATGAATAATATTTAAACAATTCACATACTAAAGCTCCCTTTTTTGGCACCCATTCGTAAGACATACATTTAAACTACATACAACATAACAATACTATCAGTTCAAGTTAAAACCCTTTTATAACATCTCATCCATCTCATAAAGTTGCCATAGTTCATAGAAATAAACTATTCAACTAAAATAATGACATTTTACCCTCATTTTTTATCTCATAGTTATTTCATTTCGTGCATTATCACATACATATTAGGAACTCTAATTCATACCTTTCTACATTTTTGGAATTTGCTCGGTTGTAAGTGCCTTTATCTCAACAAAACAATTTCATTAAGGTCAGGAGATATTACGCTATCACGGTTTGTATATGGCATGTATAGCTAGACTCTTACACATGTTGGGTTAGTCCTAGAATCAACTAAACCATGCTGTGATACCACTAAATGTAACACCCATTACCTGTATCCGACGCCGGGATAGGGTACAAGGCATTACCTTACTAAATCTCATGCAAACATTCACTTAATAGCAATGTAATGCGTCTCAATTTAAACTTTTTCAATCATTTTCATAGCACCTTCTTATGAGCCTACGAGACCTAAAACGTGTTTTAAAAACATTTCGGGACCATTTCGAGTACTTAAGAAAATTTTGTTAAAAACTACTAAAAACATGTCACACGCCCGTGTGAGAGGGCAACACGCTCGTGTGACCTCTAAACACAGCTGTGCTAATGGCTCGTGTGGTTCACACGGCCTAAGCACTTAGGGACACGTCCATGCCCCTTGCCCGCGCAAATTTATTTTCTATTGTCAACCTACAGGGGTTTTCACACGGCCTAGACTACGCCCGTGTCCCTGGCCCGTGTCTCCCACACGGCCATGACACGTCCGTGGCGTGTCCCGTGTGTAAAAACCATGGCATTCTATTTCTAACATCATCATCTCTTAAGGGCCACATGGCCAAAGCACACGCCTGTGTTCTTAGCCCGTGTGCGACACTGACTTGGCCATTTTAAAGTGCAGGGGACACACAGTCGAGCCACACTTATGGTGAAGAATCGGTAAAGATTTTAGCTCGAGAGGTCAAGCAATTAAGAAACAAAAGTATTGCACTTGTGAAAGTATTATGGAATAGACATGGGGTAGATGAGGCTACGTGGGAGCCTGAAGAGGCTATGCGAAAATAGTATCCAAACCTATTCACAAGTAAGATTTTCGACGACAAAAATCCCTAAAGGGGGGAGAAATGTAACATCCCGAAATAGGGCCTAAATGGAATGGTGGTTGTGAAACCACGAATCCAAGATAGAAAAGTTTATTCCGATTAATTTTTATGATTTACCGAGTGATTAGATGTATGTGTTAAAGTATTGATAGAAATTTTTATGAATTGCAAGACTAATTCGCCTATTAGGGCTTAATTGCAAAAGTTGATAAATATGAGTTCTAGATGTTAAAGGATTTAATTGAAGAGCATAATTGAAGAAGAGGTCCTTGAATGGTAATTATACCATTAGGTTTTCATGGACAAAAATGGACATACATAGGTAGAAATAACCAAAGTTTTTAATGAAGGGTATTTTAGTCATTTGGTAATTAAAAGATTAAAAAAGGGAAAAAGATGGCAAAATATGTCCATCTTCTTCATTAGGACGAAATTTCAAGGGTTCTCCATAGCTAGGGTTTGTTTCAAGCTTCCAAGCTCCATAGTAAGTGATTCCATGCCCCGTTTTTAATGTTCTTTATGTTTTCAGAGTCCCGGTAACTTATTTAGCTTATTCTAGCAATAATTTAACCTAGGGTTCATATTTGGAAAAATACCCATAGGTGAAAAGTGTTTATTTTGATGTTTTATGATAGAATATGAAGTTTTATATTATGTTAAACAACTTGTGCTACTCGGTTTTAAGTGAAAACGAGTAAAATGGCATAATCGGTAAAAATACCTATTGTTCATAAGTACATGTTAGAGTGAGAATTTGATGTTGCCATTAAGGGAAAATGATCAGCATGTCATAAAACATAAGAATTATGGAAAAAGTTTAATTTCCGAGCTTTGGGGCAAAAGTGTAAATATGTAAAAGTTTAGGGGTAAAATCGTAATTTTGCCAAAGTTAGAGTTAAGGATTATTTTGATAAATGTGGGTATTAAATAAGCTAAATTTGCTAATTATAGATCAAGAAGAATGAAATTTAGGGATAGGCCGAGGAAATAAAAAGGTAGAAGATTAAGTTGTCAAGTCGACCGCATTTTGCACCGAGGTAAGTTTACGGTAAATAAATGCAATATTTCAATATTTTATATTAATTTTGTTAATTTCCAGCATATATACATTTATTTTATCAGAATATTCCAAGTTGAATTAAAGATGAGATAACAGAGAAAAGGTATCAGAAAGCCCGTTTGAACCTTGGGAATGTATGGGATACGGAATGTCATGACATTTCGGGTTGAGATAGTTGAGGAACATCCCATGTAAGTCCATATCAGACATATGGCATTGGCAGGTTGAGACAGTTGAGGAACATCCCATGTAAGTCCATATCAGATATATGGATTTGGCAGGACAGGGAACATCCCATGTAAGACCATGTCTAGAGCATGGCAGGCTATTATCAGGTAGGAAAACCCAAGTATCCTTAGTATTCCAAACGGTTCAATGGGCTAATATACAGGTTATGTTACGAGAAGGTTCAGCTAAAAGAATGATAAACAGGAAAGTTAAAGAGTAAGTGGAGAAATATAATAAAGATTTAGTTGTTGATGGTGAATGTTGTTATTTATTTACTTGTAAACTTACTAAGCATTGTAGCTTACTCCTTTCCTTTTCCCTCTTTTATAGAGTAGTCAAGCCAACCTGGGAATCAAAAGGATGTCAGAGCTCATTTCACACTATCAAAGGCTATCTCGGTATTTTGTTGCTTGAAATGTTTTGGGTTATGGCATGTATAGGGACTTGGTCATTATGGTGTGTATGTCCATATGGTATGACTAAAGAATGGTATGTGAATGCTTGATGATGGTTAGCTATTTAAATGGCTAAGTAAGAACATGTATGGGTGTTATGTATGCTTAAATGTTAGTTTATGTAAAGAAATGATGAAGGAGGAAAAAGTTGGCCATGAAACAGATCTGTACCAGCAACAGTGACGTGAGTGTGAAAAATCAGTAAAAATTGTAGGAATGGAATTAGATGGTGAATGAGATATATAATTAAAGCTTATTGAACCTATTTTCATAAGAAAGAAACAAGGCAAGCAAAGGAAGTCTGTATTGCGAGATATTTAAATTCCTGTGAGACTGGTTTAGAGGGATTTCGTGATCCCCTGTTCTAATTTTAAAAATTCACTAAAAATTCTATAAAAATAATTATGATTCATAATTTATATGTATAAACTCCTTAGTGAGTCTATTTTCATTAGAGACAAGCTAAATCATGATATGAAAATAGTACTAAGAGATAATTTATTTTTAGTAAGGAGAGGTCAGAACAGTAGGATTGTGAAGCAGGGGAAATTTTAACTAATAAACTGTACTAATTGGCCACACCAAAAATTCTAGAAAAATTATGTTAAGAAGATATATGAGTCTATTTTTAGGGAAAAATTACGGATTTAAATTTTGAGTTTTTTAACTCAATTTATAATTAATTTAGTGACTATTGCACAGGTGGACAGTCTTACTAGGAATAGTGAAATAAATTGTTTTAAATTGTGTAAGTAATCGAAAAACTTTTAATGTTCCCAGTTTGGTCCTGAACCATTTCAATTGCATGTTTTAGGGTCTCGAGGGCCCTTTTTAGGGATACTGGATGAATGTGAATGAATTAATTTTAAAAAATAAATTTTTATGCCCCAAAATAGTAAGGTAAGTTCAGTAACGCCTTGTGCTCGACTCCGGCGACAGTCTTGGGTAAGGGGTGTTACACA
This sequence comes from Gossypium stocksii, assembly GCA_020496765.1. Taxonomy (NCBI): domain Eukaryota; kingdom Viridiplantae; phylum Streptophyta; class Magnoliopsida; order Malvales; family Malvaceae; genus Gossypium; species Gossypium stocksii. The sequence goes on from CM035621.1 coordinate 66,065,750, forward strand.
AGTCATGAGGTTAGAGTGTGGCAATGGGCATATGTATGTCTAGGATTGTATCTAGGGAGAGCTTGGTACTTAAGTAGTCTTAATGACCTACCTCTTCTTCTTTGGAATCCTACTTGGTGCATAGTGTCTGTTCACTTTAGCCAATGAGGACTTGTTGACGGGCCAAAGTTCGTAATTAAGACCCATACTGTTAAGAAATTGCCAAAATACCCCTGTAGGGCAAGAATTACCCAAAACACCCTTGTAGGATAAAATGACTAAACTACACCTATATGAAACATGAAAGATTTACGCATGACACGTGGATATCTACTGCATTCATATAATTTTATGTTGCATGTGGTGGGAATTATGGAACGGAGGAAAAATTGAGGATCGCATGGTTGCTTGACGACCGTGGATCCACCGATGGCTTTTTAAGCCCGATATATGATTAGCAGTTTTGTTGCAACGTTAGGTAGTACCGCAATCGGCACTACCCTTGGAGTGTATCGGATGGGTGGGTTGATATAGTTATCCCCACATGGAGTGTTTCAGTTGGTTGGAGATGTTGTGTAGAGGATGGATGGGAGGGATTTTTGCATATCTGATTGCTCTATTTTGTGCTATTATTGTATTGGGCTCAGGCCTAAGCTGACTTGTGTTGCATGATATATATATTGTTGCCGAGGGTTGTACACACTGAGTTTTCGAAAACTTCACTCCCTCTTTTATTTTATTTTTCTTAGGTGAACCTCAGTAGGCAGTTCGACTGATGGAGGGACTCAGAGGTGGCCAACTAGCAAGACAATTTAGACTTGTTTTTTTTTTAAATCTCTAGTATTTTGGTTATCTTAGTCAAGATTGTAATAAGGCCTTCCTCTGGTTATTATTTCATCATTGGTTACTAAGCTTTATATATATTTGAAACGGAACATGGATTTAGTTATTTCAAACACCTTTCAAGTTTTTCTAAAATCAATTATTGTTTTTTTAAAAGCTTCTACAATTAAAGAGAATTTTTCTAGAGTAACTATTAATATGTAACCAAGCAATAGCTTTTGAATACATTTCGTTCTAGAAACAAATATAAATTGGGATTTTACTTGAAATTTCTTTTAGAAGGGTTTTCAATGAAAACAAAGTTTTCGATAAAACACTTCAATATGACAAGCTAGATTCGGCCTTAATGTCCGGGCCGGGTTTGTGGTGTTACACATTAAGTATCAAACCATGACTGGATAGTGTGTTGAGATCTCCATCACATTCCAACCCGAGCAGACTCCCAAAATCCTACAATATGAGAAAATAAACAAACTTTACAAAATGGTCTACTTTGGGTGTTTTCATGAAAATCACTTAACAAAAGTTGTTTATTAAGCAACTAAGTTTCATTTTCTTCCATAAATTCCAGAAATTAATATAAATGCTTTCATGGTGAATCTTTAAACTTTCAACCATTTCACAATATAATCCTCTCAATGGCTAGCTCATGCCATAAGGACTCCAAAAGTACAAAAATCATCAAGAAAAACCATTGAAATCACTTACTTGTGACGGAAATAGCTTGGCTAAAATTTTTGAGCTTCAAAACCCATATTATGCTGAACATTCAGTGGAGAAGAAAGATGATAGCTATGCACTCTTTCTTTCTTTATTATTTATTTTATTTTTGTCAAATTAAAACACCAACTCCACCTAACTTTTGACTTTTCTCTTTTTATCTCTATGGCCGGCCAAGGCTGTTTTGTTGGCCTAATTACACTTTAAAAACCTCCTATTTTAATTCTCTAGCTATTTGACTCAATTTGCTAGCAAATCACTGCTTTTGCCTTTTATTCAATTTAGTCCTTTTTCGCGGTTAAGCCTTCAATCGCGTAAATTAACTCACCAAAATTTTCATCCACCCTTATAAAAATACTATGACACATAAAAAAATACTAAAATAATTTTCTCTAACCTCGGGTAAGTAATTCCAAAATCACTATTCCGACCAAGCCTAAATTCGGGCTGTTACAAGGTTTGCAGGAATTGTCCTTTGATGGTTTAAGGTTACTGGTTTTTGGCTAATCTGATGTTGTTGCCATTTGATGAGTTCGATATTATTTTGGGCATGGATTGGTTAACATTACATGATGTCAAGGTAAATTGTAGATGGAAAACTCTTGAGCTAAAATGTGAATGTGGTGAAATTCTTTGGGTTGGAACAGATGAGTCGAGTAAGATGCCGGTGGTGAGTTCTTGTATGTCTGCTCGAAAATGTATGAGAAAAGGGTGTGAAGCTTATTTAGCATATGTGCTAATTATTGAGGTGTTAAGATTGAAGCTTGAATTTGTGCCAGTAGTTTGTGAATTTCCAGATGTATTTCCAGAGGAGTTACCTGGGTTATCTCCTGTCAGAGAGGTTGAGTTTGCCATTGACTTGTTACCTGGGAGTGCATCTATTTCCATTGCTCCATACAAAATGGCTCTGACTGAATTGAGAGAGTTAAAGGCTCAGTTGCAAGAGTTGATAGACAAAGATTTGTAAGACCGAGTTTTTCTCCTTGGGGTGCTCCTATATTGTTCGTAAAGAAGAAGGATGGATTGATGAGGCTTTGTATCGATTATAAGCAACTTAATAAGGTGACTATCAAGAACAAGTATCCATTGTCGAGAATTGATGATTTGTTTGAACAATTAAAAGGAGCAATGGTGTTCTCTAAGATCGATTTAAGATCTGATTATTACCAACTGAGGGTTAAGGAATCTGATGTGCCAAAAACTGCCTTTAGAACGATGTATGGACACTATGAATTTCTTGTCATGCCTTTCGATTTAACTAATGCACCAACTATGTTTACGGATTTGATGAATCGAATTCTTCGATAGTATTTGGATAAATTTGTAGTAGTATTCATAGATGACATATTGATCTATTCTCGGGATGAGTTAGAACATGTCGTGCATTTGAGAATGGTGTTGCAAATTCTAAGAAAAGAGAAGTTGTTTGCTATATTTAGCAAGAGTGAGTTTTGGCTCCATGAAGTTGGATTCTTGGGACATATAGTTTTGAGTGATGGTATTCGAGTTGACACGAGCAAAATTTCAATGACTGTTATTGGAAGCCACCAAAGAATGTGACTGAGGTTAGAAGCTTTTTGGGTCTAGCTGGATATTATCGACACTTTGTCGAGGGTTTCTCTATAATTGCTTCCCCCATGACTAAGCTACTTCAAAAGAATGTTAAATTTGAGTGGACTAAAAAAGGTGAACAAAGTTTTGATCAGGTGAAAGCTAAATTGCTGAGGCACCAGTGTTAGTGCAACCCGAGCTGAGGAAAGAGTTTGTAATCTATAGTGATGCGTCCCTGAACGGCCTTGGATGCGTATTGATGCAAGAAGGCAATGTGGTGGCTTATGCTTTGAGACAACTAAAACCACATAAGAAGAACTACCTGACACATGATTTACAGTTGGCCGCCATTGTTTTTGCTTTGAAGATTTGGTACCATTATTTGTATGGCGAGAAATGTTAGATTTTTATCAATCAGAAAAGTTTGAAATACTTGATGAATCAAAAGGAATTGAATTTGAGACAACGGAGGTGGCTTGAGTTATTAAAGGATTACGAGTTAGTGATTGGGTATCATCCCGGAAAGGCAAATGTGGTTGCGGATGCTTTGAGCAGAAAATCCTTGTGTTCTTTGAAAGCTATGAGTCGGAGATTGACATTGTCCGATGATGGTGCTATATTAGCCAAGTTGAGGGCTAAACTATTGTTTCTTCGACAGATTTGCGAAGCTCAAAAGAATGATAGTGAACTACAAGCCAAGAGGGTTCAGTGCAAAACAGGTGGTAACTCTGATTTTCGAGTAAGTTCAGATAATTGCTTAATGTTTCGTGATAGAGTTTGTGCACTGAGAGATGATGAGTTGATTCAAAAAATCTTACATGAGGCATATAGTGGTTGTTTATTTGTACATCCCGGTAATACCAAAATGTATAACGACTTGAAGAAATTATATTGGTGGCCGGGCATGAAGAGAGATATTTCAAAGTTTGTGACAAAGTGTTTAATTTTCCAACAAGTGAAGGCTAAACATCAGGTACCTTTGGGTTTACTTCAGCCAGTAATGGTTCTCAAGTGGAGGTGGGATAGGATTACAATGGATTTTGTAACGGGTTTGCCTCTGACTCCAAAAAAGAAGGATGATGTGTGGGTTATTGTTGACAGATTGACAAAATCAGCTCATTTCATATCGGTACGTGTTGGTTACTCACTTGATAAATTGGCTGAATTATATATTGCTGAAATTGTGAGATTACGTGGAATACCTATATCTATTATATCGGATAGAGATTCGAGGTTCACCTCAAGATTTTGGAAAAATTTGCAAGAGGCATTAGGTACAAAATTGAGTTTTAGTATCGCATTCCATCCGTAGATCGATGGACATTATGAGAGGGTAATTCAAGTTCTTGAAGATATGTGTAACGCCTCAAAAATCTCGAAACTTTTAATATTGTGTGCTACAGCTTGGCGTGCAGGATTAGCACTATTAGAGTCTTAATTTTGAGGTATTATAGGGTTTCATTGAAGTCTCGGGTTTAAGGTAGACTAGAGGAAAATTTTAAGTTTTGCCTTAGTGGAACACTGATCTCAGGCATTAGGCCTTTTAGGAAAATTAAGAGGAAATAAGACACAAATGGGCTTGTGGCCTAGTGGCAAAGTGATGGCACTTGGGGGAGCAGGAAGGTGGCATTATGGGAGGCTAAGAGGTCCAAGGTTCAAGGGTTAGTTGGTGCAGAGATGGGGATTTTATTTTGTTTCTTTTGATAACCAGTGCTGGAGTTAGAGTTGAACTCTGATGTGAGGAGTTTGGTCATAGGAGGGTTTCAAGGAGTGATAAGAGGAGGAAATCTTGGAAAAAACTTAGGGATTGGGTTGTCGGATGAATTGGAGACGAAATGGGACTTTAGAGGTAGGAAGAAATCGGCATGGATAGGGGTTGAGTACCAATTTGGTCATTTTTGGGGGTGTAGCCGAATGCTCTTGGCCTTTTCATATTCGGCATATGTGTGATTTGGATTTTCGGGTTATTTCTTTCTTTATTCGATTAGAGAGCATTGTTGTTCCCTTCGCATACTCATTCTTTCAAACTCTAAAAGCCGAATCCTCTCAATACTCCTTCTTTTCTCTACTCATTTTCGTATCACCTTATAGCCGAACAATTGCTTCAAACCTTCTTTCTTGTGCCGATTCTTTACTTTTTCTCTCATAACCCCAAAATGACTATTTCGTTTCTTAGATCCAGATCTACACTTCCACAGTCGGTTGTGTTAAAGGCCGATCTACTCTTTTTTTCTGCTTCCAAAAGCCGAATGCTATTCCTATTTCTTTTATGACCGATTAGCCCTACCACTTTGCCGATTTATTGTTGCTTTTCCTCCATCTCAAATCTATTCTTGTCACCTACTATTCTTATTCGATTTTTAGAAGCCGGATCTTACCTATAAGCTATCTAGGCCGCGGGATTAAAGATCAAGTTCTGGTAAGCACATATTCGTTCTTATTCCTCCTATGCCTTAGTGTAAAGCCGAATGGCTTATCTAATCATTCTCTTCTCGTTGAATCTATATATCTCTTAATCAACTAGTGAAGGATACAACCGCAAGGATAGGAGATCGTTTCAAAACCAAGCATCTTAAAGAGGTGTAAGTCTATTCGATTAAGGTAAGGGTTGTGTGACAGCCTTAAAACGACCCTAGTCGAAATGTGGTTTCGGGACCACAAAATCGAGGCACAAAATAATTTAATATTTTTTTATGCCTATTGTATGTGCCAATTCATGTGTGACATCTTAGATGCTTCAATTTAGTATTATAATTATGAATTGCACTTAAAAGTGCTAAATTATGAACTTTGAAAATGTGCTAGACACATGTGTGATGACCTATTAATGCATGCATGAGAAAAAAATGGATTTGCATGTCAAATTGTCCACTTTTATGATAGTGGATGGTAATGATGAGGTTTTGGCATTTTGTGAATTGTTATTTAGTCATATATTAATAATAAAAGAAATTATTATTTAGTTATCATAAAATAAAAGATGAATTAAATAATAAAGATTTTGGGTGAAAAGAACAATGTGTTCATCTTTTTCTTTTCTCCATAGCCGAAACTCAAAGAAAGAAAATTGAAAATTCAAGCTAGATGGTTCGGTCAATACTTAGCCAAGTTAAAAGGTATGCTCATAATTTTTGCTTTTGAAATTTTGTGAATCAAAGATGGATGCTAAATCATTTGCTTAGTCTTGAACAAATTTTGAGTTTGGTTTTACCATGGATATTCAGCCATATGAGCAAGGATGGGAGAATTGTGTTTTCCTTAATGCTTGTGTTAAATAATGGAATTTAGGTGTTGCTTGAGCTAGTTTAAGGGTCCTCTCCTTTGCCCATTATGGAATTCTTTGAGCTTTGGAAGATGTAGGCGTTCGGCCATGTCAAATTCGGCTAAGGAATTGTTAAGTTGAAGCTATGAACTTATTAAAGCTTGTTAATGAACCTTATGGTGTTATATGCATGGAATTTTAAGTTGAACTTAGAAATTTTGGTTTTGTGGGAGAATATCGAACCTAAGGGCATTCGGTTCTTTGAGTATAGGATTTGTTTTGTTTTCGATTAGCAAATTGATTTTAGCATGATATTTAGTTTAATGAAAATGATTTGGGGTGAATAAAGGTTAATTTGGATGAGGTGAGCTCCTTAAATTGTTTATCGAAACCTAATTGTAAATTAAAATTAGTGAAGCATGTTAATTTCGGGTAATTAGTAATATGACAAGGAAAATGATGCTTTGATTTTGAAATTGAGTTCATGATGGCTGAATAAGCTCATTGTAGGTGAATGTTTAAATATTGAATATATCATTTGAGAATTTAAAAGAAATTGCCGTATGAATGCTAGTAAAAAGGAAATTTGATTTGTTTAAAATCAAACATGTCTTTGTTAATTGAGGAATGAATATACATGAATCTAGATTAGTTAAATCTTGTTATGAGTGACTAACATGAGCTAATTGCTTTCGGTTAAGGGTGTTTTATATTTAGCAAGCACATTTGGTTGAGTGATAAACCATGAAGTCTTGGTATGTTATGTTATGTGCCAAGGTAAAAGGGAGGAAGAATGCTTTTTGTTTGGAGAATTATGCATTCGGCTAGGGGCCCATGTTTCCCTTAAATGACATATGGATGTTTGATATTATGCTTCTATACAAGAGTGAATTGCCGTGGCTAGTATGAGTTTTTGAACTCAAAATCTGACCTTATATGTGTTGATAATGCCGCATATTAGGTTGAGTAATTATATCTAGTTTTAGCTTAATTCTAAATGAATGTACATGCTAGATGCCACTTTGAAATAGGATAGAAAGGTTGTCTATGTTTATATTGCCGAATGTGAAATTAAGTAGCATGTTAGTAGTGTTAATGTCTTAATTTGTGAATAAGAACTTTAAAGAGTGAATTTGTATAAATCTGCTTGGTACAGCAGCAGTAACGTGTTTTGGAAAAATCACCATAAATTGTGGGAGCTGAATTAGAGGCTAAATAAATTATGTAATTAAAGCTCAATGAGTCTAGTTTCTTATAAAAGAAACCTTATAAGCAAAGGAATTTCCGATAAAGAGATTTTTAAAGTAGTGTGAGACAGTGCAGATTGACTCCAAAATCCTCTGTTCTATTTGTAGAAAATCATTATAAATTGTAAAAAAATATCCATAAGATGTAATTTATATGCTTAGAATCCTTAATGAGTCTATTTTTCAAGAGAGGTATAGAAGAAAATTTTCCGAGACCTGAACTAAGCGATAATTGAACTTTAGTATAGAAGGGTCGGAATTGTCTGATAGTGAATCAGGGGTAACTTTGAGGATTAAACTGTATTAATTGGTCAATTAAAAAATTCTGAAAATTTTTGGTAGAAAGGTACATGAGTCTAGTTTCAGGGAAAATTTACGGAACTTGATTTGGAGTTTCGTAGCTCCAGTTATGAATAATTTAGTGAATGTTGCTTAGGAAGTCAGCTTATAGTGACTTGTGGTATATATGTGATTGGCCGAATGTGTATGTTTGCTATGAGAAGTATATGCGTTTCTTATTTGACTATAAGTGAATGATCAATTGAGATGTTTGAATAAGAATTAATGAAATTAAATATTTTATTTAGCTCAAGAGCATAGAGGGACAAGTTCGGATAAAGGGAAGGCTAAAGTGGTCGAATAGCTAACTCATAGTTGCTCGGGCAAGTTCAAGGTAAGTTTTGAGTAATTGAATTTGGTATTTAATTTAAAATGCCATGATATACATGCATGATAGTTGAACGATGTCCCATTGAGAAAGAAACCTTATACATGTTTGCTATGTAGCCGAATGGCTCATAGAGAAAGAAACTGAAATTGGGATTTGAAATGTATTGCTTATGTATGTTTGCTCATTGGGCTGAAAGTCTAGAAAAAGGAGTATACCTGTATGAGTTTTGAATGATATTTACGACGTAAAGTAAATGAGCATGTTATATGTTTGTATGCGAATGAATTGATTGAATTACAAATGTGATCTTGCTATGTGAAATGTGGCAACATGTGAATACTTATGTATGAGACTCTGTGAGGTGAATTCGGGATTAAAGACCCGATGACTATATGTGGAGACTATGTCCTGGTTAAGACCCGAAGGCTATATGCTGAGATCATGTCCGGGTAAAGGCCTGATGGCTATGTGCGGAGATTATATCCGGGGTAAAGGCCCGATGGCTATGTGTGGAGATTTTATCTGAGCTAAAGGTCTCGATGATGATGCGAGTAAAGTCTAAGACTAAAAGACTTCATGGTAATGATTGCTACTGAATGCGCTTAAAGCGCTAAGTTATACAGGTATGTACCCTAAGCTTATATGCAAGCTTGTTTTGGACCAAATCATATGGTCATTATACGATTGCTTATGTGAGTATGAAATGAGACTATTAAATTGGTTATCGTGCAATTGGTCAATGTGAAATGTTATGTGAAATTATGCAATACGTCTATATTTACATGAGCTCACTACTAAGTGAAAGTTATCTGCCTATTGTATATGATGAAAATATGTATTTTCGGCTAAGGGGTGACATACCCAAAGAAGTGGGAAACGAAAATGCGAACAACTATGTTATAATTTGATTTTTATCCGTTGTCATTGCTTAAAACTTACTAAGCATTGTAATGCTTACTCCGTTTACTTTGTTTCCTCTGTTTTATAGATCTCTTCTTGAAGCTGCGACTCAGGGATTGAAGCTTTAAATCACCTACACTATCATCGTTATTTTGGTACATTCGATAGTTATTTTGAGAACAGTGACATGTATAGGCTAATCTCCTTTTGTTAAACCAAATTATATTTTGTGTTGTAATTATCCTAGCCATGCGAAAATGGTTTGTTTAATCTCTAAGTTGAGTATATGTTTTTGATAAAATGTTATGCGAATTATTACTTTAATGCGAATAGGATTGCTTACTATCTAAGAAATTCAATTGTAGTTAGAGACTCTATCATTCCTATTGGTAAGTAGTCACTTTGCAACTATGATAGTACTCCTATAGTGATCGAACGTAATATGGTTGCATTAGTTGAAGCTTTTGAAAGGTAAATTGTTCGGAAATAGAAATTTAAGTAAATCATTAATTGTAATATAATGTACAATCGAATCTATGCCTGATATGTATCTATGAAATTCGGTAAGTTACGTTTAGTTTAGTAATACCTCGATATCCTATTTCGGCGACGGACGGAGGTATAGGGTGTTACATTTTTATTGGTATCAGAGCTACGGTTTAGTCAATTCTCAGACTAACGTAGCGCGTGTGAGTATAGCTATACATGCCATTTTGTGATAATACGATAGTGTGGTGATTTCTGACTTTCGAAATGTGTTTTTCGTATAGTAATGGATCCCGATCCTGATCGAGCCGTAGCAGAGTATATCGAGGGTGTAACGGCTGCTCCCGCGCAAGGGACCGCACCGAACGACTCTCAGCCGAATACCAGTCATCGAGATGATGACATGAGGCAGAATTTTTATGATATGATGAATGATTGGTTAACTCAATTCCTACGAACTAATCCAGCTGTTCCACAACCTCCTCCCCCGAATAACCCACTTCTGACCCCCGTGGCTCCTCCTGAGACCGACCCTGTGAGGTCGAGTAAACCCCCGGTCGATAAAATTAGAAAATACGGGGCTAAAGAGTTCCAGGCTTCAGTTGATGATGATGCTGAGCGGGCCGAGTTTTGGCTCGATAATGTAATCCGTGTGTTTGATGAATTGTCATGTACGCCCGATGAATGTTTGAAATGTGCCGTATCTCTGTTGCGCGATTCTGCCTACTATTGGTGGAATACATTGGTTTCTGTTGTGCCGAGAGAGCGGGTTACTTGGGAGTTTTTCCAAATTGAATTCCGTAAAAAGTATATCAGCCAGAGATTTATCGACCAAAAATGGAAAGAATTTCTTGAGCTTAAGCAGGGCTAAATGTCAGTGACCGAGTATGAGAGAGAATTTGTGCGGCTCAGCCGATATGCTCGCGAGTACATATCATCCGAAGCTATTATGTGTAAACGCTTCGAGGACGGGTTAAATGAAGACATCAAACTACTGGTTGGCATTCTGGAAATTCAAGAGTTCGTTGTTCTTGTCGAGCAAGCCTGCAAGGCCGAAGAGCTTAAAAATGAAAAGAGAAAAGCTGATAGCGGAGCCAGAGAGTTCCGTAAGAGATCTTCGGGGAAGTCTACTCAAAGATCATCAAAGAAGTTTCGAAGTGAGTCGAACAGACCAAATGCTACTTCGGGTTTTCCTAGACGAGACCGTGATCGACCCCCTATGAGTACACGTGCCACTTCTGCTGCTAGTGTTGGGAACGACCGTCGAGACAGAGCCGAGTGCAAGTATTATGGAAAATGGCATTCGAGGAGCTGCAGATTTCATGATCGCTCCTGTTATAAGTGCGGGTCGGCTGATCACTTTATAAGAGATTGCCCCAGATGGTCTGAACAGAATATGAATCAGAGTGGGAAACCGAGCACTACTTCAGCACAAGATAGACCACCTAGAAATCCGGGAAATGCTAGCGGCGGTCAGAGAAGGTTTAAAGATGCCACGACAAAATCTGAGACTCGTGCACCTGCTAGAGCTTACGCTATACGTGCACGCGAGGATGCCTCTTCCCCAGATGTTATTACCGGTACTTTCACTCTCTTTGATACTAATGTGATTGCTTTGATTGACCCCGGTTCAACTCATTCATATGTATGTGAAACTTTGGCATCCAGTAAGACTCTCTCTGTTGAGTCTACTAAGTTTGTGATTCGAGTATCCAATCCCTTGGGTCGTTGTGTTTTAGTTGATAGAGTGTGTAAGAAATGTCCCCTTATGGTTCAGAATTCCTGTTTTCCGGCCGATTTGATGCTTTTGCCATTCGATGAATTCGACGTTATTCTCGGAATGGATTGGTTGACTGTGCACGATGCGGTAGTGAATTGCAAGCGAAAGACTATTGATTTGCGATGTTCGAATAATGAGATAATTCGGATTGAGTCTTCTGATCTAAATGGGCTACCGGCAGTAATATATTCTGTTCTGGCTCAGAAGTTTATGCAAAAGGGTTGCGAGGCTTATCTTGCTTATGTTTTGGATAGCAAAATATCCGAACGAAAGCTTGAGACTGTACCTATGGTTTGTGAGTATCCGGACGTGTTTCCTAAAGAATTACCAGGATTACCGCCTGTTAGAGAGGTTGAGTTTGGCATTGAGCTAGTTCCGGGTACAACTCTGATTTCGATTGCTCCGTATCGTATGGCTCCGACAGAGTTGAAAGAGTTGAAATCTCAGTTGCAAGAGTTGACTGATAGAGGTTTCGCAAGACCGAGCTTTTCACCCTGGGGTGCACCAGTTTTGTTCGTGAAAAAGAAAGACAGGACTTTGAGAATGTGTATTGACTATCGGCAGCTGAATAAAGTGACTATAAAGAATAAGTATACGTTGCCTCGTATCGACGACTTATTTGATCAGCTAAAGGGAGCTTCAGTGTTTTCAAAGATCGACTTGCGATCTGGCTATTATTAGTTGCGAGTTCGAGACTTAGACGTACCCAAGACTGCTTTTAGAACGAGGTACGGACACTATGAATTTTTAGTGATGCCGTTTGGGATGACTAATGCCCCCGCTGTTTTCATGGATCTTATGAATCGGGTGTTTAAGCAGTACCTAGATCAATTTGTGGTTGTGTTTATCGACGACATTTTGGTTTATTCTCGCGATGAGTTTGAGCATGCCGAGCATTTGAGACTTGTGCTTCAAATTTTACGTGATAATCAGTTGTATGCGAAATTTAGTAAATGTGAGTTTTGGTTGCGTGAGGTCAGCTTTCTTGGACATATTATATCTGCATCAGATATACGAGTCGATCCGAATAAAATTTCAGCTATCTTTGATTGGAAGCCTCCTATAAATGTCTCAGAAGTCCAAAGCTTTTTGGGGCTTGCCGGGTATTATCGACGGTTTGTGAAAGGTTTCTCTATGATTTCAACCCCGTTGATGAAGCTATTGCAGAAAGATGTTAAATTCGAATGGTCTGAGAAGTGCCAGAAGAGTTTCGACCAGTTGAAAGCCCTATTGACGGAAGCTCCGGTTTTAGTTCAGCCTGAATCCGGTAAAGAGTATGTGGTCTATAGCGACGCGTCTTTGAATGGCTTGGGATGTGTTTTGATGCAAGAGGGCAGAGTCGTTGCGTATGCTTCGATACAGTTAAAGCCTCATGAGAAAAACTATCTGACTCACGATCTTGAATTAGCTGCCATTGTGTTTGCTCTGAAGATTTGGCGTCACTACCTTTTTGGTGAGAAATGTCATATCTTTTCCGACCATAAAAGCCTCAAATACTTGATGACGCAAAGAGACTTGAATCTGAGACAAAGACGTTGGCTTGAATTGCTAAAGGATTACGAGCTTGTCATTGACTATCATCCGGGAAAGGCGAATGTAGTTGCTGATGCTCTTAGCCGGAAATCAATGTTTGCTCTACGAGCCATGAATGTGCATTTATCGGTATCTGATGATGGTGTGATAATAGCGGAATTAAAAGTGGAACTGGTGTTTCTACGGCTAGTTTGTGAGGCTCAGAAAGCGGATGATGATTTAATTGCCAAGCGAGCTCAACGCGATTTAAATGTGGATTCTGAGTTTCAAGTTGATGACAATGGTTGTTTGAGGTTTCGAGGCCGAGTATGTATTCCGAGAAGTTCAGAGTTGGTTTCGATAATTCTAAATGAAGCTCATAATAGTCGAATGTCGATTCATCCGGGAAGTACAAAAATGTACAACGATTTGAAACGTCGGTATTGGTGGCATGGGATGAAACGAGACATCTCAAATTTTGTGTCAAAGTGTTTGATATGCCAACAAGTAAAAGCAGAACATCAGGTGCCTTCGGCATTGTTGCAACCGATTTTGATTCCCGAGTGGAAATGGGATAAAGTCACGATGGATTTTGTATCGGGGCTACCATTGACATCGAGCAAGAAGGATGCGATATGGGTTGTTGTAGTCCGATTAACTAAATCGGCTCATTTTATTCCCGTGCGTACGGATTACTCACTTGATAAGTTAGCAGAATTGTATGTTTCTCAGATCGTCAGATTGCACGGGGTGCCTATCTCTATCGTATCAGATAGAGACCCGAGATTTACATCGCAGTTTTGGAAGAAACTACAAGATTCTCTAGGTACTAAGCTACATTTTAGTACCGCATTTCATCCTCAGACAGACGGTCAATCGGAGCGAGTAATTCAAATACTCGAGGATATGTTGAGATGTTGTATCCTTGAGTTTAGTGGTTCGTGGGAACGGTATTTGCCTTTAATTGAATTCGCTTACAACAATAGTTTCCAACCGAGCATTAAGATGGCACCTTACGAGGCTTTGTACGGACGCAAATGCCGTACACCGTTGTTCTGGACCGAGCTCATTGAAAATAAGATTTTTGGGGTTGATTTGATTAGAGATGCCGAGTAGAAAGTAAAGGTGATCCGTGATAGCCTTAAGGCAGCTTCAGATCGCCAGAAGTCTTATGCAGATCTAAAGCGAAAAGACATTGAGTATCAGGTTGGAGACAAAGTATTTCTTAAAGTGTCACCTTGGAAAAAAGGGGCTTAGATTTGGCCGTAAGGGTAAATTGAGCCCGAGGTTTATCAGGCCGTATGAAATATCAGAACGGATTGGTCCGGTAGCATATCGATTGATTTTGCCTCCCGAACTTGAAAAGATTCACGATGTTTTTCATGTTTCAATGCTTCGATGATATAGATCCGACCAATCACATGTGATTAATCCATCTGACTTTGAGATTCGATCTGATTTGAGTTATGAAGAGGAACCAATTCGTATTTTGGCACACGAGGTTAAAGAGTTGCAGAAAAAGAGGATTTCGCTAGTGAAAGTGTTGTGGGTCAAACATGAGGTGGAAGAAGCTACTTGGGAGCTTGAGGATTCAATAAAAGAACGTTATCCAAACTTATTTTCCGGTAAGATTTTCGAGGACGAAAATTTCTTAAGTGGGGGAGAGTTGTGACAGCCTTAAAACGACCCTAGTCGGAATGTGGTTTCGGGACCACAAAACTGAGGCACAAAAATAATTTAATATTTATTTTGATGCCTATTGTAGTGCCAATTCATGTGTGACATCTTAGGTGCTTCAATTTAGTATTATAATTATGAATTGCACCTAAAAGGGCTAAATTATGAACTTTGAAAATGTGCTAGACACATGTGTGATGACCTATTAATGCATGCATGAGAAAAAAATGGATTTGCATGTCAAATTGCCCACTTTTATGATAGTGCATGGTAATGATGAGGTTTTGGCATTTTGTGAATTGTTATTTAGTCATATATTAATAATAAAAGAAATTATTATTTAGTTATCATAAAATAAAAGATGAATTAAATAATAAAGATTTTGGGTGAAAAGAACAATGTGTTCATCTTTTTCTCTTCTCCATAGCCGAAACTCAAAGCAAGAAAATTGAAAATTCAAGCTAGATGGTTCGGTCATTACTTAGCCAAGTTAAAAAGTATGCTCATAATTTTTGCTTTTGAAATTTTGAGAATCAAAGATGGATGCTAAATCATTTGCTTAGTCTTGAATAAATTTTGAGTTTGGTTTTGCCATGGATATTCGGCCATATGAGCAAGGATGGGAGAATTGTGTTTTCCTTAATGCTTGTGTTAAATAATGGAATTTAGGTGTTGCTTGAGCTAGTTTAAGGGTCCTCTCCTTTGCCCATTATGGAATTCTTTGAGCTTTGGAAGATGTAGGCATTCGGCCATGTCAAATTCGGCTAAGGAATTGTTAAGTTGAAGCTATGAACTTATTAAAGCTTGTTAATGAACCTTATGGTGTTATATGCATGGAATTTTAAGTTGAACTTAGAAATTTTGGTTTTGTGGGAGAATACCGAACCTAAGGGCATTCGGTTCTTTGAGTATAGGATTTGTTTTGTTTTCGATTAGCAAATTGATTTTAGCATGATATTTAGTTTAATGAAAATGATTTGGGGTGAATAAAGGTTAATTTGGATGAGGTGAGCTCCTTAAATTGTTTATCGAAACCTAATTGTAAATTGAAATTAGTGAAGCATGTTAATTTCAAGTAATTAGTAATATGACAAGGAAAATGATGCTTTGATTTTGAAATTGAGTTCATGATGGCCGAATAAGCTCATTGTAGGTGAATGTTTAAATATTGAATATATCATTTGAGAATTTAAAAGAAATTGCTGTATGAATGATAGTAAAAAGGAAATTTGATTTGTTTAAAATCAAACATGTCTTTGTTAATTGAGGAATGAATATACATGAATCTAGATTAGTTAAATCTTGTTATGAGTGACTAACATGAGCTAATTGCTTTCGGTTAAGGGTGTTTTATATTTAGCAAGCACATTTGGTTGAGTGATAAACCATGAAGTCTTGGTATGTTATGTTATGTGCAAAGGTAAAAGGGAGGAAGAATGCTTTTTGTTTGGAGAATTATGCATTCGGCTAGGGGCCCATGTTTCCCTTAAATGACATATGGATGTTTGATATTATGCTTCTATACAAAAGTGAATTGCCGTGGCTAGTATGAGTTTTTGAACTCAAAATTTGACCTTATATGTGTTGATAATGCCGCATATTAAGTTGAGTAATTATATCTAGTTTTAGCTTAATTCTAAATGAATGTACATGCTAGATGCCACTTTGAAATAGGATAGAAAGGTTGTCTATGTTTATATTGCCGAATGTGAAATTAAGTAGCATGTTAGTAGTGTTAATGTCTTAATTTGTGAATAAGAACTTTAAAGAGTGAATTTGTATAAATCTGCTTGGTACAGCAGCAGTAATGTGTTTTGGAAAAATCACCATAAATTGTGGGAGCTGAATTAGAGGCTAAATAAATTATGTAATTAAAGCTCAATGAGTCTAGTTTCTTATAAAAGAAACCTTATAAGCAAAGGAATTTCCGATAAAGAAATTTTTAAAGTAGTGTGAGACAGTGTCAGATTGACTCCAAAATCCTCTGTTCTATTTTTAGAAAATCATTATAAATTGTAAAAAAAATATCCATAAGATGTAATTTATATGCTTAGAATCCTTAATGAGTCTATTTTTCAAGAGAGGTATAGAAGAAAATTTTTCGAGACCTGAACTAAGAGATAATTGAACTTTAGTACAGAAGGGTCGGAACTATCCGACAGTGAATCAGGGGTAACTTTGAGGATTAAACTGTATTAATTGGTCAATTCAAAAATTATGCAAATTTTATGGTGGAAAGGTACATGAGTCTAGTTTTAGGGAAAATTTATGGAACTTGATTTGGAGTTTCGTAGCTCCAGCTATGAATAATTTAGTGAATGTTGCTCAGGAAGTCAGCTTATAGTGACTTGTGGTATATATGTGATTGGCCGAATGTGTATGTTTGCTATGAGAAGTATATGCATTTCTTATTTGACTATAAGTGAAAATAATCAATTGCGATGTTTGAATAAGAATTAATGAAATTAAATATTTTATTTAGCTCAAGAGCATAGAGGGACAAGTTCGGATAAAGGGAAGGCTAAAGTGGTCGAATAGCTAACTCATAGTTGCTCGGGAAAGTTCAAGGTACGTTTTGAGTAATTGAATTTGGTATTTAATTTAAAATGCCATGATATACATGCATGATAGTTCAACGATGTCCCATTGAGAAAGAAACCTTATACATGTTTGCTATATAGCCGAATGGCTCATAGAGAAAGAAACTGAAATTGGGATTTGAAATGTATTGCTTATGTATGTTTGCTCATTGGGCTGAAAGTCTAGAAAAAGGAGTATACCTGTATGAGTTTTGAATGATATTTACGACGTAAAGTCAATGAGCATGTTATATGTTTGTATGCGAATGAATTGATTGAATTACAAATGTGATCTTGCTATGTGAAATGTGGCAACATGTGAATACTTATGTATGAGACTCTGTGAGGTGAATCCGGGATTAAAGACCCGATGACTATATGTGGAGACTATGTCCGGGTTAAGACCCGAAGGCTATATGCGGAGATCATGTCCGGGTAAAGGCCCGATGGCTATGTACGGCGATTATATCCGGGTTAAAGGCCCGATGGCTATGTGTGGAGATTTTATCCGAGCTAAAGGTCTCGATGATGATGCGAGTAAAGTCTAAGACTAAAAGACTTCATGGTAACAATTGCTAATGAATGCGCTTAAAGCGCTAAGTTATACAGGTATGTACCCTAAGCTTATATGCAAGCTTGTTTTGGACCAAATCGTACGATCATTATATGATTGCTTATGTGAGTATGAAATGAGACTATTAAATTGGTTATCGTGCAATTGGTCAATGTGAAATGTTATGTAAAATTATGCAATATGTCTATATTTACATGAGCTCACTATTAAGTGAAAGTTATCTGCCTGTTGTATATGATGAGAATATGTATATTCTGTTAAGGGGTGACATACCCAAAGAAGTGGGAAACGAAAATGCGAACAACTATGTTATAATTTGATTTTTATCCGTTGTCATTGCTTAAAACTTACTAAGCATTGTAATGCTTACTCCGTTTACTTTGTTTCCTCTATTTTATAGATCTCTTTTTGAAGCTACGGACTCGGGGATTGAAGCTTTAAATCACCTACACTATCATCGTTATTTTGGTACATTCGATAGTTATTTTGAGAACAATGGCATGTATAGGCTAATCTCCTTTTGTTAAACCGAATTATATTTTGTGTTGTAATTATCCTAGCCATGCGAAAATGGTTTGTTTAATCTCTAAGTTGAGTATATGTTTTTGATAAAATGTTATGCGAATTATTACTTTAATGCGAATAGGATTGCTCACTACCTAAGAAATTCAATTGTAGTTAGAGACTCTATCATTCCTATTGGTAAGTAGTCACTTTGCAACTATGATAGTACTCCTATAGTGATCGAACGTAATATGGTTGCATTAGTTGAAGCTTTTGAAAGGTAGATTGTTCGGAAATAGAAATTTAAGTAAATTATTAATCGTAATATAATGTACAATCGAATCTATGCCTGATATGTATCTATGAAATTCGGTAAGTTACGTTTAGTTTAGTAATACCTCGATATCCTATTCTGGCGACGGACGGGGGTATAGGGTGTTACAGGTTGTCTTAGGTTCGATTTCAATATTGGGAATTGCTAGATCTTGTAAGTGGCTAATCGAGTTCTCTAAATGAAATATAGGTCCTACGCATGTGAGCTGTTATGGTTCTCTTCATTAAAGTGTGTACATACACCGCACACACGATGAATAGGCAAAAGCTGAAATCTCGAAAAGCTGGAATGTTGAAAGGTTGGCGCTGGCAACCACACGAGCGTGCGAACACTCGTGTGGAGATACCGATAAGACGACCAGAGCCAAGGGAGCGATCTCATGGTCTCAGGCTACTTTTTGGCCAACAGGGCCAAAATGAGCCAAAAGGGCCCGATGGGCCCGTAGGCCTATCGTGAGTAAAATTGACGATGTAAAAGGTTTTGATGAGCCAGATAGGCTAACTATATGATTTTTGGTAGAATTGGGCCTATGGGCCAAGTAAGTATGTGGTCCCTTCTTGGGCTATGAAATGGGCTTTTGGGCCTTAATGAACTGGAAACCCTAATGGAATTGGCTTTAAATGCATAGAATAATGAGATTGTGTTAATAGGCCAACTTGTGTACTTAGGCCCACGATATGATATGATTTGTATGTTTAAGCGGAAATAAATGACTAAATTTCCCTAAATAAATAAATAACTAAAATACCCCTAAGTGCTAAACATATGAAAATGTATGTGTTGCATTCATATGATGTATGTTGCATTTAGGAGGGTTTTATGATACGGAGGAAGATATATGAGGATCACATGGTTGCCTGACGATCATGGATCCACTGGTGGCTTTTAAGCCCATTATATGATTAGCAGCTCTGCTGCAACGATTGAATTAGTGCCGCAACCGGTGCTACCATTGGAGTGTAGGGATATGTGGGTTGATATTTATATCCCCATAGGAGTGTAGGCTTGGAAGGGAAAATGGAGTGCAGGGTTGGATTAGGATGGGTTCATTGCATACATATAATACTGTTGTAATATGGGCTAAGGCCAAAGGGCCACCGTTATTGGTAGGGCTTAAGCCCAATTTGTTATTGCATATTAGTATGTTTGCCGAGGGCCGTACACACTAAGTTTTCAAAAACTCACACCCTCCTTTAATTTTTTTCAGGTGATCCACATTAAGCAGCTCGACGTAGGAGAGGACTCGGAGATGGCCAGACTGCAACATGATTAGTAGTTTAATAGTTAATTTCCTTTATTTTATTTATTTTTATTTTAATTATTTTCATTGGATTGTAATAATGCTTGTTATCTCTGGTAGGTTTTTATATTTAGTTATATTATTTCCATACTTGTTTGACTTTCAACTTAAAAACGTTTTCCAATTCAAATAGTATTTTGAAATCAACATCAACACCTGAACATTCTCTTAAAATATGAGCGTCTGCTATAATTTAACAAGTAAACTTATGGAATTTACAAAAAACACGGGTTTTCTACTATCGAAATTTTAAAGCTTCTAATTAAACTCACTCGAACTCTTAAATTAAGCAACCATACAAAGGAAATCATTTTTAACCGAAAGAATTTGTTTTTCGACAGAGCCGATTTGAAATTAAACTTTTATTTGATCCTCGAGCAGGACCATTCTTTTGAAAAGCTAACCACTTCATGCAATAGGTACGAGTCACCCCTCAATGTGACACCTTCAGATTCTGCCGTAACATCTGGGTTGGGTTTAGGGTGTTACATTTAATGGTATCAGAGCTTGGTTACAAAGCTCAGGCTGTGAATTGTGCCTTAGATTTGGGTTTTACAAACAATTTACAAGTTAATCAGAAAGTTTTGAAGGATTTTTGAAGTGTGGCTCATCGGGTCCCCGACGTCGAGCCAAGTAAGTTCTTCTAATACCAAACTTGTCTTAAGCTACTGTACTATAGATAGTTACCGGGCTACTTTAGGTGATAGACTCTTAGGTAGGGAAAGACTAAAGCCCATAGGAAACTTAAGCCTGTAGTGGACGTGCGACTACGAAAACATCTTTTAAACTACTACTTTCATAAGACACTTACTTTAAATAGTGGAACTATGAACTAATACCATAAAATTTTCAATCCAAATAATAAGCAAGCAACGATGAGCACTAGAAGAGGTGCGAGAGGCTGCGGCAGAGGCCGTGGTAGCGATAGGGCTGGGTCATTGACATCGAGCTACATGACCAATGTTGGAGCAGAGGAGGCACCAGCCTCACCGGTGGCTGAAATGGGACCAGATGAGCGGGCCGCCGCTACGGACAATGCGTTATCGTAGGCCATGTTAAGAATTTTGGAAAGGGTCGCTGGGCCTAATAATAGCATAGGAAGTCGTGGGTCAATCTCGTAGCGACTTCGATCTAATGGGGCGGAGCTCTTCAAAGGTGTTACTGGTGTGGCTTCGAATGTGGCTGAATATTGGTTGGAAGCCACTGAAAGAATAATGGATGACCTGGATTGCACAGCTAAACAGAAGTTGAAAAGGGCTGTGTCACTACTTAGAAAAGAAGCCTATCAATAGTGGTTGACCGTAAAAGAGGGCACCCAACCTGAGTAGGTTACTTGGGAATTCTTCAAATTCGCATTCCAGGGGAAATACATTGGAGCGAGCTATATGGATGTCTGAAGGAAAGAGTTCTTGAACCTGACATAGAGGGACAGATCAGTGGCGAAATATGAGGCTGAGTTTTTGTGTCTTAGTCGTTATGCAAAAGGAATAGTTACAATTGATTATGAGCATTGCGTGCTGTTTGAGGACGGCTTGGGGGACAATCTTAGGGTGCTAATAGCTCCACAGAGGAAGTGGGACTTTGCGGCCTTAGTGGAAAAAACAAAGATAGCAGAGGAAGTAAAATGCACGGAACGTCTTAACCGAGAGAAAGAAAAAAGGCAAGAACAAGCGGCATGTACAAGCTTTTAGAGTTGGACAGAGGCCTGCGAGGAGGGCCAGAGTGGATGGGCTAGTTAGAGCTGGGGCCCCTATTACTGCTGCTAATATTGGGGTACCACCTTGTTTTGTTTGTGGAAAGGGGCGTTTGGGTGAGTGTTGGAGAAGGATAGGAGCCTGCTTGAGCTGCAGATATATAGAGCATAGGATTAATGAGTGTTCGAGAAGGCCGGATCACGTACAAGCTGGTGGCAGAGGTTATGTTCAGCCACAGAGAGGTGGTCAACAGCTGCTAAGGTGCCGTGGGCAGGCCAGGGGTGACAATGGCGCAAGACGCGGACGCGGAGCACTAGGTAAAGGTGCAGGATAGGTAGAGGTGAGGCAGCTAATATTAGTATATGCTCCTCATCGCAGAGAGGACGGAAATGCCCTAGATGTGATAACGGGTACGTTCTTAATTAATAAGCTCATCTTGGGCATGGGTTGGTTGGTGAGACACCAGGCAACTCTAGATTGTGCTGCAAAATGGATGGTATTAAAAACTATGGAGGATGAAGAAGTAACGGTGATCGGGGAATGACGGGATTACCTGTCAAATGTGATTTTAGCTTTAAGGGCGGAGAAGTTGGTGAGGAAGGGCTGTGAAGCTTATTTAGCCTACATTAGTGATGTGGAATCTAAGAGTCTTACTGTTGAGGATTTGAGAACAGTAAAGGAATTCCTTGATGTTTTTCCCAATGAATTGCTTGGGTTACCTCCCAACAGAGAAGCGGAGTTTGGGATAGAGCTGTTGCCTGGTACGACTCTAGTGTCCATCGCTCCTTACAGGATGGCACTGAAGGAGCTGATGGAGTTGAAAGCTCAGATTCAGGAATTATTGGACCGTGGATTTATTAGACCAAGTGTGTCTCCATGGGGAGCACCAATATTATTTGTGAAGAACAAGAATGGGTCCATGAAGATGTGCTTAGACTATCGGCATTTAAACAAGCTAACCATCAAGAATAAGTACCCTCTGCCAAGGATAGATGATCTTTTCGACCAGCTCAGAGGAGCTTCAGTTTTCTCAAAGATTGATCTGCGTTCAGGGTACCATCAACTGAGGGTTAAAGAGGCAGACGTTTATAAGATAGCTTTCAGAACTTGTTATGGACATTACGAGTTTCTGGTAATGCCATTTGGGCTAACGAATGCACCTGCTTCATTCATGGATCTTATGAATCGAGTTTTTTAACCTTATCTTGATCAGTTCGTAGTAGTCTTTATAGATGACATCTTGGTGTATTCGAGAACTGAAGATGATCATAATGCACACTTAAGGATTGTGTTGCAGACTTTAAGAGAGAAACATCTATATGCTAAGTTTAGCAAGTGTGAATTTTGGCTAAAAGAAGTTACTTTCTTAGGACACGTGGTCTCAGCTGAGGGGATTAGGTTGATCCTTGAAAAATTGAACCAATGTTGGACTGGAAACCACCTAAGACAGTGTCAGGAGTTTGTGGTTTTCTAGGCCTGGCAGGGTACTATAGGCGGTTTGTTGAGGGCTTCTCATTGATTGCTGCACCCTTGATCAAGCTGCTATGGAAGGGGGTGCCGTTTGTGTGGACTGATAGGCAGCAAGAAAGCTTTGAGAAGCTTAAAAAGGTTTTAACGAGGGCCCCCATTTTGATTCAGCCAGAGCCTAGAAAGGAGTTTACGGTTTATAGCAACGTGTCTCACGTGAGCTTGGGCTGTGTATTGATGCAGGAAGGAAAAGTAGTCGCATATGCATTGCGCCAGCTTAAGGCTCATGAGGGGAATTACCTAACCCATGATTTGGAGTTGGCGGCAGTAGTATTCGTGCTTAAGATATGGAGGCGTTACTTGTATGGAGAGAAATGCATCATTTATACGGATCACAAGAATCTGAAGTACCTCCTTACCCAAAAGGAGTTGAACTTGAGGCAGCACAGATGGATTGAGCTGCTAAAGGATTATGATTGCACGATCGAATATCATCCGGGTAAGGCAAATGTGGTGGCTGACACACTGAGCTGTAGGGCTATGTTGGATTTGAGGGCTATGGTTGCTCGATTGAGTTTGTATGATGATGGCAGGTTGTTGGCCGAGTTGCAAGTGAAGCCAATGTGGGTTGAGTAGATTAAGGTTAAGCAACCATTGGATGAGACTCTAGGACCTTGGTTCAAGCAAGTTGAGAATGGGGAAACAACAGATTTAGGGGTAAATATTGATGGATTGTTGTGTTTCCGTGGGAGAATTTGCGTACCATAGGATGATAATCTAAGGAAGTCTATACTGCGGAAAGCGCATAGTAGTCCCTATGCTATGCATCCTGGTGGTAACAAGATGTATCGGGATTTGTGGAAGGTTTATTGGTGGCTGGAGCTTAAACGCGAGGTTACGGAATTTGTAGGCAAGTGCTTGATATGTCAACAAGTGAAGGCGGAACATCAGTTACCTTCAAGATTACTTCAGCTGGTTAAGATTCCACTCTGGAAGGGAAGAGGGTTACTATGGATTTTGTTAGTGGGTTACCCCTAACTCCTACTAAGAATGACTTTGTATGGGTTATTGTGGATCGGTTAACTAAGTCTGCTCACTTCATATCAGTCCGCACTAACTATTCATTACAAAAGTTGGTAAGGTTGTATGTGGTTGAGATTGTGAGACTGCATGGGGTGTCGATCTCTATAATATTTGATAGATATCCTTGATTTACGTCTCGCTTTTGGAAGAAGCTGCACGAGGCACTAGGCACAAGATTGGATTTTAGGGCAACATTCCAACCTCAGACTGACGGTCAGTCGGAGAGGGTAATCCAAGTGTTGGAAGATATGTTGAGAGGATGTGTAATTGAGTTTCGAGGCAGCTGAGAGGATTATTTTTCGCTAGCTGAATTCACATATAATAACAGTTATCAGGAAAGTATTGGGATGGCACCGTATGAGGCGCTGTATGGGTAAAGATGTCGTACTCCGACTTGTTGGACAGAGTTGGGTGAACGGCGGGTGCTGGGTCTGGAGTTAGTGGCAGATACTGAAGATAAGATGAAGTTGATTTGGGATTGGTTTGGATGGAAGAAGGTGTTGGATAGAGTTGGGTGAACGGCGGGTGCTGTGGGAGACTTGGTATTTCTCAAGGTTTCCCCTTGGAAGAAGGTGTTAAGATTTGGACGGAAGGGCAAGTTAAGCCCTAGATTCATTGGGCCATACCGGGTGCTGAAGCGGATTGGGCCAGTTGCCTATCAACTAGAATTACCTTTTGAACTAAATCAGATACACGATGTGTTTCATGTGTCTATGCTAAGGTGTTATCGCTCAGATTCTTCTCACATCGTGCCAATCAAGGAAATCGAGGTTAGGCTAGACCTGACTTTTGAGGAAGAATCGGTCCAAATAATTGATCAAGATGTTAAGGTACTAACAAGGAAATTTGTCCCATTGGTCAAGGTGCTTTGGTGTAACCATAGTGCCGAGGAAGCTACATGGGAACCTGAGGAGACAATGCGACATTAATATCCCCAACTGTTTGAATCAGGTAAATTTCGAGGTTGAAATTTCTTTTAGGGGGTAAAGTTGTAATGCCCCAAAAATCTTGAAACTTTTAATTTTGTGTGCTGTAGCTTGGTGTGTAGGATTAGCACTATTAGAGTGTTAAATTTAAGGTACTATAGGGTTTCTTTGAAGTCTCAGGTTTAAGGTAGACCATAGGAAAAATTTAAGTTTTGCCTTAATGGAACCCTGATCTCAGGCATTAGGCCTTTTAAGCAAATTAAGAGGAAATAAGACACAAATGGGCCTGTGGCCTAGTGGCAAAGTGAAGCCACTTGGGGGAGCAGGAAGGTAGCGTTATTGGGAGGCTAGGAGGTCCAAGGTTCAGAGATGGGGATTTTATTTTGTATCTTTTGATAACCAGTGCTGGAGTTAGAGTTGAACTCTGATGGTAGAAGTTTGAAGTGGTCATAGGAGGGTTTCAAGGAGTGATAAGAGAAGGAAATCTTGGAGAAAACTTAGGGATTGGGTTGTTAGATTAAGTGGATCCAAAATGGGACTTTAGGGGTAGGAAGAAATCAGCATAGGTAGGGGTTCAGTACTGATTTGGTCATTTTTAGGGGTTTAGCCGAATGCTCTTGGCCTTCTTGCATATGGCATATGTGTGATTTGGTTTTTCGAGTTATTTCTTTCTTTATTCAATTAGAGAGCATTGTTGTTCCCTTCGCATACTCATTCTTTCAAACTCTAAAAGCTGAATCCTCTCAATACTCCTTCTTTTCCCTACTCCTTCTCGTATCACCTTATAGCCGAACAATTGATTCAAACCTTTTTTCTTGTGTCGATTCTTTACTTTTTCTCTCATAACCCCAAAATGACTATTTTGTTTCTTAGATCCAGATCTACACTTCCATATTCGGTTATGTTAAAGGCCGATCTACTCTTTTTTTCTGCTCCCAAAACCTAAATGTTATTTCTATTTCTCTTATGGCCGATTAGCCCTACCGCTTTGTCGATTTAATGTTACTTCTCCTCCATCTCAAATCTATTCTTGTCACCTACTATTCTTATTCGATTCTTAGAAGCCGGATCTCACCTAAAAGCTATCTAGGCCGTAGGATCAAAGATCAAGTTCTGGTAAGCACATATTCGTTCTTATTCCTCCTGTGCCTTAGTGTAAAGCCAAATGGCTTATCTAATCATTCTCTTCTTGTTGAATCTATATATCTCTTAATCAACTTCAAAACCAAGCATCTTAAAGGGGTGTAAGTCTATTCAATTAAGGTAAGGGTTGTCTTAGGTTCGGTTTCAATATTGGGAATTGCTAGATCTTGTAAGTGGCTAATTGAGTTCCCTAAATGAAATATAGGTCCTACGCATGTGAGCTGTTACGGTTCTCTTCAATAAGGTGTGTACATACACCACACACACGATGAATCTGCAAAAACTGAAATCTCGAAAAGCCGAAATGCCGAAAAGCCGAAAGGTTAGCCTCTGCAACCACACGAGCGTGTGAACACTCGTATGGAGATACCGATAAGACGACCGAAGCCAAGGGAGCGATCTCATGTCTCGGGCCACTTTTTGGCCAACTCGGCTAAAATGGTACAATTGGGCCCGATGGGCCTGTAGGCCTATCGCGAGTAAAATTGACGATCGAGAAGGTTTTGTTTAGTCGGATTGGCTAACTATGTGATTTTTGGTAGAATTAGGCCTAATGGGCCAAGTAAGTATGTGGTCCCTTCTTAGGCTATGAAATGGGGTTTTGGGCCCTAATGAACTGGAAACCCTAATGGAATTGGCTTTAAATGCATAGAATAATGAGATTATGTTAATGGGCCAGCTTGTGTACTTAGGCCCACGATATGATATGATTTGCTTGTTTAAGCGGAAATAAATGGCTAAATTGCCCTAAATGCATAAATGACTAAAATACCCCTAGGTGCTAAACATATGAAAATGTTTGTATTGCATTCATATGATGTATGTTGCATTTGGGTGGGTTTTATGGTATGGAGGAAGATATGTGAGGATCGCATGGTTGCTTAACGACCATGGATCCACCGGTGGCTTTTAACCCCATTATATGATTAGCAGCTCTACTGCAATGATTGAGTTAGTGCCACAACGGGTGCTACCATTGGAGTGTAGGGATGGGTGCGTTGATATTTATAACCCCACAGGAGTGTAGGGTTGGAAGGGAAAATGGAGTGCAGGGTTGGATTGGGATGGGTTCATTGCATACATATGATATTGTTGTTATATGGGCTAAGGCCCAAGGGCAACCGTTATTGGTAGGGCTTAGGCCCAATTTGTTATTGCATATTAGTTGTTTGCCGAGGGTCGTAAGCTCTGAGTTTTCCAAACTCACACCCTCCTTTAATTTTTTTAGGTGATCCCAAGTAGGCGGCTCGACGTAGGAGAGGACTCGGAGATGGCCACACTGCAAGATGATTAGTAGTTTAATAGTTAATTTCTTTATTTTATTTATTTTTATTTTAATTGTTTTCATTGGGTTGTAATAGGGCCTGTTATCTCTGGTATGTTTTTATATTTGGTTATATTATTTCCATACTTGTCTGGCTTTCAACTTAAACATGTTTTCCAATTCAAATAGTATTTTGAAATCAACATCAATACCTAAACGTTCCCTTAAAATATGAGCTTCCGCTATAATTTAACAAGTAAACTTATGGGATTTACAAAAAAAACCCGGGTTTTCTACTACCAAAATTTTAAAGCTTCTAATTAAACTCACCTGAACTCTTAAATTAAGCAACCATCCAAAGGAAATCGTTTTTAACCGAAAGAATTTTTTTCGACAGAGCCGATTTGAAATTAAACTTTTATTTGATCCTCGAGCAAGACCAGTGTTTTGAAAAGTGAACCACTTCACGCAATTGGTACAAGTCACCCCTCAATATGACACCTTTAGATTCGGTCGTAACGTCTGGGCCGGGTTTGAGGTGTTACAATATGCTTCGGTGTTGTGTTTTAGAGTTTGAGGGTAGTTGGGAAAAGTATCCACCTTTGGTAGAATTTGCCTATAACAATTGTTATCAGTTCAGTATACAGATGATGCCGTATGAGGCATTGTATGGCCAAAAGTGCTGAACTCCATTATTTTGGACTGAGTTGAGTGAGAAACGGATACATGGTGTTGATCTGGTTAGGGAGACCGAGGAAAAGGTGAAGATAATTTGAGATTGTTTAAAGGCTGCTCTGACCGGAAAAAGTCTTATGCAGATTTCAAAAGAAAGGAGATTGAATTTCAGGTTGGTGATAAAGTATTTTTGAAGGTGTCACCGTGGAAGAAACTACTGAGATTTGGCCAGAAGGGCAAATTAAGTCCACGTTTCATTGGGCCATATGAGGTTACAGAAAGAATAGGGCCAGTGGCATACCAACTAGTTTTACCACTAGGATTGGAAAAGAAACATAATGTGTTTCATGTGTCAATGTTACGATGGTATCGTTCGGATCCCTCGCATGTGATTCCTCCTACGGAGATTAAGATTCGGTGGAACATGACATACGAAGAGGAGCCAATTAAGATTTTGGCTCGAGAGGTTAAACAGTTAAGAAACAAAAGTATAGCCTTGGTGAAAGTATTGTGCCAAAAGCATGGTGTGGAAGAGGCTACGTGGGAACCGGAGGAAGCTATGAGGAAACAGTACCTATACCTATTTATTGGGAAGATTTTCGGGGACGAAAATCCCTAAAGGGGGAGAGTTGTAACAACCCGAATTAGGGGCTAAAAATGTGGTTTCAAAACCATGAATCTGAAGTCTAAAATAATTTTTGATTGAGTTTTTATGTTTATTGGGTGCTTGAATAATTATGTGAAATTTTGGTGTATGAATTTTGTTGTTTACATGTCCAATTTGGTAGGTTGGACTAAATTACAATAGGTGAAAAATAGGGGTTTTAATCCATAAAGGTACTTGATTGAATTGGGTTTTTAAATTAGGGGTCCTTATATGGTAATTAGACCATTTTAACTAGTTTGGACAAAAATGCCCAAAGAAGGATGGAATATCAAAGGTTTTTAATGAAGGGCATTTTGGTCATTAGTTAATAAGAGAAATAAAAAGGGAAAATAAGTCAAAAATGGTGTCCATAATCTTCTTCCTTGTGGCGAATTTGAAGAGTCACCATAGCTAGGGTTTCGATAACTTTTCAAGCTCATAGTAAGTGATTTCTAGTCCTGTTTTTAATATCCTTCTTATTTTTGAAATCCTCGCAACTTGCTCTTACTATTTCTACCACTATTTCAAGCTAGAGTTGATGTTTAAAATTTTACCCATGGATGACATAAATGTATTTTAATGTGTGGTGGAGGAATATGAAAGTTTAAAGTGTGGTGAACAACTTTTACTATGTGATTTTTGACGAAAATTTCATAAAGGACTTATTTGTAAAAGATGAAATATGGTGTGCATAAGTTGTGGAATAGTGGAAATTGTGGGCTACTAAACGAGGAAAAATGGTTCAATTAGGCCTAAAATGCATAAAAATTGAATGAAAATCATAAACCGAGCCTAGGGACTAAACTGTAAAATTGAAAAAGTTATGGGTCAAATTGTAAAATTTGCTATAGGAAGATTTTGGCTGTTTTGAATAATGTGATTATTAAATGAGGTAAATGTGTCGTTATAAATCGAGAAGAATGAGGAATCGACCTTGACCGATGCAAGGGTAAGGTTTCGGACTAAATTGCAAACTGTCGCATTTTGTTATCAAGGTAAGTTTATATGTAAGTAATACATCCATTTTAATTTTATAATAATAATTTAATGTATGTTATGGATAATGTTGGATGACTTTTATGACTTTGATAATTATGGAAATTTGGAGTTCCCGATTGAACTTTTAGAAAATGAAATATACAAATAATGTGTAGCTAGGTCACATGTGTAATACGGTGTGTATACCATGTGTACACAAGAGCTACGGGTTAAAAATAGCTAGGTCGCATGTATAGTACCGAGGGTACATCATGTAGACACGAAAGCTATGTTATACGTAGGTAGGTCGCATGTGTGATTTCAAGTGTTGGACACCATGTAGACACGAGAGCTATGGGATTTAATGGCTAGGTGACATGGGTGATATTGAGAGTTCACCATGTGTACATGAGAGCCGGATTATGTGTTGGTGGAGCTATGTGCTAAAACCACTGAGTATTGAATGTTATCTCGAAGGGTTTAACGGGAAAACTTACTAAAAGAGATTTGTGTGGTTATGTGGTGTGTAAGTGCAGGTGTATTTATGAGCTAGTGAATATGTGGGCAAGTGTATATGTGTGCAAGGTTGCATGTGGACTTAAGTGTATGTAAATAATGTGCTTGGTATGTATGCAATATTGGTAAGGTTAGGTGGGGGTAAGTTGATATGTGATGATATGATTTTTGGACATTAAGAGAGTTGGTATGATGTCAATTATTTGCATATAGACTTACTAAGGTTTTTAAAGCTTACTCCTTTCTCTTTTTCCTTGTTTTATAGAGTAGTCAAGCCAGCTCGGAGATCAGAAAGCGTTGGAGGATCACCCACACTATCCACAACGTTCTTTTAGTATTGCAATATGAATTCTTTTGAACTATTGCATGTATACGGACTTAGTGGTGTTGTAAGTGTCAAGTTGGTTTGGCTATCATGTGGACATTTGTTTTTTGATAAGTAGGCCATGTGATATGGCCAATGATGATATTGGTTTATATATATATATATATATATATATTTATAAGATAATTCATGAAATGCTTGGTATGGTTATGTGTGGATGAACTGATATATGTTGTTAAACTATCAAATGTGGTCATTTAGATGCCTAAAAATGTGTATGGTGTGTGGTGATAAAAATGGTATAAGTTTGTATGTGTTTTGAGGCAAAAGATGGCTTGGAAATAGCCTAACTTAAGGCCACACGGCTGGCCACCATGGCCATGTGTATAGGGCGTGTGAAACTTGTATGAAAATTTTGAAGATGAAGAACGTCACACAGCTTGGTCACATGGGCATGTTCCGTGGCCGTGTGACCAAATTTGCATGCTGAAATCATAAACAGAATACTCCAGTTTTACACACAGGCTCGTCATACGGGCGTGTTGAGGTCGTGTGAAGGACACGGGCTAAGGACACAGGCGTGTGCTCGGCTGTGTGAAAACCTTGTAGGTTCAAAATAAAAAATAAATTTGCAACAACATAGTGGATATGCTTATTATCATCAACTATCTCTAAATTCTAAAGGGTTTAATTGTTATTTTGGGCCTTTCGTTAATTGCAATTTATGTCCTAAATTCATTTTCTAATTAAAAATCTATAGCGATAAAAGTTTACAATTTAGTCCCTAGGCCTGAATTAACCACAATTTCGGCCAAATTCACCATCTGATATTTAATTCACCTATATAATAACTCTGTAAATATATTTATTTAATATTTATGGATTCAATTTATGAAATGGGGCCCCAAAATCATATTTTTCGACACTACTAGAAACTAGGTCATTACATTCATCACCGTCACTTGGCATTTATCGCATTTAAACTTCATAAATCATAATTACACTTTAATATCATTAACATAAAGACCAAAGTAGACACCCTACTTTCTTTTGCCTTCTTAACCTCTTCAAGGTACACAAGTTAGCTCATCTTCTAATGTTTGGTCTCACCACAACAAAAGATTACACTGTAATATCAATAACATAAAGACCTGAAGTAGACACCCTATGTAACACCCCTAACCGGTATCCATCATCGGAATAGGGTTTCAGAGCATTACTGGACTTATCACTTAAAATCAATTCGGGGCTAAATCTATAACTCATGGAAACTTAAGGAAAATATTGAAAATTTTCACATACAGGGGACACATGCTCTATGGTTAGGCCGTGTGTCTCATACAGCCAAAAGACACGCCCGTGTCATAGGCTGTGTGGACATTACAAATGGGATCACATGGCCGTGTCCCAAACTGTGTCCAACTTTGTGTAACTCTTTGAATTGTGTAAAACAGCCAATCACAGGCCCATGTGACTAGCCCGTGTAACTCACTGACTTGCTTTCATTAAAAACTATAGGGGACACATGGCCATGTCACCTGACCGTGTGTCACACACGGCTGAGACACACACCCGTGTCTTTGCCCGTGTAGACAAAAATAGGCTATGTTCCAAGCCACATTTTCACCCAAACTTGCATCAACCTAGGCATACCAAATAGCATGTATCCACAACCAAATTGAACATTCAAACCAACCAAAATCAATCCTAAAACATGCAATTTCAATACCATTTAACCAATTGCTATCAAGCATCAAAATTAACCATTATAAACATGTCACTATCAACTTCAAAAGCTACCAAAATGGTCATATGCATATGGTCACTTTTGTGCCTATCACATAACCTATATGCCAATTTTAAATCTCAACCATATGGTACTCAAATAACCAACTCATAATCAAGGTATATTACAAGGCAACCATCAAGCATACTCTCAGCAATTATATCTTATACAAAATAGGCCAACTATTCATATATATACATACCAACACATATGCTAAAATCAAGTTAAATCACATGGCTCATACATAATCAAAACATATAGGCTTCATTAGCCAATAGACCTAGACATGCCATATAACCAAATACATAAAGTCCAAAAATACCAAAACAACGGCTGGATAGTGTGATGAGATCTCCGATGACTTCCAATTCGAGCGAGCTTCCGAATCACTATAAAACATGAAAAAGAAAACAAAGTAAGATATGAAGCTTAGTAAGCTCATATGGCTATTAAGTATAATTAACGATGTAAGCACGATTAGGAGCTTCCCAAGTTCGGACAAGGAGTTCATCGAGTTGGATAATTTTCTAATGAACCCAGCTAGAGCTAAGCACCTCTTAAAAGTTGTTTTACCTTCTTTCACTAAATTTTGGTTCGAGACAAAGGCCATCACTCGTAAAACCAGCTCGGATCAAAATTTCAATGATCCTTGCACCTTGGTGCAAGCCGACTTCAACTCACTTCTAGCTCATCCAGCTCCATTTAGCTCAAATCAGCTCACTTGAGTTCATTTCAGTTCGTTTGAGCTTAACTGAGCTTAATTTCAGCTCATCTCTTTATTATTTAAATAAATTAAGTACTTGTGTTATTTTATTCAAATTAATATAGCTTATGGCTGAATTCCCTAGCTCAATTAGGTCATTAATTATTTTCACACCATTTTGAGCTAGCTGAATTTATGATACTAGTTAGTTCATAATTAAGTAACTTTAATATGTCTTAGTATATTATTTAAGTTGTCTAGATTATGTTATAACTATGTACAGTCGAATATGTCAAGGCATTAATGTGTTTTCTTTGCTTAATAGGTGCGGCTGAATGTGAAAGGATTAAATGCTACGGTTCATACATGTTCAAGTTCAAGGAATGGGAGGGTGCATGTACGGCTAGTTACAAGGAATGGTGGCTGAACTATTAGCGTTCCAAAATGTCTATTTGGCCAAGACACACTCATTCTTTTAATTTTCCAATGTTGGTTGAATGTTTCTCCAATGCTCCATTAAGCCGTTCACACTAAGGTGTTCACACCTAGTGTCCATTCGAGTCAAGCTGTTAATACACTAGGGAATCTTCATGGCTGACGTTCATACCTTTTTTGGCCATTCAAGTAGCCTTCTTAAAGCTCACAATCCTTGGCCAAACAACACAACTTCAATGCATCAAGTAAGGCCCTAGTCGAACCTAGACAAGGCTAGTTAGTTCCTATGCATTCATCTCCATCCAAGTGGATTAATACTTAACCAAGAAGCTGTCCATTGAAGTGTTTATCAGCCGAATTTAGCTAAGGCAATTGTATGGTTCACTCTAGATTATTCTTGTCCATTAATAGTCGATTGCTTAGCTATTAAGCTTACTAGATGGACCATTAGGCTAACCTATGCTAGGCTATAAATACTTAGTATTTTTCATTTGTAAAGGACTTTTTTTGCCAAATTGTTTAATAAAATTTTGTTTATGTAAGGTTAACTTCCTCTTATATTTCGTACAAGTCTTAAGTGACTTATCTAGCGTACTAGTGGCATCATCCTGAACTTGTTTCTAAACTTATCACCATTCCCTTGGTGTGGCGTTCACCTATCCTTCTACCAAGCCATTTTTCCACCTTAAACGATATAAGAAACAGTATGACACTCTTATAGTGTTGTATCGCTCTTGAAGTTTAAGTTCGCTTACCATTTCCACCTCCCATCTTTATTTATCTTGTTATCTTAAACCGAGTCCATCCAAAAGCTTCCACCCCTTTATTTCTTTCTAGCTGAACCTATCATCACAAACATAGCCAATTTTGAACCCCATTTCATTCCTATTAAGCCTACTTAGCCGATTCAAACAAGTGAAGACTTAGTGAATGAATCTTCTCAATGAAAATCAGGCAAACTACGTAAACTCGACTCAACCACCCCAGCTGGATCACATCATTTGGTATTAGAGCTGTTAAATCGAGAAGCGTCGACGTTCGTAGCAATTCTGGAAGTAGGTTCATAAAAAAAATTCTCAAGTTGTATTCAATTTCTCTATAGTATTCAATTTATTGTTAAAAAAAAGGTGAAGTAAAAAATTCGAGTATAAAAAAATTTCGAGATAAAAAATGAAGTGTATTGAAAGTTCTTGTTATTGATCATTTGGTATTCCCGATTTAGCAAGTTGTTGCTTGTCTTCTATTTTCAATTATCTACCCCCCAATGCCACACTTTAAACCTAAATTCTTTTGTTTCAGCCTGCCTCACACCTTTTACATTATAACCCTTGAAACCACTTTGAAACTGACCCCAAAGAAGCAAATCAATCTAAATGAGATGAAATACGAAATTACGAGAGAATGTTCGAGTGGTACAAGGTAAAGAGTGAGTGAGTGCATTAGAGAGTTGAAAAAGCCTTAAACGAGTGTAAACACAAGCGATAGTGAAAATATTTTTTTTCTCGGGTGAAATAGTAAGGTTTGTGGTGAGGATTTACATTCCATGTCTAGAAGTCCGAAAAGAAATCAAATGGAAGGAGGTGGATTGCGACCCATTCGTAATATTGCTAGTGGAGGAGTTCCCGATTTGATGCCTCATGTGAGAAATGGAACGACTGTTTGACCATAAACTCAAGCCCATCGAAGATCGGCTATTTCGAGTTAAAACATAGGAACAATGTGAAGGAACCCCTGAAGTTGCAAGGCGAGGGCACGGGCATCCAAATCAAAATCGAGACTGACGATGAGTTCAAGATGATGAGCTTTCTGAACCAAGTGGGATCGAAAGTGATCAAGACTCAAATATAAGTGACCAACGGAGAGGCCAACGTCACCGAGGCCAAAATGATTGAGAAAGATACGACAATGACTTAAAAAGTATCAAGTTAACGATCCCTCTGTTCCAAGGCCATTCGGACCCGGAAGCCTATCTTGAATGGGATAAGAAAATCAAACTCGTGTTTGAATGTCATAATTACTCCGAAGCCAAGAAGGTTAAGTGGCAGTAATAGAATTTTTTTACTACGCCATGATATGGTGGGGTCAACTCACCACAAGTCAAAGGCAGAATGGCGAACGCCTTATTAGAACTTGGTTCAAGATAAAGGCTGTTATGCGTCAGAGGTTTATTCCTTCAAACTACCATTGAGAGCTTTATCAAAAGCTTCAAAACCTCTCCTAAGGGACGAAAAGTGTGGAGGACTATTACAAAGAAATAGAAGTCACCATGATTTGAGTGGACGTGCAAGAAGATCACGAGGCGGCTATGGCTCAATTTTTGTCTAGACTAAACCGCAAAATCGCCAATGTCGTGGAGTTGCAACACTATGTGGAGATTGTGGATATGGTCCATATGGCTATTAAAGTTGATAAGCAACTTAAAAAGAAAAGTTCTGTTCGGGGCTGCTCCACTTCAAATGTGTCTAAATGGAGCCAAGGTGCGAATAAGACCCCTTCGACAAGTCCAGCAAAAGAACCAGCGATGCCGGTGAAATCAACCTAGCCGATGGTCGAATCCAGCAAAGGTAAGGCTGTTGAAGGCTCTCAAAATTGATCGAGAGATATAAAGTGTTTCAAGTGTCTTGGAAGAGGCCACATAGCGAGCCAATACCCAAATTAGAACGTTATGGTGGCTAGACCCAATGGTGAAATTGAATTGAAGGAGGAAGAAGAAAAGAATGAAAATGGCAAAAAGCTTGTTGTGAAAACAAGCTTAAGCTACCAAAGCACCGGATGTGAACCGCAATATGAACCTGTTCCATACTCGTTGTCATATTGAAGGAAAGGTCTATAGTCTGGTTATAGAAGGAGGCAGTTGTACAAACATTGCAAGCACACTCATGGTGGAGAAGCTTGCCTTGCCGACTACTAAACACCCGAGTCCCTACAAGCTCCAATGGCTCAATGAAGGTGTTGAACTAAAGGTGACCAAACAAGTCCTTGTTTCGTTTTCAATCGAAAAGTACCATGATGAAGTCTTACGTGACGTGGTGCCTATGCATGTAGGGCATCTACTGCTTGGAAGGCCATGGTAGTTTGACCGAAGAGTCAAACATGACGAGTTTGCCAATAATACACCTTCAAGCGTCAAGGCCAAAATGTTACCTTAGCACCTCTTTCGCCACAACAAGTTTTGGAAGATCAGCAAAGACTTAAACGATCCATGGAGCAAATGAGAGAAAAAGAAGAAAAAAATGAAAAATGAAGAAAAGAAGAAAAATTGAGAGAAAAGAAAATAATTTGTGAGCAAAATCTAGGAGTTGAAGAAGAGAAAGAAAAAGAAAGCAAACAAAAAACGAGTAAGAAAAGAAAAGTGTTTTGTTTAACCATTGTCTTTGTGTTTCTTCATCATCTCTGGTTAATTCAAGCAAGGAGTATCGACTACACTACATTTCCAAGGAGAGGAGGTTTGAGTTAACCGAAAAGGGTAAAACCGATCTATGTTTTCCTACCCCTAAAGGTAAACAAAGTATGGCTTTGGAAAATCTTGAGACAACTTTGTTTTATTTGAATGTTGATGAAAACTTTTTTGATGCTTTGGTTTTTGAAATGAAGTGTTAGATTTCATTGATGATAACAATTTTGCTAAAACTAACCATGATATTGATCATACGAGTGAGGGTTTATTCAATTGGCCTTAGCAAGATGTGAATGCGAAAAATGAAGAACCATATGGCCTTTTCCCTTTGTCTGATCATGTTGGAAAGTTGTGGATGAAAATTGAGACACATGATAGTTTGCAAACATACTTGAGCAATTATCCTTTGATCCAAGTTAGTTCATTTGTTCGTAATCATGGTATATCAAAACTATTTGATAATATGATGTATGCATGTTTTGACCGACTGAGACTTTGGGTACGAGACCGATTGACTAAATTTTTCATGTATTTTGGATGTTATTTGAAATTGATTTCTTTGTATTTCTTATTTTTGAATATGGAAAGTCAAATTGAAAAAGTAAGACTCAACTCTTACTTAGCAACCGACCATCAATCATCTACTTTCGAATCAAAACGAAATGGTTCATATTTAGTTTATCAATTTCTTAATCCTTTACTCTTTGATGGTGATAATGTGTTTCCTTTTCGAGTGTTGACTTTCTCTCAGGTGTATGTGAACTCATTCTGTAATAGCCCGAATTAGGGCCTAAATGGAATGATGGTTTCTGGACCCTGAATTTGACATAGAAAAATTTATTTCGATAAAGTTTTAAGGTCTATTGTGTGATTAAATGCATAAGTGAAAATTTAGTGAATAAATTCTATCAATAAAGTGCCCAATTGAGTAATTGGACTAAATTGAAAAAATTTCAAAATACGTGTTCTAGAAGCTTTTAGTATGAAATTGAAATGAAATCATAAACTAGAGGTCCTTATTTAGCAATTAGACAATTTTATGTCAAGATGGAGAAAAATACCCATGGAAGGAAAAATTTGCAAAGAAGGCCATTAAGAGTGTTTTGGTCATTTGGTTATTAAAAGAAATAAAAAGGGAAAATAAGGCCAAAAAAATGTCCGTCTTCTTCATGCCTTGGCCGATTTTCTCTTGGACACCATAGCTAGGGTTTTTTCAACTTTTCAAGCTTCAAGTAAGTGACTCCTAGCCCCGTTTTTCATGTTCTCATATTTTAGAGATCCTCGTACCTTGACCTAGCTTCCTATACCACTATTTTAAGCTAGGGTTCATGTTTTAAAATTTACCCATGTGCGACATGAAAGCATTTTGATGTTTATTGGTAGAAAATAGAAGTTTAATGTGTAGTAAACAACTTTTGCTAAGTGATTTTTCATGGAAATGCATTTAGGGACTAAAATGCAAAAGTTGTAAAAGATGTGCATAAATTGTGAAACATTAAGAATTGTGGGCTACTATAAAAGAAAAAATGGGTTGGTTAGGCTTGAGAACGTAGAAAAATAGATACATTTCATTTTACGAGCCTAGGGACTAAAGTGTAAAAATTGACAAAGTTAGGGGTAAAATGGTAAAAATTCCCATAGGATGATCTTGTGTTAAATTGAGTAATGTATGTATTGAATGAGTTAAATTTGATGTTATAGATCAAGAACGGCGTGAAATCAACCTTCACCGTAGAAAAGGCAAGGTATCAGACTAATTCAAAAAGATTAGCATTTTTGCACTGAGGTAAGTGTTATATGTAAATAATGATGAGTTATTTTAGTCATTATATTTAATTATTTTAATTATTTTGAAATTCTAAAATTTATATCGTAACATTAAATACGTAGTGTGATAAAATCGACAAGCAAAGAGAAGTCCCAGTTGAAGCTTAGGAATCATTAGGATACAAGTAACATGTCACTAGGAAACCAGTGATAGTGATCGAGTGTTTATGTGATTCCAGGTGCAGGTCTAATTCGACTACCAGTGGCTAGGTAATCCTGCATTTGCTGCGGATACCTGTTAGCTGGTGTGAGCAGCACTGAGTAGTTTTGACTACACCGTCAACTTGTGTGAGCAGACCCGTGAATAGCTCATCATTGAGCCTCATGTGATATATGATATGTGGTAGCTTCGACTACAAATCATGGGTAGCTTTAGCTACATTATGTGTGGCACTTGTGCCTTATTCCGTATATCCTTTAGTATTCCACGTGGTTCAACGGGTTATTTGAATCGATTTGATAAAGTGTGATTGCATGCGAAAAGATTTGACCGTGTGTTTAAGATTGTGTATGTGCAGGTTATATGAAAAATATTATGTGTGCTAAGTGTTTAATGTATGTATTGAATCATGTGGTAAGATCACATGAGTAAGTGATAATTTTCCAAACTTAATTATATGATAGGAAAACTTATTTTCTATTAGCTATGTTTATTTAATTTAAAATGCTCATTAGTTTGCATATAGGCTTACTAAGCTCTATAGCTTACCCCTTCTCTTTTCCCTTCCCTTACAGGTTCGTCAATCTCATCCGAGGCTGGATAAAATTAATGTGTGGATGGCTTAATATGTATGTTTTGATGAGTTTTTATGTTATGATTTGAATTGGAAAAAATTGGTTGATATTGGTTTGTGTTTCAAGGTGGCAATTGGCTTGGAAAATAGCCTATAATTGTCCACACGGGTAGACACAAGGCGTGTGTCTAGTGTAATAGCCCGAGTTAGGGCCTAGTCGGAAGAATGGTTTCAAGACCACAATTCTGAAGTAGAAAAATATATTTCATGACCATTATTAAGTTTATAGTATACTTGCATGATAGTGAGAAAATTTCATGAAGGGAATTTTATGAATTAGTGATTAATTTGTCCTTTAGGACTAAATTGCAAAAGTCGCAAAAATTGAGTTTCTAGAAGGTTTAAGTATAAAATAGCATTAGAAAAATTAGTAGGAGTCCTTATTTGGCAATTAGACCAATTTTTGGCACTATGGATAAAAACTCCCATGGAAGGATAAAATTTCAAAGAAAGGCCATAAGGGCATTTTGGTCATTTGGTAAATTAAAGAAATAAAAATGAAAAAAGAAAGAAAAAATTTTCCATCTTCTCCATGCTTGTGCAAAATTTGAAGAGTCCTCCATAGCTAGGGTTTCTTTCATTTTCAAGCTCCAAGTAAGTGACTCCAAGCCTCGTTTTTCATGTTCTTCGTGTTTTTGAAATCCTTGTAGCTTAATCTAGCTATTTCTACCGCTAATTTGAGCTAGGGTTTATGCTAAAAAATATACCCATGCATGACATGCAAGTATTTTGATGACTAGTGGTAGAATATGAAAGTTTAAAGTGTAGTAAACACCTTTCACTAGGTGATTTTTCATGAAAGACCCTAATAGGGACTAAATTGTAAAGTTAGTAAAATGTGTAGTAAACGTCCAAATTGATGAGAAATGTGGGCTACTATGAGCACATGAAAGGTTCAGCTAGGCTTGGGTAACCTATAAAATAAGTGCATTTCATTATACGAGCCTAGGGACCATTTTGTAAATATGTAAAAGTTTAAGGAAAATTATAAATTTTCCCGAAGTATGGATTTTGGGCTAGTTAGCCAATGTGAGTACTAAATAAGTTAAATTTGTCATTTTAGATCAAGAAACATGAAGCTCGGACCGAAACTTGGGAAAAAGTAAGGTAGCAGATTGAATCGAGCACTCACCCACATTTTGGAATCGACGTAAGTTGTGTGTAATAATCTAGCTTATATTTTATGAACACTAAATGTGATGATTTTCTATGAACCTATGAAGTTTTATGAGGCTTATTGCTAAGCCAATGTATGAGATAGTAAAATTTCATGAAATCTATTGATATGTATTGTTATCAAGAATTGAGAGAAGCATGAAAGAAAGGTTATACATAAGTATCAAAGATACGAAAGATACCGTAATCATGTCATGAGCATTGTAGGTCTCGTATAAGTCTAGGTTTGGGACATGGCATTGGCACCGAATAGGGATCCCATGTAAGACCACGTCTAGGACATGGCATTGGTATCCATATGAGGTCCCGTATAAGACCATGTCTCGAACATGGTGTCCGCACCGAGATGAGACATAGATCCCCTGTAAGACCATGTCTGGGATATGGCTTGAGCATCTAAGAGATAGAACTCGTATAAGACTATGTCTATAACACCCCAAACCCGACCTTGAAGTTAGGCCTAAATCTGGCGTGTCACATTGAAGTGTTTTTTTGAAAACCATGTTCTCATTGAAACCCTTCTTGATATTTAAGAACTTGTGTAAAGACTTAGTTTGTGTTCATTGAATTTCAAATCATGTTTCGTTGAAAAGTTAATCACCTTTAAAAAAAATTATTAATCTCGTTGAAAATTTTTTATAGTTTCGAAAGCTAATTTGAAGTAAAAAAGTTTAAAACGTATGTTTTTTAAAACAGTTATTATTTTGGAAATCTCGGCTTTTCCTAACTAGCAAATTTAAAATAGAAAAAGTAGAAACCCAATGAAAAATTAAACCACAAATGGCTTAATTACAAAACAATAGCCCAAAATGGAATTTAAATATTAAGTCTAAAGCAGAACATTAGCGATCGTGTGGCCACCTCCGAGTCCCTCACAGCACCGATCCTCCTATCGCTAAGGATTACTTGCACAGTTAGTAAGAAGGGTGAGTTTACGAAAACTCAGTGTGTATTCCCCTTACTAGAGTAACAGTCAGTTTACAGAAGTAGAAACAGAAACAGTCTGGGCCAGAGCCATTTCGATGGTAACAGTACAGTTTAGTTCAGAGCATACATGGGCCCAAGCCCACTACAATGTCATTTGGGTCACAACCCATAACAGAATCAATTGGGCCTAGCCCAAACCGATAACAGAACAAATGGGTCTGAGCCCAATATAGTGACAAATCTCATAAACCGATATGCAATAGTGTGGGTATGCATCCCAACCCAATCCAACCAACACACCACCCGTACCAACCAGCACACCTTGTGGGGATTAAAATCAACCCACCCAGCCGGCACACCAATAACGCAGCAAGGCTACTAATAACAGAAATCGTGGCAGAGCCACTAGAATCAGAATACGTGGCAAAGCCACTAATAACAGAACTTCCTCCATATCAGACTCCAACCCCATACAGAATGTCATGTATGTCATGCTCAATCATCACACATGTATGCATAATGGCCATGCTCAGTAACACTCATTTAAACATATATTAAAAACATATCTATCATGCAACCGCAGTCACGTCAGTTAAAACACTGCCACATGATCATAGTAAAAATAGTGAAATACACAGTCCAAGTCAGTCACTTGCCCATAAGGGCAAAACAGTCATTTTACACCCTAGGGGCAAAATGGTCATTTTACCCTACAGGGGTAATTTGGTAATTCTACCCTACAAGGGTATTTCAGTAATTCTACCCTACAGGGGTATTTTGGTAATTTTACAAATCAACATCATTTCGTTAATTTTACAAATCGAAGGCATTTCAGTAATTTTACAAATCGAGGGCATTTCGATAATTTTACAAATCGAAGGCATTTCAGTAATTTTACAAATCAGGGGGTATTTAGTAATTTTACAAACCAGAAGCATTTCGGTAATTTTACAAATCAGGGGGTATTTAGTAATTTTACAAACCAAAGGTATTTTAGTAATTTTACAAATCGAGGGCATTTCGTTAATTTGACAAATTGAGGACTTTTTAGTAATTTTACAAACCGAGGGCATTTTAGTAATTTTACAAACCGGGGGTATTTCGGTAATTTTACAAACTGGGGGTATTTCGGCCCAACAAAAGGTCCACCATTGCCTCAAGTGACTGAAGTAACCTAAATAGACATAACAGTGCAAATAGGCTTGAGGCCCATTACTCGGCCCAAGTGGGCCCATATACTCATATGGCAAAATTAGACCGAATTTAACCACGGTTATGCGCACAACACAACCCAATCCAAAACTTACCACAAAACATACGCTTTATCCGTGTGGGCCTACAAGCCCATCAGGCCCACACAGCCCAGTTCGGCCCAACATGGCCCAGAACAGCCCACGCCATGACGCGACATGACAAGCCTCACTATTTCCCACCTAACAGTCAAATTTACACCAACGGCCCACGGGCCCATTCGGCCCATTCCGACCCATTTGGCCAAAAAGCAACCAAAGTCTGTGAGATCGCTCATGGGGCCTCTGCTGTCGCATTAGATTCTCCACACATGCGTTTGCACTCTTGTGTGGCGTCATTTGTTGAACTTTCAGCTTTTCAACATTTCGGTATTTGTCGAACTACATCTATTCAGTAAAATACATATTTTCAGCTTTTCAGACGATCAGTAATTAGAACGGGATGAATACACACCCCTTCGGCTTTTTAGCCAATCAGTAAACATAGTATCAGTTACACACCTTATTGTGAAAACGTAGGATTTCCCCACGAGCACCGAACCTATAATCAACTATAGAATCCAGTTAAGCGACAACCACAAGGTCTAACACCCACTTCCTAATCACAAATCTAAAATTGGCACCTATTACCTTTCCAATCGAATGGGATCCGGCCTAACTTACTTAGATCCTTGGCTAAGAACAATCGCCCCCTTTTAATAGCTACCTGAATCACATACGCAGATCGTATTAGATAGACCTGATTACCTAAGTGATCTGAAACCACAGACGTTAACCCATAGCAACCATATACCGTATTTGGCCATTATCCACCAGAAGGTAAAACCAAGTACTTACCTTAAAGAATATAGCGAAAGATTTACATTGCTTCCGTAACACATGTAACCCCCCTCACCCACTGAGAAAACCGATTGCCAAAGCACAGCTATGGGACTGAATCAAAACAATCAAGACCAAAGTCGGTCAAACAAACAAGAATCAAGGCTGATAGAATTATAATAGAAAGTTGGGGTTCGGCTTAAACAAGAAACGAAATAGAGGAAGGAAAGAAACGCTTACCGATTACCAGAGAAAATCATCCACCAGAACAGAACAAGGTTTGAGTAAAGTTTTAACCTTTGGCTTCACGAAAACCAAATGCCTGAGACAAGAAATATTCGACTTTGTGAGAGAGACAGAGTGAAACACAAAACCCAAAAAAAGAGAGGAAAAAATGGACGGCAGGAATATAGTAGACCATAATTGTGAAAGAAAAGTAAAGCAAGAGAGATTCGGCTCAAAGGAAGAGAAGAGGGATTGGAAAAGAGAGAAAAAGAGATTCGGCTAAAAGGTAAAGAAAGAATTGAGACTAAAAGGGAGAGAATAGTTTCGGTAAAGGATGAATTATGACTAAAAGGGGATCAATGACGTAAAAAACACAACCCGAACGACCCAAATACCAAAATTGCACCAAAGAAATATGACTAGCCCTTGTATAAAGAAGAAAAAAGAAAAGAGTACCTATTCGACACCAGATGCACAAAGCCAAAAATGCAAAAATGAACAAATTAGCCCTTTTTGTGATTTTGCGCATATGACTGATTTTGCACCCCAGGAAACCC
The DNA here is from genome assembly GCA_020496765.1 of Gossypium stocksii. Lineage (NCBI taxonomy): Eukaryota > Viridiplantae > Streptophyta > Magnoliopsida > Malvales > Malvaceae > Gossypium > Gossypium stocksii. The sequence goes on from CM035621.1 coordinate 66,110,281, forward strand.
ATGTTCGGCCAACACTACCCGCACATATAAAATCCCTTGAAAATCTCCACAAAATACTCCCCTTATCCCTCCTTGATATCCCCCCAACCAACCTAAGACTAGTTCAAACTCTCACACAACAGAGTTCGAAACCACCTCAAACTCTTGCCGTCCAAGCAACAAAAAAAATGTCCCCCTTTGCATTCCATGGGATTTGAACACTAGTCCCCTAGCAAAACCTACACGCCACCTTGCCACTCCACCATAGGCTCCCTTTGTGACACATTTTATCCACAACTAACTATAAAGTCTATAGGCCAGAGTCCAAGTTCATTTAAAAGAAAAACCAAAAAGAATTTGCAAGTGCCAAGCCTTGAACCCATGCTCCCTTGCAACTATAAAGATGCCACAACCACTAAGCCATAAGGCTATTAACGTCACAATCTAACCTTAATTATTCTTAAAGCCTACATACTAATGTTCAGGGTTTTATTCACCTAAAACCAAAATTTTTGCCGAAACCCAAGTTTGAACCCAGGACTTCTCCAACACTTTTCAGGCCCTTAATCCACTGAAACAAGCCTTCATTTACAATAATTCTTACACACATAAACTTTTACGTGCAGCCTCCTAGCGACTCCCATGCACAAGGCCCATTCCTACTAGGCCCAAATTCAAGGCATTACAATGTCTGGGACATAGCATCGACATCGATTTGAGATCCTGTGTGAGACCATATCTGGGATATGGCTTCGGTATCAATTGCAGTCCCATGTAAGACCATATCTGAGATATGGCTTTGGCACCTTACCATAAGAATGACACTACAGTTATCCTTCGATATTCTAAGCATGTTAATAGAGAATGTATCTAAGTTGTTTAGCTATAAAGAGAGTTTAAAGTTCCATGATGAGTGTTACAGGTACATTTGAGTAAGTCATGAGAAATTATGGAAATGTAACGCATGAGAATGAGCAAAGTATGTGAATGAGTAAGCCATGCGAAAGAGTAAGTCATGAGAGTAAGTAGGTCTTGAATGAGTATGTTATAAGAATGAGTATGATATGAGAAAGTGTAAAAGGTATTTAAACCTTATGATGCCATGTTTGAATGACTTCCCATGACATTTATTGCTACTTTATTTCATGTAACTTACTAAGCATTTTTACGCTTACTCTTTTATTTTCCCTTTCCATGTAGATTTTCTGATTTAGCTCGGGGATCACTCAAAGTTGGAGTTCGAAGCCACACTATCAAGGAATTCATTTTGGTATAGCGACGTTAGTGTCTTTGTGGTATGCCATGTATAGGAAGTTTAGTTGCTTTGATATGTGTTATTTTAAGTAGCCAAATGTGTTGGCTATTGTCATCACTTGAGTCGAGTTGTAATGGCCTTTGAGATTGGCTAATATTGTCTAAGTTATATTTTATGCAATGAGTATGAAATTCATGATATGCATGGTGGCACATAAGTGCCTCAATGATGAATGTTTTTAATGCATGTTATGTCTTGATTTGTGAGTTTGAAGTTGGTATGAATTGCTATTGTTATGGTTCAGTTTCAGGGTGGTAAAAAGGCTTGGAAAATAGCCTATTGTTTTCCACATGGTTGGGCACATGGATATGTGCCTAGGCTGTGTGTGACATACGGTCAGCCTCAATGGGCATGTTCATAGACTGTGTGTCCCCTGCATCCATATTAGCTAAGTCAGTATTGCACACGGGAAGAGCACACGAGCATGTCTAGGCTGTGTGAAGGACAGGGGCTGTAGACATAGGCGTGTGCCCATGCCATGTTCAAGTCTGTAGGTTTGAAATAAGAAATAAATTCATCATGGGTCAAGGACACGGGCGTGTGTGTCCACACGGCCTCCCCACACGGGTGTGTCCCATCCCACACAGTGTGTGGCCCTGTTTTAGGTAAAAACTTTCTAAGTGTACGAGAATTCCCGGATCAGTCCCAGAACATACCTGATATACGTTCTGGGCCTCGTAGGCCCATAATAAGGATAGTAAGATAATGCAAGAAGGGTCTTGTAAAAGAATGAATTTTTTTATAGCTCGAGTCTTCGTCTTCAAGTATGTTTAAGTACGGTAATGCCTAGTACCCTATCTCGGCGTCAGACTTGAGTAAGGGGTGTTACATTTAGTGTTATCAAAGCTAGTGTTTAGTCGATTCTAGGACTAACCTAGCACATGTACGATGCTTAGTTATACATGCCATACTTATATATATATATATATGTGATATGATAGTGTGACAACTCTTGACAATCTAAATGTGTTTTCTTATAGTGAATGGATCCCGAACGAGCTACGGTAGATAATGTAGAAGTAGTGCACCAGCTCCCACTGAAGTGACGATGTCGGCCGGAACTGAGAATAAGCCGGCTACTGTAAGTCAGGGGGAGAGGCCTAGAATGCCTTCTTCTAAATAATGAACAAGTGGTTCACTGAGTTCATCTGAACAAACTTGGCCACTCAACATCAAGCTTTACCCCTCAATTTCATCAATCTACCCCAGCAGCTCCTCAGATAGTGGAGGTAGTAAGGTGAGAAAAGCCTCCTATTGATAGAATCCAGAAACAAGGTGCAGAAGAGTTCCGAGCTACTCAAGATGATGACCCAAAAAGAGCGGAATTTTGGTTAGAGAATACCATCAGGGTATTCGATAAATTATCATGCACCTTGAAGAGTGCATGAAGTGTGTCATATCTCTCCTACGAGATTCCGCCTATCAGTACTGGAACACCCTTATGTCAGTAGTACCAAGGGAAAGAGTTAATTGGGAGTTCTTCCAAGAGGAGTTTCGCAAGAAGTACATCAGTCCGAGGTTTATCGATCAGAAACGCAAGGAATTTTTAGAGTTGAAATAGGGTCGAATGACTGGGACTGAATACGAGCGTGAGTTCGTAAAACTCAGTAAGTACGCTCGAGAATGTGTTTCCATTGAGGCCATCATGTGCAAGAAGTTTAAAGATGGATTGAATGAAGACATTAACATGTTTTTCGGTATCTTTGAGATAAAGGAGTTTGAGGTACTGATGGACAGAGCTTGTAAGGCCGAAGAATTGGCAAAAGAGAAGAGGAAAGCTGAGATGGAGTCTCATGACTCAAGAAAGAGACCATTTAGTAAGTCATTGAAAAACATCCTCCAAGAATTCAAAAGGATTTTCTACTCATCGGCTACTTTAGCAGGGTTTTCAAGTAAAGGCAAGACTAAACAATGTCCACCACTAAAGCTCAGACCACCTCCATTGCAAGTGTGGGCAACACTCGACCCAGTAGACATGAGTGCTCCTAGTGTGGTAGATGCCACCTTGGCAAATGCAGGGCACATGAGAGGGCTTGCTTCAAGTGTGATTCTCAAGACCACTTTATTAGAGAGTGCCTTGAGATGATCGAGAATGAAAAAGATCAGAGTGCAAGGTTTGGTAATGCTCCATCTAGAGGTAGACCTCAGAGAAACCCGACTACAGGAGCGAGTAGTAAAGGCACATCAAAGGAGTAGAGTGCGAGACCCGAGGGTAAGGCACTAGCAAGGATGTACGCCATTCACGCTTGCGACAAAGCTTCTTCACCCGATGTGATAACGGGTACATTTTCTCTACATGAAATTTCTGTTATTGCTTTGATAGACCCGTGATCTTCCCACTCTTATATTTGCATAAAATTAGTTCCTAGCATGAGTATGCCTATAGAGTCTATGGCAATGGTGATAAAAGTCTCCAATCCTCTATGTAAGAGTGTGTTAGTAGACAAAGTATGTCGAGATTGTCCTTTGATGATTAGGGGTCATTGTTTCCCTGCTAATCTTATACTTTTACCATTTGATGAATTCGATATAATTCTTGGCATGGACTGGTTAACCACTCATGATGTGGTAGTGAACTGTAGTAGTAAATCTATTGAACTGAGATGTGAGAATGGTGAAACTCTTCAAGTTGAATCAGATGAATCAGAGAGGTTGCCTACAGTGATTTCTTCCTTTGTTGCTCGAAAATATATAGGGAAAGGGTATGAAGCTTACCTTGCTTTTGTGATGAATACAAAAAAGTTAGAGTTGAAAATGGAATCAGTGCCAGTAGTGTGTGAGTACCAAGATGTATTTTTGGAAGAGTTGCCTGGATTGCCTCCAGTTAAAGAGGTAGAGTTTGGTATAGAATTGGCTCCCGGCACCACACCCATTTCTATTACTCCTTATAGAATAGCTCTGACCGACTTAAAGGAATTTAAGGCTCAGCTACAAGAATTAAAAGACAAGGGTTTTACAAGACCAAGTCATTCCCCATGAGGCGCTCCCGTATTATTTGTGAAAAAGAAAGATGGCTCAATGAGGTTGTGCATTGATTATCGGCAGCTTAATAAGTAACCATAAAGAACAAGTATCCTTTGCCAAGGATCAACGATTTATTTGACCAGTTGCGAGGAGCCACAGTGTTCTCCAAGATAGATTTGAGGTCTGGGTATTATCAGCTAAGAGTTAAGGAGTCCTACGTGTCGAAGATTGCATTTCAGACAAGGTAAAGCCATTACGAGTTTCTTGTCATGTCATTTGGCTTGACCAATGCCCCTACAGTATTCATGGATTTAATGAACCGTATCTTTCAGCCATACTTAGATAAGTTCGTTGTGGTTTTTATTGACTACGTCGTCTTCGTGTATTCACGTGATAAGGATGAACATGCCAAGCATTTGAAGACAGCTTTACAAACTTTACGAAACAAGCAACTTTATGCCAAATTCAGTAAAAGTGAATTTTGGCTTAAAGAAGTTGGATTTTGGGGCCATATCGTTTCAGGTGATGGCATTAGAGTTGATCCAAATAAGATCTCGACAATTATGGAATAGAAGCCACTGAAGAACGTATCTGAGGTTAGAAGCTTTCTAGGCTTAGCTGGTTATTACCGAAGGTTTGTCAAAGGATTTTCCATGATTGACACTCCGATGATGAGGCTTTTGCAAAAAGATGTTAGATTCGAATGGAACAATAAATGCCAACAAAGCTTCGAGAGGTTAAAGACATTGTTGACTGGGGCCCCTATATTAGTACAACTAAAACCTAAAAAAGAGTTTGTAGTTTACAATAATGCATCCTTAAATGGATTGGGCTGTGTACTCATGCAAGAAGGCAAGGTGATTGCTTATGCCTCAAGATAGTTAAAACCTTATGAAAAGAATTATCAGACTCATGATTTGGAATTGGCCGCAATAGTGTTTGCACTAAAGATATGGAGACATCATCTATATGGTGAGCAATGTTGAGTGTTCACAGACCACAAAAGTCTTAAGTACTTGATGACACAAAAGGATTTGAATCTACGGCAATGATGATGGCTTGAGTTATTAAAGGATTATGAGTTGGTTATCGACTACCACCTAGGAAAAGCAAACGTTGTTGTCGATGACCTTAGTCAAAAATCGCTATTTTTCTTGAGGGCTATGAATACACAGCTGTCCTTGACCGATGATAGATCAGTTTTAGCAGAGATGAGAGGTAAACCAATGTTTATCCAAGAGATTTGTGAAGCACAGTTAAAAGACATAGAATTGCAAGCCAAGAAAGCTCAATGCGATTAAGTACTGATTCAGCCTTCCAAATTGATTCAGATGGTTATTTAAGGTTTCAAGATCGACTTTGTGTACCAAGATATGATGAACTCATTCAGAGAATTTTACATGAGGCACATAGTAGTCGAATGTCTATTCACCCCGGTAGTACCAAGATGCACAACGATTTGAAGAAACGGTATTAGTGGCCGAATATGAAAAGAGATATCTCTAAGTATGTTTCAAAATGTTTGATTTGTTAGCAAGTAAAAGCCAAACACTAAGTACCCTCCAGTTTACTACAGCCTATCATGGTTCCCAAGTGAAAATGGGACCGTGTTACTATAGAATTCATGACGGGTTTGCCAACGACCCCGAAAATGAAAGATGCTATTTAGGTTGTGATTGATAAGCTTACGAAGTCATCCCATTTTATATCGGCACGCACGGATTATTCACTTGATAAGTTAGCTGACTTGTATATTTTAAATATTGTGAGACTACACGGAGTACCGTTATCGATCATTTCGGATAAAGATCCGAGATTCACGTCACGATTTTGGAAGAAGCTACAAGAAGCTTTAGGTACAAAGCTAAACTTTAGCATAGCTTTCCACCCACAAACCAACGATCAGTCGAAAAGAGTAATACAAGTGCTTGAAGATATGCTCAGATGTTGTGCATTGGAATTTCAAGGTAGTTGGGAAAAGTACCTACCTTTAGTCGAATTTGCTATAACAGCAATTTTCAGTTGAGCTTGAGAATGGCGCATTATGAGGCCTTATATGGCCGAAAGTGTAGAACTCTTTTATACTAGACTGAACTTAAGGAAAATCATATTCACGAGGTTGATCTAGTCAAAGAAACAGGAGAGAAAGTAAAAGTGATTCGAGATTACTTGAAAGCTACTTCCGATAGACAAAAGTCGTATGCCGATTTAAAAAGGAAGGAAATAGAGTTCCAAGTCAGGGATAAAGTGTTCTTGAAAGTATCTCCATAGAGAAAAGTTCTTAGATTTGGCCGAAAGGGCAAGTTAAGTCCACGGTTTATCAGACCATATAAGATCACCGAGAGGATAGGACTGATAGCTTATCGGCTAGCTTTACCATTCGAATTGGAAAAGATTCATGATGTATTCCATGTGTCCATGCTACGACGTTACCGACCGGACCCTTCACATGTGACTACCCCGATAGAGATTGAGATTCAACCAAACATGACTTATGGTAAAGAAGCGGTTAGGATTTTGGCTCGAAAAGTCAAACAGATGAGAAATAAAAGTATAGCCCTTGTGAAAGTACTATGCCAAAGACATGGGGTAGAAGAGACAACATGGGAGCTTGAGGAAAACATGAGAAACCAATATCCTAACTTATTCACTGGTAAGATTTTTAGGGACAAAAATCCCTAAAGGGGGAGAATTGTAACAGTCGGAGTTAAGGCCTAGTCGAAATAGTGGTTTCGAGACCACAATTCCGAAGTAGAAAAGTATATTTCATGATCATTATTAAGTTTATAGTATACTTGCATGATAGTGAGAAAATTTCATGAAGGAAATTTTATGAATTAGTGATTAATTTGTCCTTTAGGACTAAATTGCAAAAGTTGCAAAAATTGAGTTTCTAGAAGTTTTAAGTACGAAATAGCATTAGAAAAATTAATAGGAGTCCTTATTTGGCAATTAGGCCAATTTTGGCATTATGGACAAAAATGCCCATGAAAGGGTAAAATTTCAAAGAAAGGCCATAAGGGCATTTTGGTCATTCAGTAACTTAAAGAAATAAAAAGGGAAAAAGAAAGCAAAATGTGTCCATCTTCTCCATGCTTGTGCCAAATTTGAAGAGTCCTCCATAGCTAGGGTTTCTTTCATTTTCAAGCTCCAAGTAAGTGACTCCAAGCCTCGTATTTCATGTTCTTCGTGTTTTTGAAATCCTCGTAGATTAATCTAGCTATTTCTACCACTAATTTGAGCTAGGGTTTATGCTAAAAAAATATACCCATGCATGACATGCAAGTATTTTGGTGACTAGTGGTAGAATATGAAAGTTTAAAGTGTAGTAAACACCTTTCTCTAGGTGATTTTTCATGAAAGTCCCTAATAGGGACTAAATTGTAAAGTTAGTAAAATGTGTAGTAAATGTACAAATTGATGAGAAATGTGGACTGCTATGAACACATGAAAGGTTCGGCTAGGCTTAGGTAACCTATTAAATAAGTGCATTTCATTATAAGAGCCTAGGGACCATTTTGTAAATATGTAAAAGTTTAGAGGCAAAATTATAAATTTTCCCAAAGTATGGATTTTGGGCTAGTTAGCCAATGTGAGTACTAAATAAGTTAAATTTGTCATTTTAGATCAAGAAACACGAAGCCCAAACCGAAACCAGGGGAAAAGTAAGGTAGCGGATTGAATCTAGCACTCACCCACATTTTGGAATCGAGGTAAGTTGTGTGTAATAATCTAGCTTATATTTTTTGAACACTTAATGTGATGATTTTCTATGAATCCATGAAGTTTTATGAGGCTTACTGCTAAGCCAATGTATGAGATTGTAAAATTTCATGAAATCTATTGATATGTATTGTTATCAAGATTCGGAGAAACATGAAAGAAGGGTTACACATAAGTATCAAAGATACGAAGAATACCGTAATCATGTCATGAGCATTGTAGGTCCCATATAAGTCCATGTCTGGGACATAGCATCAACACCAAACAGGGATCTCATGTAAGACCATGTGTGGGACATGGCATTGGCATCCATATGAGGTTTCATATAAGACCATGTCTTGGACATGGCTTCGACACCGAGGTAAGACATAGATCCCTTGTAAGACCATGTCTGGGACATGGCTTGGGCATCTAAGAGATAGATCTCGTATAAGACCATGTCTGGGATGTAACACCCTTCACCAGTAATCGTCGCCGGGCTCGGGTAAGAGGCATTTCCGAATAGACACTCGCACGATCAGTTGATTTTTGATACTTAGTTTCCATGAAAATTTAAACTTCTTTATTCATACTATTAAAAATCACATTATGGGCCTACAAGGCCAAAATGATACATTGGGCATAAACTGGGACTAAACAGGAGTCTTTTGATCACTTGTGAAAATTTGACTCAAAACAGGGCACACATTCGTGTGGGTCTGGGACACACCTGTATGGACAGGCCGTGTGATCTCACACGCCCATGTCCCATGCCCGTGCAGAAATAAATTTTCATTTTAAACCTACAGGGGTTTTCACACGACTGAGCACACGCTCGTGTCTCTGGCCCGTGTCCTTCACACGGCCTCAACACGCCCGTGTCCTCTCCTCATGTGAAAAATTGAGACATTCTATTTATGATGTCATCACGAAAATTCGTCACATGGCCAGGCCACACATCCATGGGCTAGGCCATGTTCGCCACATAGTTAGGGCACACGGCCGTGTCCCTAACCCATGTGTTTACTACAGAATATTTCATTTTCATAAATTCAGGTGCAGGGGACCACGGCCTATTAACACACCCATGGGCATGCCGTGTGTGACACACGCCCGTGTGTCTACCCGTGTGGACAAGTATGGGCTATTTTCCAAGCCACTTGCCACCCTGAAACACAAACCAATTTCCAACCAACTTTGCCATTTCTCAACATGACATAATAACACATCCAAACATGTCTAATATAGCCATCATTCAACCACTAGACCATCTACACATGCCATAACTATTTAAGGTTCATAAATCAAAATAGCAAAAAGAGCTTGGTGATAGTGTTGATGTAATCTCGTTGATCACCGAACCTCGGATGAGCTTGACGAACCTATAAGGAAAAGGAAAAGAGAAGGGGGTAAGCTATTGAGCTTAGTAAGCTTATAAGTAAAGGTAATGAGTAATTAAGCAATAACTCTTATAGTAGGGTAAGTATTACAATGGTCACCTTAGGTTTGATTTTCACTTACTCATTAGCCTTACCACATAACATAATGCATATAATAGGCACTTAGCACATACAATACATTTCATATATCCTGCACATACACAATCTTAAACACACGGTCAAACCATTTTGCGTACAATCGTACAATGTCACATTGATACATTTAACCTGTTGAACCACATGGAATACTAAAGGATACTCAGAGTAAGGCAAGAGTGCCACACATATAATGTACCCGAAGCTACCAATGGATTGTAGCCGAAGCTACCACATAACACATAGCACATGAAGGCTTAATAATGAGCTATTCTCAGGTCTACTCACACAAGCTGACGATGTTGTCAATACTACCCAGTGCTGCTCACACAAGCTGACAGGTATCCGCAACAAATGCAGGATTACCTAGCCACTGGTAGTCGGACCAAACCAGCACCTGAAATCACACATATAAACAATCGATCACTAACAATAGAATCCTAATGACATGTCACTTGTATCCTAACGATTCTTAAGGTTCAATCGGGACTTTTCTTCCCTTAACAAATTTTGTCAAGTTTCACATTCAATATTTCAAAATAGATTTGAAAAATTTAAGATATTTAAAATAAAAAATTATAAATAAATAATCATAATAATCATATTAACTCATTATTTGCATATATGACTTACCTTGGGCAAAAATGCAATTCTTTTCGATTTAATCCAATACCTTGCCTTTTCCACAATCAAGGTTGATTTCATGACGTTCTCAATCTATAACATCAAATTTAGCTCATTCAATATCTACATTACTCATTTGGATACAAAATCGTCCTATGGAAATTTTTACCATTTTACCCCTAACTTTACCAATTTTTACAACTTAGTCCCTAGGCTCGTAAAATGAAATGTATCAACTTATTTACACTCCTAAGCCTAGCCAAACATATTTCCCCCTCATATCAGCCCACAATTCTCCTTATTTCATAATTTATGCACATATCTTTCAACTTGCCCATTTTAGTCCCTATATGCATTTTTATGCAAAATCACTTTGAAATTATTGTTTACTACACATCAATCCGTCATTTTCTACATTAAACATCAAAATGATCTCATGTCACATATGGGTAAATTTTTAAACATGAACGCTAATGCAAAATAATGGTAAAAATAGGTAGCCCAAGCTTCAAGGATTTCAAAAATGTAAAGAAAATTAAAAACGGGACTAAATTGCACTTACTTGGAGCTTGAAAAAGTTAAAAACCCTAGCTATGGAGACTTAGAGAGTTTCGGCACTTGGGGGGAGAAGATGGACACATTTTTGGCTTATTTTTTTCCTTTTTATTTCATTTAATAACCAAATAACCAAAATGCCCTTATGGCCTTCTTTGCAAATTTTTCCTTCCATGGGTATTTTTGTCCATCATGCTATAAAATGGTCTGTTTGCTATATAAGGACCTCTAATTTGAGAATGCAATTCAATTACACACTAAATGCTTCTAGAACACATATTTTGAATTTCTTGCAATTTAGTCCTATCACTCAATCGGGCACTTTATCGGTAAAATTTATTCACCAAAATTTTAATCATGCAATCAATCACATACTAAATCTTAAAACTTTATCGAAATAAACTTTTCTGTCAGATTCGTGGTCCCAAAACCACTGTCTTGTCTCTGCACTAATTTGGGCTGTTGCAACTCTCTCCCCTTAAGGGATTTTCGTCCCCAAAAATCTTATCAGTGAAAAGAAGTGGATATTGTCTCCTCAAGTCTCTTTCGATTCCCATATAGCCTCTTCCATTCCATGCTTTTGCCATAACACTTTCACTAATGCCACATTCTTGTTTCTTAACTATTTTATTTCTTGAGCTAAGATTTTGATTGGTTCTTCACTATAAGTCATATCGAGCTAAATTTCCACTTTGGTTGATGAGATCATATGAGATGGATCTGATCGGTAACGACGTAGCATCGATACATGAAACACATCGTTAATCCTTTCCAATTCTGACCTTAGAGCCCATCAATAAGCTACTGGTCCAACTCTTTCTATTTCCTCATAGGTTCCGATAAAACGTGGGCTCAATTTGCCTTTCTGACCAAATCTCAAAATCTTTTTCCATGGAGACACTTTCAAGTACACTTTATCACCCACTTGAAACTCAATTTCTTTTCTTTTCAAATCCACATATGACTTCTGTCGATCCGATGCTGCCTTCAAACAATCACGGATTATTTTTACTTTCTCTTCAGTTTCTTTAATCAAATCAACCCCATGAATCTGTTTTTCACTAAGTTCAGTCCAATACAATGGAGTCTGACATTTACGACCATATAATGCCTCGTACGGTGCCATTTTGATACTTGATTGAAAACTATTATTGTAAGCGAATTCAACCAAAGGTAGATATTTCTCCCAATTACCTTGAATTCCAATACACAACATCGCGGCATATCCTCCAGGATTTGAATCACCCTCTCGGACTGACCATCTATTTGTGGGTGAAATGCAGTGCTAAAATTCAACTTGGTACCCAAGGCTTCTTGCAAGTTTTTCCAAAACCTAGAGGTAAATCTCAGGTCTCTGTCCGAAATAATCGACAATGGCACTCCATGTAACCGTATTATCTCGGAGACATATAAGCTAGCCAACTTATCAAAAGAATAATCTGTACGCACCGGTACAAAATGGGCTTATTTTGTGAGTCGATCAACCACAACCCAAATTGCATCTTTTCTACTTGGTGATATCGGTAACCCTGTCACAAAATCCATAGTAATCCAATCCCATTTCCATTCAGGGACCATGATTGGCTGCAATAGGCCAGAAGGCACTTGATGTTCTGCTTTTACTTGCTAACAACCTAAACACTTCGATTCAAACTCGAACATATCTCTTTTCATACTCGGCCACTAATAGGATTTCTTCAAGTTGCTGTACATTTTCACACTACCAGGATGAACAGACAAACAACCATTATGGGCTTCATATAGAATATTCTGAATCAACTCAACATTTTTCGGTGCACAAATCCTGTCCTAAGACATTAAACAATCATTCAAACCAATGCGACAATCTGTCTCCCCATCCTTTTGACACTGAACCATTTTTGCTTGCAACTTACTATCATCTTTCTGAGCTTCACAAATTTGTTGAATGAATAATGGCCTAGCTCTTAACTCAGCCATAATTGAACCATCATCGGATAGGGCCAATTTCGTATTCATAGTTCTCAATGCAAATAACGATTTCCAACTCAAAGCATCGGCGACCACGTTTGCCTTTCCCGGTTGGTAGTCAATCATTAACTCAAAGTAGGTCTTGAATGAGTATGTTATAAGAATGAGTATGATATTAGAAAGTGTAAAAGTTATTTAAACCTTATGATGCCATGTTTGAATGGCTTCCCATGACATTTATTGCTACTTTATTTCATGCAACTTACTAAGCATTTTTATGCTTACTCTTTTATTTTCCCTTTCTATGTAGATTTGCTGATTTAGCTCGGGGATCACTCAAAGTCAGAGTTCGAAGCCACATTATCAAAGAATTCATTTTGGTATAGCGAAGTTAGTGTCTTTGTGGCATGCCATGTATAGGAAGTTTAGTTGCTTTGATATGTGTTATTTTGAGTAGCCAAATGTGTTGGCTATTGTCATCACTTGAGTCGAGTTGTAATGGCCTTTGAGATTGGCTAATATTGTCTAAGTTATATTTTATGCAATGAGGATGAAATCCATGATATGCATGGTTGCATGTAAGTGCCTCAATGATGTATGTTTTTAATATATGTTATGTCTTGATTTGTGAGTTTGAAGTTGGTATAAATTGGTATTGTTATGGTTCACTTTCAGGTTGGAAAAAAGGCTTGAAAAATAGCCTATTGTTGTCCAGACGGTTGGGCACACGGACATGTGCCTAGGCCGTGTGTGACACATGATTAGCCCCCATAGGCATGTTAATAGACCGTGTATCTCCTGCATCTAAATTAGCTAAGTCAGTATTACACACGAGAAGAGCACACGGGCCTGTTTAGGCCATGTAAAGGACACGGGCCGTAGACACGGGCGTGTGCCCATGCCGTGTTCAAGTCTGTAGGTTTGAAATAAGAAATAAATTCAACATGGGTCAGGGACACGGACGTGTGTGTCCACACGTGTAACACCCCAAACCCGGCCTAGACGTTATAGCCAAGTCTGGTGTGTCACATTGAAGTGTTTTTCGAAAACCATGTTTTCATTGAAAACCCTTTTTAATGTTTAGAAACTTTTACCAGTAAACTTGTATAAAACCTTTATTTTTTTCCAAAATGTGATTCATTGTAATAATCGAAACAACTTTGTAAAATCTTATGGAAAAATTGCCAAAGCTTGTAAACCTTTGTAGTTGCGGAAACATGTTATTATAAAAACAGTTTAAGCATCAGAAAATCAGACTTTCTTTGTTATGGCTTAAAGTGAATGGATACTATGCACCAGGTAGGATTCAAGAGAAGAGGAGGTGAGTCATTTAGACTGCTTAAGAACCAAGCTCTTCCTAGATCCAATCCTAGACATGCACACATCCATTGCCACACTTTAACCTTATGACTTGTCCACGAACAACAAATTAAGTTTAAACATATTTAAGATATTTATTTACGAAAACATTTATGTTGTGGAAGCTTTACTCTGTTTTTGAAATATTTTGAAAACAAGTAACTTTTACAAAAACGCGCCGTAAAGCTAACCGATTTCAAAACGATTCAAACAATGTCCTACCTAAGCTAAAAACAACTAAAGAATTAAAGAATTAAAAACACAAAATAAAATAAATAGAACAGCCTTATTACAACCTAGAAACCAAAATTAAATAATCTAAATAAATAATAAAATGAAATAATTGAAAACCAGAAATTTAAATCTTCGTGGCCACTCTGAATCCCTCTCAGCTCCAAGTCCACCAACTAGGGCTCACCTGCATGGATGGAAAGAAAGGGGATGAGTTTGGAAACCTCAGTGTGTATAGAATGCCTATCCAGAGCCCAAGTCAGCTCAAGCCCACTGGGCCGAAGCCCTATCTAGATACAGTAAACTGGGCCTTCACCCTTTCAGTTAACAATATGGCCCATAGGCCCATTTCAAAACAGAATAGATAATATCATGTATGCAAGCCTGACCTAGCCTAAATCCATCCACTACACTCCACCCTTACCAGCCCTACACACCATGTGGGGAATAACTCAACCCACCCAGCCCTACACTCCACAGTTGCAGCACGGCTGCTCAGATAACAGTAAATTGAGGCAATGCCTCCAGTACGTGGTCAAGCCACTTTCAGTACTTCCTCCATCAATATCCCAGTCCCATGCAACAGATAATAATGGCATGCAGTAAACAGTAACAGTAAAACATGCATTTTGGGTCAAACTTAACCCTAGGGGTATAACAGTCATTTTACTCCTAGGGGTAAAACCTTAATTTTCCACCTATAAGGGTATTTCAGTTATTTTATCAGTTTTTAAGGTTTTCATGCATAATACAGTCACTACTAATCCATTTGTCTTCATGGTAGTCTATTTAGCTTAGTTTAACAATTTTAGCTATTGGGCCCTAAAACCCCTAATGGGCCCTACAGTGTCTATTAGCTACTTAAGCCCATTTAGCTCAGATTTTATGATTAGTTTATCAGTTTTAGCAGTTTCGACCCTACAGTCTATCAGAATACTACAAACGCCTATTTTTACTTATATGGGCTCGAAAGCCCATTGGGCCCATTTATAGCCCATCGAGGCCCAATTATCGAAGTATACGAAATTCCACACGCGACTAGCTTACCACAATACGATTTCAGGTCTAACAATTTCTAACATCTTGTGAGCATTCGCACACTCACAAGCCCAGAAAATGTCAAAATTTCGGCATTTCAGCTTTTGCCGAATTAGACTAAAGAAGGGGTTTGATAAACACCTGTTTCGCCACGACTGCTACTGAGATCCCCCATGATGTCCTAAAATTGATTACCACAATTCTTAGATTGCAAATCTACAACAAATAATCCCAATATTCACTTACCCATATTTGGCCAATGCCCCTAAAGCCTTCAAAATCTTACCTTTGCCGAAAACTGATGACTAGATCTAAGTCTAGTTGTTCCAAAGATCCAAGCCTTCAATCAATCACCTCTAGTATACACTAATCACTAAAAGAAATCATTGGTTAATGACCCTTAGGGCCCTATGCCCTAATCGACAGCCTCCCTAGATTTTAGGGACTTTAGCTTTTTCTAAATTGTAAAATAACTTATAGATCTGGGTTAATGAGTACTTACCACTGATTTCCCTTCTGTTTCTACTCAGATCTGATGTAGATCTAGCCCCTAAACGACAGTAGAACTCGAATCCAGGAGATCTAAAGTTTCAGCTACAAGCTCCTAAATCTATAGTGGTTTCGGCTTTTGAGTGATGAA
Source organism: Gossypium stocksii (assembly GCA_020496765.1). Classification (NCBI taxonomy): domain Eukaryota; kingdom Viridiplantae; phylum Streptophyta; class Magnoliopsida; order Malvales; family Malvaceae; genus Gossypium; species Gossypium stocksii. The sequence goes on from CM035621.1 coordinate 66,126,173, forward strand.
GAAGATGATGGTTTGAGGCTATAACTTTGGAGTAGTTTTGTTGACAGATACTAAGGGTTTAAAGAAGATGAAAATTGATCAAAAGGAATTAAAAGAAAGGAAGGAATTGGCTTGGAGAAATCGGCACAAGAAGTAAGTTTTTGGGATTTTGGCTTTTATGGCAATCGGCTATGGTGGTTTTGTGGAGGATGAGATTGACAGAGAAGGTGAGTAAGGTGATAAGAAGGTTTTGGCTAGAAGAGAAAGCAAAAAGGAAGAAAAGAATGGAGGAGAAGGAGAGGAAGAAGAAATTGGCACAAAGGAGAAGGAATTTGCGTTTTTGGCTTTTGTGAAAACTTAGAAAATGATGAATGAAAGTGAAAGCTTTCAGGTGGCTAACCCTAATTCTCCAAGACAGAAAAAGAAAAGAACTTAACCCTAATTACTAACAAAGCAATCGGCCCAACCTTCCTAAGGCCCTAGCCGAAATTCATTTAAGTGATCACATGCCCGGCACATGCCTAAAAACTAAAAAGTAACAATATGCTTACCTTGTAACTTGAACCCTGGACCTTTAATTCCTTCTCAGGCGCCACTTTCTTAGGAACTTAGTGGCGCCACCTTGCCACTTTGCCAAAGCTCTTCTTGTATCATAATTTACGAAGTTTTTCTTAAAAGCCCACTTAACCAAGTCTCTTATTCACTTAAAATCCAAACTTGATATTTTATCGGGTTTTAACTTAGGCTTGGGCCTTCTAAAGGCCCACTAATACACTTAAACATAATTCCAATATTCAGAACACCAAAATTTCAAAATTTCACCAAAATCTCATAAATCCCGAAAAATCCCAAAAATCAGGACGTTACACAAGCCCAACACTTCTAGGCCCAAATTTAGGGTGTTACAACACAGCCTACCACATGGGTGTGTCCCATCCCACATGGGCGTGTGGCCCTGTTTTAGGTAAAAAAATTTTAAGTGCCCGAGAATTTTCGGATCAGTCCTGGAACATACCCGATATACATTCTGGTAGTAGGAGAATGCATGAAGGGTTTTCTAAAAGAATGAATTTTTTATAGCTTGAGTTTTCATCTTGAAGTATGTTTAAGTACGGTAATGCTTCGTACCCTATCCCAGCGTCAGACTTGGGTAAGGGGTGTTACATCTAGGCCGTGTGTGACACATAACTAGCCCACGGGTGTGCTGATAGGCCATGTGTCCCCTGTACCTAAATTTAAGAAAATTAAATGCTTTGTGTTAAACACACGGGTGGAGACACGGCCGTGTGTTTCGACCGTGTGATAGACACGGCCTGGCCCATGGCCGTGTGGCTTGGCCGTGTGATGAAAACTTTGCGATGATGTCATAAACAGAATACCCCAATTTTTCACATGGGGTAAGAACACGGACGTGTCAAGGCCGTGTGAAGAACACGGGCCAAGTACACGGGTGTAACAGCCCGATTTAGACCCTAGTCAGAATAGCAGTTTCGGGACCACATATCTGAGTTAGAAAACTAATTAAATATTATTTTTAGTGTTTATAGCATGTGAATTGATATCCATGAAGTTTCTGTGATTTAATTTGTTTGTTTGAATTCTTAATTTACAAAAACGATTAAATTGCATAAAAAGTAAAATTAACATGTTATATGATTAATGTGTTTATTTGAGTTGGCTTTTAAGTATTATGGCTTTATGAGGTAATGTTACCATTGAATATTGAATGGTCATAAATGACCTTATTACATATGATTTTAAATGGCATTAATGATGGATAATATGGTAAATGTATTATTATTATGTTTTAAAAATAAAACAAAAGCATGAATTGTGTTCAATATATGTTCTTTGGCCGATTATACTAAAAGAAAGAAAGGAGAAATACTATCCTAGGGTTCGGCACTTTGATTTGTGATTAAGGTATGCATTTTAGTTAGTTTTCGATAATTTTTATATTTTTGTGACCGTTGCTTAGCCTACTATCAAGCCCGTGCCTCAATTTCTAATTTTATTTAATATTATGAAATGTGCCATTGTTAATAATGTGACCTTTGTGATGATTTTTGATGAAATATGAAAGATATGTGTTGGGTTAACATATTTTGGTCTTTGAATTTTTGATGAATTTGAGTAATTTGGGTTAAATTGTGAAAATAATATTTTGAGGGACTAAAATGTGAAATAAATAAAATGTGTGGACTTGTATGAACAATATGAACATTCGTCCAAGCTATGGTTTTAGTGAATTTTGTATATTTTGTGTTTTATGGAATAGGGACTAAATTGTCAAAATGTGCAAATGTGGGGGCTAATATGTAAAATGCCCTAATTATATGTTTTTAGATTGAATTGAATGATTTGTTGAATAAAAGGGTTAATTTTGAATCTGTTTAGATCAAGAAACAAAGAAAATGGATTTAGATCAGGGGAAGTCGAAAGTCGTTGAATAATCGATTGTTATTGTTCAAATCAAAACGAGGTAAGTCAATATACAAATAAGTGCATTATTGATTGAATTATATGTATGTGTTCATTTATTTGCTATTGAAAAGCTATGAGAGCCAATGAATGTAATCTGAAATAGCTTCAATAATGTGAGAATCTATGAAAAGAACTCTGAGATGTGATTTCCTATAAGACCATGTTTGGGACGTTGGCATCGATCTGAGATATCGTGTAAGACCGTGTCTGGGACATAGGCCTCGATTAGAGGTTTACGAGTAAGACCATGTCTAGGACATCAACATCGTATCCGATTTCGTGTAAGACCCTGTCTGGGACAGTGGCATCGATATTGATTACATGTAAGGCCATGTCTAGGACGTTGGCTTTGTATGAGCTTTCTGAGTTTTCAGCATGTTTTATCTATGTCAGAACGGTTCATCGAGCACTTTAGTACATGAATGGATATATGAAATGTGAATTCAATTCAGGTACATTCGAGTCGTACTTAATCTGTGAGAACGAAAGATATGTATATGTGAAGCTATGGTCATGTGATATGTAAAGGTACATGGAAATGGAATAATGCTACATGTGTAAGGAATTGAGAAATTATGATAAATGTGATCAAGTGGGTATGGTATGGTTCATGAATTTCCATGAGGGATAGTTAAAATTTTATGTTATTGAATTGGATTATATGTGGTTCATTAGTTGAAATGGTTTGTATTTGGCTTACTAAGCTATTTATAGCTTACTTAATGTGTTTTCAACTATTTTATAGATATCGTTGCTATCGGGAGCTCGGGGATCATCCAGGATCTTTACAACACTATCAAACCTTGTTTTGGTACTTTTTGAAAGTGTAAATGTTAAGTTATGGCATGTATAGGCTAGAAGTACCTGAATTATGATTTTGTTATGTATATGAGTTGTGCCATGTGATATGGCTAACTAATGGATGTGTATATGTTTGATTTTGGTATGTGTATTGTGAAGAAAATATGGTATGTTTATTTTGCAAATATGGCCTAATGAGAAATGATCATTTTGGTATGAAAGTGATGTGAATTTGGTAAGTTTTTTATATGAGATGGAATGTAGTATGAATAACTTATGTTACATAAGATTTGGTATGAGTTTGGCTTATGTTTTGGTATGAGTTTATAAGCAAATTGATTATAATTTTGAGTGAAGAATATATGGCATGAATTATATGTATTTTGGTTGTGTTTTAGCTGAGAATTGATGGTATAAAATGCATTGGTTTTGGCTTGTAGGGATGACCCAATATGGGTGGCAAATTTGGCTTTTCAAATGGTCTATTTTTGTCCACACAGGCAGAGACAGGGGCATGTGTCTCGGCCGTGTGTGACACACAGTCATAGTACACGATCGGGTGTCCTCTGTCGTACCCTTTTAAATTAAGTCAGTATACCCTACAGGAATCAGACAGCCTAGGCACACGAGCGTGTCTAGTGGTCGTGGGTGACACACGGGCTAGTCACATGGGCGTGTGATCGGCCGTGTGCACTTAATTTTCACACGGCCGAGCACATGGGCGTGTCTCATGGCTGTGTGAACAAGTCAGTATCTATGCCCTATTTTGCCATGGCCTAGACACATGGCCGTGTCTGGTGACCATGTAAGGCACATGGCCTAACCACACGGCCATGTGACCTTTATAGCTTGGAAAAATGTTTATTTATAGCTTGGAAAAATGTTTAAGTTTTGAAAAATTTTCTAAGTGTTCAGTCTAGTCCCGACCTTCTTCTAATGCATGCTTAAGGTCTCGGAGACCTTTATAAGGGACTCATTGATGATGTATGATTATGATATGATGTTGACAATTGTGAAATGTCTAAAAAGTTTGAAATTGTCTAGTAATGCTTTTAACCCCATTCCGACGATGGAGATAGGTTAGGGGTGTTACAACAGGTGTGTGCTCGGCCGTGTGAAAACCCCTGTAGGTTCGAATTGAAAAAGTAATTCTGCACGGGCTAGGGACACAGGCGTGTGTGACCACATGGCCTGCCACACAGGCGTGTCCCTATCCCGTACGGGCATGTGCTCTATTTTGAGTCAAATTTTCATAAGTGTTCCAAAAGTTTCGATTTGGTCCCGGATCATACCCAATGTATCATTTGGGCCTCATAAGCCCACAATGTGGATGTTATGTATATGAATGGAAAGGTTTTAAATTTTACACAGAATTTATGTATCGAAATCAAATAATCGTGTGAGTGTTTGTTTGGTAATGCCTCGTAACCATGTCAGGCGACGGTTACGGGTGAGGGGTGTTACATTTAGTGGTATCAAAGCTATGATTTAGTTGGTCTTCGGACTAACATAGCAAGTGTGAGAGTCTAGCTATACATGCCATAATTGTGAATATTGATAGTATGATGGTTTCTAATGTTTAAATTGTGTTTTCATATAGTAAATGGATCCTGACCCGGCAGTAGTTGACGATACTGAAAGTAATGCGCTTGCTCTCGCTCAAGGGACCGCACCACCAGAGAGTAGAAATGTTGAATCTAGCCAAGGAAACGAGACTCGAGAGGCCTTTCTCCATAGAATAAGTGAGTGGTATACGGAGTTCATTCAGGCAAACCCGAATGCTCAACCTCCAACACCTTTTCCCATCTCTCAACCGATTCCAGTAGCCTCACAATGAGTGAAAATGACAAGACTAAGTAAGCCCCCTGTTGATAAGATTCATAAGTATGGGGCCAAAGAATTTAGAGCCAGTGTTGATGATGACCTCGAGAGGGTAGAATTTTGGTTAGAAAATACTATTCGAGTATTTATTGAACTCTCCTACACGCTCGAGGGGTGTTTAAAGTGTACCGTATCACTTTTGAGAGACTCAGCATATCAGTGGTGGAAAACGCTAGTCTTAGTAGTGCCTACTGAAAGAGTTACTTGAGATTTCTTCCAAGTGGAGTTTTGGAAGAAGTATATAAGTCAGTGCTTTATTGACCAAAAGCGAAAGGAGTTTTTAGAGTTGAAACAAGGCTGCATGATAGTGTCTGAGTATGAGCGAGAATCCATCCAAGTGCGCATAGAAGTGTGTTTCTATAGAAGAAATCATGTGTAAAAGGTTTGAGGACTACCTAAATGAAAACATCAAATTGTATATGGGGATTTTAGAATTGAAAGAATTTGTTGTGTTAGTTGATCGGGCATTCAAAGCAGATGAATTGTGCAAGGAAAAGAGGAAAGCCGAATCAGAGGCTAGGGATGTGAAGAAGAGATCGATGAGTAAGTCTTTCCAACCGTCATCAAAAGAAAGTGAGAAATGTGTCAAACCATCCAACCATTTCACCTGAAAATCCAGGTAGAACTCGTGGGAGGCAAAATACAGGTTCTAAGGCTTAGACTACTTCGGTAGCTAGTGTTGGCAATGTCAAACCAAGTAACCCTAAATGTCAACACTACGATAGGAGACATCCCAGTGAGTGTTGGATGGTCACCGGTGCTTGCTTCAAATGTGGCTCCCAAGACCACTTCATCAAGAACTGCCCTAAAATGGTAGTGAAAGAAACTACTCAGAGCACTAAGCTGAGCAATGTACCCGCTAGAGCGAGGCCTACCAGAAATGTGAAAGAGGGAGCTAGTAGCAGAGGCATAGCCAGAGATTTAGTTGCAAGATCGAAGGCCAGACCGCCTGCAAGAACTTATGCCATCCATGCCCGGAAAGAAACGTCATCCCCTGACGCGATCGCTAGTACTTTTTCTCTTTACGATGTTAGTATTATAGCACTGATTAATCTCAGGTCCACACTGATACGAACACATCTCGTGATTGATTCGAGTCGTTTATTGCCCGATCATGAATTAGGGTAAAAGTGGAACGTTTCAAACAAACTAGGTTTAAACAAAGAATAGGCTAGAAGAAAGAAGAAGATGGCTTAGAAATCAGTAACAAAATGGTTAAAAAGGAAAAGGATAAATTTACTAAGGCCAAAATTGAACCAACAATGTTAGATTGCTGACCCGCATCTCAAATGGCTCTTAGGTGAATTTCGGTATAAAGAAAACAGTAAAGAAAAGACCTCGACCCACTATCAAGAATGATAGGAACCTTGGTATATGATGAACATCGACCCATTATCAAGGATGATAGGAACCTCGGTATAAATGAACGCCACACTTTGAAAGTGATAAGTTCAATAACAAGGAAAGGATAGACGCCACAAGCTAAGCTTAATAAGTCAAATCAATTCCGTAAGAACAAGGAGAATTGGATAACTCACAATTCAAATATTTCATATATATTCAACAAAAAGTCCCTTTACAAAGATCGATTTCACCTATTTATAGTGCTAGAATAGGCTAGTCGAATGGTCACAAACATTCAATTTAATGTGCCAATTAAAAGCTAAAATTAAACTAAGTCTTTTCATATTCTTGAGCCAAATAACTCCATCCTTGAATTCACTTCAATTCAGCTGAATGGATGACTTTAATTGCTTGAAAAATGACTCATGAGTTAGCCCTTGGTTAGTCGAATGGAGACCAACTTCTTAACCATCTTCTTAATGGTGTTTAAATGCTTGAATTAACCTTCGAAATAGTAAAAATGGCTGGAAGTTGAAAAGGTTGCTGTTGAAATTTATTTGGACGAAATAATGCTCCTTAAACCTCCTTAAATGATGTATAAACCTTCTTGTAACAACCCCCTTGCTTTGTAACAAAAAAATGACTTAAAAAGCCACATTATTTAATTTGCAACAGCTCTTGTAATGTAACGATTATGACTTGAAAAGACTCCTGCAATAAACACATTTAAATGAGCTTATTAAACACATGTAAACACTTATTAAACATAACACACATTAAATACTTAACTTAAGTAAATGAACTAAACACATGCATCAATTATTTTAGTAACTAGTTAGTTAAAGAAGCATCATTAAATAAACTTAAACTCATGCATCAATAAATAATCCTAGTAACTAGATTAATTAAGCAGTATCTATTAAATGAAGTTCAATAAAAACTCAATTTTTAAAACTAAGATGAGTTGAATTAATGACCATCAACTCATTTATTAATCTAAGATGAGTTATTAACTAAAATGAACTCAATTAACTAAATAAAGTCCAACAACTCAATTTATTAATAAATTGAAATTAAACGTCTCATTTTGCACTTGGGACCCTCGAGTTTAGGCCAATCTTGATGTCGTCGAGCTGTATTGAAACATGATGCGACTAGGATCATATCACACACACTCTTACATTTGCATGAAATTGGTAAATGATATGAAATTGCCTATAGAGTCAACCAAATTTGTGATTAGGGTGTCAAGCCCTCTAGGCAACTGTGTGCTAATTGATAAGATTTGCAAGAATTGTCCCTTAGTGATCCGAGGTCATTGTTTCCTAGTTGATGTAATGCTATTGCCATTTGATGAGTTTGATGCCATTTTGGGCATGGATTGCCTATCGATGCATAATGCCAAAGCAAATTGTAGATAAAAAGTTATTGAGTTAAAGTGTGAAAATGGTGAAATCCTCCGAGTTGAGACAGATGAGTCTAGCAACTTGCCTGCTTCAATCTCATCAATGACTACTCAAAAGTGTTTGAGGAAGGGTTGTAAAGCGTATTTAGCTTATATATTGAATACAAAGGAGTCCGAATTAAAAGTGGAGTCAGTGCCAATGGTTTGTGAGTTTCTGGACGTGTTTACTAAGGAATTGTCGGGTATACCTCCTGTTAGAGAAATTCAGTTTGCTATTGACTTGTTGCCAGGGACTGCCCCGATATCTATAGCCCCTTATAGAATGGCTCCAACTGAGCTAAAAAAGTTGAAAGTGCAACTGCAAGAGTTGACAGACAAAGGGTTTGCAAGGCCAAGTTTTTCTCCCTAGGGTCTCCGGTATTGTTTGTGAAGAAAAAGGATGGGTCGATAAGACTACTTTGTATCAATTATAGACAACTCAAAAAGGTGATAATAAAGAAAAAGTACCTCTTGCCAAGAATTGATGACTTATTTGATTAATTAAAAGGAGCAACGATGTTTTCAAAGATTGACTTGAGGTCCGCATACTACTAACTAAGGGTGAAAGAGTCCGATGTACCGAAAACTAATTTTAGAACAAGGTATGGACATTATGAGTTTCTCATAATGCCTTTCGGTCTAACTAACGCCCCAGCTGTGTTTATGGATTTAATGAACCAAATTTTTAGACCGTACTAGGATAAGTTTGTAGTGGTCTTTATTGATGACATCCTAATTTATTCTCGCAGTGAAAACGAGCATGCTGAGCATTTAAGAATAGTTTTACAAATTTTGCGAGATAAACAGTTGTATGCAAAAATTAGTAAAAGTGAATTTTGGCTCAATGAAGTAGGATTTTTGGGCCACATTGTTTCTAAAGATGGCACTCGAGTGGATTCGAGTAAGATCTCGACAATAGTGGATTAGAGGCTGCCAAAAAATGTATCAGAAGTTAGAAGTTTTTTGGGTTTGGCGAGATACTACTGATGCTTTGTAAAGGGATTTTCGATGATCGCTTCTCTGATAACCAAGTTGCTACAAAAAGATGTTGAGTTTGAGTGGACAGAGAAGTGTCAACAAAGTTTTGAGAGGTTGAAGACATGTTAACTGAGGCGCCAGTGGTGGTGCAACCTGAGTGTGGAAAGAAATTTGTGATTTACAGTGATGCGTCTCTAAATGGTCTTGGATGTGTATTGATGCAAGAAGATAAGGTGGTGGCGTATGCCTTAAGACAATTGAAGCCAAACGAGAGGAATTACCTGACACACGATTTGGAATTAGCCGCCATTGTCTTTGCCTTGAAGATTTGGCGACACTATCTATATGGTGAGAAGTGTTATATCTTTACCGACTATAAAAGCTTGAAGTACTTAATGTCACAAAGAGATTTGAACTTGTGGCAACGAAGATGGCTCGAGTTGTTGAAAGACTATGAGTTAGTGATCGACTACCATCCAGGGAAAGCAAATATGGTTGCCGATGCTTTGAATAGAAAATCTCTGTTTGCTTTGAGAGTTATGAACACGAGATTGACCCTATCCAATGATGGCTCAATTTTAGCTGAGTTGAAAGCTAGGCCATCATTTATCCAACAAATTTGTGAAGCTTAAAAGGATGATAGTGAGTTGCAAGCAAAAAGGGCTCAGTGTCAAAGGGATGGTGAGACAGATTGTCGAATTGGTTTGAATGATTGTTTGATGTTTTGAGACAAGATATGTGTACCGAAAAGTGCTGCATTGATTTGGAGTATTCTACATGAAGCTCATAATGGTTGTTTGTCTGTCCATCTGGGTAGTGCAAAGATGTACAATGATTTGAAGAGATTGTATTGGTGGCCCGTTATGAAAAGAGATGTCTCTGAGTTTGTGTCAAAGTGCTTAGTTTGCCAACAAGTGAAAGTTGAACATCAAGTACCTTCTGGATTGCTATAGCCAATAATAGTTCCCGAATGGAAACGGGACCAAATTATTATGGGATTTGTTACGGGATTGCCTTTAACCCTAAAAAAGAAAGATGTTGTTTGGGTTGTTGTTGATCGATTGACGAAATCAACCCATTTTATTCCGGTACGTACGGATTTCTCACTTGATAAGTTAGTTGAATTGTACATTGCTGAGATTGTAAAATTGCACGGAGTACTGACTTCTATCATTTCGGACAGAGATCTGAGATTTACTTTGAGGTTTTGGAAAAAGTTGCAAAAAGCCTTGTGTACCAAATTGAATTTTAGTATCGCCTTTCACCCAAAAACAGACGGTCAATCCAAATGAGTGATCCAGATCCTCGAAGATATGCTTCAATGTTGTGTTCTTGAATTCGAAGGTAGTTGGGAAAAATATCTACCATTGGTCAAATTTGCTTACAATAATAGTTTTCAATCAAGCATTAACATGGTGCATTATGAGGCATTGTATGGTCGCAAATGTCAGACTCCACTATATTGGATGGAGCTTAATGAAAAGAAAATTCATGGGTTGACTTGATTAAAGAGACTAAAGAGAAAGTGAAGATAATTCGTGACTATTTCAAAGCTGTATCGGATCGACAGAAATCTTATGCGATTTGAAGAGAAAAGAAATCAAGTTTCAGGTGGGTGATAAAGTGTTTTTAAAAGTGTCTCCATGGAAAAAGATTTTGAGATTTGGCTGGAAAGGCAAGTTAAGCACACAAATCATCAGACAGTATAAAATTGTAGAACGAGTCAGACCAGTGGCATATCGATTGGCCTTACCGATAGAGTTAGAAAAGATCCATAATGTATTTCATATCGATGCTATAGCGCTATCGTTTTGATCCGTCACATTTGATCTCACCAACTGAAGTGGAAATTCAGCTAGATATGTCATATAGTATAGAACCAATCAAAATCTTAGCTCGAGAAGTAAAATAATTAAGGAACAAAAATGTGGCTTTAGTGAAAGTATTATGGCAGAAGCATGGTATGGAAGAGGCTACATGGGTGTTTCAGGACCCCGAATTTGTCATAGAAAATTTATTCTGATAAAGTTTTAAGGTCTATTATGTGATTGAATGCATAAATGAAAATTTAGTGAATAAATTCTATCGATAAAGTGCTCGATTGAGTAATTGGACTAAATTGCAAAATTTTCAAAATATGTGTTGTAGAAGTTTTTAGTGTGAAATTGAATTGAAATCATAAACTAGAGGTCCTTATTTAGCAATTAGACCATTTTATGGCAAGATGGACAAAAATACCCATGGAAGGAAAATTTTGCAAAAAATGTCATTAAGGGCATTTTGGTCATTTGGTTATTAAAAGAAATAAAAAGGGAAAATAAGGCCCGTTTTTCAACTTTGGTTGAATTTCTCTTGGACACCATAGCTAGGGTTTTTTCAACTTTTCAAGCTCCAAGTAAGTGACTCCTAGTCCCATTTTTCATGTTCTTCGTATTTTTGAGATCCTCGTAGCTTGACCTAGCTTTCTATACCACTATTTTAAGCTAGGGTTCATGTTTAAAAATTTACCTATGTGTGACATGAAGGTATTTTGATATTTATTGGTAGAAAATAGAAGTTTAATGTGTAGTAAACAACTTTTGCTAAGTGATTTTTCATGGAAATGTATTTAGGGACTAAAATGCAAAAGTTGTAAAATATGTGCATAAATTGTGAAACATTGAGAATTTTGGGCTGCTACAAGAGAGAAATAGGGTTGGCTAGGCTTGGGAATGTAGAAAACTAGATACATTTCATTTTACGAGCCTAGGGACTAAAGTGTAAAAATTGATAAAGTTAGAGGTAAAGTGGTAAAAATTCCCGTAAGATGATCTTGTGTTAAATTGAGTAATGTATGTATTGAATGAGTTAAATTTGATGTTATAGATCAAGAACAACGAGAAATCAACCTTGACAGTAGAAAAGGCAAGGTATCAAACTAATTCGAAAAGATTAGCATTTTTGCACCGAGGCAAGTCTTATATGTAAATAATGAGTTATTTTAGTCATTATGTTTAATTATTTTAATAATTTTGAAATTTTGAAATCTATATCGAAACATTGAATACGTGTGTAATAAAATTGACAAGTAAAAAAAAGTCTCGGTTGAACCCTAGGAATCATTAGAATACGAGTGACATGTCACTAAGAAATCAGTGATAGTGATCGAATGTTTATGTGATTCCGAGTGCTGGCCTAGTTCGTCTACCAGTGGCTAGGAAATCCTGCATTTGTTGTGGATACCTATCAGCTTATGTGAGCAGCATTGAGTAGTTTTGACTACATCGTCAGCTTGAGTGAGCAGACCCGTGAATAGCTCATCATTGAGCCTTATGTGATATGTGATATGTGGTAGCTTCGGCTACAAATCATGGGTAGCTCCGGCTACATTATGTGTGGCACTTGTGCCTTATTCTATGTATCCTTTAGTATTCCATGTGGTTCAACAGTTTATTTGAATTGATTTGATAAAGTGTGATTGCATGCGAAAAGATTTGACCGTGTGTTTAAGATTGTGTATGTGCAGGTTATATGAAAAATATTATGTGTGCTAAGTGCTCAATGTATGTATTGAATCCTGTGTTTAGATCACATGAGTAAGTGATAATTTTCCAAACTTAATTATATGATAGGAAAACTTATTTTCTATTAGCTATGTTTATTTAGTTTTAAATACTCATTAGTTTGCATATAAGCTTACTAAGCTTTATAGCTTACCCTTCTCTTTTCCCTTCCCTTATAGGTTCATCAAGCTCATCTGAGGTTTGGTGATCAACGTGAATCCATCAACACTATCAACTATCATTTTGGTATTTGAATATGAACTTTGAAAATTATGGCATGTATAGGTGGTCTATTGTTTTGGTTATATGTCATAGTCCTTTTTGGTTCCATTTGTTGGTGGTAGTATTTTGATACTTTGGCCATTTGAAATGAGCCATAATTATACCAAAGTGTTGTAATCTATTATGTGCAATCTTGCATAGCAAATGTGAATTAGGTGTGGATGTGCATGCTTGATGATGGTGAATAAAGTTAACGTGTGGATGGCTTAATACGTATGTTTTGATGAGTTTCTTTGTTATGATTTGAATTGGCAAAAATTGGTTGATATTGGTTTGTGTTTCAGGGTGGCAATTGGCTTGGAAAATAGCCTATAATTGTCCACACGAGTAGACATACAAGCGTGTGTCTAGGCCGTGTGTGACACAAGGCCAGCCCACGGGCATGTTAATAGGCCGTGTGTCCCCTACACCTAAATTTAAAAAAGTTAAATGATTTGTAGTAAACACACGTGTGGAGACACGACCATGTGATAGACACGGCCTAGCCCATGGCCGTGTGGCTTGGCCGTGTGACGAAAACTTCGCGACAATGTTATAAACAGAATACCCCAGTTTTTCACACGGGGTGAGAACACGGGCGTGTCGAGGCCATGTGAAGAACACGGGCCAAGACACGGGCATGTGCTCGGCCGTGTGAAAACCCCTGTAGGTTCAAATTGAAAAAATAATTCTGCACGGGCTAGAGACATGGGCATGTGTGACCACACGGCCTGCCCATACGGGCGTGTCCCTGTCCCGCACGGGCGTGTGCTCTGTTTTGAGTCAAATTTTCATAAGTGGTCGAAAAGTTTCGGTTTGGTCCCGGATCATACCCAATTTATCGTTTGGGCCTCATAAGCCCATAGTGTGGACGTTATGTATATGAATGAAAAAGTTCTAAATTTTACACTGATTTTATGTATCAAAATCAAATAATTGTGCGAGTGTTTGTTTGGTAATGCCTTGTACCCGTGTCAGGTGACGGTTACGGGTGAGGGGTGTTACACATTCACCCCGTTTGTTCAAGAAGAGACAAGCAAAAAGAAATTTTATCAAGTGAACAAACAACTCGACTTGAGGACAAGTCATTTTGAAGAAGGAAGGAATGATGTAAGCATGGTCGGGAGCTTTCCAAATTCAGATAATGAGTTCATCGAGTTGGCTAATTTTCTAATGAACCCAGCTAGAGCTAAGCACCTCTTAGAAGTTGTTTTAGCTTCTTTCACTAAATTTTGGTTCGAGAAAAAGGCCATCACTCTTAAAACCAACTCGGATCAACTTCTCAAAGATCCTTGTAGCTTGGTGCAAGCCGACTTCAGCTCACTTCCCGCTCATCCAACTCCATTTAGCTCAAATCAGCTCACTTGAGCTCATTTTAGTTCGTTTGAGCTTAACCGAGCTTAGTTTCAGCTCATCTCTTTATTATTTAAATAAATTAAGTATTTTTGTTATTTTTTTCAAATTAATACAGCTTATGGCTGAATCCTCTATCTCAATTAATTCATTAATTGTTTTCACACCATTTTGAGCTAGCTAAATTTATGATACTAGTTAGTTCATATCTAAGTAACTTTTATATGTCTTAGTATATTATTTAAGCTGTCTAGATTATGTTATAACTATGTACAGTCGAATATGTCAAGGAATTAATGTGTTTTCTTTGCTTAATAGGTGCAGCCAAATATGAAAGGATTAAATACTATGGTTCATGCATGTTCAGGTTCAAGGAATGGAAGGGTGCATGTACGGCTAGTTACAAGGAATAGTGGTTGAACTATTAGCCTTCCAAGGTGTCTATTTGGCCAAAAGACACTCATTCTTTTAATTTTCCAAGGTTTGCCTAATGTTTCTCCAATGCTCCATTAAGCCGTTCACATTAAGGTGTTCACACCTAGTGTCCATTCGGGTCAAGCTATTTACACACTAGAGACTCTTCGTAGCTGACGTTGAAACCTTATTTGGCCATTCAAGAAGCCTCATTAAAGCTTACACTCCTTGGCCAAGCAACACAACTTCAATGCATCAATTAAGGCCATAGCCGAACCTAGACAAGGCTAGTTAGTCCCTATGCATTCATCTCCATCAAGTGGATTAATACCTAACCAAGAAGCTGTCCATTGAAGTGTTTATCAGTCAAATTTAGCGAAGGCAATTGTAAGGCTCATTCTAGATTATTCTTGTCAATTAATAGCCGATTGCTTACCCATTAATCTTACTAGATGGACCATTCGGTTAACCTATGCTAGGCTATAAATACTTAGTATTTTTCATTTGTAAAGGATTTTTTTTGCCAAATTGTTTAATGAAACTTTGTTTCTATGAGGTTAACTTCCTCTCATATTTCATACGAGTCTTGAGTGACTTATCTAGCGTACTAGTGGCATCAACCCAAACTTGTTTATGAACTTATCACCATTCCCTTGATGTGGCGTTCACCTATCCTTCTGCCAACCCATTTTTCCACCTTAAACGATATCAGAACCAGGGTGACACTCTTATAGTGTTGAATCGCTCTTGAAATTTAAGTTCGCTTACCATTTCCACCTTCCATCTTTATTTATCTTGTTATCTAAAACCGAGCCTATCCAAATAGCTTCCACCCCTTTATTTCTTTCTAGTCGAACCTACCATCACAAACTTAGCTAATTTTTAACCCCATTTCATTACTATTAAGCCTACTTAACCGATTCAAACAAGTTGAAGACTTAGTGAACGAATCTTCTCGATGATGATCGGGCAAACTACATGAACTCGACTTAACCACCCGAGCCGGATCACATCAATTCACCAATTCATTCACAATTTAAATACGTATATTAAATGTAAATAAGCTTCATTCAATCCAACAACTAGCACATTGTCATAATCATGTAAGTCATATACGCATTCATCAATTATCACTTACTTGTCCTACTTCTCACGAGTACCTGAACCGATCCATATCATCTCTTATATCTTCGTACTATTATCTTTGCCCGTCGAACCATTCAGATTAATATCGAATACTCAGGTATCTTGCACACTAAGTGCCATATACGTGGATAAACCACCTCTATCTCATATCACATATAAATGCTCACTCTCGAGCTATCACTAGGTTTGCTCACACAAGCTATCGATCAAGACGTAGCTACACGATGCTGCTCACACATGCTGTCGAGTAATCGCAACACATACCGGTAAACTCAGCCACCGATAGAACATGCAAGACCGGCGCCCAAATCACATAAATCACGGTAACCCCTAATGACATGTCATTTGTATCCTATCTATTCCTAAGGTTCAACTGAGATCCAAAATCTGTTAATGCCTCATCAATAACTTCCGCAATGTCATTTTATCACAGTTACATAATTTAAGCATTTAAACACATGTAATACAAAACTTATTAAACATATGAACTTACCTCGAATGTATACGGAGGAAATTGGGTTATCAATCCATTATTTTATTTTTCCCTCAATCTAATTCCAAACGTTACTTTTCTTGATCTATATATAATCAAATTTAACTTATTTAAATATTATTCTATTCAATTTAGCCCAAAATACATATTTTTATGAATTTACACTTTTACCCCTAAACTTCTAACTTCTTTATAATTTAGTCCTTATCACATACAATGCAAATTCATTCAATTTAGCCTTAACACAAGCTAGCCGAATACCATCTATGCTTATAACAGCCCATATTTTTCATTTATTCACACATTTAACAACTCAATTTCCACATTTCTCAATTTAATCCCTAATTGACATTTTCACTAAAAATCATTTTACAAAACTTGTTAATTTACCAACAACCATTCATAATCTAGCATAAAACATCAAAATACTCACACATTCATCAATGGTAACATCCTAAACCTTTAAAAATTTTGTAAATTAGTCCCTAAGCTAGATAGATTAAGTTAAAACGACCTCAAAAACATAACAATCATTAAAAACTGAGTCAAAAATCATACCATGCAATCAAGGGCCTTGGTCGAATGCTTAAAGCTCCTTTAATGGAGTTTTTCTTCTCTAATTTCGGTTGGGAAAAATGAATGCATGAAAGAAATTTGTTTTTTTTTAATTATTAACCTTTATTTACTAAATTACAATTATAACCTTATTATAAAACGTCAAAATTATTTATTACATATCCATAATTGTCCACTCATGATGACAATGGTATATTTACCATATAAATCCCTTAATTACTTAATTTCATAGCCATTTAGTACCTTCAACTTATAAAACTCAAATTTTACATTTTACGCGATATAGTCCTTTTTCACAAATTGAGCACCCAAACGATAAAATTTCTTAACAAAACTTTCATGCAATCCTACTATCATATTGTGTACCTCAAAATAATATTAAAAAAATATTTTGTACTCAGATTTGTGGTTCCGAAACCACTATTCTGATTTCTCTGAAAACGGGCTGTTACACCCTCCGCCTTCCTAGCCTCTTCAAGGTAGACAAGTTAGTTCATCTTCTAATGTTTGGTCTCACCACAACAAAAGCACTTACCTTCCTTAGGAACCCATCCTTTAGGATTTACTACAACATTTCCTGTGTTGAACTTGGCTTTGCCTTTATCTTCGGCCTTTTGCTTAATTTGAGCCCTACCCTTGCCATTCCAGACCATCAAAATGGACTTGGGTCCAAATTTTTTCATATTACTTTCAACAATTCATAACATGATGAATGATTATTGTAAATCCTTACTGATTTCACTCATGTTAAAATTATAGACAATTTGACAAATGCTATCTAATAAAGATTTTATATTATATATAAAGTTGTAGATTTAATCAATATTTTCCAATCAAATCATTCTTAGAAGGGGTGAGCGCTCGATTGAATTGAATGAAAAATTTTGACTTAATCGAGTTGACGAATCATGTTTTATCCTCCTAATTTGATTTGAAATTATCTCAAATCGATACGAGGGAAATGGAATTTGAATCAAATGGAATCGAATATATTTGTTCTGTAACACCAAAAATCCGTATCCATCGCCAGAATAGATTATAAGGCATTAGCACACTTATACACACGATCGATCATTTTTTGAGTTACAAAATTTCACTTACAATTAAAAAATTTCCATTTAAACTCAATTTGCCCCTATTACGGGCCTACAAGGCCCAAAACATACATTAAAATGATTCAGGACTAAATTGAGGTCTATGGAACACTTATAAAAATTTTCATCAAAACAGTGTCACACGCCCGTGTGACTTGGGACACGCCCATATAGGCAGGCCGTATGGTCACACACGCCCGTCTCCCAGCACGTGTTGAAAATATCGATCATTCTGTTTATGACGTCAGTATACCATTAAGAACACACGGCCAAGTCACACGCCCATGTGCTAGGCCGTGTCCTCCACACAGCTGAGACACACGGCGGTGTCTCTGCCCGTGTGGCCAACACTTAGGCTATTTTCCAAGCCGCTTTTATGCTCTTAACTCTTTATACTCACATGCATTATATAGACACACATCATACCCTTAATTATTCCTAACTTTACTATCAAGCACATGTAGTATACCTAACTACATCAAACATTTCCACATATATGCATAAATTAATCTTACATAACCATAATTATTATAAGACATATCTCATGGCTATATACAATGAAGCAACATAAGCAAATTCACAATAATACAAACCACCAATGACTAAATCTCTATAAATGTCACTCACTTGTAAGCAATTAAGAATTGTTACTACTCCATCTTGACAAATTCATAGTGTGATGCTACCTTCGACGATCTCCAACCTCGAGCCAACCTAACAACACTAAAAGAAATGGAAAGGAGGGTGTAAGCTTTAAAGCTTAGTAAGTTGGCTATAATAATAAGCAATTTAATTAGCGACATATTTCCATTCCTCAAAAGGTTTTCTTAAGAAATAAAATCATTATTCAAATGATTTCACCTATTTCTTATGTTCAGCTTAAGCTATTTTCCAGAATCACGATTGATAAATTAATTAAATATTAAGCTACAGAACTCAAAATTAAGTTTAGTAAATTTTTCCTGAAACAAGACTCATATATCTTCTTTCCATAAAATTTTTAGAATTTTTGGTTGGACCAATTAGTATAGTTTATTCATTAAAGTTACCCTTGTTTTGCTGTCCAATAGTTCTGACACTTCTTAACTACGAATCAATTTTCTCATCATACAGAAATCATATGATGTTCTTGTTCATTTCTCATGAAAATAGACTCATTGAGGATTTCAAGCATATAAATTACATCTCATAAATATTTTTGTACAATTTTTAATGATTTTCTAAAGTTGGAACAGGGGATTAGGAAACTCATTCTGACATTGTCTCACTAAAATACAAATATCACAAAATATGAAACTCTTTTGCTTACACCGTTCTTTTATGAAAAAATGAACTCAATAAAATTTAATTACATATCTCTTTTAGCTTTTAATTCAATTTCTACTATTTTTGGTAATTTTTCAAAGTCACATAACTGCTGCTGTCTAAACTGATTTAATGCTAATTTTGCTCTTTCATGTTTTCTTTGCATTGACTTCCATTTAAACATACATAACACCAAAGACTTAAGCATGTAATTAGCACGGCAATGATTTCATGAGTATCACAAACATTTTATGTTTTCACACATATCCAATGCATCACCAAAATAAATACATTAAACATCTTATCTTTCAATTTGATATGCCTCAAAAGCCTAAAACATGATTCTCATAATATCATGAGACCAACACTTATAAAATTTATGTACATACCTGTACCATTTATACATATAATTTCATGCTTACACGAATACCTGCACATTACTTATATATACAATTACATGCTTTCTCATCTTATTGTTTCATCAATTTACCCGTTGAACCATTTGGAATACTGAAGGATACACAGAAATCTTGCACTTAAATGCCACACTGATATGTAGCTGAAGCTACCACTTTTATGTAGCCAAAGCTACCACTGATATGTAGCTGAAGCTACCACTGATAGCCGAAGCTACCACTGAAATGTAGTCGAAGTTACCACTTATCACTAAAGTATCCTTAAGGTTCAACCGGGATTTCACTTATTTATTCAGTATCACTTATACATACA
Source organism: Gossypium stocksii (assembly GCA_020496765.1). Taxonomy (NCBI): domain Eukaryota; kingdom Viridiplantae; phylum Streptophyta; class Magnoliopsida; order Malvales; family Malvaceae; genus Gossypium; species Gossypium stocksii. The sequence goes on from CM035621.1 coordinate 66,145,997, forward strand.
ATTTCATTTCTCAAATCAATACACATTTCATATACAATTTTTTGCAATTATCAAATATTTGTAATGATGATCATAATATCACATGTATAACAATTTAACAATACATAAATTTATTTAGACATAATAGTGCTTTAATTACACATAAACTTACCTCGAATGCTAAAGTGACTATTATTTCCGACTTAGCCCATAACCTCGTTCTAAGCCTGAATTTCGTGTTTTCTCAATCTATATAGACCAACAAGGTTGGCTGAACCTTCAAACTCCCATGGTTGCTGTTTTTGTTCTTCATTTCGTGGAAGAAAGAAAAATTAAAGATGATAGCTTTAAAAATTTTGTCTTATTATAACTTATTTGCTTAATTACCAATTTGCTTTTTTCTTTTTAAAAAAATACCAAACAAATATCTTCCACTAATTTATTAATGGGATAATTATCACATAAGGACTTCTATTAAAAATTCCATAGCTATTTAATATCTCTAGCTTCTAGAACTCAATTTTTGCACTTTTTACAATTTAGTCCTTTTGACTAAATTAAGTGCCCAAACGTCAAAATTCTCAAACAAAACTTTCACAGAATAATTCCGTGAAATTGTAAACCATAAAAATATAATTAAAATTAAAATTTTCCTCGTCAGATTTGTGGTCCCCAAACCACTATTTCGACTAGACCCAAAATCGAGATGTTACAATTCTCCCCCTTTAGGGATTTTCGTCACTGAAAATTTTACCAAAATGAGGTTTGGCATCTTTTCTCACAGTTTTCTAAACATCACCAAATAATCTTTTTTGATACTACACTTTCAAAAACACTCTGTCATCGATCTGAAACCCAATATAACTAAGTTTCATTTTTGTATAACTTTCATGTCGGTCTAAATTGTTTTCAAATTTTACGATTTCTTTCACCTTTATAACAAAATCACAGTTTAACTTAGTCTCGAACTCAAAATTTTTTGTAGCTTTTTCCATAGTCATAATATAATCCTCATATTCCTATACTAAAACATTTACTTTAGCTTTTCATTTAGCTAAAATCAAACCATCTTCAAATAATATCAATCGAGTAACCAACTCATACAAAATAAACAAGGATCTTCTATACAAGCATCTGTAACCACACTTGCCTCTCCACAGATCAATTGATAATTACTCACAACCTTTCAATAGCTCAAGTAATCAACACTGTCTTAAACGTAGATCTTTCTATGCCACTAGATATATTAAACTCTTGAGATCAGGGAACTTATGACAATATTCGTCAAACAAACAATGCCATCAAATTTCCAATATAGACATAACAATGATCTTCTCTAAATCACTTGCCGAACAATTCTCTTTTAAGGTGATATTTACCGTCTAAAAACATGAACCATCACTTAATCAACATAACAATTTTAATTCAAAATAACATCACCATTTAAAACAAATCCAATAGGTATCTTTCCATATCATGCTTTCTAGAATTTCAATTTTTTTCATTCAAACTGTTTGGCTATAAATCTATGTATGCACATCATTTTCGAACCAAAGATAAACAGAAATACACATAGCTAAATTTATTTTCCAATAGAGTAGCCTACTCTGATTGAAGCAACCGAATTTAATCATTCGATATCATTCCACAGAGACCACTTCTTCATGTTGTTAGAATAGATCAAACATACAATCTTCCATAATTCTTTCAACATGTCATTCACATATATTTACTAATTGTATTGACTCAAACGAAACATAACATCTTGCTTATACTCACTGATAATAACCAAAATTACCTGAGGAACAAAAATCAGTATACAATTTGAACTTGACTTTCATAATCCACACCTTCATCGGTCTCAATTTCAAAAATAAGCCATACTTGATAAATTAAACAATAAGGATGATGAGAAAACTGAGATAATGAAATCCGAGACACAAAACCATATTGAATGTTCGAAGACACCACTCATACGAAATAATAGAAATCCTGATGATTCCGCAAAGAAAACCAGAAGAAAAAGAAATACGGTTCATATGTTCTGAAGTTGATTATAATAGAGATAAGACATATTCCTTACAGATGTAAACAGAACAATAGCCAGAAGAAATAGAAGAATAATTTCATATGAATTCACTGTCAACTTTTATCTCAAACATAACAGAATATCATACCGATAGAAGATAGTGGAATGTCAATCATAGATCAATCAGACCAACAATACTTTCATCAGAAAATGAGATATTACGAATGCTTCTGAGAACATATAAACACATAGTATACCCGAGAGAAAAAGTTGTAAATTGCTCAACTGTATCTGTCATACTTAAAACATCTTCACATTTCAAATATTATTCTTCCGACTAATTCTGTCACCACTAATTCCACATTGTTCCTTTCATTAAAGAAAATCAGCTCAAAAAAATTTTAGCTAAGACTTCCTTTCGGTATCACATCTGAATAAGTCGATTTACCAAAGTTAACTTCTTCACTAACTGTGATATTGTATAAAATGAATAATTCTTGGGTTAATCTGAAATCTTTCTAACACTGTTCCTTACTTATCAATCGTTCTCAATCTCTGGTCATGTTTATTGCTATTCTACCACTAAACTCTCTGATTTCACACTTAGAAACTTAATCAACATAATTCCCATAAGTTTCCATTATAAACACCTCATCGGTAAGGGGGTGAGGTTGTACAGCCTCTAACTCGATTCTCACATATATACACACATATGACATAACGTTCGCTAACATCATATATCATCGCAATTTTACTATTCACTTAAGACAGATTGGCATTCATATCTGTGGTACACGAAATTTCTGATTACTTCATTCAAACAAGTGCACTCATTCATACATTCTATGCATTTTGTATACTTTACTTATCACATTCACTAAATTAATTAGGTCAAACACACAACATCACATAAAGGCCAAACAAATATATACCAGTATATCACAATATAAACTTTCATGTCACACAATATCACATATATATTACAAATTCTTATTCATACCTTTTCGAATTTTGACTTATTATGATAGCACTTTACTCAAATACTTTAGTATCACTATCAAATGGTCGAACATAGCTCGGTTAGAGAGTAACTCTGTCTAAACAAGATGGTCCTCATTCGCGTCGGGAGACACCACAGTATCACATATTTGTGGCATGTATAACTAGACTCTCACACTCGCTATGTTAGTCCGAGAACCAACTAAACCATAGCTCTGATACCACTAAATGTAACACCCTAAACCCGTATCCATCGCCAAAATAGGATATGAGGTATTACCGGACTTATACACACAATCGATCATTTTTCAAGTTACAAAATTTCACTTACAATTAAAAACTTTCCATTTAAACTCAATTTGTCCCTATTACAGGCTTACAAGGCCCAAAACATACATTAAAATGATTAAAGACTAAATTGAGGTCTATGGAACACTTATCAAAATTTTCATCAAAACAGTGTCACACGCCCGTGTAACTTGGGACACACCCATGTGACTTGGGACACGCCTGTGTGGGCAGGCTGTATGGTCACACATGCCCGTGTCGCAGCCCGTGTTGAAAACATCAAGCATTCTATTTATGATGTCAGCATACCGTTAAGGGCACACGCCCACGTGCTAGGTCGTGTCCTCCACAAGCCGAGACACACGACCGTGTCTCTGCCCCACTTAGGCTATTTTCCAAGCCCCTTTTACGCTCTTAACTATTTATACTCACATGCATTGTATAGACACATATTATAACACCCGTATACCAGAGACCGTCGCTGGAATCAAGTACAGAGCGTTACCGGACTTAAACAAACCTTTACAGAACTTAATCAGAAATGGATACAGAATTTTGTGCAAATCAGTTCAGAATCATTCTTATTGAGGGCTTTCGGACATGATACAGACATCTAGGATGATTAGGATTTGAATCCTTTCAAATTGATTAATCAAAAAATTTTTCATAGGAAAACGTCACACGCCCGTGTGCCCCTTAGCACGGCCGTGTTGTGAGACCGTATGGCCTTCACAAGCCCATGTTAAGCACCCGTGGATAAAACTGTCTAAAATGACACAGCCACTTCACACGCCTGTTTGAAGGCCGTGTGCTCCCACACGGTTGAGACACACGGCCGTGTCTCCTACCCGTGTTTTACCTAGAATTTAAATTAAGGTGTTGGGAAAGCACGGTCTAGTGGCACGCTTGTAAGGTCAGGCCGTGTATCGCCCACGGCCTAGGCACGCCCGTGCCACATACCCGTGGAGCATTGTGCCAAATCTCACATGGCCATGGTACATGCGCATGTACCATGCCATGCAAGCTGTGTTAGGCTATCTACCAAGCCTTTGCTTCTCTGAGACACAAACAAGCACATCCACAACCAATCCAAATAATACTTTACTTATACAAACATTTACTTCTATATACCACATTAGAAACATAATGCTTATAAGCTTACAAATTAACTATACATATCCATAACCTTCTATACATGCCATAAACTTACGCTAGATACATAACGTACTAATAAGGCTTGACAGTGTGAAGCTTACTCCGAAGACTCGGCTTCCAATCCAACCATTTTCATACACTGAAAGGGGAAAGAATAGAACAGAGTAAGCTATAATAGCTTAGTTAGTCGTATGCAAATTAGAGCAATGAACATTACAAATTATCGATTACTTCATAACAATTATTAATACATATCATTCCATACTCAACTTACTCTTTTGGGCACATTTCACATACCAATCATATGTGTGCTTAACCGTACTAATCTCAATGTACAGAACTATTTCATGTCACCTGCAGAAACACTTCATCATAATACAGATAAACTAATCCCATTGAGCAGATTCGGAATATGACCAGATAATCAGAGGTTAGCACCGAAGTGCCTCACAGACATGGCAGAGCCATGAGGTAGCCGAAGCTATTAACAGAGGGCTAGCCGAAGCTACATCACAGAATGGTAGCCGAAGCTACTAACAGAGGGGTAGCCGAAGCTACATCACAGAATCAAAACAGAAGTTACCTCAGGCCTGCTCATATAAGCTGATAGGTGTCTACAACACATGCTAGACCACCCAGCACCCGGGAACTTTATCAGATAGAATCAGAATCCCTCTAAGGACATGTCACTTATATCAATGTCTATTCCTACTTGCTTAATAGGGATTTTACAGACAATTCATCATTATCACAATTTCAAAGATATAACAACTGATTAGCCGAATAATTTTAGAAGCATATCTATCACTTTGTCAGACTTTACAGAATTTTCACTGTTCTCACAATTTCAAAGACATAGCATATTTTCAATCGAAATTTACAGAACATACCTTATTCCCATGAATACGAAAGTATACCAAGTTCCATTCATTTCATAATTCACATATTATTATAATCATACAATCAAAAATAATTAATTATATTTTAGCAAAACATGCTAGAATTTACATACAACTTACCCGAATAGTTAATGGATTAATTCCCTAGACTTTGTCGAGAACTCCCTTATTTCTCGTACTCTGACTTTTCACATCTGTATTGTCTAAATTCACACACAAAACATAATTTATCAATAATCTAACCAATTATGGATACAATTCACATTTGGGTAAATTTCCAAATTTACCCCTCAACTTTCAACAATTTACAAATTAGTCCCTTGGACTCCAACTTTCATTTTCTATATTCCATGGACTTATTTAATCCATTTTCACAACAATAATGCTAAATTTATCAATAATTCACACACTTAAGAACAATTTATAAACTTTACAAATTAATCACTTTTTACACAAATTCATCCAATTTCAATCCCAAAAACATGCATATAACCCTCTAAGCTTTTACTATCTACTATTACTCAACCAAAAACACACATATCACCAATGGGTATATTTTTGAACCCCGAAATCTCTTGGAAATAATGGTAGAATCATGAAATTCAAGCTCAAGTAATCATGAAAATACGAAAATAACTAAAAACGGGGCAAGATTTCACTTACTATTGAGCTTAGAAACCAAAGTAACCCTAGCCATGGAGAAGAATAAGAATCGGCAGCCATGGGAGTTCATTTCATGGAGAACATGATGTTTAAAACATCAAATTTTGTCTTTTTTCCCAAAAATGACTAAAATACCCTTAATGAAATAACTCATAAACATTTCTAGAATTACCCTTTTATGTCCATGACACTATTTGATGGTTTATTTACAACATAAAGACCTCCAATTCAAACCCCCATTTCAATTGGGTACTTAAACTCTATACCTTACATTTTGCAATTAATGCAATTTAGTCCTAAACATAAAATTGGGCACTTAATCAATAAAATTTTTCAAACAATACTTTCACATCAAATATCAATAAATCAAATCTTATCAAAATTTACAAAAATTCAAAATTTCACTTCGGATTTGTGGCTACGAAACCACTATTCTGACTAGCCCTACTTCGGGCTGTGACAACTCTCCCCCCTTTAGAGATTTTTGTCCCCGAAAATCATATCAGAGTAAAACAAATTTCCGAATGTGAGAGACATTTCCATAAACGTCTTGGATTTATAAATCTCAGTTCGCTAACAAGCTGAAACTTCAATTGACACTAACAGATCACATCACGAATACTTCGATCACTTTATCAATTTAACCTTATACATAACAAACCCATATATAGATCCTTTCTTGCCGGAAAATTAATCATAATCCTATGACACTTTTCCTTCCAAAGAAGTCAACAATTCAGATTCAATTTGGACAGAATTTCTATCTCATAACCATTTCCATAATACTACTAACTGCTTTTATCCTAAATAGTCTAAATTTCCAATTCCATCAAATATCAACTCGTCATTTGGGTATCGGTCCAAAGTGGAATACTGCATACCCAATTATCATTATACCTAATCCTTATTTTTGCACATCCGAACACATATCTCAGACAAACATCGCATTTTTCAGACAACATCTCACAACTGAAACTTAGATAAAATTTCTGATATAATCTTTAACTCATCTGAACATAACATATCTTAGATCAGAATAATAATAACATTAACAGAAATTTTATGCTTTTAAGCTTTCAACCTTCAATATTACTAAACTCAGATTGCCTTTCAAGGAGTATCAGTCAAACGATCTGTACTTTCACAATCAATGAATGATCTCCATCCAAGCAATGGAAACTATAACAAACTCCTCAGAAATCAGTCAACAATTACTTGAAATCTTTCAATATTCCAATCGAATCACACTGTCTCACATATTAAGTCCCTTCTGTAATGTTCAACATTGTCCAATCTAAATTAGAAAGTATACTAAGTTTCCACCATATACCAGAATTCATCAGATCCATATAAGAGAGAAAAAATCACTGTATGATTCAAGCTTGAACTTCTATCATATACTTTTCCTAAGAATCAGAGAACTCCAAACACATAATCATAGCAAATGTATTTGTTCCGAATCAGAGAAGAGAATACTTCAAAAATAAATCAGAGTAGCAACATTCCAGATTCATATAAAAAGAATAATAATAAGAATACCAAAGTACAGAAATCCAAGATACGATGTTATGCCAAGAATTCAAGAATATAATTCCTCACGGTAAAATAGTGTTTCAGAGAATACCAGAAGAAAACCATAATCAATAATCTTGAAGTCTTATTTTAGAATCGCAAAGTAAATTCCCGATTTCTAACAAACACAACTGACAAAGATGCTCCGTGCAACCTCACAGTATCAGAAATGTAAAACTTGACTAATTATTGAGTACGAAATTAGATCATACCGGAATATTATGGACTGATCTTATCAATCTATCACTTCAATTCATGTCAAATCTTTCTTTTTTTCAAAAATAAAGGCAACCTAAAACAAAATCCATAATTACTCAATTCCACTTTCATTCAAAAATCGCGATCTGTTGTAACAATTCAGATGACACTTGATATTTAGTCTAAATTTGTTGACAGATCAAACATTTCATACTAAAGTTAGAAATATTTCCTTTCGTGTTTCCCAGATGTACAGAAAATCTATTACTGTGAGATTCATTCAAAATCATACAAATTAATTCTGAGCCTCTCAGAATATAAAACGTATCTCTGAACTGCAGTCGCTTATAACATTTACTCGAATCTCAAAATCAGAATCAGAATCACACCAAATTCGTTTTGCTAACAAAAAGCATTTAAAACTCCTTGCATACAGTTCTAATTACACAGAATTACTAGATATTTCTGAAATCTTTTTCATCAGAACACACTTCGAACTAAACAATGTTACATAACTGGAATTCACAAATCCTTTACTCAACTCAGACTGAACCAGAACTAACACTTCAATTAAAAGTATCTTTGTGCAAAAGAAAACTTTAATAGTCTGACAAACTTATATTACCATAACATTTCTCAGACAGGATTGTTCTGATAGAAGTACTACTGTATCAAATCTTCAATAACACTGATTCTTCAGTTCATACGTATACAATTAAGAATTTATCTCCCCAGTAAAATGGATAAATTTCATCATATGAAATTCAAATACCCTTTTAATTGAATCACATCAAATCAGACTACATTTCGAATCGGCCCTTTTTACAGAAACCGTTTCTTCTCGTTATAAGGTAACCCAGACTTATCATTTTACAGAAATCACAACCACTAAATTGGGAATCATAGAATCATAATCATACTAATGTCTTAACCGTAGTAATAAACAATATCTCGATTTCTTTATAAAGCATTCGAACACAGAAGAAAGTCAATTGTAATTCAAACAGAAATTAATGTAGAAATACAACTTCTGTAGCTCAGATAAAGGTACCACTATACTCTTATCCTTTGAACCGGAATTTATAATCATCATAGACATAGTAATCCCGTCAAATAGAGGTCTCTTGCAAATATTCACATGGTATCATAAGAAAATCAACATAACGAAGTTTCGACGTCTGAAGTTGCAATAAATATCAGGGAATTTCACCCCACATAAGATTCAGAAAGAACAATGTCACTTCTGAGTACAGAACTCCACAGTAACAAAAATAATATAACCTTCACATATATTTAACAGAACAACAACTTAGAAGAAATAGATTATCAGAAAGAGACGAAACCATATCAGGCATAACCCAAACAAACCACATATATCTCTAAAGATAGACATACACATAAAATATCCTGGTGGAGTTACAATAATTACATAATTATCATGACTTCACCCAATCTTCCAAATTCAGGTTTCTGAAATTCCTTAATCATAAGCTTATTTTATTCAAATCTCACAGATTTCATCATAATATCTTACTGATAAGGGGTGAAGTTAGTAAAGTTCAATTTCAATTCACAGACAAATGCACATATTACATTCTATCATAGATAGTCAATTCATCTCAGACCCCATATTCTTAATACATTCTCAAACATTACTTTACAATCGAATACTATTCAACATAAATAGAGAATAATTTCTAACAAATTCTTTTCTCAAATTCATCCCAATCACAGTACATTGAAATCCCAAAGAGAAAATACAATTACACTGATTATAAACATTTCAGAATAACCATACCTTCATTAAACAGTAAAGTCAGATAGTATTCTCATTCTATAACAATTTCATCAGGGAAAGAACAATCACATATGTATTTCTGGAAATAGGAAATATAGAACATCCAGTGAAGGCTTTCATATTCTATTCCACTACAGACATTCAATTCTGATATCTATCCAGTTCACTTATCATCATAAAGGCCATATTATTTCAAATTTCATCCATTAACGAAAACTACTCTAAAAGATTTCCCAGCAGATACACAATTGAACATCAGATCTAATTGAATTAGTTTACCAGAACTAATTATTCTCCCATCATTTTCAACAAATAACGAACACTCAGTCTGGAAATCCTTTAGAACATGCTACTATACTTTCCAACTTCAACTTATTACTAAACCATTTTGAATTCATTTTTCAGAGTCACCGGTCCACAACCGATTTCTTTTGTCTCTCCTATACAGACTCATTCACATTTCATTCCATTAAAACCTCATTATCAAAATATCACTGATAAGGGGGTGAGGTCGTTAAGCCTCGAAGGGGACTCACACATTCATTTACACATGTAACTTAACACTTATCACATCATCACAACACTATCACATTGACACAATTCGCTTTACACAATCTCATATACACATCTTTTCATATCTTTCCAAAATCGAACATATCACAAACACATATAGTCATTTCAATGACATTTTCAGTTAATCAATAACAGATCAGACAGAAAACATTACCATAACTTTAACAGAATCATTCATGGGAGCCGGAGGATATCATACTGTCACACTTTACTTATGGCATGTATAGACAGACTATTACAATTGCTACATTAGTCCGAAAATCGACTAAACCATGCTCTGATACCAATTAAAATGCAACATCCATATACCCAAGACCGTCACCGAAATCAAGTACAGAGCGTTACCGGACTTGAACGAACCTTTACAGAACTTAATCAGAAATAGATACAGAATTTTGTGCAAATCAGTTCAGAATCATTCTTATTGAGGGCTTTCGGACATGATACAGACATCTAAGATGATTAGGATTCGAATCCTTTCAAATCGATTACTCAGAAAATTTTTCATAGGAAAACAACGTCACACGCTCGTGTGACCCTTAGCACGGCCGTGTTGTGAGACCGTGTGGCCTTCACACGCCTATGTCAAGCACCCGTGGATGAAACTATCCAAAATGACACGGCCACTTGACACGCCCGTTTGAAGGCCGTGTGCTCCCACACGGTTGAGACACACGGCCGTGTCTCCTACCCGTGTTTTACCTAAAATTTAAATCAAGGTGCAGGGAAAGCACAGTCTAGTGGCACGCTCGTAAGGTTAGGCCGTGTATCGCCCACGGCCTAGGCACGCCCGTGCCGCATACCCGTGGAGCATTCTGCCAAATCTCACACGGCCATGGTACACGCCCATGTACCATGCCATGCAGACCGTGTTAGGCTATCTACCAAGCCTTTGCTTCCCTGAGACACAAACAAGCACATCCACAACCAATCCAAATAATACTTTACTTATACAAACATTTACTTCTATATACCACATTAGAAACATAATGCTTATAAGCTTACTAATTAACTATACATATCCATAATCTTCTATACATGCCATAAACTTACGCTAGATACATAACGTACTAATAAGGCTTGACAGTGTGAAGCTTACTCCGAAGACTCGGCTCCCCATCCAACCATTTTCATACACTGAAAGGGGAAAGAATAGAACAGAGTAAGCTATAATAGCTTAGTAAGTCATATGCAAATTAGAGCAATGAACATTAGAAATTATCGATTACTTCATAACAATTATTAATACATATCATTCCATACTCAACTTACTCTTTTGGGCACATTTCACATACCAATCATATGTGTGCTTAACCGTACTAATCTCAATGTACAGAACTATTTCATGTCACCTGCAGAAACACTTCATCATAATACAGATGAACTAATCCCATTAAGCAAATTCGGAATATGACCAGATAATCAGAGGTTAGCACCGAAGTGCCTCACAGACATGGTAGAGCCATGAGGTAGCCGAAGCTATTAACAGAGGGGTAGCCGAAGCTACATCACAGAATGGTAGCCGAAGCTACTAACAGAGGGGTACCCGAAGCTACATCACAGAATCAGAACAGAAGTTACCTCGGGCCTACTCACATAAGCTGATAGGTATCTGAAACACATGCTAGACCACCCAGCACCCAGGAACTTTATCAGACAGAATCAGAATCCCTCTAGTAACATGTCACTTATATCAATGTCTATTCCTACTTGCTCAATAGGGATTTTACAGACAATTCATCATTATCACAATTTCAGAGATATAACAACTGATTAGCCGAATAATTTCAGAAGCATATCTATAACTTTGTCAGACTTTACGGAATTTTCACTGTTTTCACAATTTCAAAGACATAGCATATTATCAATTGAAATTTACAGAACATACCTTATTCCCACGAATACGGAAGTATACCAAGTTCCATTCATTTCATAATTCACATATTATTATAATCACACAATCAAAAATAATTAATTATATTTTAGCAAAACATGCTAGAATTTACATACAACTTACCCGAATAGTCAATGGATTAATTCCCTAGACTTTGTCGAAAACTCCCTTATTTCTCGTACTCTGACTTTTCACTTCTTTATTGTCTAAATTCACACACAAAACATAATTTATCAATAATCTAACCAATTATGGATACAATTCACATTTGGGTAAATTTCCAAATTTACCCCTCAACTTCAACAATTTACAAATTAGTCCCTTGGACTCCAACTTTCATTTTCTATATTCCATGGACTTATTTAATCCATTTTCACAACAATAACACTAAATTTATCAATAATTCACACACTTAAGAACAATTTATAAACTTTACAAATTAATCACTTTTTACACAAATTCATCCAATTTCAATCCCAAAAACATGCATATAACCCTCTAAGCTTTTACTATCTACCATTACTCAACCAAAAACACACATATCACCAATGGGTATATTTTTGAACCCCGAAATCTCTTGAAAATAATGGTAGAATCATGAAATTCAAGCTCAAGTAATCATGAAAATACGAAAATAACTAAAAACGGGGCAAGATTTCACTTACTATTGAGCTTAGAAACCAAAGTAACCCTAGCCATGGAGAAGAATAAGAATCGGCAGCCATGGGAGTTCATTTCATGGAGAACATGATGTTTAAAACATTAAATTTTGTCTTTTTCCCAAAAATGACTAAAATGCCCTTAATGAAATAACTCATAAACATTTCTAGAATTACCCTTTTATGTCCATGACACTATTTGATGGTTTATTTACAACATAAAGACCTCCAATTCAAACCCCCATTTCAATTGGGTACTTAAACTCTATACCTTACATTTTGCAATTAATGCAATTTAGTCCTAAACATAAAATCGGGCACTTAATCAATAAAATTTTTCAAACAATACTTTCACATCAAATATTAATAAATCAAATATTATCAAAATTTACAAAAATTCAAAATTTCACTTCGGATTTGTGGTTACCAAACCACTATTCCACTAGGCCCTACTTCGGGCTGTGACACACATCATACCCTTAGTTATTCCTAACTTTACTATCAAGCACATGTAGTATACCTACATCAAACATTTCCACATATATACATAAACTAATCTTACATAACCATAACTATTATAAGTCACATCTCATGGTTATATACAATGAAGCAACATAAGAAAATTCACAATAATACAAACCACCAATGACTAAATCTCTATACATGCCACTCACTTTTAAGTAATTAAGAATTGTTACTACTCCATCTTGACAAATTGATAGTGTGATGCTGCCTTCGACGATCTCCAACCTCGAGTCAACCTGATAACAGTAAGAGAAATGGAAAGGAGGATGTAAGCTTTAAAGCTTAGTAAGTTGGCATATAATAATAAGCAATTAATTAACGAGATATTTCCATTCCTCAAAAGGTTTTCTTAAGAAATAAAATCATTATTCAAATGATTTCACATTTTTCTCATGTTCAGCTTAAGCTATTTTCCTGAGTCATGGTTGCTAAATTAATTAAATCCTAAGCTAAAGAACTTGAAATTAAGTTCCGTGAATTTTCCCTAAAACTAGACTCATATATCTTCTTGGCATAAAATTTTCAGAATTTTTCGTTGGACCAATTCGAACAGTTTATTCATTAAAATTACCCTTGTTTCGTTGTCCAATAGTTCTGACACTTCTTCACTACGAATCAATTTTCTCATCATACAGAAATCAGATGATGTTCTCGTTTATTTCTTGTGAAAATAGACTCATTGAGGATTTCAAGAATATAAATTACATCTCATAAATATTTTTGTACAATTTTTAGTGATTTTCCAAATTTAGAAGAGGGGATTCCAAAACTCATTCTAACCTTGTCTCACTAAAATTCAAATATCACGAAGTACAAAATTCTTTTCCTTATGCCGTTTCTTTTATGCAAAAATAAACTCAATAATATTTAATTACATATCTCTTTCAGCTTTTAATTCAATTTCAACTATTTTTGGTAATTTTTCAAATTCACATAGCTGCTGCTGTCTAAACTGATTTAATGTTAATTTTGATCTTTCATGTTTTCTTTGCATTGACTTCCATTTAAACATACATAACACCAAAGACTTAAGCATGTAATTAGCACGACAATGATTTCATGAGTATCACTAACATTTTATGTTTTCACACATATCCAATGCATCACCAAAATAAATACATTAAACATCTTATCTCTCAATTTGATATGCCTCAAAAGCCTAATACATGATTCTCATAATATCATGAGACCAACACTTATAAAATTTACGTACATACCTATACCATTTATTCATATAATTTCATGCTTACATGAATACCTGCACATTACTTATATATACAATTACATGCTTTCTTATCTTATTGTTTTATCTATTTACCCGTTGAACCATTTGGAATACTAGAGGATACACAAAAATCTTGTACATAAGTGCCACACTGATATGTAGCCGAAGCTACCACTTATCACTAATGTATTCCTAAAGATTCAAATGGGATTTCACTTATTTATTTAGTATCACTTATACATACAATTTCATTTCTCAAATCAATACACATTTCATATACAATTTTTTGCAATTATCAAATATTTGTAATGACGATCATAATATCACATGTATAACAATTTAACAATACATAAATTTATTTAGATATAATGGTGATTTAATTAGACATAAATTTACCTCGAATGCTAAAGTGGTTGTTATTTCCAACATAGCCCATAACCTCGTTCTAAGCTCGAATTTCGTGTTTTCTTGATCTATATAGACCAAACAAGGTTGGCCGAACCTTGAAACTCCCATGGCTATTGTTTTTGTTCTCCATTTCGATGGAAGAAAGAAAAATCAAAGATGATAGCTTTAAAAATTGTGTTGTTATAACTTATTTGCTTAATTACCAATTTGCCTTTTTCTTTTTAAACTAATTTCAAAAATACCAAACAAATATCTTCCACTAATTTATTAAAGGGCTAATTATCACATAAGGACTTCCATTAAAAATTCTATAGCTATTTAATACCTCTAGCTTCTAGAACTCAAGCTTTGCACTTTTTAGGATTTAGTCCTTTTGACTAAATTAAGTGCCCAAACGTCAAAATTTTCAACCGAAATTTTCACGAATAATTCCGTGAAATTGTAAACTATAAAAATATAAAAAATTAAAATTTTCCTCGTCAAATTTGTGGTCCCGAAACCACTATTCTGACTAGACCCAAAATAGGGATTTTACATGTTCGAGTTAAATTTTAAAAAATAATTTGGAGTCCTTGTAACCACTGTCATCCATCGTAATAAAATTTGTCCATTGTAATCAATTTTTTTATTAACTTTCATTAGCTCATAATTTATTTATTAATATTTTATATATGGGTTAGCTTTTTTGCTTGCTTAGTTGTTTCAATTATCTTTGGATTCTTGTAACTATGTATTTTGGCATTAAAAAATATATTAAATGTAAAACTGTAATTTTTTAATAAAAGTTATTTTAAAGATAAAATGTGAAATTGATACTAATATAAAATTTTAACACGAATATTTTATGGCATTATTAATAATTCATTTTTAATATAAATATTCAATATGACTAAACAATTCAATAATATAAATAATATAAAATGTGAAATTTAATTTAACAATATAAATAGTAGAATAAATAAAATTATTACTATTTATGTTTAGGGTTTTTTTTTTGGTTAATTTTGATTTTTTATTTGGGAGTAAATAGTGAGAAGTAAAAGTTTAGGGAGAAAATAAAAAGTTTTGGAGAGTAAAAGCTTAAGGGAAATTAAATAGGGGAAATAAAATTTTGGAGGGAAAATATTAAAAAAAAAAATTGGTGCAGGGGATGGGTTTGGGGTAGATGGAGGTGGGATGAGATGGGAAGGGAGTAAAAGTTTTAAGGGGAAAGTGGGAAAGAGTAAAAATTTTGGGGGAAAATAAGAAGTTTTGAGGTTTTGGGGAGTAAAATTTTGAGGAAAAGTAAATAGAAGAGTAAAATTTTGGTGGGAAATGGGTTTTGAGTAGATGGGAGGTTGGGATGGGAGGTGAGTAAAAGTTTTGGGGGAAAAGTAGGAAGGAGTAAAAATTTTAAGGAAAAAATAAAAAGGTTCGAGAGTTTGAGATAAAAATGTAAAATATTATAATTTGATATTCGATTTATTCAAATTATTCGAGTTATTAGAATCCAAAAACCCAACTAGATTCAAACTCGAAATTCAAAAAAAATTCAAATTGACTCGAATAACTCGAAAACTTGATTCGTTTAACTCGAAATTCGATTTTTTTTATTTTTCAAGTCAAATCGAGTTTTGCTCACCCCTAGTTCTTAATCATTATATTTTTAAATACCAAAATTTTAGTCTTAATGTGATAGATATTCATTAAATCTATTGACTAATTTTTTTGTGAATAATATGTGAAAATAACAAGTTGACATAAAATTATGAATGCAATAATATGTTTGTTTGACCAAATATTTTCTACCATTTGGTCAAGACTAAAATTTTCATAATTTATACATAATTGAAGGACTAATAGCTAAATTTAACCGTATTACATATCAGAAGATGTAATGTAAATATGCAAATTTAAAGGACGTGTTACATTCAAGTTTCATTATGGTGGTGACTGAACGGTGATTCAATCTGTTCCTAATACAAATGCTATATCATATATGTAGCTACTAGTGCACATTCAGGCTAGTTGAAATATGCTGTCTCCAACAGTCTGGCCCTCTCACCAATAGTCGCGGCTTCCTGCCTGCCAGTCAGCTTATAACCTTTCTCCTGAACATTGACACGCCAAATCTCTAGTTTAAATTTTGCAAAATCTCCAGCTGCCACTCAGCTTATAGCCTCTCCCCATTTTTATAAAAAGTATTAGACGCTTATTTCCAACACATGGATAGAAATATGGAGCTATGATCTATAAATATCTTCTACATACATAAATAGAAACTGACCATTATAACTTTGTCAAGACACATGCCACGTTTGACATTCCCGAGTCATACCAAGTTGATAATGTGTCAAGATAGAGTTATATAGACATATACTTACCAGCAGACGCCACAGGAAAGGAGCCCCTTCCCTCTTCGGTATCTGTTTCTCGATTGATTCAATTGCTACAATTCAAAAGTCAAAATCAATAACCATAAATAAAATCAAGTTTTGTTTACAAATTCCAAAAATTTAGGCTTTATTTATCAGAGTTTTAGAAATATTTTTCAAACTAAAAACAATAATAAACAAATAGGTTTTTAAACTAAATCAGCTTTATAATTTAGCTTTTTAAGCGAAACAAAAAAGCTAAAAACTTTAGCTTGTCACTTTTCAAAAGCTAGTTTTCATTTATATTAATTATAAAAAATAAATATAATTTAAATATTTAAATTAAATTTTGTAAATAATTTATATTATTTATTTTTTATATATATTTATATTATTTATTTAAAAAAGTATTTAACATTTATATTTCATATTTACAATGGGTTATCATAAATTATTTTACTATATTTATACCATAATATAAGTTGAATATCTATTAATACCAAAATAGTAATAACTTGATATCATAGTAATAATAACATGTGAAAATAATAGTACTTTTCATTTGAGTCAATTATAATTCATTATAATTTAATTTTATATATTTTTTATATAAATATTATTGAGTTTATATATTCCATGTATGACATATATCATAATATTAATTACTTAATTATTTCTAATACTTTTATTATCATTTAAATTTATATATTCTATATACCATAATATTAACGAATTTAAATATCATATTTTCTACTTTACAACATTATATCTAAAAAATAGACATTCAATTTTCTCAAAAACACTATTTGACAACAACGATAAAAACTATCAAACTTTTTAGAAGCACTTTTCAACCTCAATGGCATTTTTAGTATAACTTTTTAGCAAGATTAGGTGTCCTACCTTTGGTAACTTGTCCAGTATTCAGCAACATAGTGTACCAGACTTCATTAAATACATCAAGCTGTTCATCAGATGCCCCAATAATCTGACATTCCCAGAAAAAGAATCACAATAATATTTACCAATTATTTGACAATGCAACCAAATTACCAACGAAATGATAGTTAATACCTTAAAACTATAAGCATCAAAATCTGGACCGAGTATTTCTAGTGCTTGTTTTTCGTTACCTCGTCCATACTCATACATGGCTTCGGCAAGCTAAAAACAAAATATTTACAGAGAGCAAGAGCGTGAGGTAAGAGTACTAAAGTTCAACTAAACCTTCATGGTATCAGGGAGACAGGAAGCTTATAAAGTAACATAACAAACGTATAAATAGAGTATTGGAATATTTCATTATATCAACAAAAGAATATGAATTACAAATGCCAAAGGATGTAACGATTAGAACAAACCAGCATTGCTCTTTGCATTACTTGTTGCTTCTTCTTGTTCATCTTGGAAAGTCTACAAAAAGAAATACAAAGGCAATGAAGCAACCGTGTTTCAAAATGACAAAAAAGAAAGAAATATTTTTCTGACCTGAACTTCAAGCCGTTAAGTAAATCTTCTGCTTTAGGAAGTTCCTCAGTAAAAGCTAAGGCCCATAATATCAACAAATCAAGGTGCCACTCCATAAACCAGTTTGCCTGAACAATACAGGGAATACAAACATCATCAAACAACAAAGTCATGCACACAACAGTATCAGGTTGAAAGGAAAGACCACTCTAGGACATTCTTGTGTCTGTCAGGAAGGTAGGAACTGCTTAATATATGTCAGTCAAGCACGCCCATTGATTAGCATTAAGCAGAGAGAAGATAAGGACCAAAGAATCTCAAATTGGTAGAAAATTGTAGGTATTTTTTATCCTTCATCCAAACTCGTTCTAAATGTTTTTAGGGGTTTTCTCCTACATAAATCCTTGTCAAAGCAATAGAAGCAGCAATCAATCCAGTGCTAGTAATACACATAATCAAAAAATAATCTCACAGAAAATGAGTGTAGGTCTAAAAGATGTGCTCAGGAACATATGTCCAAGTTCCACTTCACTAAGGAAAATAGCCTGTAGTCTACAGTATCATATATTAACGTTCTATTATGCCTATATGCACTCAAATTTCATAAATTACAACAAACCCAAATCCCATTTGAGATTTATTCAAGAGGCCGCCCAAAACCCAGGTAACAGAAATTTAGCACTGCATGTAAATTATTCCAGATTCCAAACATGCATGTGTGTGCACGTGTGTGTAGTTCAATAGAATTTCCAACAATTCCTTTATGACGCCATAGAAGGCATATATAAATATAGAGGCATTCATCAGAAAATTGAGAGTTTTCATGTATATCGGTGGACATTAAAACCATATAATTTCAATCCTAAACAGATAAAAAGTCATTAAAAAAAAGTAAATCATTTGAATAAACTTGTACATGAGGGTCAACTCACTTGATCTGATAGAGATGCTGCCAAAACTTTCAAGCGATCCTCAAAGATATCTAGTTTTCCCCGTACAAAAACTCGCAATAACAGGCCCAAAGCATTTAGGCACACCTAAATGTGCAGGACAAGTAAAAACTTGTAATTTCAAATTATGGATGATGCTGAAAAGATGGCAAAAAGAAGAAAATACCTCTACAGCAATTGCATCAGTTCTTTCCAATTCCTTCCAAATACAATGGTCATAAACTTCTCTGACCTTTGTAATTGGAGAATGACCTTCCAAATAACAGACAGCCACATGCCACCAATTGTGGGTTAACCTAGATATTTCTCAAACTTTAATACTGAAAGAAAGAAGAAATACAAGTATAAGGTAAAACTCATTCAATGGCCTAAAAGGCATACATGAATGATGAACAAGAACTCCATGCATTCGAGCATTCTTCCATGAACTGAACTGCTTCTTTGTATTGACATTTATACTGAAGAACATGGCACAGCTGCTTAACAAAGCAAAAACCATGAGAATGTCTCATAAAAATAAATATTTCTAGTAATAATACATGTATACATAATAATTCTTAATATTGATTATTGCAATAATTTTGTCTTGTCATAAACAGGGATTGAATGCATTGGCGGCCAATCTATCCCCATTTTGTTGTACAAATTAGTGAAAACAATCTTCAATAATTTACAAGAGGGGGCCGTTATTGTTCAACAATGAACCAGTTGTTTCATAAAAAAGAAAAAACAACAATGAACCACTTGACCATCCAATTTTAAATGCATATGGTAAAATATAAGTTCATTCAGCATAGAAATTATATAATTGGAAACAACAACCTCAAATACATTAAGGGAAAGAAGTTAAATGTGTAGTCACAACAATTAGGACTCACAGCATGTTGTGCCCAAACGTCTTGATTGTTTATTTCAAATCCCTTTTTTGCAGCATCCTCTGCATCTGCCATTCGTCCAAGCTCTAATAATGGAAATGCAAGCATGCCATGTATGAAATTTTCTTGTTGATTTCGAGGTAGAACCTATTAAATATAAAAACCATTACAGGAAGATTGGGAACTGCAAACCGAAAGTTCTCATGGGAAAACAGAAAGTTGTTTAGATAACAAGTGAACATAACAAAATATAGAGGAAACAATAATAATGTAGAAGTGAGACATTAAATCCAGGAATGCAACAGAAGATTGCAAAAAAATTGGTTAGTCAAAGCTACCAATTTCCCAACTCCTTTTAGAATCAGGAAAAATAATTCTTCACCAGATAGGAAGTCACCTGTTGAACAAGATCTAAAGATAAATCAGGTCGACCCATATAAAAGCATAGTATTTGTGCCCTCTTCAATGAAAGAAGATCTCTTGGAAAATCTCTCAAGAGCTGCAACAAATGTGAAGGAATCAAAGACAATTTAACAACATTAGAAGGAAACAAAAAATCAAGCCTAAATTTGGAGGAATCAACTAACTGAAATTAGAGCTCCCTATAAACGTGATATTTGTGAAGCATGCCACAACTATCATTGCATACAACTGCCACACGTTTCTTAACATTTAAGCCATGAGACATTAGTGATCTGGTCTTATTTTATCAGAACTTATTTTATCACTTACTGTTTAAGCCATTAAATTTTGAATCGGGAAGGCCCGTTATGTGATCAATATGACAAAACTTGTTAAATTATCTAAAATGCTAATAAACGTAGAGGGTTCTTTTCTGATGGGGGGAAGAAATGTTGCAAACCAGTAAAACCAAACATCGCAAAGAGATGGTGGTGATGAAGGCTACAAGAGGCTGTCAGGGTAAGGGTGATTGCAGTATTTGCAGAGAAATAATTGTAAACAGAATCAGAGAGCTCAAATTTGTCAAACTGCCAAACTATCTCAAATGAAACATTTGGATCTCTATTTATAAGCTCTTTAATAAAGTTACCATAGAGAGTGGGAAGTTGACGGAGAACACTCATGCACTGTGCAAGATTAATTTACATAAAGTAGTAAATTACATACAGTTATAAAGTAATACAAAGGAATAAAATGCCTGAAAGACGGCTACTATACCTTAGAGTGTAACTCCACGGCAACATCATCATCTCTGTTCTGAGAAATCAAATAATTGACAGCTTCAAAAACGGCTTTCTCATAAGGCGAGGCTTGCTCCTGCTCAAAGCAACAAAAAGCCAAATTATAACGAATTCCAGTATTCTTGTACTTTCAAAGGAAAAACCATATATATAATGAGAGAAAATTACAATTCCAGCCTTGGCAGCTTCTATGAGTGAAGGAGCCTTTGAAGGGTCAGAGGAAGAGAGAAAATGGGCGGCCAAAATGTTGGCTAAAACGCAGTCTTTGTCATGAACAGGAGCTTCTAAGATCACTTTCCTATTTCTTCCATAGGAAAGCACCTGCAACAATAAACTCTTACAAGCTAGAACCAAGGATCTTCTCCAAAACAAAGAATTACCAATTCAAACAAACAAAACAGGCAATAAAAGATGAAGAAGAGCTAATACCTGGTGATAGTAAGCGTTGATTACAGATATGCAAGAATCGGAAGAGGTTTTAACTTCATAACCCCATCTATCCAATTTCACTCCTTCCATTTTCAGAGAGAAAAAATAAGAGAAGAGGAGAAAAGGGCAAAGAGCATTTAACAAGGGATAACGGTGTGTCGGGCAATCAAGAAAACTCGAGTTTAAAGAAAGCCGGTTATCTACAAAAGTTGGATTTAAATATGAGAATGGATACAATTATGAGAATCTTACGAAATTCTGATGAAAATTTCTAAGCATCAACTAAAAACATGAACTCTCCGCTAAATATCAAGTATAGAAATCGTGAATTGCTCCGGTTTTTATTTTAATCATTAATATTTTTTTCGAAATAATAAATTTAATCTTCTAATATTTAAATATTTTATCAATTTAATTTTAAATATAAAAATTTTAATAAATTTAACTTTTAATATTTACAAAATTTATCACTTTAACCCTCTAAAATATAATTTTTTAAAGAAGTAACCTTACATAGATTATATATTCATATCTAACCTTCACGTTAGTGGTTAGTTTAGCGTTACTTCTGAGAAGCACTTTTAAGATAAAAACACTTTTGATATAAACAAGATACTTTTAACAAAAAATTACTTTGTAAAAACAGAAGCAGAACATTTTAGTTTTTGCTCAAAATTAATTTTTTATCTAAAAATACATTTGAGAAGTAATACTAAACTAACTCTAAGCCAAATAGCATAAACCAAACAAGGAAAGAAAAACAAATATAGTATGTACAGTGAAACAAACTAAAGGGAAATAAGAGAAATAAAAGTTAACACCTTGCTAAAGAACAATATTTTTGAAAATTTGATCCATCTAAAGGTTTCACAATCAAAAGATTATTCATAGGCTTAGGACCCAGACAGGAGAAACTTCAAAAGAAACAAAATATTTTTGCTCCAACTGAAATTGCTTTCTTTATAATTAAACAAGCCCACAAATATTATATATATATATATATATATCTATTTATATATATACACATAAATACCTATATCAATTTACGTTTTTTCTTTAATATAAATTTATAAAGTATAATGCAATTATCAAAAACTAAATTAATGTTCTGATAAAATTAGCAAATTAATATTACCTCTTTTAATTTTAATTAAATTTATGTTTTCTTAAAATGCAAAAATAACTAAATCAAATTCAGTAGTGACTGTTAAAAGTCCTTTCAATTGAATTCTTTTTTTTTTTTTTTTTTTGGATTGATCAGCGAAAGAAAAAGTAAAATAAATATAAATTTTATTAAAAAATTAAATTAAATTATAAAAAAAAAAAAAGGACGGTGCTGTTTTTAACTTTGATAAGGGAGAACGAGTAGAGCAACTGGAGACAAGATCATTGACGAAGGTCATCTGGGCGGTGGCGACTCGAACTAAGTTGGATGTTATCATGGATGAGTTGGCGCTTGATCGTACCATTGCAGAGTTAACGTGGTTTGATCTGGTTGGACAAAAAGGGAATAGGTTACATAATTCTTAAAACATAAAAGAGAATAAATAATTTTAGAGTGCTAAAGTGACAAATTTTGTAAAAGTTGAGGGTTAAATTTATTATTTTTTAGAACAGGAGCTAAAATAACAAAATTTATAAATATTGAGGGCTATATTTGTTGAATTTTTTATATTTAGGATTAAATTGATCTAATGTGTAAACATTATAGGGCTAAATTTATTATTAGACTAATAAAAAATCCACGTAATTTCAAACTGCTGTTAATGTTTGGTAACCAAAAATTTTGATTTTGAATAATTTAATGACTAAATTGAAAAAAATTAAAAGTTCAGTAACCAAAATAGAATGCGAGTACTAGTTTAGTGATATTTCTGTACTTTACCATAAATATAAATATAATGCATAAAAAAATTAGAGGTTTTTGGTTGAAATGAAAAAGTTCACATATACCAACAAGTTTTGGGTGCTTTGATAAAGTACATTAAACTTTCAAAAAGAGGACTCAGGTTCAAATCTGGTTGGAAGAGAAATTCACAAGCCCAAAAATGAATCTCATAAAACAAGCATGGAAGATAAAAAAAAATCATATATTGAAAACATGATATTTTAGGTTCAAATCTTATAATATATATATTTTTAAATTTAATACAAAAATATAAAAAGACTATAGCACCTAATAATAATATTTTAAAATCATCAAGCGACTTTAGAGTTTCTTTAGTAAAAATTAATTATTCCAGAAAAGCTAGATTATATTTTGTTAAAAATAAAACTACATTTTATTGTAGTGGAAAATTGTATTAAAATCATATTTTTGTTAAAAATTAAATTTTCATGCATATTTGATAAAACATCATGCGATAATAAAATAAAAATTCCCAAATATAAAGTATCATGACACAGTCCATAAAAATATTAATATAGTCCCAAAATAACCATATAATAAAGTTTTAAAGTATAAAAAATAAAAATATCTGAGAACTCCTCCAGTAGTGGCGTCCAAGTCCTAACATCAGGTATTATCTAAAATCAAATCAGAACTAAGGAGTGAGCTAATAAGCTCAGCGTGAGTCTTAACATATATAACAAATAGTAATTTAAACATACATTTCAGAACATAGCAAAAATTATATATAAGCAGTCCAATTTCACAGATGTCATTATGCATGATAATGTCGATACAGAGTTTTTCAAAAAAGTTCCTATCCAACTCTGCTACACACCATAAAAGAGTTCCTCAGAACTCATCCATCCAATAGCACACCAAAATTGTGGACAATCCACCAGATATTATAGATAATCTGCCAAAATATGTAGATATACCACCAAAATGTGCAGATCATTAAACTTCCAGAAACTTCCTCCTTTCAATATAATCTCAACCCCATACAATGTGATATGGCATATAGAAACAAATATATCTCAATAGGCATGCTTAACATGCAATTAGATTTTTTTAACAGAAATAGTAAGCATGGGTTTTCTTCTCATACTTATTAGAATAGAAATAATAGTATCCATGATTTATCATGATAACCTATTTACTTAATAAAAAACATGCCATTTGATCACATAACATGAGTTTCAAAACAAACATATAAATTCATCCACCAACAGACAATTCAACAAAAGTTTGTAGTCATACTACATTAGCCCATTTCGAAATATTATATTGGAATAATTAGCCAACATAGATTTAAACTAATATGTAATATTAATAATATCCACACGATCAAACTTCAATTTTTACACATAATAATGTAAGGTAAGAATCATACCTTTTTTTTATCATCCAAAATCTTCGATCTAAATCGTGATATTATAATGACCCAAATATGAATATTTAACATATGGTAATATTTAAGTTATCACTGTATTAAGCCCAATAATATGAGATCTAAATAGAAAACTGGTTGTTTTGATAACATTTATGCTTCTACGATTAAATATAGACTCCACTCTTTAAATTACAAAAGATTGCATGCTTTGATAACGATCCTTCAATCCAACAATACGAAGTTAGAATATTACATTCGGTCATCTCTTTAAGAGTTAGGAAATTTTGATTATATCTAAGATTTAAAGTACTTATGATCATAATAAATAAAGAATTAACATGGTGGTAAGGGTCATTGAAGATTATGAACGACACCAACGAAAATTAGAGAGAATGAATAGATTGAAGTTATAAGCATAATAAAATTGATATGAGAGGAGAAAAAGAAATAAAAAAGAGAAAAACTATTGGTGTACAGTGGTTTGCCGATGATGGGTGACGACAGTCATGGCAGCAGATGGTGGTGATCATGGCGGTGGACAGTGGTGGTGACCAATAGGGTAGGCATAAGGGTGGCAAAAGGGTTGGACGACTACACCTAGTCAACACACTACAATTGGAAAGAAAGGGAGACAATTGGAGTAAAAAGTGGACCATGGAGGGGAACAAAAGAAGTGGAAAAAGGAGTAAAAAGGGAAAGTTGAGCCATACAAAGGAGGAAAGAGTCTCTTTTATAAGGCAACTAGGAGGGGACGACTAAGGGGTGTTTGACCAAAAATTTAAATGCAATAATTTAAAAATAATAATGATAAGTGGGGAATCAAACTTAAGTCACTAGGGAGGCTTAGATTTCTCTTAACCATTAGGCTAGAATTCACACTTATTCAAGAATTGAAGATAATTAAATTTAAATGGGGGTGTGACAACTCTACACTCCTAAAAAAATAATTTCGTCCTCGAAATTTACTTGATCAGAATAAATGGGGATATGTTGACGAATCGAGTCCTTTAGCTCCCAAGTCACTTCTTCACTGCCATGATTTCACCATAACACTTTTATTAGTGGAATTTACTTTTTCCTTAATACCTTAACCTTACGATGCAAGATCTGGACTAGTTCATCCTTAAACGATAAAACTGGTCTCACCTCGATCTCCTCAACCGAACCCACATGAGACGGGTTAGATCGGTACCACCTCAGTATAGAAACATGAGACACATCATGGATATGGTCAAATTTCGAAGTTAACTCCAACTTATAAGCCACTGATCCAATCCTCTTAAAAATCCTATAAGGTCCAATAAACCTTAGACTTAACTTGCCTTTCTGACTAAATCTCAGAACCTTATTCCATGGCGATACCTTAAGGAAAACCTGATCCCTGTCACTGAACTCTATATTCTTCCTCTTCAAATCAGCATAGGATTTCTATCGGTCTGATGCCACTTTAAATCTGTCCTGAATCAGCTTAACAATACTCTTAGTCTCCTGAACTAAATCTGGAACCAACAATTTCTTTTCACCCAACTTAGTCCAACACAGAGGTGTCTGACACCTTTGACTATAAAATGCCTCGTAGGGTGCCATCTGAATGCTCGACTGAAAGCTATTGTTATATGCAAACTTTGCTAGTGGTAAATGATTCTCTCAACTACCTCAAAAATCGATTACACAACCATTCAACATGTCCTCAAGAATCTAGATAACCCGCTTAGACTGTCCACCAAACTACGAATGAAAAGTCGTGCTAAAGTTCAATCGAGTACCAAAAGCCTCATACAACTTCTTCCAAAACCAAGATGTAAATCGAGGATCCTGATTTGAAATGATAGATACCAATACCACATGCAGCTTACTATCTCTAAAATATAAAATCTTGCCAACTTCTATAGAGAGTAATCTATATGACTGGTAGAAAGTAAGCTGACTTAGTTAGTCTATTCACAATCACCCAAGCCAAATCCTTCTTAGTAGGTGTCAAAGGTAACATACTAACAAAATCCATAGTCAATCGCTCCTACTTCCACTAACGAATCTGAATAGGTTATAACAAGCTAAAATGGAACTGATGCACAACTTTCACTTGCTGGCACATTAGACACTCAGACCCCCAATATAGTTCTCTCATATCCCAATACATCTTATTCCGTTCAGGATACATAGTGTAAGGGCTACTCTATGCTTCCCGAAAGATAGATTGTCTTAGATCTTTATTATCCTACATGCAGTATCTCCCACGATAACACAAGACTCCATCAGAATGAAACTCAAAGTCTGTAGTCTTACCCTCCTTAATCTATTTAATCCAAGGCACAAGAGATAATCTTATCAACCAAAGTAGGTTTTACTTGCAACTCTGTAAGCAAATCTCCATCCTCAACTTTCTGAACATCACTCTCAAATCGGTCTTGAAATTTTATCGAGAGTAAAATTGTCAAAATTTTACTAAGGTAAAATTGTCAAAATTTTATTAGGGTAAAATTAGGATGATAAAATTATTTAATATATAAATATTAAATTTTATTTTGTGAAATAGAAAAATTGAATTAGGTTGGATCATATTACTTAGTATTGGGTCAAAAAGGCTCAGGAAGTAATCGTATTTGGACTCGATGTGAGAGAGGCCCAAAACCCCTCTTATAACATTAAGGGGTTGGCAACCCTAGTAAAAATACAAGGGTGAGTCGTTCACCCCTCTCCTACTCTAAGTAGGATATTATTTTGTATTTAAAATAAACCTTTACAACTCTGCAAGGGTTCTACTTCCTATAAATAGATGACACCGGTAGAGCTATTAACACAAATTTTGAGATTGTTATTATACCAAAAAATAGAGAGAATTTATTCTCAACTTATAAGCATATTTTTCAAAATAACAATTTTACTGGTTTCTATTAAAGAAGAAAGACTTTCTATTTTCGCTTGAAAAAAAAAGCTTTTTCTAGTTCTATGTTTTGGTTCAATTGGTTTGAGCCCACACTCAAAGTAGTTTATGATACGAGAATAACAAAGAAAATCATTTAGTTAAAAGTAAAAAAAATCAAGGATCTGCTTATTAGAAAAATAGATGCGCATTTGGTTAAGGTTTATTGCCATAAATATCACAAAATGGATCGATTTTTAAAATTTTAATTTTTTGTTGTGCAAGAAACCCATTTTCAAACTGAACTTATTCTAACAATTGGTATCAGAGCGAGGTTATGTTATGTTTATGGTGTAAACCAAAATTGAAACTCACTTTTCATTTTATTTGATTAATATTTGATAAGATGTGACATTCTTGTAATTATTCACATGTTTAGAAGAATGTAAGTGAATGAATGTAATATTATATATATTTGTTATATAATTATGATTTTTTGCCAATGTTTTGTTTCTTAGGAAATAGACCGTAGACTATTATCTCCACATAGGATTATTTTTTATTTATAGAATTCTTGTAAGTCAAAAATAGACATAAGACATAAATATAATTTTTCCAAAAAAAAAGTCCATGGTAAAGAGAAGATGGAGTGATGGCGGTCGATGACACAAGGAATACCTTGTGGTGAAAAACTATATAATTTTTGTTTTTCATCTATTTTCTAGAAAAAAGAACCATGCCATTTTTATTTTATTACTCATATCTTTATATATATGTTTAATTATTATTTATGATATAACTATTATATATATGTATGAGATGGTCCATAGTTGATCTATTGAAGATAAAAGTGTGGTAATGAGAAAATACATGTGTTGTATTATTTCATTCACTTCTTTAGGTTATTTGATTATTGTGAGAAGTGTGGTAATGGGAAGGTGCATGTCTAAGATTGGATTTGGCAATGAAAGGCTTGGTTCTTAAGTGGTCAAATACGACTCACCTTCCTTTCCTAGGAACCTACCTAGTGCATGGTTCACATTCACTTCTTCGGGTTTTCCATTAAAAGAAAACTTGTGGAGAACCAAAATTGTTTGATTGCCAATTGTGGATAATTGAATGTGGAAATTATAAAATTGTTGTAGCATGTTATGCATACATGAAATAAGCATGCCAAATCTTTTAGAAAAGAATGCCATATGTATTTGTCATGCATATATTGATCATACATGATTGAAATCGTAAATTAAAAATCTTGCATGTGTTTTAAAATTTTGAGTGGGAAAAGGTCCCTAAACAAGACTTATGACCTCCATCAATGGTCTCTTGTAATAGAATGAAATGAACCTGCCCCAAGGTAGACATTGTCATGTAGGTTTCACTAAGGAGACTTCTTGAAAATAAGCAGAATTTTCTTATGATCATATGATAGTTGGACTAGCCCCTATGGTAGGTATTATCATGCAATACATTAAGAAATTCTATCTTCAAAGAGGATAGCTAATCATAACATGCTACTCGGTGAGATTGTCCTAAGATGACTCATTTGTGGTGCATGATGCGATAGGTGTTGAGTTGATGATTATACATTCAAGATGTCACACCCCATACTTTTATTATTAATTTCGTCAATTCATGAACAAGCAAGTAAGTAGCCTAGTGGTAAAGAGCTTAATAAAATTCTCTAAGATCCTAGGTTCAATTCCCTTTACCCACATATTCTTTTTAAAAAATTTTTAGCCTTTACAATGGGTGGTCAAACACCCTTGCCGTTCGCACTAACTTGCCATACAAGGGAAGATTCTTTCCTTGTTTGTCTAGTCAACCTACCATGAATTGCCCACATTTTGCTCCCTATGTTCCTTCACTTTCCCTTAATTCCACTTGAACCACTCCCTTTCCACATTTTCCCCTCCCCTATTAACCTTCCCGTCCTATGCACCGAGACACCCAAAACTCCCATTTATTTTCTCATTCAACTTTCTCTCCTCTGTTTTCTTTCTTCCTCCTCCTTCAACCACTATTCCTTTGACATTTTGCCACCATACCACTACCATTAGCTACTATATTCTCACTGAACCACCACCATGACATCACAAAGACTTCTCTCTCTACCATGCCTCCTCCACACCTTACAATCATCACACTGTCGTCGCACAACCATCATGTTACCACCGCTATTAGTCACCACTTTCATCGATTTTCACTTTCTCTTCATTTCTTTAGTTAAAATTTAATTACTAATCATCCTCTCCTATTTTCATAGAGCATTTACGATCCTGATCTATTCTTTTATATTCTTTTGGATTATGATTCTCCTTGTATAGCTGGTTCACGATGGAATATGCAAGTATACATAGTCCTTACCAAGTAATAAGTAAGTAAAAGGAGTACTGTCTTCACAAGGACTGTGTTAATAATTAGTAATTGTAAAATAATTTACAAGTTGGTTTAGAAAATAAAACAATTGATGGTGATAGATGTTAAAATTAAATTAACAACTAATATGCAAATGAGATAAAATAAAATGGAATGAATGTTTAGCATCAATTCACAAGATTTAATAAAATTAACATGAATAAGTTAGAACAATTACAACTCTTAATTAAATTAATTCATTATCGTGTTTAGTAATGTTCTAGAAAAATTCTATGGCAACTCAATCAGTTATGAACTTGGAATCTATAATCATAAGCTCTTTTGAAATCTTAGATTTGTCACTTAGAAAAATGTGCATATTTCTATGTCAACATTTAACAAAGGATTCCTTAGAATCTATGCAAAGTAATAGGGATGGGTCAGGTTTTAAACAATTTAATCACATAAATCTAAAGTTATGCAAGGTAATAGTGTTCTTTAGGAATTATTAAGATCCTTTAATTTATTCTTGTCCAGATATAAAGTAAGCATGCATCTTCCAATTATTACGTCCATTAATCACCATTTGGTCCAGATTAAGTAATTAAATCTAATATAGTCAAACATATTTTAATGCATAAACAACATGAATGATTTTAATTAGAAGCATAAATAATTGAGGCAAGAACAATAAAAACATGAATTCGAACGAATCGAATCATGGTATTGTAACAATTCTAGCTGAAACAATTTAAGTCATTATCATTAATGAAAAATGTAACAGCCCAAATTAAGGCTTAGTCAGAATAATGGTTTTGAGACCACAAATCTGAGGTATAAAAATACATTTTATGATTATTTTTAAGTTTATGATATGATTGCACGTAGTGAAAATATACCATGAAGGAAATTTTATGAAATAAGGATAAATTTGTTTTTAAGGGCTAAATTGTAAAATATGAAATTTTGGAAGGTTTAAGTATGAAATACTATTACAGAAAAATTATTTAGTATTATTCTATGTGTTATGGTATTTTTATAAGAGTGCATGAAAATTTTAGTGAATTATTTTACGTGATTAAAGGCTTAATCATGAGAAAGGACTAAATCGCATAAAAAACAAAAGTTGAGATTACTAGCAAATTTGGGTTAATTAGCTAGAGTAAAAAAATTTGTGCGTTTAAAGGGAAAATAAGCCCATTTAATTGAGCATGGCCGACCAAGAGAAGAAAATAGGGGAAGAAAAGTGAAAGATTATAGGCATTAGGTGACAAAATCATAAAATTTTACCTAAGTTGCCTAGCTTTCATTTTTCTCCCATTTTAGTCTTTTTCTCCACCGAAAATAGCAGCTCTTTAGGGGTTTTTAAAGCTCAAATTTCAGCTAAGTTATTTCTCTTCAAAGTAAGTAATTTCCATGGCCTTTCATAAAAAAAATTTTACATATTTGAGACCCTCATGGCATAAGCTTTCTATTAAGGGGTGTATTTAGCATTTTGGTTGGGAGCTTAAAGTTTTACCATGGATGTGTAGAGGTTATTTGTTGGAGTTTTATGAAAGAAATGAATATGGGATGCTTGATAAACAACTTGTGTAAATGGGTGTTTATAGAAAACACCTAAAAAGGACTTATTTATAAAGAGAATAAATTGTTAGGTAAATGTATGAATAATGGATATTTGAAGTTGTCATATGCATGAAAGGGCTTAGATAGGCATGAGAAATGGGGAAATTTGATAAAAATTAATTTCTGAGCATAAGGGCAAAATGGTCATTTTGCTAAAGTCTAGGGGCAAAATGGTCAAATTGCCAAATTGTGAATTAGAGGTTGTCCTAATTAGTGTGATGATTAAATTATTTAATTTTATTTATTATAGATCAAGAAACTCGAAGCCCGAATCAAAACTGGAGAAAAAGTAAAGTGGTAGACTAAGCCGAGCACTCATCATATTTTGGACTCGAGGTAATATGTATGAGATAATTTAGCTTTATACTTTATGAAAATTTGTTATAATGACATTTCATGAGAACTTGGTTATTTCTATGAATTTATTGAAATGAGCTATTAAAAAGAAACGATGAAGAAATAGAAGAGTAATCTCAATTAATTTTTAATGAATATGAAGGATACCGTTGTCATACCATGAGGAATTGTAGGTCTAGTATAAGACCATGTCTGGGACATGGCGTCGGCACCGAACTGAGATCCCATGTAAGACCATGTTTGAGACATGACAATGGCATCGATATGTAGTCCTGTATAAGACCATGTATGGAACATGGCATCGACACTGAGATGAGATATAGATCCCTTATAAGACCATGTCTGGAACATGGCATGGGCATCTAGGAGAGATCCCTTGTAAGACCATATCTGGGATATGGCTTCAGCATCAGCTTGAGATCCCATGTAAGACCATATATGGGATATGGCCCTGGCATCTTATGAAGAGAATGGCATTACGGGAATCCTTTAATATTCTACATACATTGATAGTGAAAGTATTCAAGTTACTTGAATTAGTGAGAAAGACTACAGTTTATGATGAGTTTTACAGGTACACTTGAGTATAGTTATGAGAAAATGATAATGTAAAGTATAAGATTAAGTAATTCATGATAACGAGCAAGTTACGAGAGCAAGTAAGTCTCGAAAATGAGTAAGTCTTAATGATGAGTAAGTCATGAAGATAAGTGAGTTATGAGCTTGAGTAAGAAATTAGATGAAGTATCAAATGCCTTAAAGTTTAATTATGTTTATTTGATTATGATTGTTATTTTAATTCATGCAACTTACTAGGCATTTTATGCTTACTCCTTCAATTTTCCTTTTCCACGTAGGTTTGTCGAATTAGATCAGGGCTCGTATAAAGTCGGAGCTCGAAGTGACACTATCAAGTCATCTATTTTAGTATAGTTATGATAGTCATTTTGAATATGGCATGTATATGTCTTTTGTTATTTTGTTACATGATTCCTCTTAGTTAGCCAATTGTGTTAGCCATTTATACTTATAAGTTTCATTTTGTAAGTGGCATTTGGAATTGGCCTAAAACTATCTAAGTTGTCTAGTGGAATGAGAATGAATTTCATGGAAATTGAGAAATTTTGGTTTAGTAGTTTATGCTTGCATGTAGATCATGAATTGGTTGATGTATAGGCACCTAATTAGGGACTTTTAGATGAGTATTTGAGTTATGATAAGTTGAATAAAGATTGGGTTGTGTTTGTAGTAGTTTCAGGATGGTTAAGGGCTAGGTAAATAGCCCTATATCGCCCACACAAGCGTGTGTCTAGGCCGTGTGAGACACACGGGTCGCACACAGGTGTGTGGCTCGACCGTGTGTCCCTCGCACCTTGCATGGATAGAATTAAATGCCATTAGTATTCCCTACGGGCATGAGACACGGTTGTGTGTCTCAACCGTGTGGAAGACACGGCCAGCACATGGGTGTGTGCCATGACTGTGTGAATGATGTCGTCAATAACAGGACACCCAAATTTTTGCACACGGGCCACGACATGGGCGTGTCTAGGCCGTGTGAGGGACACATGCTGGACATACTGGCATGTGCTAGGCCGTGTGAAAACCCTTGTAGGTTTGATGTTGGAAATTATATCCACATGGGTGATGGACACAAGCGTGTCCCTAGTGTGCTTAGGCTGTGTGAGGTATAGGGGCCATCAGCATGGCCATGTTTAGAGGCCACACGGGTGTGTGCCCTGTTTTTACTAGTTTTGAAGAATTCTTCTTAAGTACACGAATTGGTCCCGGGTTAATTCCAAACCACGATTTAGACCTCGTAGGTCCATAATAAGGCTCATGGGACAATCTTTGAAAAGTGTTAAATTGGGATACATTTTCTTGAGTTTAAGTCAAAGGTTTGTAAGAGTTTTAGTACGGTAATGCCTCAAACCCTACTCCAGCATCGGTTATGGGTAAGGGATGTTACATTTAGTGGTATCAGAGCTAGTGTTTAGTCAATTCTAGGACTAATCTAGCACTTGTATGAGTCTAGCTATACATGCCATACTTAATTATATCTATGATATGATAGTGTAACAAAGCCTGACAATCTAAATGTGTTTTCTTATAGTAAATGGATCCTGATCGAGCTATAGCAGATGTAGAAAGTAATGTACCCGCTCTCATTGAAGGGACGGTGCTAGCTAGGACCGAGAATAGACCAGCTACTATGAGTCAGGGAGGACAGGCTCGAGAAGGCTTCTTCCAAATGATGAGTGAGTGGTTCACAAAGTTCTTTCGAATGAACCTGGCCGCTCAACAACAAGCTCTACCCCCTCCAAATACTCAATCTACCCCAGTAGTTCCTCAAATTGTAGAAGTAGTAAGACAAGAGAAGCCCCCGGTTGATAGGATTCAGAAGCAAGGGGTAGAAGAATTCAGGGCTACTAAAGACGATGATCCTGAAAGAGCTGAGCTTTGGTTAGAAAATACCATCAGGGTATTTGATGAGTTATCTTGCACACCGGAGAAGTGTATGAAGTGTGTCGTAGCTCTCCGATGAGATTCTACCTATCATTGGTAGAACACCATTGTGTTGGTAGTGCCAAGGAGAAAGTTAATTAGGAGTTTTTCCAGGAAGAATTCCATAAGAAGTACATCAGTCCGAAGTTTATTGACCAGAAGCTTAAGGAATTTTTAGAACTGAAACAAGGCCGGATGTCAAAAACAGAATACGAGCAAGAGTTTGTAAGATTGAGTAAGTATGCTCGAGAATGCGTATCTATTGAAGCTATTATGTGTAAGAAATTTGAGGACAAATTAAATGAAAACATTAAATTGTTTGTTGCCATCCTCGAATTGAAGAAGTTTGTGGTATTAGTGGATAGAGCTTGCAAGGCTGAGGAGTTGGCCAAAGAAAAGAGGAAGGCCGAGATAGAATCTCGCAATTCAAGAAAGAGACCGATTGGCAAGTCATTTCAATCTTCTTCAAAGAGATCAAGAGAGTTTACTTCATAGTTAGTTGCTTTAGTAGGATTTTCAAGTAAGGGCAAGGCAAAAAGAATCCAATCTTCAAAGCTCAGACTCCCTCAGTTGCGAGTGTGGGTAATTATCAGCTCAGTGACCCGAGTGCCCCCAGTGTGGTAGATGCCACCTCGACTAGTGTCAAGCACATGAGAGGGCTTGCTTCAAGTGTGGCGCTCAAGACTGCTTTATTAGAGAGTGCCCCGAAATGGTCGAGAAAGTTAGAGATTAGAGTACGAGATTGGGTAATACTCCCTCTAGAGGCAAACCCCAGAGAAATTTGGGTTCGAGAGCGAGTAGTAAAAATACACCAAAGGAACAGACTACGAGACTCGAGGGTAGAGCACCGGCAAGGATGTACGCCATTTGTATTATTACTTTTCTCTTCATGAAACTTCTATTATTACTTTAATAGATTCGGGATCTACCCAATCATACATTTGTATGAAACTAGTCTCTAGTATGGGTATAACAGTAGAGTCTACGGAACTCGTGGTAAGAGTATCCAATCTTTTAGGCAAATGTGTGTTAGTAGACAACGTATGTCAAAATTGTCCTTTGATGACTAGGGGTCATTATTTCCCGGCTAACCTCATGCTCCTACTATTCGATGAATTTGATGCAATCCTTGGCATGGACTGGTTAACCATAGATGATGTGATAGTAAATTGTGGTAGAAAGTTTGTTGAACTAAAATGTGAAAATAGTGAGACTCTTCGGGTAGAGTTAGAGGAATTCGAAAGGTTGCCTGTAGTGATTTCTTCCCTGGTTGCTCAAAAATGTATTTAAAAAGGGTATGAAGCTTATCTTACTTTTATGATTAATACAAAAGGGTCGAAATTGAAAATTAAGTCAGTGCCAGTAGTTTGCGAGTATCGAGATGTCTTCCCAGAAGAGTTGCCCAGACTACCTCCAGTCAGAGAGGTAGAATTTGGTATAGAGTTGGCTCCGGGTACCACGCCTATCTCTATTGCTCCTTATAGAATGACTCCAACTGAGTTGAAGGAATTGAAGGCTCAGCTACAAGAATTGACAGATAAGGGTTTTGCTAGACCAAGTCATTTTCTGTGGGGTGCTCCCGTTTTATTTGTGAAAAAGAAAGATGGTTATATAAGGTTGTACATAGATTATAGGCAGCTTAACAAGGTTACCATAAAGAATAAGTACCCTTTGCCAAGGATGGATGATTTATTTGATCAGTTGAGAGGAACCACAGTGTTTTCCAAGATAGATTTGAGATCCGGGTACTATCAGTTAAGGGTTAAGGAGTTCGATGTGCCTAAGACTGCATTTCGGACAAGGTATGGCCATTATGAATTTCTTGTCATACCATTTAGTTTGACTAACGCCCCAGCAGTGTTCATGGATCTAATGAACCATATCTTTCGGCCATACCTAGATAAGTTCGTTGTGGTTTTTGTTGACGACATTTTAATTTATTCCCGCGATGAGGACGAGCATACCGAGCATTTGAGGACAATATTACAGACTTTTCGAGATAAGCAACTTTATGCCAAATTTAGCAAGAGTGAATTTTGGCTGAAAGAAGTTGGATTTTTGGGCCACATCATTTCGGGTGATGGCATCCGAGTCGACCCAAGCAAAATCTCGACAATTATTGAACGGAAGCCGCCGAGAATGTATTTGAGGTCTGAAGTTTCTTGGGTTTGGCTGGCTACTACCGAAGATTTGTCAAGGGATTTTCTATGATTGCCACTCCAATGACGAGATTGTTGCAAAAAGATGTTAAGTTCGAGTGGAATTATAAATGTCAACAAAATTTTGAAAAGCTAAAGAAATTGTTGACTGAGGCTCTTATTTTAGTGCAATCCGAACCGAAAAAAGTATTTATGATTTACAGTGACGTGTCCTTAAATGGAATATGTTGTGTGCTCATGTAAGAAGGTAAGGTGATTGCATATGCTTTGAGACAATTAAAGCCTCACGAAAGAAATTATCCCACCCATGATTTGGAGTTGGCTGCGATAGTGTTCGTGCTAAAAATTTGGAGGCACTATTTATATGGCAAGTAATGCCGAGTGTTCACCAACCATAAAAGTCTCAAGTACTTAATGACCCAAAAAGATTTGAATTTGTGGTAACGATGGTGGCTTGAGTTATTAAAGGATTATGAGCTAGTTATCGACTACCACCAGGGGAAAGAAAACGTTGTAGCCGATGCTCTTAGTCAGAAATCTCTATTTGCCTTGAGAGCTATGAATGCATAGCTAACAGTAACTGATAATGGGTCAGTTTTAGCAGAAATGAGAGCTAGGCCGATGTTCATCCAAGAGATTTGTGAAGCACAGTCAAGAGACAAAAATTTACAAGCCAAGAAAGCCCAATGTGAATTGGGTACCGATTTAGACTTTCAGACCGATTCGGATGGTTGCATAAAGTTTTGAGGCCAAATTTGTATACCAAAGTATGACGAGTTAATCCAAAGAATTCTACATGAGGCACATAGTGGGTGCATGTCCATCCACCCCGACAGTACCAAGATGTACAACGATTTGAAGCAATGTTATTAATGGTCAAGCATGAAAAGAGATCTTTCCGAGTATGTAGCAAAGTGCTTAATTTGTCAGCAAATAAAAGTGGAACACCAAGTGCCCTCTGGTCTATTATGACCCATCATGGTTTCTGAGTGGAAGTGGGACCGTATCACCATGGATTTTGTAAGGGGTTTGCCGTTGACACCAAAAAAGAAAGACGCTATTTGGGTTGTGGTTGATAAGCTTACGAAGTTAGCCCATTTCATACTAATACGCACAGACTACTTATTAGATAAGTTGGCTGACTTGTACATTTTCGAGATTGTGCGACTTCATCGAGTACCATTATCGATTATTTCAGACCAAGACCTAAGATTTACGTTGCGATTTTGGAAGAGATTACAGGAAGCTTTGGGCACAAAGCTAAATTTTAGCACTGTTTTCCACCCCCAGACCGACGGCCAGTCAGAGAGAGTGGTACAGGTGCTTGAAGATATGCTTAGATGCTGTGTTTGGAATTTCAAGGTAGTTGGGAGAAGTATATACCTTTGGTAGAATTTGTCTATAATAACAGCTTTCAGTCGAGTTTGAAAATGGCGCCTTATGAGGCCTTATATGAGCGTAAGTGTCAGACAACTTTGTATTAGACGAGGCTTAAAGAAAATCAAATACACGGGGTTAATCTTGTTAAGGAGACAGAGGAGAAGGTGAAAGTGATTTGAGACTGTTTAAAAGTTGTGACTGATAGACAAAAGTCGTATGCTGATTTGAAGCGAAAGGAAATTGAGTTCCAAGTCAGGGATAAAGTGTTTTTGAAAGTTTCTCCTTGGAGAAAAGTCCTTAGATTTGGTCGAAAGGGAAAAATTAAGTCTGTGTTTCATCGAACCCTATGAGATCACCGAAAGGATAGGATCGATAGCCTATCGTTTAGCCTTGCTGCCTGAGCTAGAAAAGATCCATAATGTATTTCATGTATCTTTGTTGCGACGCTACCGATCGGACCCTTCGTATTTGATTGCCCCAACAGAGATTGAGATCCAGCCTGACATGACTTATGGCAAGTAACTGATTGAGATTCTAGCTCGAGAAGTCAAACAACTAATAAACAAAAGTATTGCCCTTAAAAAGGTACGGTGGCAAAGGCATGGGGTAGAAGAAGCAACGTGGGAGCTTGAGGAAACCATGAGAGATCAATATCCCAACTTGTTTACTGGTAAGATTGTCGGGGACGAAAATCCTTAGGGGGAAAATTGTCACAACCCAAATTAGGGCTTAGTCAGAATAGTAGTTTCGAGACCAAAAATTCGGGGTATAAAAGTACATTTTATGATTATTCTTAAGTTTGTGATATGATTGCACGTAGTGAGAATATACCATGAAGCAAATTTTATGAAATAGGGATCAATTTGTCTTGAAGGGCTAAATTGCAAAATATGAAATTTTGGAAGGTTTAAGTATGAAATTTCAGCTAAGTTATTTCTTTTGAAAGTAAGTAATTTCCATGGCCTTTCATAAAAATTTTTACACGTTTGAGACCCTCATGGCATAAGCTTTCTATTGAGGGGTGTATTTAGCATTTTGGTTGGGAGCCTAAAGTTTTGCCATGGATGTGTAGAGGTTATTTGTTGGAGTTTTATGAAAGAAAATGAATGTGTGATGCTTGATAAACAACTTGTGTAAATGGGTGTTTATAGAAAACACCTAAAAATGACTTGTTTATGAAGAGAATAAATTGTTAGGTAAATGTATGAATAATGGATATTTGAAGTTGTCATATGCATGAAAGGGCTTAGATAGGCATGAGAAATGAAGAAATTTGATAAAAATCAATTTCCGAGCATAAGGGCAAAATGGTCATTTTGCCAAAGTCTAGGGGCAAAATGGTCAAATTGCCAAATTGTGAATTAGAGGTTGTCCTAATTAATATGATGATTAAATTATTGAATTTTATTTATTATAGATCAAGAAACTCGAAGCCCAAAACAAAACCGGGGAAAAAGTAAAGTGGTAGACTAAGCCGAGCACTCATCATGTTTTGGACCTGAGGTAAGTTGTATGAGATAATTTAGCTTTATACTTTATGAAAATTTGTTATAATGACATTCCATGAGAACTTGGTTATTTCTATGAATTTATTGAAATGAGCTATTAAAAAGAAATGATGAGGAAATAGAAGTGTAATCTTAGTTAATTTTTAATGAATATGAAGGATACCGTTGTCATACCATGAGGAATTGTAGGTCCAGTATAAGACCATATCTGGGACATGGCGTCGGCACCGAACTGAGATCCCATGTAAGACCATGTTTGGGACATGGTAATGGCATCGATATGTAGTCCTATATAAGACCATGTCTGGAACATGGTGTCGGCACTGAGATGAGATATAGATCCCCTATAAGACCATGTCTGGGACATGGCATGGGCATCTAGGAGAGATCCCGTATAAGACCATATTTGAGATATGGCTTCAGCATCAGCTTGAGATCCCATATAAGACCATATCCAGGATATAGCCCTGGCATCTTATTAAGAGAATGGCATTACAGGAATCTTTCAATATTCTAAATACATTGATAGTGAAAGTATTCAAGTTAATTGAATTAGTGGGAAAGACTAAAGTTTATGATGAGTTTTACAGGTACACTTGGGTATAGTTATGAGAAAATGATAATGTAAAGTATGAGATTGAATAACTCATGATAACAAGGAAGTTACGAGAGCAAGTAAGTCTCAGAAATGAGTAAGTCTTAATGATGAGTAAGTCATGAAGATAAGTGAGTTATGAGCTTGAGTAAGAAATTAGATGAAGTATCAAATGCCTTAAAGTTTAATTATGTTTATTTGATTATGATTGTTATTTTAATTCATGCAACTTACTAGGCATTTTATATTTACTCCCTCAATTTCCCTTTTCCATGTAGGTTTGCCAAATTAGCTCGGGGATCGTATAAAGTTGGAGCTCGAAGTGACACTATCAAGTCATCTATTTTGGTATAGTTATGATAATCATTTTGAATATGGCATGTATACGTCTTTTGTCATTTTGTTACATGATTCCTCCTAGTTAGCCAATTGTGTTGGCCATTTATACTTATAAGTTTCATTTTGTAAATGGCCTTTGGAACTGGCCTAAAACTATCTAAGTTGTCTAGTGGAATGAGAATGAATTTCATGGAAATTGAGAAATTTTGGTTTAGTAGTTTATGCTTGCATGTTGATCATGAATTGGTTGATGTATGGGCACCTAATTAGGGACTTTTAGATGAGTATTTGAGTTATGATAAGTTGAATAAAGATTAGGTTGTGTTTGTAGTAGTTTTAGGGTGGTCAAGGGCTTGGTAAATAGCCTTATATTGCCCACGCGGGCGTGTGGCTCGACCGTGTGTCCCCTATACCTTGCATGGATATAATTAAATGCCATCAGTATTCCCCACGGGCATGAGACACAGCCGTGTGTCTCAACCATGTGGAAGACACGGCCAGCACATGGGTTTATGCCATGGCCGTGTGAGTGATGACGTCAGAAACAGAATACCGAAATTTTTACATACAGGCCATGACACGGGCGTGTCTAGGCCATGTGAGAGACACAGGCTAGACATACGGGCATGTTCCAGGCTATGTGAAAACCCCTATAGGTTCGATGTTGGAAATTAAATCCACACAGGTAATGGACACAGGCGTGTCCTTAGTGTGCTTAGGCCGTGTAAGGCATATGGGCCATTAGCACAGCGATGTTTAGAGGCCACACGGGCGTGTTGCCCTCTCACACGGGCGTGTGCCCTATTTTTACTAGTTTTGAAGAATTCTTCTTAAGTGCACGAATTGTTCTCAGGTTAATTCCGAACCACGATTTAGACCTCGTAGATCCATAATAAAGGTCATGGGACAATATTTAAAAAGTTTTAAATTGGGACATATTTTCTTGAATTTAAGTCAAAGGTTTGCAAGAGTTTTAGTATAGTAATGCCTCATACCCTACTCCGGCACCGATTACGGGTAAGTGGTGTTACAAAAAAGCCACCAAATAATTTGCAAACATGTTTATAAACTAAGAACAATTTAAAGAGAAAGGAAGAAGAAACTCTTTGATGGATTTGGTGATTTACTGAGAACTATTTGTGGTGGCTTCTTCCAATTTTTGTCGTTGCTTTGATGCAAATTACTCCTCAAGGTAGCCGACCAAGAGAGCTTTTCTCTTAAGAACTGCTTCCTAGGGGAACTATCAAAGAGAGGATGGAAAAAATAAAGGAAATGGAAGGCTTAGGCATGGAGGAGAAATGAGAATTTGTTGAATGAATGAATGATGGGATCCCTTGAGAAGTGAATTGAGGGTGATATTTATACACGAGGGAAGACTTGGGAGTTTGCTAAAAATAGCATGAACATCCCTTAGAAATCTCTCAGGCATGGCTAACCATATTTAATGGAAAGAGGGTT
Organism: Gossypium stocksii; assembly: GCA_020496765.1. Taxonomy (NCBI): domain Eukaryota; kingdom Viridiplantae; phylum Streptophyta; class Magnoliopsida; order Malvales; family Malvaceae; genus Gossypium; species Gossypium stocksii. The sequence continues at coordinate 66,188,567 of CM035621.1, forward strand.
GATTTTTTCATGATTCTAGCTTGATATTTGCTTGATTTAAGGTATGGGTTGGAGACAACAATGGGGTTTGAATGGGGCTGATTTGTGATTTTTTTACACATGTAAGGACCCTTAATTAACTGTTCCAAAGTTGGTTGGGCCGCTCTACCAAGTCATTGCTGAATTTGGGCTTCTTTCCCCCTTAATGGATTTTTTGGGCTCTAGTGTAAAAGGCATACTTATTTTTTTTAGCAACCCACTTCCAAGCTGGGTTAAAATAATTTTGTTAAGTCCAATGCCTTAGCTTGCCATCCCATGCTAATTGATATTCAGCCCATGTGTATGTGTCATCCATACTGGCTTCGAGCATCGAACAAATTATTGTACCAAGCTGCAAAAATTATATCACTAATTATGAAATTTTCAAAATGTAACAACATAGAGTAGAATTATGTGAATTTAACACCTAATTACTCAAAAATTATAATCTTGCTTTAATTGTACCAGAATTCTCAATATGTACTAAAAACACATAGTTACTTATTAAAATACTCAGGATTTGCATACATTATAAGTAAAAAAAAAAAGCACTATAAAAATCTATATAATTTAGAGCTATCAATAATCGTCCTCCATAATTAAACCACTGGGATCAAGGACTCACCTATTCCTTGGAATAATCATAAGTAATTTTTAAAGCTTTGATATTAATATTTTCTTTTCCATTTCCTAAGGCCGAATCTAACACTAATTTTGCACTCTTGTGAAGTCTTCTTCTCGAACCACTTGGATATGAATTCTCACTTTAGGAAAACTGAATTCGTTTAGATGATAGATAAGTAAGTCCTATCATTTTATCTTCAATAGAAGACTTATATGGAATGATTCAGTGTCTTAACACATGGTATTGATTTATTAATAAAAAGGATTCAAAGTCAAATTTTTTCCCTTGGAGTTGGAATCAAAATTGTAATCGATATTGTTGGATCTGCCAAACAAGGTGTGGGTTTAACTTATTAGAAAATCTACATGGACTTATCATCAAATAATATATATAATTATTTAAGAATTGAAACCTTGTAAAAGATCTCCATTATGCAGAATTTTGAGAATATATTATGTATTCAAAATGGGATGCTAAATCTATATAAAAAAAAGGTGATATTCAAGTAAGTACTTCAAATTGATTATTTTATGATCGTATGCGATATTTGATAGGATTTAAAGCTTGTTGTGAAATTATGTGTACATACCAGTTCTCATGATATGTGATTTTATGGCAATGTTGATTATGCATGATATATACAAATCATGCCAATGTTATGATAATTTAAATATGATTCTCATGTTAAGCATGATCATTGTACTGATTAAATCTAATTATAAATCTGATTCGCATGTTAAGCATGCCCAGTGAAAATACTATTTATATGCCATACCACATGCATGAGGTTGGGATGATTATGAAAGGGGGAATACTTTAGCAGTTTTATTGCAATATTGAATGGCTTGTCGACAATGTGCAACTTGTTTGCGATATTGAGTGACTTGGCCACAACGTTATTGAGTGACTTGGCCACAACGTTATTGAGTGGCTTGGCCACAATGTTATAGAGTGGCTTGTCCACAGCATGCAGCTCGTCTGCAATATTGAATGACTTGGCCACAATGTTATTGAGTAGTTTGACCACAACGCGCAACTTATCTGTGATATTAGGTGGCTTAGCCACAACGTGGTGTGTCATTGGATGGATGAGTTCTGGAGAACTCTGTATTGGTGTGTAGTGGAGATTGGTAGGAACGTTTTTTGAAAAAACTTGCATTAATTTTTGAAAAAGCTTGCATTGACATTCTTATGCACATTGCTTATTATGAAATATGTTGGAATATAAATGTTGTTATATTCATGATATGAATGTCTTAACTTCTACTTTCTTTTAAGTTGAATTCACACTGGGCTTTAAAAGCTCACTCCATTCAAATTGCTGACTTTTCAGACAACCCACAAGGTTAGAACATGGGCTTGGCTTACGGAGGAGTACTTGAATATTTGCGTATAAACTTTTAGAATCTATTATTCGGTACTTTAGGATTGTCTATTCATTATTTGTGGATTGTGGCATGGGACATTATTTTGAATTTTGGATTGATTTTGCATGATTCGGTTTCAAAACAATTATTAAAAACGGTTTATGAAACCAATACGAAAGACTAGATTTTTCAACATAATTGTGATTTCAACCCAATGATCTTATTTCAAATTCAAGAACATGTTTTTACTAAACTTTAATCTGTTTTATTCAAATAATCAAATGGATTGTACCAAATAATGAATTTAAATTAACCATTATGATTTTTGTCAATTTTCCGTTGTGACATTTTCAAATCAAGATATTTACTTCAAATGCTTAAACTTGGACTTTTCAGATATATTCGATTTCTGAAAGTATCTTTCCAAAGAAGTAAAAAGAGATTACTTTAGATTTTCTCAAACAAAACAACATGTTGAGTTTAAATAAAAGTGATAATGAGTTTTTAAAGAAAATAGCTAAACGTTTTCCATGCCATCATCATGGCCAATGTGATCTTCGAGATTCGGCCATAACTGTAATAAGCCAATTTAGCCCGGGTCCATACAAAAAAATAATAAAATAAAACAAAGTCCAAGTCCAATCCAAAAGTACAAATATATCATTTGGCCCGATCGGAATGACCTATTGCTTGAGAAGATTGAAGGTCCATCTACAAGCTTGACGCATATGGAAACATAATCTTCAAGGATATACAATCTTAGATATGATATGCAATCTTAGAAGATATGATATGTAATCTTAGAAGACATGATTTTCTAATCTTAGAGATTTAATTTGTAGATACCCTTTAATCTTAGCGGTTGATGTAATTGATCTGTATCGCTGGATTTGGAGAGGCTCAACTATAAATAGAGGCCTCTCCCTTCATTGTAAATCACTTGAGTTTGGAAGCAATAAGAATTCTTAAGAGCATTCACTCAAATTTCTCTCTCTCTCTCTTGCGTTCTGATTTTCTGTGGCTTGTTCTTATTTTGTTCTTCGTTCATCTTCGTTTCTTTTTGAGTTGTTTTCATTTGAGTTGGATTTTGGTGGAGGAATTTCATTGAATCCTCATATTATGAGAGTTAGGTTGACTGAAACTTTTTTTTAACTTTTTTTTTTGTTAATCCCTATTCTATTGTTTTTCTATTTTTTTTAAATTTGTTAGTTATTTATTCATTTTGATATTTATATATGTATATTCTTTTCGAAAAATTACTTTATTCATTTTATTTTTTTATTCATTATTATTTACAATAAATTGTTTTATTATAGATCATCATATATTATCTCATTTATTATATATTTTTACTTTAAATCATTTTATATTTAATATCAAACTTTGCCATATTGCTCGTTTTATTAAAATTGTTTTATTATTTTATTCAAAATTTTTCATACATTATTTACCTTGTATTTTTTATTTCATATTTGATCTTTTTAAATGCCCCTCTCTATTATGTCTTTTTATTTATTTGTTCATTGTTTTAAAATTTAGATTCCATTATTATTATGGTCATTCTTAATATTTTTTTAGCATTATCATTTTCATTATTCATGTTATTTTCTATTTTACTTTGATTCTTTCTTTTTAATTGTCTATATTAGCGTTAAATATTAATCCGTTATATAATATTTTTAAAAAAAATATGTTTATGTTTTTGTTATGCATTAGCGCGACAATTTCAATCAAACTATTGTATTAAATAAAAATACATTTCATTTCCACACTTGCTATTATTCAAAAGCTTTCTAAAATAAGACCATATTCGACATTTAGGAGCATTGAGAAAATCGTGCCCTAACTTACTGGATTTCTATTTTTCCCATTGAGTCCAAATGCTTGAGTACCCTTTTAAAAAATAAAACATATGAATTTTAAATAAAATCTTATTCTCGGAATTCGAAATGTTGTGTCCTAACTCACTGGATGTGACATTTTGTTATCTCGAGGTAAGGATTTCTAAAAAAACAAGGCAATATTTCGTGTTTGGAAATTCAAGAAATCGTGCCCTAACGTGCTGGGTTTCGATTTTCCGTTTGACCAAATAACTAAATATCCTTTTAAATTTCAATGCATGAGCTTTGAAAATCAAAAGACGATTTTGGATTCGAGGGTTTAAAATATTGTATCCTAACGTGCTGGATGTGATATTTTATCACTTTGAGATAAGTGAATCTCAACATCCAATTTGAATTATACCATTTTTTTAAAAAAGGATTGTATTTTAAAATCTTTTCAAATTTTTGACACTAGGACATTAATTAATCAATTAGGTACCAATTTTTGGGCGTTACGAGGGTGCTAATCCTTCCTTGTACGTAACTGACTCCTGAGCCCATGTTCTTGAATTTCGTAGGCCAAAATCGATGTTTTAATAAAATAAAATGTCTTACAAGGTAACCCGATCACACCTAAACAAAAAAGAATTGGTGGCGACTCCATTTTCATTTTTTAAAGTCGACTTTTGATTTTCAAAATCAAAAATGGTTTTGACAATAACGTCTAGGCCAAGTTTAAGGGGTTACAAAAGATCATCTAGTTAAGTAACTCCCAAGGAGTTATGCTTAAGTTAGAATGATGGCCAAATGTTACACGATTATTATTACGTGTGAATGCTTAAGGTTAGGTTTATGTACTAATTTGATGGAAATTCATGTCCTTACTAGTTGATCATGATCACCCCAAGGTGGCTTGATTCAATGGGTGTAGGAATTATTGTTGCAACGACTTACAAATGTTTTCAAGGTTTAATGTAAGACATATGGATCATCTTAATGCATATTGTAATGTTAAAAAATTTGCTTAATATAAAGATATTAATATATGAATGTTTTATTTTCAGTTCGAGACTGGAATCAACTCCCTTATCAAACATACTCATTAAAAACAAATTGAATATAAATAACTATAAGGAATAAAAAGGAACTTGATAATTGTCCTGAGCTGTGAGAAACACAAAATAGTTCTTGATATTAAGTACACACCAACCACTCAAGCTAAGGCTAGAAAAGCTGGGAAGAGTCTAATGAGATAGCTTGTTGCTATATGCTGACAAGCTTGACCAATACTTTGTATAAACAACTAGAAGTGTAACACCCTGATTTTCAGGATTTTTGCAATTTTGGGTGAAATCTTGAAATTTTGTTGTTAGAATATGGAATGTATGTTTTAAGTGTGTTAGTGGGCCTTTAGAAGGCCCAAGCCCAAGTTAAAACCCGGCAAAAATAGCAAATTTTGGATTTAAAGTGAAGGGGACTTGGTTAAGTGGGCTTTTAAGAAAAAGTAGGGAAAATAAGACACAAGTAAGCCCTTGGTAAAGTGGCAATGAGGCGCCACTTAAGTGTATAAAAAAGTGGCGTGTGGACAGGTGTTCAAGGTCCAGAGTTCAAGTTACAAGGTAAGCAAGCTAGTGTTTTATTTTTGTTGCATGTACCCGTCATGTGATGGAACTTAAGTGGAACTCTATTGAGGAGAGTTTGAGTTGCTTAGGAGATTAGATCCGGAGGGATAAGGAAAGACTTTAGGAATTTTGAATGGAAGCTAGTGGTGGCCGATTGTAGGGGTCTTAGGAGGCAAATTCGGTATTTGGGTTTTCGAGTTGCAATTTTGGCAAGTGGAATTAGGGTGTGCCAATTGTTTTGAGTAGTCTTTCGAGATAGTTCTGACTTCTTTTCTCTTTGCGAATTGGTGTAATATCTGCTAGGGTTTCATTGCTTTCTATTTTGTTTTCTCCTTTGGTTCCAAAGAAGCCGAAAACGTAGCTTTTGTTTCTTCTTGTGCCGATTTGCCATAACAAAATCTTCTCTTCTCCTCTCTTCTTCAATCTCTGTTCTTTTCGATTCTCACCTAAAGCCAAATCTACTTTGTTCTTTCTATTTTCTTTCCAAGCCTCATAGTCGTTTTCATAATAGTCTAAACCTAAAGAGAGTGTGCTGAATTCATCTTAGCCAAAAACTCCTTTCTCTTTTGCGATTTCTTTCAAAGAGCCGAACCGTAAATCCCCTCATCTCATGACCGATTGCCTCTTTGATTGACATCCTCTCTTCTCTTCTTTCAAATCTTTCAAGAAATTGAATTAAAAATCTCCTATCCCTTTCTCTGCCGACAATTCTGTCACCTTGTGAACTCTTTTCAACCATTCTTCTCAAAAGCTGAAGCAGACATCCTAAGATAGATCCAAAAGTCAAAATAGTTAGATTAGCTCTCTGCTTGTGTAGAGGCTAGATCTGCATCAGATCTGGGATAGAAAAGGGTTGGAAGCATTCTCTGTCGGGTAAGTCTTCGGTAAGTTATCGAAACCTTTCTTCCATTCGTTATTTTAGGATTTAAGAAAGCTGAAAGTCCTTAAACACTTTAGGAAGGCTGTCGACTTTGGTGATAGGTAAAGTTAGTCTTGTGATGTGGTTTTGTGTGTTCTATTTTGCAAGAAGGGTGATCTCGCAAGGAGAAGTAAAGGTTGGAGACGTGGAAACAAACTAGATCTAGATCTAGCAGATAAGATTGACAATGGTAAGTGGTTAAGAATGCCTATTATGACCGAATGTGGTAAGTAGGTATTATGTTAGTTATCGTTAATTTGTAAGTTTAATTTGTTAAGTGACCAATTATAGGATACTCGTGGGAGATCTCGGTAGCATTCATCGCAAATCCGGTGTGTAAACGAACACCCTCTTGTAGTCTAAATCGGCAAAAGTTGAAAAGCCGAAATGCTGAAATTCTGGCATTTCTTGGGCTTGTGAGCGTGCAAGCGCTTGTGGGTCGGTTGGAAGCGATATGATTCTACAACCGAAATCGGTAAGGATGGTGAGTGTGCGATTTTGTGCACCTCGATAAAGTTGGGCCCTGATGGGCTGAATTTTGGCCCAATGGGCTTACAGGCCCATTTGGGTGAAAATTGATGATAAGTGAGTTCTGGTGTTCGGTAGGTTAAACTGTTAATCTGGTCATAAAATTTAGGCTAAATGGGCTAAATTAGCTCATTGGCACTGTAGGGCCCATTAGGGGTTTTAGGGCCCGATAATTAAAAGCTGCTACATGGGCTAAATTAACTACTGAGATGACAGTTGGACTATTAGGGATTGAAATATGCATAAAACCCTAAAAACTGGTGTAATTACTGAAATACCCCTTAAGGTTGAGAAATTACTATTTTACCCCTAGGTGTAAAATGACCGTTATACCCCTAGGGCTAAATTTAACTGAAATGCATGCTTTACTATTTCTGTTTACTGTATGCCATGACATGATTATCTGTTGCATGGGACTGGGTTTATTGATGGAGGAAGTGCAAGTGGCAGTGCCATGATTACTGAAAGAGGCTTTGCCTCGTACTAATTACTAAAAGGGGCTATGCCTCGTACTGTTTATTGAAAGGGGCTTTGCCTCGATATGTTGTTAGTGGCTTGGCCACATTATCTGAGCAGCTATGCTGCGACTATGGAGTGTAGCGGCTGGGGGGTTGATTATTTCCCCACATAGTGTGTTTATGGCTGGTACGGGTGGAGTGTAGCAGATGGACATAGGATGGGATGGGCTTTGCATACATGCATGATATCTGTTCTGTTATTAAAATGGGCCTATGGGCCGTACTGTTATCTGAAAAGGGCTAAGGCCCAGTTGTACTATTTACTGAATAGGGCTAAGGCCCAGTTAACTGATGACTGAATAGGGCTTCGGCCCAGTTATTATTGAGACTGGATAGGGCTTAGTCCTAGTGGGTTTGAGCTGATTTGGGCTCTGGATGGGCTTTCTTTACACACTGAGTTTTCAAACTCACCCCTTTTCTTCCATCTATGCAGGTGAGCCTTAGACTAGTGGACTTGGAGCTGGGAGGGATTCAGAGTGGCCGCGTGGACTGTAGCTGATGGTTTTTAATTAAGATATTTACTTTCATATATTTATTTTAAATTAGTTTTCGTTATGGTTTTGGGTTTGTAATAAGGCTGCTTAAGTATTTTAATTTGGGTTTTTAATTCTTTATTTATTCTTTATTTTAAATGATTTGAATGAGGCTACGCGAGTTTTCTTAAAACTAATCAACGTTTTTAAATTAATTCACACGTATCAAACGAGTAACGAAAGTTAATCCAAGATCTTATAATAAGAACACCCGTAGAATTTGGTTGTGGATAGGACGTTCACAATTAAATCGGGATTTTCTCTCAAAACTTTAATAACAGTTTTTGTAAAACTCACGCTAATCGAAGTAACTAGGAAACATGTTTAGTCTGCCGTTGATGTGACACACCATAATTGGCTGTAACGTCTAGGCCGGGTTTGGGGTGTTACATTTAGTGGTATTAGAGCCTGGTTGCAACAACTCGGCTGTGGATCAGGTCCAAAATGTTTTTGTGAAATTTTAAAATTAGGGCATAAGAAGGGTATTTTGAAATCAGTTTTGAAAAAGTTCTTACGAAAACCCTTTTCAAACTCGTTTCCTTTTAAACATACTTTCTTAAGGTTTTTTTTTAAAGGCTTAAGTTTTAAATTAGATTTCTGAAATCTGGATCTGAAGGAGTGGCACACTGAATCTCCGGCACCAAGTCTATAAGTATTCTTCTCTTATATTATACTGTACTGAGACATTACTATAGATAGAACTAAGACCCTACTATAATACTATAGATAGGGTAGTACTGAAAACTGTAGAGACTGAGACTGTAGGGAAACTAAAGCCTAGAAGACTGAGACTGTAGCTAAGCTGCGAATTCGTGAAAACAAACTCTGAAACTCTATCTGTACATAAGACATTTTGTAATAAACAACTGAAATATTAAACTAATGTCATAAAATTTGTAATAAGATAAGTCGAAATGAGTATGAGAGTTGCTCGTGGATGAGGCCGTGGACGTGGCTGACGTAGTGTGCAAGCTGGATCTTCGTCTTCCAGACATATACCAGCTAAGGAGATGCGAGCTCCGCCAGAGACTGAGACTGGATCGTATGATCGGGCTGCGGGGATGACGCTCTGTCCCAGGCCATGCTGAGGGTTTTAGAGAGGGTCGCTGGGGCAAGCATTGGAACTGTGAATAGAGGATCTATTTCTGAGCGACTCCGGGCTAACGGAGCAGAGGTCTTTAAGGGCATATCTGGAGTGGCCCCAAATGTAGTTGAGTATTGGCTGGAAGCTACGGAACAGATCATGGATGACCTGGACTGCTCGGTGAAGTAAAAGCTAAAAGGAGCGGTGTCTCTGCTGTGAGACGAAGCATATCAGTGGTGGATCACTGTGAAGGAGAGTACCCTAGCTGAGCGGGTAACCTGGGAACTGTTTAAAACTACTTTCAAGGGAAAGTACGTCAGAGCAAGCTATGTGGATGCTCGTAGGAAAGAATTTTTAAACCTGACCTAAGGCAATAAGTCTGTTGCATTATATGAGGCAGAATTCTTGAGATTAAGCCGGTATGCCAGCAGCATAGTTGCTACTGAGTACAAGCGTAGTGTTCATTTTGAGGATGGCCTTAGGGATGAACTAAGGGTGCTGATAGCTCCGCAGAGGGAGCGTGACTTTGTTGCATTGGTGGAGAAGGCTAAGATAGCCGAAGAGGTGAAGCGAACTGAACGGCAGAACCATGAGAAGGACCAAAATTGCTTCAGGAGGGATTCCGGACCCTCTGGTGCTGCAAACTAGAATACCAAGAGAGTTAGAGTAGAAGAACCGGTTCGGGCAGTTCTGGTGAATACGATTAGACCACAGGCTTGTGGGGACTGTGGCAGAGTGCATTTTGGAGAATACTGGAAGCGTACTGGGGCATGTCTCCGATGTAGGTCCAAAGAACATAAGATCAAGGATTGTCCTAGGAGGCCAGCTTAGGCTCAAGCCATTGATCAGAGGGTTGCTCAATCGGTGCAAGGGGGACCACAACTGCCGAGAGGCCGTGGTCAAGGTAGAGGTGGCAATGGTAATAGTCGTGGACATGGAGCACCTGGCAGGGGTGCTGAAAATGCTGAGGCTCGCCAGCCAGCATTGGTATATGCTGCTTGACACCGAGAGGAGGGTGATGCACCTGACGTCATAATTGGTATGTTTTTTATCTCTAGCATGCTCTACACTGCTCTGATTGATGTGGGTTTAACTTATTCGTATATTGTATGTAATATTTCTAGGTCGTTGGGTGTGCACTCTGAGGAAACTGTGAGTGGGGTAACTGTGATAAGTCCACTGGGTCACTTGGTTAAGGTAGACGAACTCTTTAGGGAGGTGCCTTTAGAGACTCAAGGTAGGATTTTCTCTGGAAACTTGATGGAGCTACCATTCGGAGAGTTCGATCTTATCTTGGGGATGGGCTGGTTGACTAAGCACAAGGCGACTCTGGATTGTGCTGCTAAGAGGATGGTGTTAAGGACTACCGAGGATGGCAAAGTAATAGTTATTAGGGAGCGAAGGGACTACTTGTCCAACGTTGTTTCGGCTCTAAGGGCTGAGAAGCTGATTCGCAAGGGTTACGAGGCGTACTTGGCTTTTATAAGTCAGATGGAGATTGAGAATGTGACTGTGGAGACAGTGAGAACTGTTAAGGAATTTCAAGATGTCTTTCCTGAGGAGCTTCTTGGATTACCTCCGAACCGAAAAGTCAAGTTTGGAATCAACTTGCTGCCTGAAACTGCTCCAGTGTCTATTGTACCCTATAGGATGGCACCGAAAGAGTTGGTAGAACTGAAGGCACAAATGCAAGAATTGTTGGATAGAGGTTTTATTAGACCGAGTGTGTCTCCATGGGGAGCACCAATACTGTTCATGAAGAAGAAGGATGGGACGATACGTATGTGCATCGATTATCGCCAGTTGAACAAACTGATGATAAAGAATAAGTATCCTCTGCCTAGGATCGACGATCTGTTTGACCAGCTTAGAGGAGCTTCGGTATTTTCCAAGATCGATCTTTGATCTAGATACCATCAGTTGAGGGTAAAGGAGGTGGATATTCATAAGACAACATTCAGAACTCGATATGGTCATTACGAGTTTCTGGTTATGCCATTTGGACTGACGAATGCATCTGCAGCTTTCATGGATCTGATGAATCAAGTATTCAAACCTTCTTTGGATCGATTCGTAGTCGTCTTTATTGATGATATTTTGGTGTATTCGAAAACTGAAGAGAGGCATGATGAGCATCTCCATATTGTTCTGCAAGTACTGAGAGAGAAGCAACTCTATGCAAAATTCAGTAAGAGTGAATTTTGCCACCGAGGTCAGTATCGAAAATTTGGAGTTTTTTTGGGTTTGGCAGGGTACTACAGAAGATTTGTATAGGGATTCTCTCTGATTGCTGCACTGTTAATGAAACTGTTAAGAAAAGGAGTAGCATTTGTATGGACTGAGAAACAGCAAGAAGCCTTTGATAAGTTGAAAAAGCTATTGACTGAGGCGCCAGTTTTGATACAGCCAGAGTCTGAGAAGGATTTTACTGTGTATAGTGATGTGTTGCATGTGGGACTAGGCTGTGTACTGATGCAAGAGGGTAAGGTGGTCGCTTATGCTTCGCGACAGCTTAAGCCTCACGAAGCGAATTACCCTACGCATGATTTAGAGTTGGCAGCGGTGATCTTCGCGTTAAAAATCTAGAGACATTGTCTGTATGGAGAAAAGTGTATTATATACACAAATCATAAGAGTCTCAAGTATTTGTTGACTTAGAAGGAGTTGAATCTTAGGCAACAAAGATGGATAGAGTTGCTTAAAGATTATGACTGTTCGACTGAGTATCACCCAGGCAAGGTAAATGTGGTGGCTGATGCACTGAGCTGAAGGACTGTAGCTGAGTTGAGAGCACTGTTTCCTCGTTGGAGTCTATATGATGATAGGAGCTTGTTAGCGGAGTTGTAAGTAAGACTAAATTGGACTGAGTAGATTAAAAAGAAATAGTTAGAGGATGATTTGTTGGTTCCTCGATTTCAGTAAGCTGAGAATAAGGAGAATTCAGATTTTGGACTGAATACTTTTGTGCTTTCGTGAAAGAGTTTGTATTCCGAAGGACTCTGACTTGAGGAAGTTAATCCTGAAAGAGGCTCATAGTGGACCTTGTGCCATGCATCCTGGAGGGAATAAGTTATATCGAGATTTGAGGGAGTTGTATTGGTGGCCTGGACTTAAGCGAGAGGTGCCTGAATTTGTGGGAAAATGTCTGACGTGCCAGCAAGTAAAAGCTGAACATCAACTACTTTCTGGACTGTTGCAGCCAGTGAAGATTCCACTTTGGAAGTGGGAGAGGGTAACCATGGATTTTGTGAGTAGGTTGCCATTGACACCCTTCAAGAAGGATTTGGTATGGGTAATTGTAGATAGGTTAATGAAATCTACTCATTTCATACCTATCCGAACCGATTACTCACTTCAGAAGTTGGCCAAACTGTATGTGGCGAAGATAGTGTGACTACATGGGGTGTTAGTTTTCATTATTTTTGATCGAGACCCTCGGTTTACATCTCGATTCTGGCAGAAGTTGCATGAGGTGTTGGGTACGCGATTGGATTTCAGCACTGCTTTTCACCCTCAAACAGATGGACAATCGAAAAGGGTTATTCAGGTACTGGAGGACATGTTAAGGGGTTGTGTTATTGACTTTCAAAGTAGCTGAGAGAACTACTTGCCATTGGCGGAATTTGCCTATAGTAACAGTTATCAGGCAAGTATCCAAATGGCCCCATATGAGGCACTTTATGGGTGAAGGTGTCGTACGCCTACGTGCTGGACAGAATTGGGAGAACGATAGGTTCTTGGACCAAAGTTAGTGGCAGATACTGAGAATAAGGTTAAGTTGATCAGAGATAGGTTAAAGGAGGCATCTGATAGATAGAAGTCGTATGCTAATTTGAAGCGTAAAGAAATTGAGTTCTCTATAGGGGATATGGTATTTTTGAAAGTCTTACCTTGGAAGAAGATTTTGAGGTTTGGCAAGAAGGGCAAGTTGAGTCCGCGATTTATTGGGCCTTATCGGGTCCTTAAATGGATAGGGCCAGTAGCTTATCAGCTAGAGTTACCGTCGGAGCTGGACCGTATTCATGACGTCTTTAATGTGTCCATGCTAAGACGGTATCGATCAGATCCTTCGCATGTCGTACCAGTGGAAGAGATTGAGGTAAAGACTGATTTGACTTTTGAGGAGGAGCCTGTGCAGATACTAGATCGAGAGGTCAAAGTGCTGAGAAGGAAGTTAGTACCTTTGGTAAAAGTGCTTTGGCAATATCATGGTAGAGAAGAGGCTACTTGGGAGCCAGAAGAGGCGATGCGTCAACAGTACCGTCTCTTAGTTGGATCAGGTAAATTTCGACGCCGAAATTTCTTTAAGGGGGTAGAGTTGTAACACCCTGATTTTCAGGATTTTTGCAATTTTGGGTGAAATCTTGAAATTTTGTTGTTAGAATATGGAATGTATGTTTTAAGTGTGTTAGTGGGCCTTTAGAAGGCCCAAGCCCAAGTTAAAACCTGGCAAAAATAGTAAATTTTGGATTTAAAGTGAAGGAGACTTGGTTAAGTGGGCTTTTAAGAAAAAGTAGGGGAAATAAGACACAAGTAAGCCCTTGGTAAAGTGGCAATGAGGCGCCACTTAAGTGCCTAAAAAAATGGCGTGTGGACAGGTGTTCAAGGTCCAGAGTTCAAGTCACAAGGTAAGCAAGCTGGTGTTTTATTTTTGTTGCATGTGCCCGTCATGTGATGAAACTCAAGTGGAACTCTACTGAGGAGGGTTTGAGTTGCTCAGGAGATTAGATCAGGAGGGATAAGGAGAGATTTTAGGAATTTTGAATGAAAGCTAGTGGTGGCCGATTGTAGAGGTCTTAGGAGGCAAATTCGGCATTTGGGTTTTCAAGTTGCAATTTCGGCAAGTGGAATTAGGGTCTGCCGATTGTTTTGAGTAGTCTTTCAGGATAGTTCTGACTTTTTTTCTCTTTGCTGAATTGGTGTAGTGTCTGCTAGGGTTTCATTGCTTTCTATTTTGTTTTCTCCCTTGGTTCTAAAGAAGCCGAAAATGTAGCTTTTGTTTCTTCTTGTGCCGATTTGCCAGAACAAAATCTTGTCTTCTCCTCTCCTCTCTTCTTCAATCTCTATTCTTTTCTATTCTCACCTAAAGCCGAATCTACTTTGTTCTTTCTATTTTCTTTCCAAGCCTCATAGTCGTTTTCATAATAGTCTAAACCTAAAGAGAGTGTGCCGAATTCATCTTAGCCAAAAACTCCTTTCTCTTTTGCGATTTCTTTCAAAGAGCTAAACCGTAAATCCCCTCATCTCATGGCCGATTGCCTTTTTGATTGACATCCTCTATTCTCTTCTTTCAAATATTTCAAGAAATCGAATTACAAATCTCCTATCCCTTTCTCTGTCGACAGTTCTGTCAGCTTGTGAACTCTTTTCAACCATTCTTCTCAAAAGCCAAAACAAACATCCTAGGATAGATCCAAAAGTCGAAATAGTTAGATTAGCTCTCTGCTTGTGTATAAGCTAGATCTACATCAGATTTGGGATAGAAAAGGGTTGGAAGCGCTCTCTGTTTGGTAAGTCTTCGGTAAGTTATCGAAACCTTCTTCCATTCGTTATTTTAGGATTTAGGAAAGCTGAAAGTCCCTAAACACTTTAGGGAGGCTGCTGACTTTGGTGATAGGTAAAGTTAGTCTTGTGATGTGGTTTTGTGTGTTCTATTTTGCAAGAAGGGTGATCTCGCAAGGAGAAGTAAAGGTTGGAGACGTGGAAACAAACTAGATCTAGATCTAGCAGATAAGATCGACAAGGGTAAGTGGTTAAGAATTCCTATTATGGCCGAATTTGGTAAGTGGATATTATGTTAGTTATCATTAATTCGTAAGTCTAATTTGTTAAGTGACCAATTGTAGGATACTCGTGGGAGATCTCGGTAGTGTTCGTCGCAAATCAAGTGTGTAAACGAACACCCTCTTGTAGTCTAAATCGGTAAAAGCTGAAAAGCCGAAATGCTGAAATTTCGGCATTTCTTGGGCTTGTGAGCGTGCAAGCGCTCGTGGGTCGATTGGAAGCGATATGATTCTGTAACCGAAATCAGTAAGGATGGTGAGTGAGCGATTTCGTGCACCTCGGTAAAGTTGGGCCCTGATGGGCTGAATTTAGGCCCATAGGCTTACAGGCCGCCCATTTGGGTGAAAATTGATGGTAAGTGAGTTCTGGTGTTCTGTAGGTTAAAACTGTTAAATCGTCATAAAATTTAAGCTACATGGGCTAAATTAGCTAATTGGCACTGTAGGTTGCAGTAGGGTTTTAGGGCCCGATAACTAAAAACTGCTAAAATGGGCTAAATTAACTACTGAGATGACAGTTGGACTATTAGGGACTGAAATATGCATAAAACCCTAAAAATTGGTGTAATTACTAAAATAACCCTTAAGGGTGAGAAATTACTATTTTACCCCTAGGTGCAAAATGACCGTTATACCCCTAGGGCTAAATTTAATTGAAATGCATGCTTTACTGTTTCTGTTTACTGTATGCCATGACATGATTATCTGTTGCATGGGACTGGGTTTATTGATGGAGGAAGTGCAAGTGGCATTGCCATGATTACTGAAAGAGGCTTTGCCTCGTATTGATTACTAAAAAGGGCTATGCCTCGTACTGTTTACTGAAAGGGGCTTTGCCTCGATATATTGTTAGTGGCTTGGCCACATTATCTGAGCAGCTACGCTACGACTGTGGAGTGTAGCGGCTGGGGGGGTTGATTATTTCCCCATATGGTGTGTTTATGGCTGGTACGGGTGGAGTGTGGCGGATGGACATAGGATGGGATGGGCTTTGCATACATGCATAATATCTGTTCTGTTACTGAAATGGGCCTATGGGCCATACTGTTATCTGAAAAGGGCTAAGGCCCAGTTGTATTGTTTACTGAATAGGGCTAAGGCCCAGTTAACTTATGACTGAATAGGGCTTTGGCCCAGTTATTACTGAGACTGGATAGGGCTTAGGCCTAGTGGGTTTGAGCTGATTTGGGCTCTGGATGGGCTTTCTTTACACACTGAGTTTTCAAACTCACCCCTTTTCTTCCATCCATGCAGGTGAGCCTTAGACTGGTGGACTTGGAGCTGGGAGGGATTCAGAGTGGCTGCGTGGACTGCAACTGATGGTTTTTAATTAAGATATTTACTTTCATATATTTATTTTAAATTATTTTTCGTTATGGTTTTGGGTTTGTAATAAGGCCGCTTAAGTATTTTAATTTGGGTTTTTAATTCTTTATTTATTTTTTGTTTTAAATGATTTGAATGAGCTGCGTGAGTTTTCTTAAAACTAATCAACGTTTTCAAATTAATTCACACGTATCAAATGAGTAACGAAAGTTAATCCAAGATCTTATAATAAGAACACCCTAGAATTTGGTAGTCGATAGGACGTTCACAATTAAACCGGGATTTTCTCTCAAAACTTTAATAATAGTTTTTGAAAAACTCACGCTAATCGAAGTAACTAGGAAACATGTTTAATCCACCGTTGATGTGACACACCAGAATTGGCCGTAACGTTTGGGCCGGGTTTGGGGTGTTACATGGAGAGCTATAAGACTGGTAAAGTGATTCTAGATAAGCTAGAAGACATGTTTGGAGGCCAAGATGCCTTTGCTTTACAGTATTTCATAACTAGCTTGATGAATGCCCAATAATAGCTTGACACTTCGATAAAAGACCATATGGTCACTTTTATGGGCTACTTTTCTGATGCCACGGACAATAAGACCAATCTGGACCAGAACACTTAAATTGAGATGGTGTTCAAAAGCTTGTCAAAGGATTTTACTTATTTTTAGGCCACATATAACCTTGGGAAAAAAACCTCATGCTTACACAACTCATGCAGGAGTTACAATTCTATGAGCTGATGTTGAATGAAGATCATCCGATCTGAAGAGCAAAAGTGAATATAACCGTCACTTCTTCCTCAAAAGGGAGGGGAAAACGTGCGAAGAAAGTCAAAGCTAAGGTCTTTGGTCCACCACAAGTGGAAAGGAAGAGAACCAGAAAACTTAAGGACTTATTTAAGTCTGAATGTATCTTCTACAGTAAGAAAAGACAATTTAAGGTAAATTGTAAAAAGTGGAAGGAATATCTAGCTACCAAAGGAAAATGTATGGAACTCTTGATGATAGAAGCTTGTTTAGTGGAAGATTCAAGAGACCACTAGGTTATTGATTTAGGATCCACTAATCATGTTTGTGTTTCTCTATAGAGTTTCGATGAGACAAAAAATCTTAGAGATAAGAGCTTATTTTTGTAGACTGGGAACGAGACAAGTGTGGTAGCTAAAGTAGTCTGAGATGTACATCTTTATTTTGATATTTTAGGAAGATTAATTTAAGAGATGTTTTATATGTACCAAGTTTCAAAAGAAACTTAATTTTTGTTGCATGTTTATATAAGTACAACTTGACTGTGACTTATAATAATGGAATTGCAATATTTAGAATTTGCAATCTTATTTGTAATGGATGGATGTCAAATAATCTCTATTTTATCAAACCAAAGATGTACACACTGCTTGAGATTGAAATATCAAATAAAAGTCTTTAAACTTCTCACTCTAATGAGTTGTACCTTTGGCATTTTAGACTTGGTCGTATTAACCGAGAAATAATCACTAGGCTTGTGAAAGATGACATTTTAAGTTCAGTTAAATAAGTTGATCTTCCACAATGTGAATATTGCTTGGAAGGTAAGATGACTAAGCAATCTTATAATGTAAAAGGAACGAGGGTCGAAAAACCCCTAAAACATGTGCACGCTGGCATATGTGGCCCCACAAGCATTAGCACAAGAGGTGGTTACGAGTACTATGTAACCTTTATTAATGACTATTACAGATATTGGTATGTATACCTGATGCATCACAAAAGTGAAACCTTTGACGAATTCAACGAGTTTCATACGGAAGTGGAAAACAACTAGGTTTACCCTTAAAGGCATTTCAGTTTGATCGAGGTGGGGAATGTTTATCTGATGAGTTCTTAGGGTACCTGGAACGATTGAAATGTGCAAGTGTACACAAGAAAGTGACAAGTAAATGCTGAGTTATCGTACCCACAGGGATTTTGTAAAGAATTATTTATGAATGCAATTGAAAACACTTTGGTGAAGAAAACTATTTTGATTTGAGGAGGTGATTAAAAACTAAGATTTTTAACTAAGTAAAATAAATAAAAAAGAAATAAAATTTCCAACGCACGATTTCAAAAGATAATTTTAATCAAGATGACATATTTGTGTTAGATTTATTACGTTTCTTAACTTAGAATTATTAAACTCATGTTCATGTTGTTATGAATAAAATCACGGCAATTCGGTAATTTGCTAACTTATGAACAGACTCACCTGCCAAAATCCATTTATCTCTGGACTATATCTCTATATCAATTCAACCGATTAAACAAATGTTATTAAGCAAATGTGTTAATGCACATACATGCTTTTGAAATCAAAATACTCTCTTGTACATATCTTTATGCCAATTCAATCAATTAATTCAATTCTCATAAGCACATAAAAGATTATGTGAGGTAACAATGTATTTCTACCTTGAAACAGCTTAATCACAATAATCTTGCAAGTTATGCAAGGCTAATGAATCGTTAGATACCATTGCTAATTTAACCCTTAGCTACCTTAGATGATTAAAAATGCACTGATTAAGTATTGTATCAATTAATTACAATTTCAATCCATTTAAATAATTAATTCATTAGTTACCTTACATGTGTTATGCAAGAATAACTTAGTCATGGTTTTACTTAATCAAACATCTTACCAAGGCCTATAACAACACAAACACAATTTTAATAAATTAAGTGGACAAAATGCAATCAACCTAAGACGAATTAAATTTAAGCCATATTAATTAAATTAAACATATTAAAATCAAAAATATTCATAGGCATGTTCATAACAACAACAATCAAATTAAAATGATAAGGACGAAGAATCAAATCCGATGCTTCTCCGAGGCTTGACTAGTTTGCTTTGCTCCTCCTTCTCCGCTTGTCTTTGTTGAATCACTGCTTTCATGAACACTTGAATGATGCTTCCAATGGTGGTTGAAAGACTATTTTTCAAGAGGTGAAATCGGCAAGGGAATGGGGGAAAAATGAAGAATAATGAAGGGGTTTCGAAAGGAGAGAGTGAGAGAAAAGTGAAAAGATGAAAGGGTTTGAGATGCGTTTGAAGTGAATAGTCAAGGGAGGTATTTATAGGTTGAGTAGGCTGCTAAAAATAGAAAAAATTAGCAGCCATAGAGTCCCCCCATGGCCGGCCACATATGTGGCAAGTTTGAAGGTTTCAAACTTGCTATTTTAAGATAGGGGCAAATCTAAGAAAGCATAAATAATACAGGGTTTGAATGCAAATTGAAGGAGTCTTCAATCGCTATTTTGCAAGCTAAATAATAAGAGAAATAATTTGATTGGGTCAGCATGTGGGACGATTTTGGGCTGTCCAGCGCTTGGTTGGATTGGTTTTCTCGGTTCAGCTTAACTGGGCCTTTTTTTATAATTAATTAATAATAATTTATTTAACCCAAAATTAAATTGGATAAAAATTAAAATTAATTATATTAAGAATTAATATTCATAATTTGGACTGTTTTAGGCTGAACAGTTAATTTGTCTTGATGCTTCAAAATCGCTTCTCGATTTTGCGCTTCCAGTAGTGTCTGCCAAGTCAATTTTCGCCCTTTGTCCAAATCTGTCGAAAATGGTCAAAATTAATAAAAAATTTGATATAAAATTAATTAAAATTAAATATTTTAATAATTTTAGTGCAATTTAATTATTTTATAATAATTATATATTTTTCAACAAGAATTTTACTAAAACTGCATGAATTTGAGTTAAAAAAGGCATGAAAAAGTGTGTATATTTTCGTGTTTCCACACCCTCAAACTTAATTTATTACTTGTCCCGAGTAATGCATAAATTGAAAAGAATTTCTCAGAAACACCTTTGAAAATTTCCTTCAGAACAACATTCTTCCCGTAATTATGAATTTTGTATACTTATGCTTAAGAACAAGAATTTTGATAAATATGCTACTTAAGCATACATATTATTCAAATTAATCTCAATAACTATTATGATAGCAAAAATAGACTAAATGCTTCCTCAATAAAAACATGCTAAATCCCTACCAATTTTTTTTTATTCCCTTATTCAAGATTAAGCTGCAATCATTAAGTTTAACTAATGCATTTATATGTTGAACATAGCTATTTCTCTCCACTAATATAGGTAGCATAGAAGCTTGAATCAATAGGTCTTGAAAAAGCTTGTAACGTGGCTAGACTAATGGTAGGTAAAAGATAGATAAATTTAGGCTAAATATTTACCTTCAACACACCGACTTACTTTGCTTTCACATGCTCTTTTTTACATCTATTTTCTTTCAAGTACATATGCTTTTCTGTTTTTTTTTTGTTCTTTTTCTTTTATTTTTGTACGAGCATTATGCTGTATGTACTATAATTTTTTGAGCATTTGATACTTCTTTTCAACTCCCCTAAACTTATTTTCACAGAACATTCTAAATAGTACTGAGTCTAGTGTTTGAGACAATTTAAAGATAATTAAAAGAAAAGTGATGGCTAAATATTGCAAGGGTTCAAATAAAATTAGGCCATATAGTCTCAAAGTTGGGTTTCAAAGGATAAAAAAATTCATCAAGGATGGCTTGAAATGTAACACCCCTAACGCGTATCTATTGCCAGAACAGGGTTATGAAGCATTACTGAAGTTCATAGAACAAATACAATTAATTTATGTTATTTACTATTCATATCCGAAACTAATCATGTCGTCCCTTGATTGGACCCTCGAGGCCTAATTTAAACGTTGAAGTAAGTCAGGACTAAATAAGGAACTCAGGAAATTTTTTGCAAAAGTTCAAAATTTTTTGCAAAATTTCAAAATTTTTCTTATATACAGGAGTCACATGCTCGTGTGGTCAGGCCATGTGGCTCACAAGGCCATGTAACATGCCAATGTCCCAGGTTGTGTAGCATGTAAGGTAGGGCGCACGCCCATATTCCTAACCCGTGTAACTCTCTGACTTGCAACTTAATTAAATGCATGAGTCACACGGCCAAGTCATACGCCTGTGTGCTAGGCCGTGTTTTTCACACGGTTGAGACACACGCCCGTGTCTCTGCCCATGTGCCCAATTCTGAGCATTTTGTTTCTCAAATTTAAGATGCAGGGGACACACAACCAAACCACATGTCCCAGGCCTTGTGTCACACACGGTCTAGACACATGCCTATGTGTCTATCTGTGTGGGTAAAATAAAGCCATTTCTTAGCTTTATTTTCTCACCCAAATTTGTCACCAACCTATGCCAAAACTTACAAATATATATCAACCAATTCAAGCATCATAACCTAGCCAATCTTACCATCTAACATGATATATCTACACATGTACATGTACTCATGTTTATAATCTTACCTTTTTGTAAAGATTTATCTTTTACCCTAATTCAACCAAATCATACCATATGCTTATATATTAAACAAGATATACCTTATATCAATATACCAAAATATATTATCAATTACCATTCCAATGGCTATATTACAACCATTTACATACCAACATTAGCAAAGTTAGCCTATACATGCCATTATACCAAAATAAGTTTTCTAGTTATACCAAAATAAACAAGTGGATAGTGTGATAATACTCCAGCCGATCTCTAACCTTTGCGAGCTTTTGACCACTATAAAATAAGGAAAAGAGAATCTAGTAAGCATTTAATGCTTAGTAAGTTCGTATAACAAGAATTAAACTTACCAATCATGTTTATTAATATTAGGCATAAAAATAACATGCTTCCCTCAAACTTAGCAAATTTCCTAATCACATACACTCAATCAAGTAAATTAGTAATGTAATTCATGTAACACCCCTAACCCGTATCCATCACTGGACTAAGGTTACAAGGTATTACCAAACATTTGAAACAATTCACAATCATTTAATAGGCTTATAAATCATCAATGTCATAACACATTCAAACATCATTATTATGTCCCTTTAAAAGGTCTAAGACATTAACCGTGCACTAGAAAAGGGTCGGGACTAAATCAATAACATTTGAAAACTTTATAAAAAATTTTCCTTTGAAACAAGGCACACGCCCGTGTGGCTAGGCCATGTACTTTGCACGGCTGTGCCTTGCATTTCACCTTAGTCCGTGTGTAAAACTGACTAGGGTCACACGGTCTATGGATACGTCCGTGTGTCCAGCCCGTGTGTTATCTTGAGTTAACCACATGGTCACCAAACACGCCCATGTGTCTAGCCCGTGTAACACCCCAAACCCGACCTAGAAGTTAGGCCCAAATCCGGCGTGTCATATTGAAGTGTTTTTCGAAAACCAAGTTTTCATTGAAACCCTTCTTGTTTAAAAATTTGTATAAAACCTCAGTTTGCATTTGATCAATTCCCAACATGGTTTATTAAAAAGATTACTCCCTATTTAAGACGTTACTAATTATAAATTCTTAATCAATGCGAAAGCTTAATTCAAAACAGTTGTTGTTTTGGAAAACCTGTTTCTACCACTAGCAATTATAAATCCACAAATAATATCCCAAAATTTGTAATCTAGAAATTTCAAGGCCTTATTACAACCTAAAAAAAATAACTAAAATTAAGGTAAATAAATAAAACTACTGATCATTAAAACAAGTTGCAGTGTAGCCACCTCCGAGTCCCCTCCATCGTTGAGCCGTCTACTGAGGGTTACCTAAAAAATTAAAGGAAGGAGTGAGTTTACAAAAACTCAGTGTGTACGTCCCTCGACAGACACATAACATGCAATAACAATTTAGGCCTAGGCCCTATTCCACAACGGTGGCCTTTGGGCCTTAGCCCGTAGTGGCCTTAGTAGGGCCAGAGCCCATATCACAATAATATCAATATGTACATGCAAACAGACTGGGCCGAAGCCCTGTACAGAACAAATCATTTTGGGCTTTGGCCCTATTCAGAAACAGAGTAGAACAGATGTATAGCCCAACCCAGTCTAGCCCAACACACCACTCGTACCAGCCCATCACACCATGTGAGGAATAACTTAACCCACCCAGCCTACACACCAATTCGCAACCATGCTACTAAATTAAGATATCGTGGCAAAGCCACTAGAACAAAAATTACGTGGCAGAGCCACTAATTAGAATACGTAGCAGTGCCACTATACAGAACTTCCTCCGAATCCAAGCCCACCCCATGCAGACTCATAGTACCATATATCACATGTATACAGATTAATAGATATAGATAAAATATACATAAATCAGACAATCTATTTTTAAAGGTATAACAATCATTTGGTAGCTAGGGGTAAAATGGTAATTTCACCCTTCAGGGGTAGGTTGGTCATTTTGCTAAGTCTCGGTGTCTCATCACCTAATACAACCTTCCAGTAGGTCTAACGTTGCTTTGAGCAACTTAAACAGTCCATATGGTCAAATAGTGTATTTGGCCCAAAAACCCCTAATGGGTTCGGGGAGGCCCACACGCTCATGTGGCCCGCTCAGTCCAGTTTCACATACAGTATCACAGATCTTAACATCTAACATACCAGATATCACCTACCCATATAACTTACCCATATGGGCCCGTAGGCCCATTGGGCCCATTTCGACCCATCGAGGCCCAAAACAACCTGAGTGCACGAGATCGCACACAATAGCTCTTACCATCAAACACCCACGATTTGTGGGTTTGGATCAGCCCACGAGCATTCGCACGCTCGCAAGACCTTAAAATGCCGGTATTTCGAGATTTCGGCTTTTCAGCTTTTGCTGATTTATGCTATTAGGGGGTGTCGTTACACACTTTCGGCTCTATTTTGATTATCAAACAAAAGGGGTAGAAGTACACACCTGACCACATAGAGTACCAAGTATTCGTCACCTTCTGAACCTATATTCAAATGCTATGCTTCATTAGTCACTTTCCCAACAATACAAAACAAACCCACTTACCGAAGAACAAACTATAATTGCCTTGATCTACCGTGATTTGCCTATGTAATCCGAGGTTCGTTGTAGCCCTCGTTTCGTATCCAGGAGGAAAGTCTTGAACTGTCGACACCTTACATCACTTAAACTTGGGAATGGTGGTTACATGCTCAAACCCTGTCGTGACATTCGCCATCTCTTTACCACTAGAGTTCCCTTTTTCCATCTAGAATACGGTTATCTTTTGTAAAATGAGGAAAGACCAAAAGCAACACCAAAAAGAGGGGGATGGAGAGTTGGTTCAACAATTGCCGAAAATAAAATAAAAGGAAAGAAAATATAAAGGAAGTGTTTGGCTTTAGAGAACAAAAGAAGAATCAAAGTGAGTGGATAGAAAAAGATCAATAGCCGACCAACAATTGAAAGAAAAGAGAATAGGTAAAGAATAAGAGGTTTCAATCTTGATATCTCAAAGAAGAAGAAACTAATGACGGCACAACAAAGGATTCGACAATAGAGTGCGAAAATATTTAATTAGAAGTAAAAAGAATTGGGGAGAGATGGAAGAAAAAGGAAGAAATTTCCCTAAGACTATGTGACTAACAACTAACACCCATTCCTTGCCCATTCGACACCTAAGTCTCTTGCCCGAATTGCATTCCCTTAATTCCCCATTCAGTTCCAATTCTTCACAAATTTTAAATTCCCTTTAATTTCTCCAATCTTATCTCCTTCAAATCCTCATCCATATCCACTTCACTGATTGGATCACTTCAAATCCCCTTCCACCGAACAGCAATGGTGTTTCATTCAAACACCAATTCTTTCCTTGCCTAGTAACAAAATAAATCTCCCTATTTGCGCATCCGACCGCTTGAACCACTGACCTCACCATCGTCAACACGCTACTAGCCACTACACTATAACTCTTCTTATGCTATATTTCGGTTACAAATACTTATAAGGCTTACCTGCTGAAGCCACGGTCTCCTTAAAAGTAAAAATCAAAACTTTGCCTGGCCTACGATTCGAACCTTCGCCCCTTCAGAACCCATAGCACGCTACTGCACTGCACCCCAGGCACTCCTTGTGATATATTCCACCCTTAACTAGCTTTGAAGCCTATGATCCCGCACCCAGGTTAATCTAAAAAATATTTGCTACCACCCAGATTCAAACCCCCAATCTCTTGGCTGCACCATACTTTCCTTGCCATCACGCCACCTACCTTACTTGTGTCGTTTTTCCTCCCCAACTAATTATAAAGCCTTCTCGCGACAACCCAAGTTGTTTTAAAAAAAATCCAACATTTATGTGCATGCTACGACTTGAACCCTGC
The DNA here is from genome assembly GCA_020496765.1 of Gossypium stocksii. Taxonomy (NCBI): domain Eukaryota; kingdom Viridiplantae; phylum Streptophyta; class Magnoliopsida; order Malvales; family Malvaceae; genus Gossypium; species Gossypium stocksii. The sequence continues at coordinate 66,213,928 of CM035621.1, forward strand.
ACTCCCTTACTGCTTCAACGTTTTTTACCACCAGGCCAGACACGACCCTTGTGTCAAATTTTAACCAAATATATATATAAGGTCTAACGCCAGAGTCTCCCTAAGGAAGCAAAAATTAAAATTTTTGCTACAGCCTTAGATCGAACCCAAGACTTTTCCCACACTACTAACCCTTCCTATATTACTCAAATATTAAACTAAACATGCAATTGTAAAATTTTAAATGCATTTAAATTATTTAAGCCGCCTTCTACACAATCCAAACACAAGGCCCAATACTTCTAGGCCCAAAATTTGGGATGTTATACCTCGTGTGCTATACTGACCTCTATGACTATAAAACAGGATCCACATGGTCACTAGACACGGCTGTGTGTCTAGCCCGTGTGCCAAACTGACCAAATTACCCAGAAAACAGGGGTCATACGGTTGAGTCACACGCTTGTGTGCTTTGGCTGTATGGCACGAAATAGGCTTGGTTTAAGCCATTTTCTTACCTCAATTTGCCAAGTACCTACAAATCACATTATGCAACATTTATAACTTAATTCCGACCAATTTCATGCTTCAACACAATCACCAATATGACCAAATCATTGACAACCAATTTATACACAAAATCCATCTCAAATTATACCAATTTACATGGTATAAACATAGCCAAACATTTGCTTCACAAATCATTCGCGTACTAAATCAATTCATGCTCATAACTAACCAAACATCCACCATTTGGTTCATACCAAAATGACCATTTCCACATTGACCATATATGCATCATAAATCATACCATAATTTGCATTCTTTTGACACATACCAAAACATGCATATGCTCATACCTAGTTAGCCAAATCACTTGGCATAACTTATATACAACTCAAATTGTATTCATTTAACCCCTAGCCTATACATGCCATACTTAGCTATTTACAACCACAAAAGGTACCAAATTGAGTTTAGATAGTGTGATGAAGATCCTCAACGATTCCCGAGCCTTCAGTAGCTTTGATAATTTATAAAATAGGAATAAACACACCAATTAAGCATTAAAAGCTAAGTCATAAGCAAGTAATTCATTACAAAATCTCATTAATAAATCAACCATTTATTCAATTCAAACCATGAACATAACATCACAAACCTTAATCCATGCCTTATAGTATGGCTTACCCAAATACATGGACATTACTCCATAATTTACATGAATTCATCACATAATCTTCATATACAATTACATACATCATACTTACCTATTCCATCCCTACTAACCTTTTCCATGTTCACAACTCTAGCTTATTCGTTCAACCATCTGGATTAAGAGTCGAATTTACAAACATTTCATCCGATAAGTACTTATACCATGGCCCATAGCCAACTCAAGGTAACTTATCCCGGAGCACCTATACCATGACCCATAGCCAAATCAAGGATGCTCCCTTGAAATACCTATACCATGGCCCGTAGCCAAATCAAGGTATTTCTCGCACCCGTAGTGCCAATATCATGGCCCGAAGCCAAAAATTATATCCTAATGACATGACACTACATTCCAAATCTAATCCTAAGGTTCAGCCGAACTCTCTCTATATCATCTCCTTTAATATCACATCTGTAACGTCCATTTCACAATCTTCACCTCATTTGAAGTTTCATTCATCACAATTCATACGATAATAATGCAATTAACAGCATTTATAGAGAAATTACTACTTATAAACTTACCTCGAATGTGGTTTGTCAAAATAAGTCGATTACTTGTTGACTTTCGATTTCTTGCATCCAAGTCTGGATTTCGCTTTTCGGGATCTATACGTATTAAAATTAACTCATTCAATCTCACACTCAATCAATTCAATTCAAGAACACATATTTAGGGCATTTTGCAAATTAACCCTCACGTTGTCACATTTTGACAATTTAGCCCCTATTTCACAAAATCATCAAATACACATAATTTCTTTCTTTTCATTCATAGCCGAAACTTCCCTTAGTCTAATCAAGCCCACACATTTAGAAATTTCACATTTTAGTCCCTCAAAATACCATTTTCTCAATTTAGCCCAAATTACCTAAATTCATCAAAAATTCAAGAACAAAACATATTAATATAACACATATCTTTCATTTAACACCAACTATTATCACAAAGCTCAACATTTCATCAATGGCACATCTCAAAAATATCATCAATTCTATAACACCCTAAACCCGGCCCAGACGTTATGGTCAAATCTGGCAGTGTCACATTGAATGGTGACTCGTAAAATCCAATATCGTTGAAAAAGTCTTGAAAACATTTAATTGTTCGTGGTTTAAAACAATATTTACACGATGTAGCTCTATATTTCAAACTAGCCTCGTAAGAGTAGTACTTACTTTAGTTAAAACGGAAGCCAGTGAAATCTTGCATTCTCGTAAGTTTGAAGTAAAACCTTGAGTTGTCATTTGATAACTTTAGTTTTTATAATACTTGTTAAACCCTCATGTTTCAATTGTTAGTGGAAGCTTTTGGTTGAAAACGTTTGCTTAATCATAAAATGTCTTTATGTTTTTAGAAAACCATCTTTAATTTTAGTAATCGAGCAATCAACATAATAAAATCCAAAACCAAATCAAACCGGAGAACAGGCTTTATTACAACAAAACCCAATAGAAAGTAATTAAAAATAATATAAAGTAAAATAATAAAATTGTAATGCTGCTCGCAGTGTGGCCACCTCCAAGTCCTCCCGTACATCGAACCCCCCACTGAGGATTACTTACAAAATTAAAAAGGGGTGAGTTTTTGAAAACTCAGTGTGTACAACCCTCAACGGTTATAAAACAAGCATCAACCAATTTGGGCCTAAGCCCATTTCATTAACAGTGGCATTTGGGTCCTAGCCCAAATCTCCTTAGTTAGGCTAGAGTCCATATCACAATAACGTTAGCCTTTGGGCCTAAGCCCATAATAGCCACAGTTGGGCCTGAGCCCATACCACACATAATATCATATATGTAATGCTTAATTACCCCATCCAACCCTGCATTCTATTTCCCTTCCAACCTTACACTCCTGTGGGAATTTAATCGACCCACCCATCCTTACACTCCCAATGTAGCACCGGTTGAGGCACTAACAATGTCGCAACAGAGCTGCCAATCACATAGTCAACTTAAAGACATCGGTGGGTCCACAGTCATCTCGAGCGACCCGTGCGACCTACCTTGAATAGATTCACAATCTTCTCAGACGACCCGTGTGATCAGGTCCACAGTTGTTTCGGGCGACCCGTGCGACCATAACAAATCAATCACTTCCTCCAACAATGTTCCCATTCCCATGTAGCATAATATCACATGTATGCAATCATATCATAACATGGCACACAAACTCAATCAGATAACACATATAGGGGCATTTTAGTCATTTTGCCCTTCAGGGGCATAATGGTCATTTTTCATTATGAGCCTAAATACACAACTCAGCCCATTAATAAGTCCACATTCATTCAGTGCGTTTTATGTCACTTTTAGCAATTACAACTACACTAAGGCCGACAAGCCCAATGTGTAGTCCAAGTGGGGCCCACACTCTCATGTGGCCCATTAAGCACAAATCCGCCATTGGCCATGTAGTCAACATGCCCGGCTCATCAATTCCTACCTATCTATCAATTTTACTTGTGTCGGGCCCACGGCCCATTTGGCGCATTTCGGCCTAATTGGCCAAAAAATGAGCCAAGTCCATGAGATCGTTCATGGGGCCTCTGTCATCGTATCGATCTCTCCACACGAGTGTTTGCACACTCGTGTGGTTGTCGTCGCCAACCTTTCGGCTTTTCGGCATTTCAGCTTTTGTCGACCTATCGTGTGTGTGGTGGTGTACACACTTTAAAGAAGAGAAACGCAGAAGGCCTCTAGCGTAGAACCTATATTCGAATAAAATACTTGGTTAGCCCTTCGATTAATAAGATTTGACAGCCTTTCAAAAATTGATATCGAACTTACGAATAATATCTACCTTGACTGAATCGGCTTATACCCTCTAAGTCGTTTGATTATGAATCGATCACCACTCCCTTAACTAGATCTGCATAAATATATCTAATTAACGAGGATAGGAAACACGTGGTTAACCCACACTTATTAGATCCTAGAGCCATCAAGGTGATTCGGCCCTTAAACAGAAATAAGGCAGGATCACTTACCCCGATCAAAATTTGGAGTAGGTAGTCGACTAATACGAACACTTGTCCCTTACTTACACTTCAAGCGAACCTAAGTACCATCCAAACACTAGGCAAGATGAGAAAAGGGATTTCAGTAGAGAGAAGAGTATTACCTACACTGAAAACCATTAAAAACACCACTATCACTTACTGTCACAATCGACAAGGAAAAGAGATTCCTAAAACGAGCGTTCTAACCAATCAATCGAAGATTTGCGTTTAAGAGAATAGTAGATGATGAAGACAAAAAGAATAGGGAAAAGAAAGGAATTGCAGTTGACAAAAGCTCCTTAATAGACAAAGTAGGACATTCGGTCAATCAAGAATAGTGTATTTGGCCTTTAAACAGAGACAAGGAAGAGATTTGGAAGTGCAAGGTAAAAAGAAAGAAAAACAATAGAAATAAGGAGAATTCGGTTTATATAATTTGAGAAAGGAGGTACGGTCTTGGCAAGCAACAAGTATGGTTTGCAAAAAGAAAAGAATTAAGAGGAAGAAGAAATAAGCAAATGTCGAAACCAAAAGAACTAAATTCCATTTGGCAACTAAAAAGCCTATGACCGAATTTGAATAATAGGGAATCCCATTTTGGGCCAACTACTAACACTCCTCTTATCCTCCCCTAATCCCCTCCTATAATATCTCAACCTACTAATTTGCATCACTTTCAAACTCCTCCAATCCCAACCTTCATCCATATCCCATATATCTCTCTCCCAGGACCAATTCCATAACCACCTCAGTAGAATTCCATCACAACACAAACTTTAGGTGTCACAACTTCCAAAATGAATACTCCAACGCTCCATCCAAGACTCAAACCTCTTACCTCTTTGCCACCCTTGAAGCGCCACTTCCATTAAACAACAAGCTTATCTGTGTCGTACTTCCTTCCCAAATATTTATAAAGTCTTCCTGTCAATATCCAGGTTTATTCAAGAAACAACCAAAAATTTACACATGCCATGACTTGAACCTCAAACTACATGCCTACTCCTAACGTCTCATTGCCACTAGACCACATGCTTTCTTGTGTCATGCTTTCATCAAAAATATTCTTAAAGTCTACCCACTAACATCAAGGCCCTCATAAGGGAAAAGCATAAATTTTTGCTAAGGCTCAGGTTTGAACCTAGGACTTCTCCAACACTCCCAAACCTTCCCAAACCTCTTAGCCAACATAGCAACATGCCATTCAGAGTATATGGGCCCAGGGCCCATTACGCAACCCAAATGGGGCCCACGTGCTCCCATGGCCTACTAAGCCAAATTTGCCCATAGCCACATGTACGATACAGAAGGCCCACTAATTCTCGCAAGTCCAAAGACAACCACCCATATGGGGCCCACAAACCCATTGGGCCCATATGGCCCATTCTTCCAGGCCCAATTTCGGTGCGTTACCATTCACCCTTCCTTAAAGAAATTTCGTCCCAAAAAATTCCAACTATCAAACGGTCACATAGCCTAGACTACACCACTACGCTCCCGCTGCGCACTCTAATCCTAATAATACTAACACACATCCAAAAATATCTATTCAACGAAGCGGATAGATATCACATGAATATACTTTCTATGTTTCCAGAACACACCGAATATATACTAAATTAATTCAGGCATTTCACTTTACTCTAACTAAAGAATCTCAATAGCTTCCTATCTAGAGTAATCCTAGTAATTCCCTATAGTATAACAGTTTAAATCAACTTCAGTATCAAAAGTACTTACTTGGGTCAACGTCAGAGACTTGGTGTGCCACACAATAAAATTCCTTTAAAATATTTTGATTCATTTGTAAAAAGTTTTAAAACTAAGGCCCATTTCACAGTCCAATCTTTACAACCAAGCTTTGATACCACTAAATGTAACACCCTAAACCCAGCCTGGACGTTATGGTCGAATCTGGCGGTGTCACATTGAATGCTGACTCGTAAAATCCGATATCGTTGAAAAAGTCTTGAAAATATTTAATTGTTTGCGGTTTAAAACAGTGTTTACATGATGTATCTCTATATTTCAAACTAGACTCTTACGAGTAGTACTTACTTTAGTTAAAACGGAAGCCAGTGAAAACTTGCATACTCGTAAGTTTGAAGTAAAACCTTGAGTTGTCATTTGATAACTTTAGTTTTTATAATACTTGTTAAAACCTCATGTTTCGATTGTTAGTGGAAGCTTTTGGTTGAAAACGTTTGCTTAATCATAAAATGTCTTCATGTTTTTAGAAAACCATATTTAATTTTAGTAACCAAGTAATCAATGCAATAAAATCCAAAACCAAATCAAACCGGAGAACAAGCCTTATTACAGCAAAACCCAATAAAAAATAACTAAAAATAATATAAAGTAAAATACTAAAATTGTAATGCTGCTCGCAGTGTAGCCACCTCCAAGTCCTCCCGTACGTCGAACCACCTACTAAGGATTACCTACAAAATTAAAAGAGGGGTAAGTTTTTGAAAAATCAGTGTGTACAACCCTCAACGATTATAAAACAAGCATAAATCAATTTGGGCCTAAGCCTATTTCATTAACGGTGGCATTCTAGTCTTAGCCCAAATCACCTCAGTTGGGCTAGAGCCCATATCACAATAACGGTGGCCTTTGGGCCTAAGCCCATAATGGCATCAGTTGGGCCTGAGCCCATATGCACACAATATCACATATGCAATGCTTAATTAACCCATCCAACCCTACACTCTTATAGGGATTTAATCGACCCACCCATCCCTACAGTTCCAATGTAGCACCAGTTGTGGCACTAACAATATTACAGTAGAGCTGCCAACCACATAGTCGGCTTAAAGCCATTGGTAGGTCTACAGTTGTCTCGAGCGACCCGTACAACCTCCCCCGAATAGATCCAGAATCATCTGGGGCGACCCATGCGATCAGGTCCACAGTCGTCTCGAATGACCTATACGACCATAACCAATCAATCACTTCCTCCAACAATGTTCCCATCCCCATGCAGCATAATATCACATGTATGTAATCATATCATAGCAGGGCACCCAAAATCAGTCAGATAACACATATAAAGGCATTTTAGTCATTTTTCCCTTTAGGGGCATAACAATCATTTTTCATTATGAGCCTAAATACACAACTCGGCCCATTAATAATCCCACATTCATTCAGCACATTTTATGTCACTTTTAGTAATTACAACTACACTAGGGCCCAAAAGCCTAATGTGTAGCCCAAGTGGGGCCCACACTCTCATGTGGCCCATTATGCCCAAATCCGCCATTGGCCATGTAGTCAACATGCCTAGCTTGTCAATTTTTACCTATCCATCAATTTTGCTTGTGTCATGCCCACGGGCCAATTTGGCTCATTCGGTCCAGTTGGCCAAAAAGCGGCCCAAGTCCATTAGATCGCTTATGGGGCCTCTGTCATCGTTTCGATCTCTCCACATGAGCATTCTCACACTCGTGTGGTTACTGTCGCCAACCTTTCGGCTTTTTAGCTTTTCGGCATTTCGGCTTTTACTGACCTATCGTGTGTACGATGTGTGTACACACCTTAATGGAGAGAAACGCAGAAGGCCTCTAGTGTAGAACCTATATTCGAGTAAAATACTTGGTTAGCCCTTCGATTAATAAGATTTGACAGCCTTTCTAAAACTAATATCGAACTTACGAATAATATCTACCTTGTCTGAATCTGCTTATACCCTCAACTCGTTTGATTATGAATCAATCACCACTCCCTTAACTAGATCTGCGTAAATATATCTAATTAATTAGGACAGTAAACACGTGGTTAACCCGCACTTATTAGATCCTAGAGCCATCAAGGTGGTTCGGCCCTTAACCAGAAATAAGGCAGGATCACTTACCCCAATCAAAACTTGGCGTAGGTAGTCGACTAATACGAATCACTTGTCCCTTACTTACACTTCAAGCAAACCTAAGTACCATCCAAACACTAGACAAGATGATAAAAGGGATTTAGTAGAGAGAAGAGTATTACCAATACTGAAAACCATTAAAAACACCACTATCACTTACTGTCACAATCGACAAGGAGAAAAGGTTCCCAAAATGAGAGTTCTAACCAATTAGTCGAAGATTTACGTTTAAGAGAATAGTAGATGATGAAGACAAAAAGAATAGGGAAAAGGAAGGAATTACAGTTGACAAAAGCTCCTTAATAGAAAAAGTAGGACATTCGGTCAATCAAGAATAGTGTATTCAGCCCTTTAGCAGATGAGAGACAGAGAAGAGATTTGGAAGAGCAAGGTAAGAAGAAAGAAAAACAATAGGGTGAAAGAGAATTCGTTTTAAGTAATTTGAGAAAGGAGGTACGATCTTGGCAAGCAACAAGTATGGTTTACGAAAAGAAAAGAGTTAAGAAGAAAAGGAAAGATGCAAATGCTGAAACCAAAAGAACTAAATCCCATTCGGCACCTAAAAGCTCCATCCAAGACTCAAACCTCTGACCTCTTTGCCACCCTTGTAGTGCCACTTCCATTAGACCACAAGCTTATCTGTGTCGTACTTCCTCCCCAAATATTTATAAAGCCTTCCTACCAATATCCAGGTTTATTCAAGAAACAACCAAAAATTTGCACATGCCATGACTTGAACCTCAAGCCACATGCCCACTCCTCATGCCTCATAGCCACTAGACCACATGCTGTCTTATGTCATGCTTTCACCAAAAATATTCTTAAAGTCTATCCACTAACGTCAAGGCCCCCCATAAGAGAAAAACATAAATTTTTGCTAAGGCCCAAGTTTGAACCCAGGACTTCTCCAACACTCCCAACACTCCCAAACCTCTTAGCTAACATACCAACATGCCATTCAGCGCATATGGGTCCAGGCCCATTACGCAACCCAATTGAGGCCCACGTGCTCGCATGGCCTGCTAAGCCAGATTTACCCGTAGGCACATGTAGGACATAGAAGGCCTACTAATTCCCGCAAGTCCAAATAAAACCACCCATGTGGGGCTCACAGGCCCATTGGGCCCACACGACCCATTCTTCCAGGCCCAATTTCAAGGCGTTACAAATTGTTCAAATTACAACACGGGCTTGATAGTAGACTAAGCAACAATCTCAAAAACATAAAAATAATCAAAAATCAAAGTGAAAACATACCTTAATTATGCAATACAATGGCCAAATCCCTAGCTTGCTTTTCTTTTTTTCTTTGTTATTTTTGGCCAAACATGATGATAATGGCTTAATTTATGTATTTGTTTTATTTAATTTATGATTAATAAGTCATTTACTATATTAACCTTAATGAATCATTAATAAAACCATTTTAAACCATGGACATAAATGTCCACTAACCTTATAATGGCTTAATATCCTTTTAAGGACTTTAAACATTTCAAATTATGTTAATAAAGCATATCAACATTTAGTAAGCCACTTTTACCTACTATGCAATTAAGTCCTTTTTCATTATTAATTAAACAAACGACTAAATTTTCATATGAAACTTTCACACATGCTAATTCACATATTTTAGGCGCGAAAAATAATATTAAAATATTTTTCTAACTCAGATACGTGGTCTCGAAAATACTATTCCAACTAAGGTCCAAATTGGGCTGTTACAATTCATACGTATATCAAATATGCATAGTTGAGCTCATCATGCTACAACTTTCAGGTATTCTATATACATTCAATACATCTTTCTTTTGATCTCACAATTTCTCATGTCAGGGGTATTGTCCATTGAATTACTGAAATATCGATGGATACTCCGGTAGTACACTTAAGGTGTACAATTCAGAAATCTATCAATTCATTTCCAGGGGTACCCATTAAGGCACATGATCAGAGAGTACACTCTCGAGCCACTTATCAGGATGCTCTTATGAGCCACGTATCAGAATGCTCATCCGGGCTAAATCTCAGGAGTGCTTATTAGAGCCACAACTCAGGAAATTCACAAAGAACTTTTAATCAGAAAGCTCACAAGGAGCTTATCAGGATTGCTCTTAAAGAGCCATGTAACAAGAGCACCAAATAGCTATATCTTAGAGAGTTCAAGCGAGCTATATCAGAACACTCACGAAGAGCTGCATTTGTGTTTGAAAATATGTCGAAACACAACCGATCGAATCATATCAGGATGCTCACAAAGTGCTACGGTAGTATGCAACGCATGGAAGTTCACTACCAATTAGGTTGCTCCCAAGAACTATTAATAGGATGCTCGAGAGGCTATACTAGGGATTACTCGTCCAATCTAAATCTCGTCCGCAGCATATGCATGACCACATTAAATACGGGAAATCACATATATCCATCGAATTTCTATATTCAAACGGAACTTAACCCTTTTTCTAACATTTCCGGACATATGGTCATTTTTTACTTTTATAACATTCATATGTTTCACATAAACTTATACCACATTCAATCCAAATATAAAATAAATTCAAACATATACACATGCTTAATTAAGTTACATGAACTTACCTCGACACTCGTTTGTGTGTAAGTCTTCTAATTTGAAACTTTTTGTTTTCCTCGGTCTAGCTTCGAATTTGAGTTATCCGGATCTATATAAATAAATTTAACATCAATTTAACACATTTCATATTCAATTGAGTTCAACATAAATTTGAGGTAAAATTACTATTTTGCTTTAAACTTCTCATAAATTTTAATTTCATCCCTAGGCTCGGAAAATGAAATTCTTGCAATTTAATCCTTATTCCAAGCCTAGCTGAATTCTATATATCACAATAACAGCCCATGAATTTCACAAAAATCAATATTTTTCCATGGGTTTTACAACTTTTCGATTTAGTCCCTAAGTCATGTTTTCACCAAAATTCTCTTTGTAAAAGTTGTTTATCTACTAACAACCTTTCATTTTCTTCCATAAATTTCAAATTTTCAGCATATTCATCCATGGCACAACTTCTATCCTTTGATATCTTTTCAAATTATTCCCCCAAATTGAAAGATTAGACTATCCTGATCTCAAAAATATAAAAATTACTAAAAACAAGATTTGAATACTTACCCAATTAAGCTTGAGTAGTCTTCTCTCTCTCTCCTAGGGTTTCCATGCAAAATTTTGGGGAAGATGATGAAAACAAGATGATAATAAATATTTAATGTAATTATCATCTTTTAATTTTATTACTTTCCAATTTAGTCCTTAACCTTTTCTAATTTTTCCATGGATGAATTATCAAAAATATCTACTAACTTTCGTTAATGGTCTAATTACCATATAAAGACCCCAAGTTTTGAATTCTATAGCTATTTAATACTTATAGCTACTAGAATTCAACTTTTGCATTTTATGCGATTTGGTCCTTTTCATAATTAATCACTTAATAGGTAAAATTTTCTTATCCGTATTTCATATAATATTCCTATCCTAATATGAACCATGCAATAATATTAAAAAAAAAATTTCTTTCTGACTCAGATTTGTGGTTCTGAAACCACTGTTTTGATTTCACTGAAAATGGGCTATTACATGAAAGGCTTAAACGACCCAAACAGAAGTTGCCTAAATCATCCATGCTTCCTAGGATTTTGCCTCAAGAAATTGCTAAGTCAATTCTAGAGACTTAAACTTTCATGCATGCCTAACTTTCTTAAGGAACTAAAAATTTTATGGTATGATTTCCATGCTTTATTAGAAATACATTTATGTCATAATTCAGCTAACAAAATAATTACAGAAATAATCAAACTTTATTTATACTGAAGTTTGGCATACTCAACAAAATTTCTAATTTTTGAACAAAATATAACCTAATCACAATTAAAAGAAAAATTTATTCTGAGAGTAAATAATTTCAATTTTTTGGTCCCCCTACTTAAGATGAACAATGTCCTCATTGTTAAAAGTGAATAGATACTATACACCAAGTAGGATTCTAGAAAAATGGAGGTGAGTCAATTTGACTACTTAAGTACCAAGCTCTTTCTAGATCCAATGCTAGACATGTATATATCTATTGCCACACTTTGTATTTCCCAACTTGTTCATTTTTATTTATTATTTCCACGTCTTGTTTTATTATGTGAAAATAAAAATTCCTAATAAAACCAAATCCTAAAATATTAAATAACCTAAGAAAAAAATAAAATAAAGTTAAGATCCCTCCTTTTTAATTTATTTGCAGATCCCTAAGAATTCGACTCATCTTTTATCCATCATTTTTGTTTTTGCATGAATTGCTTCGCTCCCCCTTCGATAGTGGACTCCATAGTTCAAATATGAAATCTTGAAACTTAGACACAAAAATAAATGAGTCATTGTATATTTTTGTAAGAGCATTTCTTACTGAGCCATCTTGTATTTTTGAATATCTCCAGTAAGCTTGTTGCTACCACTATATATGTTGCATTATGTCCATCAACTTTGACAGCTCATCTTGAAGATTTGGGCGAGGTAAATGAGTTCTGAACATTGAGGTTGCGACGTCAGGTTCGGTTACTAGTTCCATTGGTTCTGCTTTATCAGGGATTCCAGCTGACTGTATTTGTTTGATCTCTGTGGGATCTTCTTCTTCTTCTTCTTCGAGATCCTCTCTCTCTTCAACTCGTTGCTAGAGAACAGGATCTCTGGCTATTCGGTAGAGGTCCTAATTTGTGATTGTGCCCTAGCTATAACTTGTCTTCTTTACATTTGCAAGAATTTTAGCTTTCAAGCACAAAATTGTTATCATAAAGGGAAAGTAAGCTGGACCAGAACGTCTAGTGGCACAATTCCACATTCCTCTCAGGATGATTTTTCCCATATCAATGGTCTTTCCAGTTAAAATCAAGTATAATAAGACTATTCACTCTAATAAAATTGTAGTCCCATGTGAAATACGCATAAAGCTAAATCAAATGAAATAGAACCATGCCTTCGCTAGTGGTGTCAATTATCTCTGCAACAAGTGTGAACTCTTTACTTTGACACAGTCCACTTAGAACCTGGAACTATAAGTTCCTCGAGAATTTCTTGTAGATTTCAGTCTTAATATTTCTCATCAAGGAAGAATATTCATCTTCATCACGTAATTCAAATAATTCATTAATAGCATTTGAGGTTATTGGTACCTTGATTCCTCAGATAGAAACTTCTGTCAATTCATTTGAAGTTAAATTCGCATTAAATTCACGAATTAACTCCTCATCTACACTAGGTCTTTTCTCACAAAACAACTAGCAATTGAGAGCCTCAGCAATTTGTCGAATATGTGCCATGAAATCAATATAGTTGTTTCCTTTCAATGTAATGCCTCTTTCAGGGTGCATTTGTTGATTCTTGAAAATGCTTTCGTATCTTGCTTTGGCTTCTTCGCGGTGAAATTTGTTTTAGGATTCATCAATTTGGACAGAGGCACGAGTTCTCTTGCGAGGCATGATTAACCTGAACATAAGATAGAATTTTTTTCTCAAAAATTAAATTAATATAAAGTACTAACAATTTAATAAATTGAAAAATTAAATAAAATTGAATTTTAAGAGAAAAATTTGTCTTACCACCGTTATATAAAAATTAAGAACTTAAAGAAAATAAATATAAAGAAAAAAAGTTCGGTTTAGGGATGGTTGTAAGGTGTCTTGATGGTGTGGTGCGATAGGCAAGGGTGATGGCGCGAGTAGCAAGGTAGCAGCGGCACGAAAGGGAGCAGCAGTGTGCTAGGCGTGGCCTAGTGTGGTGGAAGCATGAGCAGTGTGCAGATCCTTACATGAGCAGCAAGGCACGCGTGTGCCACACGGATGCGAGAGAGTGGGTAGTAAGTAGGTGCGTCAAGTCGGCCTAGCTAGTTGCTAGGCGCGCGAACTAGTGCGGAGGTTGCTGGAGCTAGATGTGTGGGTTGGTGCAGCGACAAGAAGCTGGCTGCTGGGTTGTTAGCGCGCACGGGCTAGAACTAGAAGTAGCAAGTGGTGTGTGTTGGGGCTGCTGGTGCTGAAGGTGGGTGTTCGTGTGGCTAGGTTGAGGTGATGTGAAAAAGTGGAAAATATGGGTAAAATTTATAGTGAAGGGAGTAGGAGTTTAATTAGAATTCTTAGAACAAATTAATAATTAAAATATTCTAAGTTCTAATTCTACACAGAGTTAACAACAATTAATAATTAATATAATGTATATTAAATTATTATTTGCTATTAATTTATTGAAATAAAAGCTATTAATTAAAATATGATCAATTTTAATCAAACCCTAATTTTATATAAAGTTGATAATAATTAATATATTATAATTATATTCTAGTTATTATCACCTTATTTGTTAAATTAAATTAAAAATATTTATTCTAGATGCCTTTGAAAATTTTTACAAAAAGAGACATCTAATTTTTAATATTTATAAAAAGAGCAACCAAAATTTGAAAATAGTTCAATTAAGTACCTAGACTTAAAGAAAATTTGAAATTGAGTTGCAATTAAAACTTGGATCAAAATTGACCCTTTTTCATTTGAAAAGCTAAAAATTGATTTTGTCATTTAGGAATAATTTCTCGGAAGATATGTTAAAATCAATTCCCAAGAAAGATTGGAAGGGTCACAAGTGGTTCCACTTAAGTTCCAATCTCCTAGACAGAATTTATTTGAACATACTAATCCTGAAAATATACCTTAAATCATTTATTTAAAAAGAAAAAAGGAGAAAAATTAAATATCTGATAAAATGAACAAGATTTGATCTCGATCAATTTTACCTCCCCAGTAATGTTTTAAGCGTTAAGCATTAACTCGAAAATTACCTCCCTTACTTTGAAGTTGACAACACTGTATGGAAAAACTTGGTGAATCGTAAATGGACCAGGCCAACGTGATTTTAACTTACCTAGAAAGAACCTTAATTTGGATTTGAATAACAAGACTTGTTTATCTGCTTCAAATTCTCGAACTTGAATGTACTTGTCATGCCATCTTTTAAGTATTTCCTTGAATAATTTGGCATTCTCGCATGAGAACATTTAGAATTCCTCTAACTCGTTCAGTTGAAGCATCCGTTTCTCTTTAGCAAGCTTAATATCCAAGTTGAGTTGTTGGAGAGCCCAATAAGCTTTGTGCTCTAACTCCAAGGGTAGATGACATGCTTTCCTAAAGACCAACCTATAGGATGACATCCCTAAAGGTGTCTTGTATGCTGTTTTGTAGGCCCATAAAGCATCATCCAGTCTTTTGGACCAATCTTGTCTGATCGGGCAAACTACCTTCTCGAGTATGCCTTTGATCTCTTTGTTTGCCAGTTCAGCTTATCCATTAGTCTGTAGATGGTAAGTTGTGGCAACCTTGTGCTTTACTCAATGTTTGTCAAGTAATTATTTCAACCATTTGTTCAAATCGTATGCGAAGTGTAACACCCTTAACCCGTATCCGTCTCCGGATTAGGGTTACAAGGTATGACCGATCAAATCATAACTTGTAATATTCATATCACATACATTAATCATATCCATCATATCACATCTATTCAAAAACACAATGTCCCTTATGAAGGCCTATGAGACGTTAAAACATGTTTAGAAGTGGTTCAGGACTAAACCAATTACATACAAAAAAATTTTAGAACTTAGAAAAATTTTCTAATTTACAGACATCACACGCCCATGTGATCAGGCCGTGTGCCTCATACCACTAGACACGCCCGTGTTATAGGCCGTGTGGAAACAGGGCATACATACGACATGGGTCACACGACCATGTGTGCCTAGGCCATGTAACTCACTGTTTGTTTTCTTAGTTAAGATTTAGGGGACATACAGCCGTATACCATGGCCATGTGTCACACACGATCAAGCCACACGCTCGTGTGCTCAGCCGTGTGGATGAAAAATAGGCTTGTTTTAAGCCACATTTTCTCACCCAATTCCAATCACCTACAAAAGCTCAAATAACACCATTTCACATACCAATATACAGCCAAGTCAATGCCATTTTATTAACCTTAAAGCATACATATAACACCTATCATAATCAAGTCATGTAGCCACCAATTTAGCATTCAAGTATCAAAACTAACCAAGCATATACATATCACGTAACAAATGGTTATTGAGCTATTTAAACCATAATAAAACATACCAAGATATGCCATTTTACAATGCAATATACACACCAAACTAACATGAACATAGCTTAAACACATCAAACCTTACATCATTATTAAGCCAATCTCATATGACCAAGTACATTTCCAACTATTATACCAAATATCTTAGCCTATACATGCCATATAACCAAGTCATAAAGTGTATAAATACCAAAATCAATAACCAGATAGTGCGATGCAATCCCCTTCGACTTCCAATCTGAGCGGACGTCCAAAACTCTATAAAACATAAAAGAATAACACAAAGTAAGCTATAAAGTTTAGTAAGCTCGTATGATATTAAACTTATCTTATTGAATAAACACATATTAAGCATTTACATATACTATAATGTAACTCATTTGTTTTCACTTTTATATCATAAATCTAATCACATTTTCTTATAAATTCATTCACACTTACATATGTATAAACAAATATCTATATAACTTTATTCGATTCAATATTCATCACATTTTCTTTAGCCAAGTGAACCACGTGCAATATCATCAAATAACAATAGTTCGCACTCTATGTGCCTTACATGTTAATAGTTAAAACATCTATAACTTACGTCTCATATATCATTCAATTCATACCTTATTATAGCCAAATAAACATATTTTGGCATGAAACATACCTATACACAAATATTTCACATTTCATATACATGATAAACTATAAGCTCACCCATTTACCGTCATTGGATTCTCACATAGGTTCTATATGTACCTGTTTTACTTAATTCTATAGTACTTTCATTCTCATCTTAACTTTACCTATCGAACCATTCAAAATAGTTAAGGATACTTGGAAGTCTCATATATCACATACAATGCAATATCCAAGGTGTGGTCTTACATGTTAATACATATCGATGCCAATAGCCCAGCTATGGTCTTACACGAAATCTCATATCAATGCCAATGTCCCAGATATAGTCTTACACGAAATCTCATAATGATGCTAATGTGCCAGACATGGTCTTACACTAAATCATATATCGATGCCATATTCCAGATATGGTCTTACACGAAATCATGTACTACCATGGTCCAACCATGGTCTTTTTTGCCAATTCATCTTTCACCATGAAACGATTATGATTGATCTTGCATTTCAACTTGTCTCGAACATTTAATTTAAATTCCACAATTAATTCAATTATATGAATACATTCATAATATTATTCATAAATTACATAAATATAAACTGAAGTTTGATTATATGAACTTACCTCGATCGCTAAAATGACGGAACGGATCGACTGGTCCGATACTTTATCCTTTCCCCGATATAGACCCATATTTCACTTTTCTCGATCTAAATACAATCAAAATTAGCTTATTTAATTATCTCTCTATTCAATTTAATCCAAAATTTACTTTAAAGCATATTTACATTTTTGCCCCCATAATTTCACATTTTTGCAATTTAGTCCTTATCACATAAAATCACAATTTCATGAAATTTCAAGTTACCTATGCTTAGCCAAATTACAACCATACCCCTAGCAACCCATATTTTCCAAATAATCACACTTTTAACCACAAAGTTTTCACATTTCACAATTTAATCCAAAATTGACTTTTTTGTCAAAAATCACTTAATCAAACTTGTTAATCTAGCATCAAACATTAATAATCTATCATGAATCATCATAATACTCAAGCATTCAACAATGCAACATGCTAAATCTTTAACAGTTTCAAAATTGAAGGTACGGGCTAGCTAGATTACGAAGCAACGATCAAAAAAACGTAAAAATTATTAAAAATCGAGCAAAAACACTTACCAATTTAAGCTTGAAGTTGCCAAACCTTAAAGGCTTCCATGAAAATTTCCTTTTCTCCATTTTCAATTGAAAGAACCATAAAAGATGATAACTTTTATCTTTGGTTTTATTATTATAAGTTTATTAACATATTTACCTAATTAACCTTAGTATAAAACCATTAAAATCATATAATGGTTGTCCATAATTGTCCACTCATGCTATTATTGGTATAATTACAACATAAACCCTTCAAACATTTAATTTCATAGTTTTTAAATCCTTTTAACTTATAGCATTCAACTTTTACACCTTACGTAATTTAGTCCTTTTTACCGAATTAAACACTCAAACGGTAAAATTTCATTACGAAAATTTCACACAACTCTAATATCATATGGTAGACATTAAAATAATAATAAAATAAATTTTTTTGGTGTCAGATTTATGGTCCCGAAACCACTGTTTTGATTTAACCCAAAAATAAGCTGTTACATGAAGGGTCTGATTGGTATCGTCGTAGCATTGAAACATGAAACACATTATGTATCTTTTCAAGTTTAGACTATAACACCCCTAACCCATATCCATCACTAGACTAGGGTTAAGAGGCATTATAGGACAAATAGGAACATTTCACAAACATAATTATACATCATCATCATATCATATTAAAATATCATCAATAAGTCCCTTTAGAAGGTCTACGAGACCTTAATTATACATTAAGAATGGGTTAGGACTAAACTGAACACATACAAAATATTTTCGAAACTTAACAAAATTTCAAAGCTACAGAGGTCACACGCCCATGTGGGCAGGCCGTGTGCCTCACATTGCATTAGACACGCCTGTGTGTCTAGGCCATGGCAAAACAGGGCATACATACTAACTTGTCCACACAGCCATAGGACATGCCCGTGTGCCAGGTCGTGTGAAAATTATAGAGGTTACTGACTTGCTCACAAGGCCAGTCACACGCTCATGTGTCCAGCCCTTGTGGCTATTCAGAATAGCCTCACACGCTTGTGTCTGGTGTCAAACTTAAAGGTATACTAACTTGGCCACACGACCTACCACAAGCCCGTGTGTGAGATTGTGTGGTCTGCCCAGGCTCAATTCTAATTGGCCTTCGAGCAACACGGTAGAGACACACGCCTGTGCCCCTGCCCGTGTGGGTAAAAATAGGCCATTTACAAGGCCATGTTGCCACCCATTTTGGGTCATTCTTACAAGCCAAATTCAAGCATCTTTTACAAAACATTTTCAGCCAATTTCAACCCCACAACATGTACCATTCATACTACAACATCATCATTCATTTCTATTCAAAATTCCACATCAAACATACCAATTCCATATATCAATTTCAGACTAAAAACATATGATTCATATCTCATTTCAATCCATCTTAAAACATACCAAAACCTTATCAAATCCATATCTATAAACATACCAAAAACAACCAATTATTTATGCATCAAAACTTACCATTTCTCAACACAAAACATATACCAAAACCAAACCATAATTGCAACCATAGTCTAGCCATATCACATGGCATAATATACAAAAATCAAAACATATCACATTAGTCCAAGCCTATACATGCCATACTTTAGTATATACACTTTCAAAAGGTACCAAAGAATAGTTTGATAGTGTCGTGATGATCTTTGACGATCCCTGAGCTTCTGGTAGCTTCGATAATCTATAAAACAAATGAAAACACAAGCAAAGTAAGCTTTCAAAAGCTTAGTAAGCCCTATACAAATAAACTTATCACATATAACAATTATAAGCCATTTCATTAATCTTGTGATGATGAAGTAATAAAATCGATCGTACTTGAAAACTAACTATTATCACGATCAAAGGCAAGCGCACCTATCGAATAGTAGTATAGCTAGTGGCAAGACTGAAAAATCAAATCCAAGAAACTAAAAGTACTAGTAATGACTTCCTTCCTATTATCTAGCATAAGAAATAAAAGGGGTTTGGTTCTAAACTATTTTAAACTAAACTAAAGAAACGACAAAGAGTAAATTGGGAAATTGCTTTTAGGAAAACTGATTGATGAGGGCAATACCTAAGGAAGAATCCACCTAGATTTCACTTGTTATCTAACTCTGAACTAGACGATTTCTTTATTTGACTTGATCTGTAGAGATCCCTAAATTATGTTAATAGCTCCGTCGAGGATAAGAACAACTAATCTTAGGTTGATTAATTGAAATCTCTTTCTAATTAAAACCCCTAGTCTTGCATTAACTCGATATATGGCTCCCCATATTAGATTTGACTCTAATCCAGTAGATTTTTGTCGCCCTATGTCTAGGATGCGATCAACTTCACTTAATTGTGTTGGATCTACTCCTATACAGGGACTTTTGCTCCTCTGTATAAGCACATTCGACTTAAGTTAATATCCCAGAAATATCAATTCAAGATTTAAAAACACAATTAAGAACAAACCAAATATTTGTCATATAGTTCAGATAACAATAACAAGATTCGTCTTAGGTTTCATCCCCCTTAGATATTTGGGGTTTTAATTCATAATTCTAAAAAGAAACATCTCAGAATAAATAGAATAACAAAACATAAGAAAACCCAAAATTCCTGAAAGGATAGAAGGGAGATCCTCTATCTTGATGTAGATATTGGCTTCTGAGATGGATCAATCGGCTCTCCTTTGAGTAATTACTTGCCTTTAACTCCCCGTCTTGGCGGGAATAATGTACACCCTTGTAGTTGCCTCCTAAGGTCTATATATAGAGTTTAAAATGTCTTTCTTAGCCCTTAAGTAGCCTTTTTCGAGTGAAATTAAACTTCATCATGACAGGGACACGCCCGTGAGAGTTGATGTGGAGGCCGTGCTCGGGTCTGTTAAAGTGGCATGTCCGTGTGGCATGCCCGTGTGACGAACTTCTAGGCCATGTTGATTATTGATTTGGGCCTAATTTGCCCATTTTTGGCTCGTTCCTTGCTCTTTTCTCTTCCTTATGCTCACCTAAGTATAAAACATGAAATAAAAGAATTAGGAGCACCAAATTCCATAAATTCAGTGATAATTCATCAGAAATTAGGCTACGCATGAGGTAAAAATATGTATAATTTACAGTTTATCAAATACCTTAAGCCTTTACTTGTCCTCAAGCAAAATCTCAATTCACAATTAAAAATCATTCTTCTCAACTTATAATCCTTATTAATAAAGTTTCAAACTAATCCACATGTAATCATACATTGAAAATTCAACCAAAAGAAAATTAAAGTCTCAAACACTCTAAGTTGAGAATCTTATCACAGAAACATAGGTTTTCTCCCCTCTCCTAAGTAATTACCTTGAACTCAAAATCAACAATAGTTGACATCCTCACTAAAGATTCACTCTATCCACTCGTAGTGTTTAGGGTTCAAAAATTAAGCACTCATTAGTCAACCTGAAAAGTTATTACCAAAAGCTTGCAGGAAAATCAAATCTCCACCACTATGATTGATATGACACATTGATCAAAAGGTCTTTCAATGGTTGTTATGGAGCTTTGGTTAGGGGTGTTGTCACAAGCTGAAAAGGGGGGTTAGAATCGAGATTGAACTGAAAAATCGTCTAACTAAAAAAATCTCTATCATTGAAACATATCCCTAGAGCTAAGCATCTTCTTTCATTATTTTGGATTCAGAAGCTTATAATAGAAATATGCAAAAATATTGAATTACAACTGAAATATGAATTACAACTGAATTAACTGTACATGCACTTTTTTTTAAGAACAAATCAAATAACAACAAATTGAATATTTATAAACTTTACAAACTGAAAAGGAGAACAAAGCTAGATAATTATTCAACTCAAATCTCGACAAAAATAGGGATCAAAATAATTGAAGGGAATTCAACAAAAAATGGTTATAGGTTAATATTGAAGGTAAGTCAATGAATAGTTTGTTAGGCTCAATGGGGTTCAATAGGGGTTAATTTATGGAGGTAGGCTTTTATGGAGTAAGTAGGTTAAATCCTAAGTGCCTTTATCATTTCGGTATATCAAATCAATGATGTGGTCTTGACATGTATAATCGAAGCAAGTTCTAGAATAACAAATAGTATTAACTCATTCAAAGCAACAATAAAAGTGAGCACGAAAGGATGTATGCTCAAAAGGCTCAAAAATCTCACCAGAATTATGGCTTTTGATGTCAATCTTGCGAATTTCAGATTTCAAGATAACACTTAAAATTGGGGAAAACAACCTAGAAAAATTTAAATTCTCAAAAATTTCAACTTATCATGCTTGATTCTCTAATATCTTAAAGTTTGAATAATCAAAGCATAAGTACCTATGTCTTAATTCTCAACATATCAATAAAAATCATAAATCAATCAGAATTCAATTTAATAGGGGATTGAGACTAATGTAGAGAGTGAAAGTGAGGATTGAAATTTTCAGGGGTTCAAGGATAATATAAAGAATGAGAGTAAACTCCGCCCCACATTTAAGATGTACATTGTCCTCAATGTACAAAGATAAAACTAGTAGTAATTAAATCATAAGATAGGGAGAGAAGTGAAACTACCTGAATATTGGATGAATTCCTTGAGTAGTTAAAGCTGAATTAGAGAAAGGGCTATTTGAAGTTCATGATTCTGGGTGACTGAAGAGAATAGCATAATTGTGTGTAAAATTCAGGTATTACTCGATAAAAATTGGAGTGTAAAAGTAAAAGGAAAAAGGGAGGAATATAAAATAAAGAAAATGAAAATTGAAATTAATTAATAGGGATTTACTCCCACAGCCATGGCATATGCCCGTGTGCCATTGGGT
Source organism: Gossypium stocksii (assembly GCA_020496765.1). Taxonomy (NCBI): domain Eukaryota; kingdom Viridiplantae; phylum Streptophyta; class Magnoliopsida; order Malvales; family Malvaceae; genus Gossypium; species Gossypium stocksii. Next base: position 66,236,782 of record CM035621.1, read on the forward strand.
TGGCCCATGTGTTTTGTGGACTTTTTGGTGTGACCACGGTTGGTCGGCACGGGCGTGTCCTACGCCCGTGTTGATTTCTCAGTTTTGTCCACGGCTTATTAGCACGGGCGTGTTGGGATACACGGCCAAATAACATGGTTGTGTCTTCTAGTGTTCGTTTCTCCCACACCGGTGTAGGGGGTCATACGCCCGTGTATGGTTTGGCAGGTTTAACTAGGAGGTGGAGACACGAGCGTGTCGCACGCTCATGTTAATTAATAGGATCGACCATGGTCTTGAGACACGGGCGTGTCACACGCTCGTGTTGATTTGTCAGGATTGGCCAGGGCACCTCGCACGGTCATGGCTAGTTGCCGTAGCCCGTGTGTTGGGGAAATCTTACCTTGCTCATACACGGCCATATCGTACAATCGTGTCTTTGCCTATGGTGTTCACACGGCCATAGGCACGCCCGTAGGCCTGGTCGTATGGCATGAAAAACCTGCATTTGAAGGGTTATTTGTTGTATTAAAGAGTTTAAATAAAAGAACTTTACTATGTCAGTGCTCGGGTTGCCTCATGAGAAGCGCTTGTTTATAGTCTAAGCTTAACTTTTCTCAAGCTTGTTCGGTCACGGTGGTTTGAAGAGTTGAAACTCTTCTATCCTGCTTTCAATGTCATTATCAATATAAGGTTTGAGTCGAGTATGATTTACCTTGAAAGTGCTAAGTGTTTTGTATGTTATCTCGACTGTACCATAAGGGAAAACTTTCATGACTGTGAAGGGAGGTATGTCACCTGTATGAAGTTTTGCATTCAAAATTCGAGGCTCTTCCTCCTCTAAGAATACCTTATCCCCTACCTTAAATTGATTCATTTTTACCTTAGGGTCGTCTTGGTGATGCTCTGGGTTGGTGTGGCATATTTTGGGCTTTTGATAGTTCAACCACTCATCTAGTTCCTCAATCTGGAGCCTTCATTTTTTATGAACGTTTCCCTTGGATGGACTCGTCTGTGGTTGGGTCGCCCTTATGTGAAGTGTATCCTACAAAGAAGATTGGACGGTGAGATCATTCTTATTATAAAGACTTCTAACAATATTTTTATCATCAACAATCTTATTCGAGTTTTAGGCTTGTAAAGTAACTTTGTCAGCACCTACACGAAGTGTAAGCTCACCTATGCCTACATCAATTATTGTTCTAGCAGTTGCTAAAAAGGGTCGCCCTAGAATTAGGGGTACATTGCTATCCTCATCAATGTCTAGAACAACAAAGTCTACTGGGAATATAAATTTATCAATTTTGACAAGCACATCTTTAATTATGCCCTTTGGAAATCTAATGGTTTTATTAACCAATTGGATGCTCATCTTAGTTTGTTTAGGTTTCCCAAGACCTAGTTGTTTAAATAATTTATAAGGCATTACATTAATACTAGCCCCTAAATCAGCTAAAGCATTTTTGACGTTTAAACTACCAAGTAAACAAGGAATTGTAAAACTCCCTGGATCTTTTAGTTTGTTGGGCAGCTTATTCTGTAAAATAGCTGAGCACACTGCATTCAGTTCCACATGAGATGTCTCATCTAGCTTTCGTTTATTCGCTAGTAGCTTTCTTAAAAATTTAACGGCATTTGGCATCTACGAAAGAGCTTTAATAAATGGTAAGTTAATATGTAATTTCTTTAAGAGTTCAAGGAGTTTACCAAATTGTTCATCTGTGCAGTCTTTCCTTAGTGCATTTGGGTATGGGATACGAGGCTTATACTTTTTGACAATTGCTTCTTTGGAACTTACCTCGTCCTTACATTTACTTACCACAGTCTCCTTACAGGCTCTGGGTTGGTTTTGGTTAACCCTTTCTCATCTATTGTATCCACAACATTAAGTTGCTCCTTAAGGTTAGTCTCGGTGTTGCTTGGTAACCCACCTTGTGGTCTTTTAGAAATTAGCTTAGCGAGCTGGCCTATTTGAGTTTCAAGCCCTTGAATGGATGCTTGCTGGTTCTTAAGTGTCGTTTCAGTGTTCTAGAAATGGGTTTCTGACACGGTGATAAATTTTGCAAGCATCTCCTCACGGTTCAGCTTTTTCTCTTGCTGGAATGGTGCTTGTTGAAATCCCGGAGGGGGTGGTTACCTTTGATTTCCTTGTCCTCCCCATGAGAAATTTGGGTGATTCCTCCAACCTGCATTGTAAGTATTACTATAAGGGTTATTTAGAGCTCTAGGATTGTTACCCATATAATTGGCTTGCTCAGTTTCCATGCCATGTCCATAGGAGGAGTAATCGGGATTGTACATGTTTCCTTGGTTTGAGTCACATTGCATCACTGGGTGTACCTGCATAGAACCAAGAAAATTATCAATCTTTTTATTAAGAAGTTCTACCTGATTAGAAAGAATGGTGACTGCATCAATATTAAAAACTCTGGCAGCTTTCTGTGGCTTTGTTCTCATGACTTGCCACTGATAGTTATTTAGTGACATCTCTTCTTTAAACTAGTAAGCTGCTTCTGGTGTTTTGTCTTTGATTGTTCCACTAGCAGCTACATCGATCATTTGCCTCATCGAAGGATTCAAACCATTGTGAAACGTTTGAACTTGTAACCATAGAGGTAACCCATGGTGAGGGCACCTTCTCAATAGGTCCTTGTATCTCTCCCAAGCATCGTAAAGTGTTTCTAAATCCATCTGCACAAAAGAAGAGACATCATTCCTTAATTTTGCCATTTTAGTCGGCAAAAAATATTTGAGCAAAAATTTTTCTGTAATGCCCCAATTTTTAGGATTTTGAATTTTTGCATGAATTTATTTTTGCATGGCTAGATGTGCTATATTGATGTGTTGGGTGTATTTAGTGGACCTTTAGAAGGCCTAGGTTTAAGTTTAAAGCCTGGCAAAATTTTAAATTTTAGGCTTAAAGAAGAAGGTGCTTTGGCTAAGTGGGCTTTTAATTAAATGTTGGGGTTTTATAGCACAAGAAAGCCTATCTTAAAGTGGCAAGGTAGGACCACTTAGAGCTCAAGCAGTTGGCGTGTAAAGGCTTGTGAAGGAGTTAAGGTTCGAAACTAGTGGTGAGCAAGGTACTTATTTTATTTTGTTGCATGTACATGGTAAGAGGTGGACTCCAAGTTAAATTCTGAAGGAAGGAGTTTTAAGAGTCCATGGGATTGGATTAAGGAGTGATAAGGGGAGAAAATTTAGGGATTGAGCATGAAGGGAGAGTTGGCTAAATGAGGGACTGTTTGATGTGCAATTTTGGCTAGGGGCTGTTGGTGTTTGCATTTTAGGCATTGAGGGGGAAGGAGTGGGTCGAAATCCTTTAGGTCTATTTTAGGATTTGTTTTGGTCATTCTTTAGTGCCAAATAGGTAAGGGAATAGTGTGCATTTGATTTCCTTCCTTTCTTTTCTCCTTTCTATTCTTTCTTTAAAAGCCGAAAGCCCTAAACCCCTAAAATTTCTTTTGGCTGACTACCATAGGACCGAATGTAGTTTCTTCTTCTTTTTCTTCTTGTTTTCTTCATTAGTTGAAATCGGCTCACCTAGAACTCTCCTTGGCCGATTGGCTCAAAAGCTGAAACCTGAAGCACTTCATCTCCTAACTAATTTCTTCTAGCTAATCTCTCTAAAAGCCAAAACACCAAAAGGAGATAGCCTTTCCCTTTGTTGATTTACTCAAGGAGCCGAACCTCAGAGAGCTTTTCTTCTTTTTTCATTTAATTTCTTAAAGCTCTTTTCCAAAATCGAACTTCACCACTCTTTTCCCATAAACTGATTATACTTTCTCCTATCAATTACTCCTCTTGTGTGGTCTTCATAGTCGAATCCCATAGATCTCTTCTTTTCTTACGTTTTGACTAGATCTATTATAGATCTGGGCTAGGCTAGTAATCGGTGGTTCTTTCGTGTGGCAAGGCAATCAAGCAGAATTTTGGGTAAGGACTCAACTCATTTTATTCTTCTCTCAAGTATTTCATGAAAAGCCGAAACCACTCCCTAACTTTCTTTTAGGAATTGGTTTAGATCCGTTCCTTGGGGGTATGTTGGACTCTTTTGTTAACCGATTTAATTTCATGGCCTTTCGTAAGGTGGATCTCGTGAAGGGTGTTGGTGAACAAGTGATCGCAAGGCGATCTATATCTATTGTTAGATCTCGGCCAAGGTAAGTGTTTATTGAATTATTTGGTTATGGCTGAATGTTTTAGGGGGTAAGTGTTGATAGTTGTAAATCAAATTATGGAATAACATAGTGGGAAAACTGATGTAGGTTGTTCGCTCGCGAGATCTCGACGTAGTTCACAAATAGGTGTGTAATTCACACCCTCTAGTAGATTAGATCGGCAAAAGCTGAAATGCCAAAATGCCAGCATTTTGAGGGCTTACGAGCGTCTTAGCATTCATGGGTCGGCACGAAATCGTGAAATTTGAGATAAAGGACGGTAAAACTACTATGCGATTTTCGTGCACTTAGGGCGATTTGGGCCTCGATGGGCCGAAATAGGGCCCATGGGCTTACAGGCCCATATGGATAAAAATGTGTGGCAAGTGTTTTCTGGTAAACTGGGTATTAATTCTGTAAAACAATGGGTAAAATTTTGATTTAGCAAGGCATAGTAACTTGTGGGCTTCCTCGGGCCCATTAGGGGTTTTCGGGCCCGATGGCATTGTATAAATGAAATGGGCTATTTGAGTTGCTCGAAGCAACATTAGATCTGTTAGAAGATTGTATTAAGCATGAGACTTAAAGACATAACAAAATTACCAAAATACCCCTGAAGGGTGAAAATTAATGTTTTACCCCTAGATGCTAAATGATTATTTTACCCCTAGAGGTAGTTTACTGAGTTGCATGTTACTGTATTTGATATTCTGTATGCCATGACATGTAATATTCTGATTTGCATGGGGTGGGGTTATGATTCGGAGGAAGTGCTAAAAGTGGCAATGCCATGTAATCTGCTTAGAGGCTTTGCCTCGTATTTCTATTCTGGTGGCTTTGCCACGATATCTGTATTAGCAGCTCTGCTGCGACTATGGTGTGTAGGGCTAGGTGGGTTGAGTTTATCCCCACATGGTGTGTAGGGCTGGTACGGGTAGTTTGTAGGGCTAGATTGGGCTTGGGCTTTGCGTACATGCAGGTATAAATATAATTTGATCTGTTTCTGCAGTGGGCCCAAGGCCCGCACTATTTTCTAAAAAGGGCCAAGGCCTAGTTTAATCTATATCTGAATAGGGCTTCGGCCTAGACTGAGTTTGTCTAATCTTTGACACTGGTTGGGTTCCCTTACACACTGAGTTTTCACAAACTTGCTCTTTCTTTTTCATCCATGCAGGAAACCCCCAACCATAGAGGACTTAGAGCTGAAGGGATTTGAGGTGGCCACGTGATTCACTATTTCAGCTTATAGTTTTTCTGAAATTTCACTTTATTTATATTTTATTTCTTCTTCTTTAATTTCATTTTTAAGTTGTAATAAGCTGCTCGATATTTTATTTTGGGTTTTCTTCCTTGTTAGCTTTATAATAGTAGACTAGTCTATGCGGGTTTTCCAAATTTAAACAAATGTTTTCAAAACATGCTTCACGTACTGATTGGGCAACTGAACGTCAATAACACAATAATGAGATCTAATAAAAGATGAAATTTTATTTGGTAACAACCAAGGTTTTTAAAACTAAAAACGATTCTTATTTACAAGCTTTTAAACATGGTTTAACTTCAAACTACATAACACTTTAATAAAAGAATATCAAAGCTTAGATGATTGTACATGTGACACACCAGATCTGGCCATAACGTCTAGGTCAAGTTTAGGGTGTTACATTTAGTGGTATCAGAGCCCGGTTGCAACAACTCGGTTGTGTAATAGGTTCAGTCGTTTTCTTAAAAACTAAAGTTCTAATTTGTTTTGAAATCAGTTTTGAAAACTTCCTTAAGAAAATTCGTTGAAAATTGATTTTCTTCTCAAAAAGATATTTTTATTTTACTAAAAGTCTAGGGTTTTTGGAATTTTCCAACAAATTTTACTAAAAGTATTTATCATTGATAATACTTGGTTTTCTAAATTGGGTTTTCAAAGAGTGGCACACCGAATCTCTGACACCAAGTCCGTAAGTATCTTCTGCCTTACTGTACTTTACTGTAATACTGTGACACTACTATAGATAGTGCTAAGACCTTACTAAAATTCTGTAGTTAGGGCAACACTGAGACTGTAGAGGACTGAGATAGTAGGAGAAACTAAAAACTCTAGAAAACTGAAACTGTAGCTAAACTGCGATTCTACGAAAACAAAACTCTGAAATACTATCTATGCATAAGACATCTTTAATAAATACTGGAATATTGAACTAATTCATAAAATTCGTAATCAGATAATACGATATAAGTACGAGGGCAGCATGTGGAAGAGGCCGCGGACGTGGCCGAGGAAGTCAGGCTGGGTCTTCATCTTCGGGACATATGCCAGCTGAGGAGGTACGAGCATCACCGACAACTAAGACGGGGTCTTATGATCGAACTGTTGGGGATGATGCTTTATCCCAGGCAATGCTACGGGTTCTGGAAAGGGCTGCTGGAGCGAGCACGGGAATGGTGAATCGAGGATCGATTTCCAAACAACTCTAGACTAATGGAGCGGAGATTTTCAAGGGCATATCTAGTGTAGCCTCGAATGTGGCTAAATATTGGTTGAAGGCCACGGAACGAATCATGGACGACCTGGACTTCTCAGTGGAGCAGAAACTGAAAGGAGCAGTATCTTTACTGCGTGACGAGGCCTACCAGTGGTGGATCACTGTAAGGGATGGTACCCTAGCTGAGCGGGTGACTTGGGAGCTGTTTAAGACGGCCTTCAAAGGGAAGTACGTCGGGGCAAGCTATACGGATGCTCGAAGGAAGGAATTCCTGAATCTAACTCAGGATAGTAAGACTGTCGTGGAATATGAAGCTGAATTTTTAAGGTTAAATCGGTATGCCAGTGGTAAAGTCACTACGGAGTATGAACACAGCGTACGATTCGAGGATGGCCTTAAAGATGAGCTAAGAGTGCTGATTGCTCCGCAGAGGGAGCATGATTTTGCTGCCCTAGTGGAAAAAGCTAAGATTGTTAAGGAGGTGAAGCTCACGGAGCATCAGAACCATGAAAAAGACCAGAACCGATTTAGGAGAGACTCAGGACCCTCGGGTGCTGCGTGTAGGACTGTTAAAAGGGCTAGAGTGGATGAGCAGGTTCGAGTAGTTCCGATGAATATGGTTAGACCGCAAGCTTGTGGGGATTGTGGAAAGGTACATCTGGGTGAATGTTGGAAGCGTTCTGGAGCATGTTTTCGATATGAGTCCAAAGATCATAGAGTTAAGGATTGCCCTAAGAGGCCAGCACAGATGCAAGCTGCTGAACCGAGGGTTGCTCAGCCAGTAAAAGGTGGGCCACAACCATCGAGAGGCCATGGTCAAGCTAGGGGCAGCAATAGAAATAGAGGTGGACATGGAGCACCGGACAGGGGTGCTGGAAATGCTAAGGCTCGTCAGTCGGTGTTGGTTTATACTGCTCGTCGCTGAGAGGAGGGTGACGCACCTGACGTCATAACCGGTATGTTTTTTAATTTATAGCACACCATACGCTGCCCTAATTGACATAGGATCTACCCATTCGTATGTTGCTTATGGTGTGTCTGGGACGTTGGGTGTGCAATTTGAGAAAACTATGAGTGGGGTATTTGTGATAAGTCCACTGGGTCACTTGGTTAGGGTAGTACCCTTAGAGACACAAGGTAGAGTCTTTTCTGCAGACTTGATGGAAATACCGTTTGGAGAGTTTGATCTCATCTTGGGTATGGATTGGCTTGCAAAGTATCAGGCGACTTTGGATTGCGCGGCCAAGCAGATGGTGTTAAAGACCACGGAGGATGAGGAGGTAACAGTTATAGGGGAGCGAAGAGATTACTTGTCCAATGATATCTCGGCTTTAAGAGATGAGAAACTAATTCGCAAGGGTTTTGAGGCATTTTTGGCATATGTGAGTCAGTCTGATTCTAAGGGTTTGAATGTAGGAGAAGTTAGAACCGTCAAGGAATTTCAGGATGTTTTTTCGGATGAGCTCCCAGGGTTGCCTCTGAACCGTGAAGTTGAATTTGGAATCAACTTGTTGCCTGGAACAGCTCAAGCGTCCATCGCTCCTTATAGGATGGCACCGAAGGAGTTAGTGGAGTTGAAAGCGCAGATCCAAGAGCTTCTGGATTGAGGTTTTATTAGACCAAGTGTGTCTCCATAGGGAGCACCGGTACTGTTTATTAAAAAGAAGGATGGGACGATGCGTATGTGCATTGATTATCGTTAGTTGAACAAACTAACTATTAAGAACAAGTACCCTCTGCCAAGGATCGACGACCTATTTGACCAACTAAGAGGAGCATTAGTATTTTTCGAGATCGATATTCGATTTGGATATCATCAGTTAAGGGTCAAAGAGGTGGATATTCATAAGATAGCATTCAGGACTCAGTATGGTCATTACGAGTTCCTGGTGATGCCATTCGGGTTGACAAATGCACCAGCAGCCTTTATGGATCTGATGAATCAGGTATTCCAACCCTACTTAGACCAATTCATGGTCATCTTCATAGATGATATTCTGGTGTATTCAAAGACTGAGGAGGATCATGATGAGTATCTCCGAATTGTTCTACAAGTGTTGAGAGAGAAGCAACTATATGCAAAATTCAGCAAGTGTGAATTTTGGTTGCGTGAAGTGACATTCTTGGGTCATGTTGTTTCTACTGAAGGGATTAGGGTGGATCCTCAAAAAATTGAGGTGGTTCTGGAATAGAAGCCACCGAGATCTGTGTTGGAAATTTAGAGTTTTCTGGGTTTGGCAGGGTACTACAGGAGATTTGTGGAAGGATTTTTTTTATTGCGGCACCGTTGACGAAGCTTTTGAGAAAAGGAGTACCATTTGTCTGGACTGAGAAACAACAAGAGGCTTTCGAGAAGTTGAAGAAAGTTTTGACTGAGGTGCCGGTATTGATTCAGCCAGAGTCTAGAAAGGATTTCATTGTGTATAGTGATGCATCACATGTTGGATTGGGTTGTGTGCTGATGCAAGAGGGTAAAGTGGTTGCTTATGCATCACGATAGCTTAAGCCTCACGAAGCAAACCACCCTACGTATGATCTGGAATTGGCGACAGTAATTTATGCGTTAAAAATCTGGAGGCACTATTTGTATAGAGAAAAGTGTATTATATACATAGATCATAAGAGTCTCAAGTATTTGTTGACTCAGAAGGAGTTGAACCTTAGGCAACGAAGATGGATAGAGTCGCTTAAGGATTACGACTGTTCTATTGAGTATCACCCAGGCAAATCTAATGTTGTAGCTGATGCACTGAGTCGAAAAGTTGTAACTGAGCTGAGAGCGATGTTTGCTCATCTTAGTCTGTATGATGATGGTAGCTTGTTAGCAAAATTGCAAGTAAGACCGACCTGGATAGTGTATATTAAGGAAAAGTAGTTAGAGGATGAGTCACTGGTTCCTCGATTTCAATAGGTTAAGAGTGGCGAGACTTCTGATTTTGGATTGAATTGTAAAGGAGTCCTGTGTTTCCAAGGAAGAGTTTGCATTCCGAGGGACTCCAACTTGAGACAGTCAATTCTGAGAGAGGCTCATGGCGGTCTTTGTGCCATGCATCTTGGAGGGAATAAGTTGTATCGGGATTTGTAAGAGTTGTATTGGTGGCCTGGACTTAAGCGGGAAGTAACAGAATTTGTGGGTAAGTGTCTCACGTAACAGTAGGTGAAAGCTGAGCATCAACTGCCTTCTAGACTTCTACAATCGGTGAAGATTCCACTTTGGAAATGGGAAAAGGTAACCATGGACTTTGTGAGTGGGCTACCCTTGACGCCTACTAAGAAAGACTCGGTTTGGGTGATCATGGATAGACTGACCAAATCTGCTCATTTTATACCCGTCTGAACTGACTACTCACTTCAAAAATTGGCCAAGTTGTATGTAGCGGAGACAGTGCGACTTCATGGAGTGCCAGTTTCGATTATTTCTGATCGAGACCCTAGGTTTACATCTCGATTCTGGCATAAGTTACATAAGGTGTTGGGTAAATGGCTAGACTTCATGACTATTTTTCACCCCTAGACAGATGGACAGTCGGAACAGGTGATTCAAGTTCTGGAAGACATGTTGAGAAGATGTGTTATTGATTTCCAAGGTAGCTAGGAAGATTACTTGCCGTTAGCGGAATTCGCGTACAACAATAGTTATCAGGTGAGTATTTGAATGGCACCGTATGAGGCACTGTATGGTCGAAGGTGTCGTATGCCTACCTATTGGACAGAATTAGAAGAACGTCAGGTTCTTGGGCCAGAGTTGGTAGTAGATATAGAAGATAAAGTTAAGCTGATCAGGGATCGATTAAAAGGGGCATCTGATAGGCAAAAGTCTTATGCCAACTTGAAGCGTAAGGAAATTGAATACTCAATGGGAGATTGGGTTTTCTTGAAGGTTTCACCTTGGAAGAAGATCTTAAGGTTCGAGAAGAAGGGCAAGTTGAGTCTGCGATTTATCGGCCCCTATCGAGTTCTTAAGCAGGTGGGTCCGGTGGCATATAAGCTGAAATAACCTCCGAAGCTAGACCGGATTCATGATGTCTTTCATGTCTCCATGTTAAGGCGATATCGGTCTGATCCTTCCCACGTTATACCTGTTGAGGAAATTGAAGTTAAATTTGATCTGGCGTTCGAGCAAGACCCTGTACAAATTTTGGACCGTGATGTCAAGGTGTTAAGAAAGAAATCAGTCCCTTTGTTGAAAGTGCTTTAGCGTAATCACGACAAAGAGGAAGCTACGTGGGAGCTGAAGGAGGTGATACGTCAACAATACCCTCACTTGTTTGGACCAGGTAAATTTCGAGGCCAAAATTTCTTTAAGAAGGGTAGATTGTAACGCCCCACTTCTTAGGGTTTTGAATTTTTACATGAATTTATTTTTGCATGGCTGGATGTGCTATATTGATGTGTTGGGTGTATTTAGTGGACCTTTAGAAGGCCTAGGTTTAAGTTTAAAGCCTAGCAGAATTTTAAATTTCAGGCTTAAAGGAGAAGGGGCTTTGGCTAAGTGGGCTTTTAATTAAATGTTGGGGTTTTATAGCACAAGAAAGCCTGTCTTAAAGTGGGAAGGTAGCACCACTTAGAGCTCAAGAAGTTGGCGTGTAGAGGAGTGGTGAGCAAGGTACTTATTTTATTTTGTTGCATGTGCATGGTAAGAGGTAGACTTCAAGTTAAATTTTGAAGGAAGGAGTTTGAAGTGTTCATGGGATTAGATTAAGGAGTGATAAGGGGAGAAAATTTAGGGATTGAGTATGAAGGGAGAGTTGGCCGAATGAGGGACTGTTTGATGTGCAATTTTTGCTAGGGTCTGTTGGTGTTTGCATTTTTGGCATTAAGGGGGAAGTAGTGTGCCGAAATCCTTTAGGTCTATTTCGGGATTTGTTTTGGTCATTCTTTAGTGCCAAATAGGTAAGGGAAGAGTGTGCAATTTATTTCCTTCCTTTCTTTTCTCCTTTCTATTCTTTCTTCAAAAGCCGAAAGCCCTAAACCCCTATAGTTTCTTTTGGCCGACTACCATAGGACCAAATGTGGTTTATTCTTCTTTCTCTTCTTGTTTTCTTCATTAGTTGAAATCGGCTCACCTAGAACTCTCCTTGGCCGATTGGCTCAAAAGTCGAAACCTAAAGCACTTCATCTCCTTGTCGATTTCTTCTAGCCAATCTCTCTAAAAGTCAAAATCCCAAAAGGAGATAGCCTTTCCCTTTGTTGATTTACTCAAGGAGCCGAACCTCAAAGAGCTTTTCTTCTTCTTTTCATTTAATTTCTTAACGTTCTTTTCTAAAATCAAACTTCACCACTCTTTTCCTATAAACCGATTATAATTTCTCCTATCAACTACTCCTCTTGTATGGTCTTCATAGCCAAATCTGACGTGATCCGGCTCGGAAGATTGAGTCGAGTTCACATAGTTGCCTGATTGTCGTCGAGAAGAGTTGTTTGAATTTTAAAACGAATGAAAATTTAGGCTAAATTAGAGCGGAAGGTTCCAAAAGGGTTCAAAATAGGTTAAGTTTGAAAGGATATGATAAGTTTGGTTTTAAATGAAAGAAAGATAGATACTTTGATAATTGGTGGATATGAAATAACGAACTTAAACTTCAAGAACGATTCGATACTATATCGAGAATCGCCCCAAATCTTATATCGTTTAAGGTGATTGGATAGAAAGTAGAAGGATAGGAGAACGCCACACTAAATGATGGTGATAAGTTCTAAAAACAAGTTCGGGTTGACACTACTAGCACGCTAGATAAGTCACTCGAGACTCGTACAAGATATGAGAGGAAGTAAACCTCACTGAAACAAAGTTTCACTCAACAAAATGGCAAAAGTCCCCCAAAAGTTTACAAAGCAACTATTTATAAGCCTAAAATGCCTATTGAAATTCGGCATCTAAATGTGTTCAAACATAACTAAAATGTTTACACTTAGTTAATAAATTCGGTTCTTGAATGCTTCCCAATCCCGAATAGACACAATCTTTCCCCAAATCTGTTCATGAATGCTTAGTCGAGAAGAAAACATGAATGATCAGCCTTTTATCTTCCTCCACTCCCCTTTGATGGTTCATGGATGTTCTCCCCTTGCATGGGCATGTATTTGGACATTCATGCACCTCATTGAATGATATTCATGCATGAACTTTAACTTGAATAGTCAGATTCTTCCTCCCTTTGCTGTACATGAATTCTTAGCATAGAAGAAAGCTTCAGGTGACTTGTATGAACACCAAAAATATTTCATTCATCCCCTTGGGTCGTTCATGCACTTGCATGGAACATGCATTCTCACAAATAGGCTCTTTAATGGCATGTAGGTTTATGAACAGCAGCATGCATCTTGTAAATTCGTCCTTCCCATTGTGCATGCATATTGTTAATTCAATATGCTGAATTTATGTGTTAATTCTCCCCCTTGGACATTCTTGAAGTCATCCATGCATGTATAGAAGCTGATTGGTCAACTTAAGGTGTGAACATGGTAACCAATCAGTCAATCAACTGTGGAAGCACTTGTTGCTTTGCTAGCCACGAAATGGCTATTGGAAGGATGTGTTCAACTCATAATTGTGCCATATGAGCAGCCAAAAGAAGCTTCCTAGTAGCAGCCAATGTGAACACCTTTACTGCCGTCCATACACAATCCTACAAGACAAATTAAACACAACTTAGACATATTTAATTGGTTTGAATTAAAACATGTATTAAAGATGTCTAAAACTAAGACACATATTAAATTTGACTATAGCTTAAACATATTAAATGTTGACTTAACATGACACATTAATTAGGCTAGCTCACAATGACTTAAAAACAAGTAATAAGCTGTAATGAGCTAGTAAACTAATCAATGAGCAGAAACAAATTAAACTAAATAAAGTAGACACTTAGTTTATTCAAGCAATTAAACATATGAGTTGGAAAGAAATTGAAATGAGCTCAAACGAGCTGAAACAAGCTCAAATGAGCTGATTTGAGCTGGACAGAGCTCGGGGAGCTAATGGTGAGCTAAGTTCAACTTGCCCAAGGGTGCAAGGAGCCTTCATGGAGCTGGTTCGAGCTTCTCCATTAGTGTTGGGCTTTGTCTTGAGCCAAAATGGAGTGAAAGACGCTGAAACAGTTTCTTAGAGGTGCTTAGCTCGAGCTTGATTCATTGGAACATCAAGCAGCTTGATAAGCTTCTTGCTCGAGCTAGTGGAGCTCCCGACCATGCTTACATCAGAATCCCATAGAATCTATTGTAGATCTGGGCTAGGCTAGTGATTGGTGGTTCTTTCGTGTGGCAAGGCAGTCAAGTAGCCTTTTGGGTAAGGACTCAACTCATTTTATTCTTTTCTCAAGTATCTCATGAAAAGCCAAAACCACTCCCTAACTTTCTTTTGGGAATCGGTTTAGATCCCTTCCTTGGGGGTATGTTGGACTCTTTTGTTAACCGATTTAATTTCATGGCCTTTCGTAAGGTGGATCTCATGAAGAGTGTTGGTGAACAAATGATCGCAAGGCGATCTAGATCTATTTGTTAGATCTCAGCAAATGTAAGTGTTTATTGAATTATTTGGTTATGGCCGAATGTTTTAGGAGGTAAGTGTTGATAGTTGTAAATCAGATTGTGGAATAACATAGTGGGAAAACTGAGGTAGGTTGTTCGCTCGTGGGATCTCGACGTAGTTCGCAAACAAGTGTAATCGACCCCTCTAGTAGATTAGATCGGCAAAAGCGGAAAAGCCAAAATGCCGAAATGCTGACATTTTGAGGGCTTACGAGCGTGCGAGCGCTCTTGGGTCAGCACAGAATCGTGAAATTTGAGATAAAGGACGGTAAGGCTGCTATGCGCGTTTTCGTGCACTTAGGCTGATTTGGGCTTCGATGGGCCGAAATAGGGCCAATGGGCTTACGGGCCCATGATGGCTAAAAATGTGCGGTAAGCGTTTTTTGGTAAACTGGGAATTAATTCTATAAAAGTATGTGTAAAATTTCGACTTAGCAAGCCACAGTAGCTTGTGGGCTTCCTCGGGCCCATTAGGGGTTTTCGGGCCCAATGGCACTGTATAAATGAAATGGGCTATTTGAGTCGCTCGAAGCGACGTTAGATCTGTTAGAAGATTGTATTAAGCATGAGACTTAGAGACATAGAAAAATTACCAAAATACCCCTGAAGGGTGAAAATTACCGTTTTACCCCTAGATGCTAAATGACTATTTTACCCCTACAGGTAGTTGACTGAGTTGCATGTTATGTATCTGATATTCTGTATGCCATGACATGTAATATTCTGATTTGCATGGGGTTGGGTTATTGATTCGGAGGAAGTGCTAAATGTGGCAATGTCACGTAATCTGCTTAGAGGCTTTGCCTCGTATTTCTACTCTGGTGGCTCTACCACGATATCTGTATTAGTAGCTCTGCTGTGACTGTGGTGTGTAGGGCTGGGTGGGTTGAGTTAATCACATGGTGTGTAGGGCTGGTACGTGTGGTGTGTAGGGCTAGATTGGGCTTGGGCTTTGCATACATGCAGGTATAAATATAATCTGATCTATTTGTGCAATGGGCCCAAGGCCCACACTGTTTTCTAAAAAGGGCCAAGGCCTAGTTTAATCTGTATCTGAATAGGGCTTTGGCCCAAATTGAGTTTGTTTGATCTTTGACACTGGTTGGTTCCCTTACACATTGAGTTTTCATAAACTCACTCTTTCATTTTCATCTATGCAGGAAACCCCCAACCATAGAGGACTTGGGGCTGGAGGGATTCGAGGTGGCCATGTGATTCACTATTTCAGCTTATAGTTTTTCTGAAATTTCACTTTATTTATATTTTATTTCTTCTTCTTTAATTTCGGTTAGTTGTAATAAGGCCGCTCGATATTTTATTTCGGGTTTTCTTCCTTGTTAGCTTTACAATAGTAGACTAGCCTATGCGGGTTTTCCAAATTTAAACAAATGTTTTCAAAACATGCTTCACGTATCGATTGGGCAACTGAACGTCAATAACACCATAATGAGATTTAATAAAAGATGAAATTTTATTTGGTAACAACCAAGGTTTTTAAAACTGAAAACGATTCTTATTTACAAGCTTTTAAACACGGTTTAACTTCAAACTACATAACACTTTAATAAAAGAAGATCAAAGCTTAGACGATTGTACATGTGACACACCAGATCTGGCCATAACGTCTACGTCGGGTTTGGGGTGTTACATTTTCGGTCATTTGTTCTCATGTAGTGATAGACCCTCATGGTAAAGAATTCAACCACTGTTTAGCTTTATTTCTCAACGAGAATGGGAATAACCGAAGAAAAACGACATCATCAGAAACGCCATTTATTTTAAATGTGTCACAGAATTCCAAGAAATTGGCTAAATGAGTGTTAGGATCCTTATCCTGCAAACCATCAAACTGAACAAACTGTTGTATCATCTGAATAGTGTTAGGTTTTAGTTCAAAATTATTTGCAGCATAGTGGGCCTAACGGTACTAGATTCAATACCAGCCAAATTAGGTTTAGCATAATCATACATAGTACGAGGAACAGGATTCTGCTCAACAGGATTTATGACTACTACAGGAGGTAGCTGATTATCGTGATTTGCCTCCATCTCTTTAGTAGGTTCAGGTTCTTCTTCTTGACTTTGTTCTGGATATTGCAAGCTTCTTCTTATCTCTCTACGAGTTCGATGAACTGTAGCTTCTAAATCGTCGTCAAACAACAATAGTCCTCCTGGGTTTCTTCTAGTCATAAACTAGAGATACCTAAAAGGGAAAGGTAAAAAAGAAAATTAAAAACCTAAATAAAATAAAATAAGAACCGAAAATAATTTTGCAATAAAAGTAAAAATAGCTAAAGTAATAGGAATCGAGTGTTCCTAATATCTTAGTTCCCTGGTAACGGTGCCAAAACCTTGATCTCGTGATGATGAAGTAATAAAATCGATCGTACCTGGAAACTAACTATTATCACGATCAAAGGCAAGCGCACCTATCGAATAGTAGTATAGCTAGTGACAAGACCGGAATATCGAATCCAATGAACTAAAAGTACTAGTAATGACTTCCTTCCTATTATCTAGCATAAGAAATAGAAGGGGTTTGGTTGTAAACTATTTTAAACTAAACTAAAGAAATGACAAAGAGTAAATTGGGAAATTGCTTTTGGGAAAACTGATTGATGAGGGCAATACCTAAGGAAGAATCCACCTAGACTTCACTTGTTATCTAACTCTGAACTAGACGATTTCTTCATTTGACTTGATCCGTAGAGATCCCTAAATTATGTTAATACCTCCGTCGAGGATAAGGAAAACTAATCCTGGGTTGATTAATTGAAATCTCTTTCTAATTAAAACCCTTATTCTTGCATTAACTCGATCTATGGCTCCCCATATTAGATTTGCCTCTAATCTGACATATTTTCGTCATCCTATGTCTAGGATTGCAATCAACTCCGCTTAATTGTGTTGGATCTACTCCTATACAGGGACTTTTGCTTCTCTGTATAAGCACATTCAACTTCAATTAATATCCCGGAAATATCAATTCAAGAGTTAAAAACACAATTAAAAATAAATCAAATATTTATCATATAGTTCATATAACAACAACAAGATTCGTCTTAGGTTTCATCCCCCTTAGATATTTGGGGTTTTAGTTCATAATTCTAAAAAGAAACATCTCAGAATAAATAGAATAACAAAACATAAGAAAACCCAAAATTCCTGAAAGGATAGAAGGGAGATCCTCTGTCTTGATGTAGATCTTGGCTTCTGAGATGGATCAATCGGCTTTCCTTCGAGTAATTCCCTACCTTTAACTCCCCGTCTTGGTGGGAATAATGTACACCCTTGTAGTTGCCTCCTAGGGTCTTTATATAGAGTTTAGAATGTCTTTCTTAGCCCCTAAGTAGCCTTTTTCGAGTGAAATTGAACTTCATAACGACAGGGACAAGCCTGTGTGCCACGCCCGTGTGAGTCGATGTGGAGACTGTGCTCGGGCTTGTTAAAGTGGCACGGCCGTGTGACACGCCCGTGTGACGAACTTCCAGGCCGTGTTGATTATTGATTTGGGCCTAATTTGCCCATTTTTGGCCCTTTCCTTGCTCTTTTCTCTTCCTTACGCTCACGTAAGTATAAAACATGAAATAAAAGGATTAGGAGCACCAAATTCCACAAATTTAATGATAATTCATCCAGAAATTAGGCTAAGCATGAGGTAAAATATGTATAATTTACTGTTTATCATTCATTCATGTAGCTCATTGTAAAATACAATCACAAGTCCATATTTCTCATATAGCTTATTTGATCATAGTTCACTTGCATATAACTCATCTCATTCTCATATAACTCATACATATATCACAAATCCACAAATGCACATATACTTACCTTTCATTCTCAAACATTGTATACATTTCAAACGTACTTGAATCAGATACACATTCACATAATCATTCATTTCTCTGAATGCTGGTTGAACTGTTTGGAAACAATAAGGATGCTCGGATAGCTTGTAAAGCTTGTACAATGCCAACTTCCCAGACTTGGTTTTACATGTAATCAAATATCGATGTCATTGTCCCAGACAGGGTCTTACAGGAAATCATATACGATACCGATATCCCAGACATGGTCTTACATGTAAATCTGAAATCGATGTCAACATCCCAGACGTGGTCTTACACGATATCACATATCGGAATCCTATGTCATGACATGTATCCTAACTATTCCTATAGTTCATATGGGGCTTTTGGGATGTCATCACTTTGTTGAAACTTTCTGAATTTCATATTTTAGCTCCAATAGCCATTCATCACATTTCATTATCACATAAACATAAACAAATCAATTAAACACATTTATTTGCATATGGCCTTACCTCGTACGGGAGTGAACAGAAATGAACGACTATTCAATGACTTTTGGTTTCCCCTAATCTAATTTTGTTTTCTTTGGTTCTTGATCTATACACATTCAAATTTAACTCATTTACTCACCAAATCATTCAATTTAATCCATAAACACATAATTAGGGCATTTTCAACTTTAGCCCCTATAATTTCACATTTTTGACATTTTAGTCCTTATAACAAAATACACAAAATATACAAAATTTCCTTATACATAAGCTTGACGGAATATTCATATAGCCCATATAAGACCATATCTTTCATTTATTTCACATTTTAGCCCCTCAATTTCTCATTTTAACAATTTAGCCCATAATAATCAAATTCATCAAAATCCTAATACAAAACATATTTATCTAACACCAAACTTTCATATTTCATCAATTAACATCACAAAACTCACAAAATCAACAATGGCATAACTCAAAATCATCATCAAATTCTAAAATTGAGACATGGGCTTGATAGATTACTAAGAAATAATTACAAAAATATAAAAATCATCAAAAACAGATCAAATTACATACCTAAATCACCAATTCTCCTAGTCAAACCCTAAAAAGCTTTTGTTCTTTCTTTTTCTTTCTATTTTCAGTAAGAATGAAGTATAATGGCCTTATTTTTTATGTTTGTTTTATTTTAATTCATATTATTTCATCAATTACCATTTTATCCATACTTAATAAACATTTAAAACATATATATTAAGGCCATTAATGTCCACTTATCAAGTTAATGGCATATTAACAACATAAGGACCTCACATTTAATATATCAAAGCAATTCGACACTTAAATAAATAGAAGGCCACTTTTGCATTTTCTGCGATTTAGTTCTTTTATCAAAATTAAGCACACAAACAATAAAATTTTCATACGAAAATTTCACACATATCAATTAACATATTATAAGCACGGAAATAATGTTAAAATATTTTTTACTCAGATTTGTGGTCTCGAAACCACTGTTTCAACTAGGGTCTAAATCAAGTTGTTACAACTCTCCCCCTTAGAAAATCCCCAAAAATCTTACAGTTGAACAGATTAGGGTATTGATCTTTCATAGTATCTTCGAGCTCCTATGTAGCCTTTTCGACCCCATGTCGATGCCATAACACTTTCACTAACGAAATTTTTTTATTTTGCAATCCTTTAACCTTGCGAGCTAAAATACGAATCGGTTCTTCTTTGTAAGTCATATCACACTGAATCTCTATCTTTGACGGAGAAATCATATGTGAGGGATCGGATTTGTATCGTCAAAGCATCGATACATGGAACACATTATGAATCTTTTCTAGCTCAGGTGGCAATAGCAATCTGTATGCAACCGGTCCAAGACACTCAATAATCTCATACGGCCCGATGAACCTCAGACTCAATTTTCATTTTTTGCCAAATCAGATTATTTTCAAAAACACTTTATCACCAATATCTTTTCATTTCAAGTCTGTGTATGATTTCTGATGATCGGAAGCTTCTTTTAAACAATCACGAATCGTTTTCACTTTCAGTTCAGTCTCTTTTATCAAATCTACCCTGTGTATCTTATTTTCATTAAGCTCGGACCAATATAATGGTGTTAGGCATTTTCTACCATATAAGGCTTCGTACAGTGCCATTTTAAAACTCGATTGAAAACTATTATCATAAGTGAATTCAATTAATGGAATATATTGTTCCCTCGTACCTTCAAACTCAAGAATGCAACACCTCAGCATGTCCTCAAGTATCTGAATAATCTGCTCGAATTGACCATCCATCTGCGAGTGAAAAGTAGTACTGAAATGCAATTTCGTACCTAAAGCCTCTTGCAATTTCTTCCAAAACCGCGAAGTGAACCTCAGATCTTTGTCCGAAACAATAGATAGTGGCACCCCGTGCAATCTCACAATATCGAAAATATGTAACTTAGCTAACTTATCAAGTGAATAGCCCGTACGTACCAGAATAAAATGAGTTGATTTCATCAATCTATCAACCACAACCCAGATCGCATCTTTCTTTCTCGGTGTTAGGGGTAGAATTGAAACAAAATCCATCGCTACTATATCCCATTTCCATTCGAGAATCATAATTGGCTGTAACAAACCAGATGGCACTTGATGTTCAGCTTTAACTTGCTGACAGATCAAACATTTTGAAACAAAATTAGAGATATCTCTTTTCATAACAGGCCACCAGTAAAGTTGTTTCAAATCATTATACATTTTGGTACTTCCTAAACAACTGTGATGAGCTTCTTTTAAAATTATGTGAATCAACTCTAGATTTCTCATAATACAAATTCAATCTTAGAATCTCAAACAATCATTATCATCAATTCAAAATTTAGAATCAAAATTCAAATTACACTGAGCTAGTTTTGTCATTATCTCATTATCAAGTTTCTGAGCATCAAAAATTTGTTGTAAGAACAAAGGCCTCACTTTCAATTCAACTAAAACTGAACCATTGTCAGACAGATCTAAATGAGCATTCATCACACGTAAAGCAAATAATGATTTCTGACTCAAAGCATCAGCAACAACATTTATTTTTCGCAGATGATAAACTAGTTCTAACCATCTTCTCTATCGCAGATTCAAATCCTTCTGAGTCATCAGATATTTCAAATTTTTATGATCTGAAAATACATGGCATTTTTCACCGAATAGATAATGGCGCCAAATTTTAAAAGTAAATACAATAACTGCTAACTCAAGATCCTGCGTCGGATAATTCTTTTCATGCGGCTTCAATTGTCTCAAGGCATAAGCTATAACCTTGCTTTCCTACATTAAAACACAACCTAAACCGTTTATCGAAGCACCACTATAAATCAAAAATTCTTTACCTAATTTTGGTTGTACTAGCACTGGAGTTTCAGTCAATTGGGCTTTCAACTGACCAAAGCTTTTCTGACTTTTATCGGACCACTCGAACTTTACATCTTTTCGAAGCAATCTCGTCAACGGAGTTGCAATCATCGAAAAGCCTTTTATGAACCGTCGGTAATAACCAGCAAGTCCTAGAAAACTGAGGACTTCAGACACATTTTTTGGAGGCTTCCAATCTAAAATTGCTGAAATCTTGCTCGGATCAACTCACATTTATTGAACTTAGAAAAATGTTTCTTATCCCGTAGAGTCACAATTCTCAAATGCTCGGCATGTTCAGTTTCGTCACGCGAATAAATCAATATGTTGTCAATGAATACAACAACAAATTGATTTAAATACGGTCTGAAACTTCTATTCATCAAGTCCATAAAAATAGCAGGAGCATTCGTTAATCTAAAGGGCATAACTAAAAACTCATAATGACCGTACCTCGTTTGAAAAGCAATTTTCAAAATGTCTGAATCTTTTACTCTCAACTAATAGTATCCCAATCTCAAATCTATCTTTGAAAACATAGTAGCTCCTTTCAACTGATCAAACAAATCATCAATTCTGGATAGAGGATATTTATTCTTGATCGTCACTTTGTTCAACTGACGGTAATTAATGCATATTCGCATCATACCGTCTTTCTTTTTCACGAACAGAATAGGAGCACCCAAATGTGAGAAACTCGGTTGTGCAAATCCTCTATCTGTCAACTATTGCAAATGAGACTTCAATTCTTTCAACTTGGTCAGAGCCATTCTATAAGGAGCTATTGAAATAGGTGTAGTTTCCGGTACTAACTTAATGCCAAACTTAACTTCTCGGATCGGAGGTAATCCTAAAAGTTCTTTAGGAAACACATCTGGAAACTCACAAACAACAAGCACTGATTCGATCTTCTTTTCTGTCACTTTCGTATCGATCACATAAGCAAAATAAGCTTCACATCCATTTCTCACATATTTCAGAGCTTTCATCGAAGATGTCACAATCGATAACTCATTTAAATCACTAGACTCAATTCGGATTATCTCATCATTCTGACCTTTCAAATCAATAGTTCTACGTTTGCAGTTCACAATAGCATCATGTAAAGTTAGCCAATCCATACCCAGAATTATATTAAACTTGTCAAAAGGTAATAGCATCAAATCAGCCAGAAAACAGATATCCCAAAACATCAACGGACAGTTCTTGCACACTTTGTCAAACAGGATACACTTGCTTAAGGGGTTCGATACTCTAATTACAAATTCAGTAGACTCGATAGGCAAAGTCTTACTGGATACTAAGTTCATGCATATATATGAATGAGTAGACCTTGGATCTATCAATGTAATCACAAAAGTATTGTAAAAAGTAAAAGTACCGATAATGGCATCAGGAGACGAAGCTTCCTCACGAGCTCGAATGGCATAAGCTCTGGAAAGTGCTTTAGCCTCGGACCGTATCAAAATCAGTTCCCCAACATAATATAATAAACATGTAATTTAACAAAATCAGTTTAATACCACAATTTAGGTTTCAAACATACATTACGACATTATTGCATTATTATTATTACAACAACTTATCTCGGACGTGAAAATGACAATCTTCCCGATTCGGTCCACAACATCGATCTAAGCCCAAATCTCGTTTTCCCTGATCTATAATATCACAATTAGCTCATTTATTAGTCACATTATTCAATGTGACCCAAAAAACACATTATAGAAATTTTATGTTTGCCGCTAAATTTTCACATATTTACACTTTTGCCTTTAGGCTCGTAAAATAATTTTGTATTCAATTTCCTTGTATATTAGACTTAGCCGAACCATTTTCTCTTCTATACCAGCCCCTAATTTCCACTAAATCACACACTTATGCACAAATTTACAACTTTCGCATTTAAGTCCTTTTTACGGTTTTCACCGAAAATCACCTAGCAAAAGACGTTCACCACACTTCAAGCTTTCATTTTCTACCATTAGACATCAAAATACATGCATATTATTCATGGGTAAATTTTTTAAACTTAAACCCTAGCTCAAAATAATGGTAGAAATAGCTAAACCAACCTACCGGGACTCAAAAATATAACAAGCATTAAAAACGGGGCTTGGGTGCACTTACTATTAAGCTTGGAAGCTTGAAAACCCTAGCCATGGTGTCTCCCCCCTAAGTTTCGGCCAAATGGAGAAGATGGACATGATTTTGGTCTATTTTTCCCTTTTTAATTCTTTTAATTACCAAATGAAAAAAATGCCCTTTATTAAAAACCTTTGGTATTTTATCCTTCCATGTCCATTTTTGTCCAAACTAATATAATAATCTAATTTCCATTTAAGGACCACCACTTTAAAACCCCATTTCAATCAAGTACCTTTATGAACAAGAACACACATTTTTCACCTTTTACAATTTAGTCCTAAATACCAAATTTCTTAATGAATTTTTCACACAAGTATCCAATCGCATTATAAACCTTAAAACTTAATCGCAATAAAATTTTCCACTTTAGATTCGTGGTTTTTGAATCCACTGTTCCGTTTAGGCCCTAATTCGAGCTGTTACAATTTTCCCCCTTAGGATTTTTGTCCCCGAAAATCTCACCAAAAGGAGTTGCTTTCAACCTCAATGAAACACTTTCACGAACTTTCTAGAATCACAAATCAATTAAACCTTTTATATCTCTTTCCAATAACTTTTAAACTTTAATGCATAATGCCGAAACACTTTATCAGAACCCGAATTACTCACCCTAGAATACATATATACTCAATAATCCATCAAATAAAAACTCTTCACATACCAAAATGATCGTATGGGTCCTTGCTAAATAATCAGCCACAATTCAGATCTCCCTTTTCGAAGATTTGACAATTACGATTTTGGAACTTATAATAACTCAATCTAATCATCATTCCCATTCCATCACTGACTTTATTAGTCCTGAACACACTTGATTTCGGCTTACTTGCTAGAATTTGGATATCTGAACATAACCTCACAATATCGTTTATATCCTCAATCACCAGAATATTTACTCATATAACTGTACATTTTATTACCCATGGATGAACAAATGTGCTACTACTACGCTTCGTACCAAAACTTCTGCATAAGTTTTGGATTTATCAATATGCATATTCTATCTCGACATATCTATAACAACAAGAATCATGTCCGACCCAGAATTCAACATCAAAAATAAACTCACTCTAAACTCATTTAGATTATCTTTCGCTATCACATTTATAAGTTTCTCAATTTCGCAAAGAAAATCCCGCTTTCACATTTAACACTGCTAGAATTAGACCATCATCAAGTAAGATCAATCAAGAACTAGTACTCACAATTATGAATAAAGAATTTCCGTCCAAGTATCTGTGACTATAACTGTTTTCTCAAAGATTGATCAAAAATCTTCTCGAAATCTTTCATTATTTTAATCCATTGATAAAGTCTTAAACTTCAATTCTTTTTTTTTTTGTAGCATTAGACACTTTCACCCATTAGAATCATAAAGCATATGACATCTTTCCGTCGAACATACAAACCATCATCTTACGTTTTGTATTAAACACGTTCTAATCTGTTCATTAATACATCATGACAAAAATCGCAAATTCTTTACTCAACTTTTAAACTGAGCTCAAAACTAGAGTTTCATTTAATAGTACTCTCATATATTTAGATCTTTGTAACCATGCATAAATCAGCCAGATTCTCATAGTGCGATGACTTTATAAATCGGTACACCTTTAATTCACAATAACATTGTTCGATTGAAAACATCCAGTAGGCATACATCTGAATTTAAATTTCTAGAATTTAATCTTATCATTTAGGCTATCCATCAATATCTATACTTACTCGTGAGTGTACAGAATTTATTTTCTTAGTTGAGGACATACCTAAATACATATAACTGTAACCACATCTCAATAAACAAGCTTATTTTCATGAGAACAACTGGGTTAATTTCAACCATCGAATGGTAACATATCAAAACACTCTTTTCCTCATACTACTACCACAACCAAAATACATACATTCATTCACAATTCACCTAACATGCCAATCAAAGGTCTTACAACTATACTAGTTCAAAGAAACAAATATCCTGATTAAATTCATCGATTTTTATTCAAACTTACCATAGAAAAGAGATCAATCACTAAATTTTGAGCTTATTCTCACATCATTTATACCTTACCGTTGTCAAGTCCTTTCAGGAAAGTTACAGAAATTCGGATACCATAATCACGACATTCTCATTATCGAGTCTAGAAATATATTAGCTCTGGACTTCTTTTGTATCGGAGATTATACACTCTCCAAATTATCCTTATATCTGTATACATTATTATTTATTTCACCATCGTGCTCATTAGTTCACACTATTGAACTTGTTCAACATGATTCTTGTAAAATTTCCTCATAAGAAAACACCAATAAGGGCGAGGTCATAAACCTTTAACTTAACTCTCTTGAGCGCACACATATGGCTTATCTTTCATCAATAACATGATATCACCAAAATCATATGGTTCATTCCAAGCAAATTTACACATTTATTTATCATACAAATGTTTTCTGTCACCCACAATTTCAAGCGATGGATTTACTTACTCGAACTCAACATTAATATCTAATTAAATTTCCATCATTTAGCTTTAATTTTCTTACCATCTTTTTCAATTTAAAGAATGCCTTACGGTTTGAGTATGTCGTTCACTTGATGCCATAGTTCAACTATGGTCTTACACACCATCACGATGCCATAGTTCAACTATGGTCTTATATGTACTCACATATACTCCCATGGTCCAACCATGGTCTTATTCATCAATTCCATATAGAACGATCATACTCATTTCCTGCGTTCTACTCAATTTGATTTTCCAATTCAATTTTCATACCATTACAATATTCATAGCTCAAAAACAAAGAAATAAAATAAAACATCATATTATCTCTAGTTTAACACTTAAACATAAGATTCCACCATATGAACATATTGTTTACACTTATTCAAGCAAGTGTACATACACACAAATTTCATTTGCTTGAATGAGTTTGTTTATCATTTTCAATTAATCAAATATGTCAAGTACGTAACATCACATACATGCCAAGTAAACACGAAAAGGCTTATCACCATATAAACTTTCACTTTATTCTATTTTTCCACATTTCTCAACTTATGTTTATCTCACATCATACATTAACATATACATATTATGAATTTCTATTCATCCTTTCTAAGTTTCATCTCATCATAACTGTACTTTGCTTAATTGCTTTAATATCACTATCAGCATAATCGGATGTAGCTCGGTTGGAGAGTACCTCTATCTAAACAAGATGGTTCTCATTCGCGTCGAAAGACATCACACTATCATGACTCTGTGGCATGTCTAGTGAAACACTCACACATGCTAGGTTAGTCTGAGAACCGACTAAACCATAGCTCTAATACCACTAAATGTAACACCCCTTACCCGTATCCAACGTTGGGACAGGGTACGAGGCGTTACTAGACTTAAACATACGTAAACATGTAAAACCAAGTCATGAATTTTTGTTCAAATTTAAAACTTTTCAATTCCCATCTTAAAGTCCCTTATATGGGCCTATGAAGCCCAACATATACACTTATAATGATTCGGGACTAAACCAAGAACTTTTGAAGACTTTTGAGACATAATTAAAATTTCACTATTTTGTAGAGTCACACGCCCGTGTGGCTCAGGACATCCTCGTGTCCTCCACCCGTGTAACTCTCTGTTTATAATATCATCAAACATTTAGGGGCACACGGCCAAGTCACACGCTCATGTGCTAGGCCATGCCCTCTACACAGCTGAGACACACAGCCATGCCTCTGCACATGTGGCCAACACTTAGGCTATTTTCCAAGCCTTTTTGTACTCTTAACTCTTCACACTCATAAACAATTCATAAACATACATCACACCATTGATTTTTGCGGATTTAAACATCAAACATATGTAATATACCTAACTACATCAAGGCATTTCCATACATGTATAAACTAGGCTTACATACTCATAACCATTATGAGCCACATCTCATGGCTATATACAATGAAGTATCATCAGCTAATACATTTTGCCAATTCACAATAATATATGCTACCAATAATTAAATCTCTATACATGCCACTCAATTGTATACTAAAAAGAATTATCATTACTTCAACTTGACAAATTGATAGTGTAATGCTGCCTCTGACGATCTCTAAACCCAAGACAACCTGAAGACACTAAGAGAAAAAGGAAAGGAGGGTGTAAGCTTTACAGCTTAGTAAGTTGGCATATAACAATAAGCAAATTTGATTAACAATACATTTCTCATAATTTTGCTTCTTACTCATGTACGGCCTAATCTATCTTCCTAAGTCATAGTCACTAATTAATTATATCCGGAGTTACAGACCTCCAAATTTAGATCCGCTAATTTTTCTTGAAACTAGACTCATACACCTAAAATTTCCAGAATTTTTGATTTAGGTAATCAATACAGTTTATTCATTAAAGATTCCTCTGTTTCGCTATTTGATAGCTCTAACTCCTCTTCAATAAAAATCAAATTTCTCATTATACAGAGTTCGGATAACCTTCCTGTTTGTTTCTCTTGAAAGTAGACTCATCAGGATTCTAAGAATATAAATTACACACCATAACAATTTTTATACAATTTTTTGTAATTTTCCAAAGTTGGAACAGAATTTCTAAAACCATTCAGACCCTATCTCACCAAAATTTAAATATCTCATAATATAAAATTCATCTACTCATACCGTTTCTTTTATGGGAAAATAGACTCAATAAGATTTAATTTCACATCTCATTCAGCATCTAATTCAATTTCCACTATTTATGGTGATTTTTCAAAATCACGTAACTGCTATTGTTTCAAACTGTTTTATTGAAAATTTTACTCTCCCATGTTCTCTTCATATTACTTTCATATATGCACACATAACACCAAGCATGTTCAATACTAACCATTCAAATGAATAATCATCACCAATATTTACAAGTGTTCATAGTAGCGTTTACACCATATCAGTCTTACCACAATTTCAATAACATCTCGAGCACATTGCTCACATTACACCATTGCTATCATACATTTGCCCAAATATACACTTGCGCTTATACATCACATAATAACATAAACATCACTTAGTAAATGTTCCCATTGAACCCTTCGAAACCTTATCTCATTCTCGATGGTTTCAGCACATCGCTCCACCCTCATATAAACCCAACTCTCGTGTACACATGGTGAACACTCAATATCACCCATGTGACCTAGCCATTTAATTTCGTAGCTCTCGTGTCTACATGGTGTCCACCACTCAGATCACACATGCGACCTAGCTATTTTTAATCTGTAGCTCTCGTGTCTACATGGTATACACATGATATTACACATGTGGCCTAGCAACATATGTAAGAATATCCCATAGCTTTCTTGTACACATGGTATACACCACATGTTACACATGTGACCTAGCTACCACATGATATCTCATAGCTTTCTTGTACACATGGTGTCCTACCCTCGGAACCACTCATGTGACCTAGCTAAAATCATATATATCTTTTAGTGTCTAAAGGTTCAATTGGGAACCCTACATTTCAAAATTCACCTAATCATAATTATCACCCAATCATGCTTCATAATTTACATCAAATATTATTATGCAAATAAATCGGTATATTACTTACACATAAACTTACAATTTCACATAATCACCATAGTCATAGAAAACGCTTTTAAACACAACATTTCAATTCATTTCCATGTCACCTATGTCACTTTGTATCATAGACATATTTTTAAATCAATTCCCCAACATAATATACTAAACATGTAATTTAACAAAATCAGTTCAATACCACAATTTAGGTTTCAAACATACATTACGACATTATTGCATTATTATTACACCAACTTACCTCGGATGCGAAAATGACAATTTTCCCAATTCAGTCCACAACCTCGATCTAAGCCCGAATCTCATTTTCCATGATCTATAATATCACAATTAGCTCATTTATTAGTCACACTATTCAATGTGACCCAAAAATCATATTATGGAAATTTTACGTTTTTGCCCCTAACAGCATGTTTGGTTCACATGAATAGCTTAGCTATTCCTCCCTTATTCAACACAGTAAACTATTCAGGGGTTTGGTTGGCTGTAATAGGCTATTACAGCCCTATTCCATACAGCCCTATTACAGCCAAAATTGTCGATTACCATTCAGAGCTCCTACCACAGAATAGCCATTCAGCGTTTTTTTGTTTCAACTTTACCCTTCTCCTTCTTTTTCATTCTCACCTCTGAAGCCTTTCTTTTTTTTTCCGTTCTTTTTCCTATTTCCTTCCAGCCTCCTTGTTCGTCTTCGTTCTCTAAACTCCAAAACCACCAATCATTAAACTTGCATTTAGATTCGTGCTTTAGCTCAGGTAATCATGGCAGCTTCGGGTTTTCTTTTGTAAAGTGATTTCCCCCTAACTATTTCATTTTATTTTGGTTTTCGATTTGATGCAGTTGTTGTCCATTTGAGAGCAACTGGGGATGCCCCCATACTAAAGCAAGCCAAATTCAAGGTATTTCTTTGTTTTCTGTTTGCATTAACTAATACTCTCGGACGGGTTTAGTCATTCGTGTTCTTCAATCTAGATTCTAGAATAAATCTTATATCAAGATTGCAATTTTGACAAATAATATGATAATTCTAGATTCCCATTAGGGTTTCGGTCTTAAAAGTGAACGCTTGATGAGGATTATATTTTGCTTTGAATGATAAGTCTAATTAGTTCTTAAATATATGATATTATGCGCTAATTATTTTTCTCTCAATTTAGGCATTTTCTTTGGAATGCGAAACGCTTGGTTTAGTTACCTAGAGACACAATTTATTTGGTAATGTCAATGACTATAAGCCAGAAACATAGTTTAGAGTAAGCAACTTAATTCATACATTCTTAGACATGCTTTCTGTCTTTTATTTTTGAATCCTATGCAGTTAAGTATATCTATTTTGGGGCTTTTATCAATGACACGGCTTTAAAAATATGGAAAGCAATTGCAAACAAATGAGTGTGTCTTTGATGGTACACTGGGTATGGAATGTTTGCTACAAAGCTTACTTTGTTTGCACTTAAATAAGTTGTAAGATTGTAGTTGATATTGTAATTGGTGTTTTGTGCTTCAGTTGAAACAATGCCTTAAATTATGTTCTTGAATTTACTTTAGTCAAATATTTCAGGGTTTAAGTGTGAATAATATAAATTATGTATAATACTTCTTGCTTGTGATGGTGGTCATCAAATGAAATTTCTTGTCTTAAAAACTTCGGACTTGACAGATACTTGGAACTGACAAATTTGCTAAAGTAATTGATTTTTTGCGTTGGCAATTGCACCGTGATACACTAGTAATTGATCTGTATTTATTGTAGTTTTATCAAAGTAATTTCAATCTGTGGTTTCTTGTTTGCTTAGTATTAATTCTTATCCTTTGTTTTGTAGTTTGTGTATCTAAACAGTGCCTTCTCACCAAAACCAGATGATTTGGTGATTGATCTGTATGATGTAAGTCATAATACTTGGACACTTCTTCTTGCTGATGTTAATTTTGTAGGAAATTCTTTCGAGGATATTATTGATTCTATTTTGTGGAATTTTATTGTTGTTTCTTTCATGACTAGGTGTTTGTCCCAAAACACAAACCTCAAAAGAACAAAAATATTTAGCTGAAAACCTTTTTTATGCAAGCTTATCGTTATCAAAGGCAATATGTTATTCATATATTCCAACTCTATGGCATTTAACTTGGTCGTATAATACATTTTCTGATGACTTATGATGGGATGCTTTTTCTTATTGTGTGTATTATCTTCATGTATAGTGATGATTATTTATCTTATATCTGCAACTATTTCCCTTTATGTAACATTACTATTGAGGCCTAGAATGGCAGAATCAGATGAGTTTTCACATGAAATGGTCCGTTACTTCTCAGGCTCAGTAGCTTGTCTGTGTATTCTGATAGAAATATTTATTACAGTGGAAGTAATTCTTAGGTGTTTATGATGTCTGCTATATACCAGCTATTGCACATTGGAATTGAAATGTAGAGAAGTTTTCTTCATTGTATTTAATGATTACTGAACAATGGAGGGAGCTTTTTTCTTAGACGAGGATACCACTCCGTGTTGTGCTTGTCTACTACAAGAGTTCAAA
Organism: Gossypium stocksii; assembly: GCA_020496765.1. Classification (NCBI taxonomy): domain Eukaryota; kingdom Viridiplantae; phylum Streptophyta; class Magnoliopsida; order Malvales; family Malvaceae; genus Gossypium; species Gossypium stocksii. The sequence goes on from CM035621.1 coordinate 66,268,436, forward strand.
GTACACATATATTACATAGAAAATGTAATTGCTTAGCCAGCAATGCCTATGTTTATAAGTTGTCTAGTCTAACCCTTGCTGCTTTTGCATTGCAGAATTTTGGTTTTGATGGCAAACTGGTGGTTAATTATGCCTGTTCTATGGCATGGGGCTAACTCTTGATGATGGATCTTCAGAGAGATGAGATAAAAACTGTCAACTCTGTAACTGTTTCCTACAATTCTCCATATGCATATTCCTCATAGAACCATCTTCTATAAATTTTCCCCACTTTTTCTCTGAAAAGCGAGTGATCCTGTAGCAGATCCTAACTTCTTGCTTCTACTCAAGCAAGGAAATATTGGTGTTCTGAAGATTCTGATAATGGCGACATCAATTTGAACTGCAGTTGATGTACATCTATCACACGGTTTTTTATTTTCCTTTTTGTACATTCCACTTGTACGTTCCAACTTGTTTGTAATTCAAATCTGGAAAACTTCTCTTGGTTCACATGCATCAAGCACGTAAATTTCTCTGTTGGATTTGGAACAGTTGCTGAATGTTATTTGTTTTTCTTTTGGTTCAAAGCTGAATATGTGTTGATGTCAGAGAATTCTCTTTGGAATTCTTGCTGCTTAACTTTGCTCCCTTGAGAAATTATTACTCTTCTTCAGTGCTTTTGATCTATATCCTTACCAAATGTTTTCCATGCATCAGAAACTTTATTGAAGTGCTTCAAATGTGTAAGATCATTGTGCCCATTATAGTTCTGAGATGCCATTTTAGACTTGCTTCTGTGGGGTTAACTTTGCTATTTATTCAGACATTTATTGAGATGAAAATTCACAGGGAATGCAAATTTGTACTACTAATTCTCTGCTATGAAACTAAATTTGGGGTTATCTTAAGTCATGATTCTTGACCAAGTTCAGATAGGCACAACAGGACCCACTATGAACCATCAAATAACTAGCATTGTAGAGTTTCGTAAATTCGAGTCTAAATGATTGAAAGTCTTCAGCTCCTAACCAATTTAATATGATAAACATACATTCTTTTGGATGTTTTGTGACTTTTTTTTAATAAAAATTTTGTGTTTAATACAATTAATTAATTTTAGATTATAACAAAAGTTTTATATCAAAATTTTGTAAATAACAAATGAAACTTTAGTTGAACTCATAAAATTGCGATAATTTGAGAAGTAATGCATTCAAATAATAGTGTAATATTTGAAAATATAGTAAATAAATTATTTTAATATTTTAATATAATTAAATATAAAAATAAAAAATGATTTAATATAATTTAATATAAAATAATTATATTAAGTTTCAATGGTTAATTAATTAAAAAGGACCAAATTGGAAAAAAATGCATTCTCGGGATTCCGTTTCGGTAAATTAGACTTATAAATATTTTTAATAAATATTTACGAAGTTAGTTGTATGTTTATTTAGATATTAGCTAGGTGAATTTGACTTAATTAGAAGTAATTATGAAAAAGAACTAAATAGCAATAGAGATGAAAGTTTAATTATAGATTAAAGAAAAAATAAAAGGACTAAAGAGGAAATTAAACCATTTCCTTATAGTTGAGGCGGTTTACCGTGGAAAATTATAGATTTTTATTGATTATTTAAATAATTAAGTATATTATTATTATTATATTATTATATTATTATATTATTATATTATATATAAAGAAACAAATGAGGAACAGAATTAAAACGAAAACAGAGAAGAAACAGGGGAGAAGGAAAGAAAAAAAAGAAAAAGGGCAAATTGGTGTATTGAGGTTCCAAACTCAATTGGTAAGTCAATTTAAGTCCTATTCTTGTAATTTTTGAGTTTTTAGAAACCTAGAACAAAATATTTCATGGTTTATGTTGAAATTTTGGAAGTTAATAGATTTTTTAATAGGGTTTATGTTAAACAAATGATGGAATTAGGGGTTTATTTGATACAAATTTTAATTGGAATTGAATAAAGGATTGAAGTGTAAACTAAGCTATAAGTTTTGAGTTTTAGGGATTAAATTGAAATAAATTCGAAATTATGAAAATATGATAAAAATTTGATAGCTAAATGTGAGTTTGATAAGAAATTGAGTAGCAAAAAGGTATGAATTGAGAAAGAAAAATATATAAGTTTAGTTAGGATTAAATTGGAATTAAAGTAAAAGTTAGATAAAAATTTCAGCAATTAAATTGTATTGTGCTAATGATTGTGAAATTATTTTAATTATTCGTAGTTAATATCGATTTGAAGATATGTAACACTATAATATCTTGCAGTAATGGCTCGTCTACCTGTAATTGTACAAAGTATGAGGCGTAAAAGAATTGGCCTTGCTGTTACAATATGGTTGCAAATGTGTACAGTTGCGAGTTGGTTCTTAGTTGCATTGGGTGCCATACATAGCCTACATACTTATAGACCAAAGATTAGATCCTATATTTTAGATTTTTATGCAAAACGAGATTATGTGAAAAGACTTGTATATGCTAGTGACGAGACCTGTATTGAACAAGTTAGGATGAATAGAATTGCTTTTTTTAAACTATGTGAGATGTTACAAACTTTAGGGGGATTGAATTCGTCAAGGAACATGCTTGTTGACGAGCAAGTGGCAATGTTTTTACATATCATTTCTCATCACCTTAAAAATAGAGTTATCAAGCATCACTTTAATAGGTCCGGGGAAACCATTAGTAGATCATTTCACAATGTTTTAAATGCTGTCATACGCTTACAAGATGTATTATTTAAAAAGGCAGAGCCAATTACAGCTAATTCTACAGACCCAAGGTGGAAATGGTTCAAGGTATTGGAGTGAGTTTTATATATAACTCGTACATAATTTAGTCCATTTAGATTTAAACATAGTATCCTAACTCGAGATTTTATACATGTGATGTAGAATTGCTTAGGTGCTTTAGATGGAACCCACATCAAGATTAGGGTTCCAACAGTTGATAAACCTAGATATCGAACGCGAAAAGGTGACATAGCAACAAATATGTTAGGTGTTTGTACACCTGATATGCATTTTGTTTATGTTCTTCCTGGTTGGGAAGGTTCTGTTGCTGATGGACGAGTACTTCGAGATGCCATTAGTAGGAGACATGGACTAAAAGTTCCTCATGGTAAAGTGCAAAATTAGAGGAATTTGAATTAATTTTTAAGATCATACTTTTTAGGGAAATTAACCATGACAAGTAGTTTCTTTTTATAGGTTGTTATTATCTAGTTGATGCTGGATACACAAATTGTGAGGGATTTCTTGCACCTTTTAGAGGACAAAGATATCATTTGAATGAGTGGCGTCAGGGTTACCAGCCAAGTACTCCAGAAGAATTTTTTAATATGAAACATGCTTCAGCGCGTAATGTTATTGAAAGATGTTTTGGGTTATTAAAAATTAGATGGGGAATACTTAGGAGTCCATCATTCTATCCGGTGAGGGTGCACAATAGAATCATTTTTGCATGTTGTTTGCTCCATAATTTTATTCGAACCTATATGAGTATTGATCCTTTTGAAGAGGAGTTGGGAGAAGGATTACCTAGTAATGTGATAGATGAAGATGAACCGAATATCGTAAATATTCATCCATCAGATGCGTGGGCTACTTGGAGGATGGAACTAGCCAACCAAATGTTCGATGAATGGCAAGCATCTAGAAATTAGTTAGGTTTAGGGTAAAAATAGTAAATGTTAAGTTGTTTATGTTATTTCATGTATCTAGTTTATGAAACTTTGGTGGTGTTTGAATTTTTTTTTGTATTGTACTAGACTTGTCGAATGATAATTTATTTTCTTTTGATTCATCATGTGTTATAATTTTATAAATTGTTGAGATTTTGATGCATAATATTGAACTTAATTTTAATTTGCGTTTTTTCTTAAGATAGTTATGTTAGGTTTTTCACAATCAAATGTTTCTTCCCAAAGTTCTCGAGGAACCAAAAGGAAATGGGTTCCAGAAGAAGATGCTGCATTGGTTGCATGTATGGTTGACTTGCACAATGCTGGAACATATAATGCGGATACAGGATTCAAAGCCGGCTATTTAAATGAGTTGGAAAAAATGTTAGAAAAAGTTTTACCGAATGCCTTGTTGAAGGCTAAACCTAATCTTGAATCGAGGATTAGGACATTAAAAAGGGACTGGTCAATCATTTATGATATGCTCAGTGGAAAAAATAATAGCGGCTTTGGTTGGGATGAGCATAGGCAAATTGTTGTTGCTGAAGATGCAGTGTGGAACTCATATATAAGTGTAAGAATTTTTTTTCAAGTCTTTATTATCTTATTTTGACCAAACTTCTATCTAATATGAATTTCTCATTTTTATAGAGTCATAAAGAAGCAGCTCAATTCAGACATCGGAGTTTCCCTTATTATGACCAACTTACTGCCATCTACGCAAAAGATCGAGCCACTGGAATAGATGCTCAAACAGCAGCTGATATTATTGAAGAAATAAATGCTGAAGATGTAGCTGCTACAAATACTTGTGAAGAAAGAGACGATTTCCATGGATCTGAAGCTGATGTTTCTTTGGATGACATGGATCTTTCAGCTACACAACCACAACCAGCTAGAAACGAAGGTGATCCCACATTTTCAAAGAAGAAAAAAAAGATTTCTGATGCAAGTGATTTTTCTACTTCATTTAATGATGCTGCCACTTTATTGGCGGAAAATATACGGACTGTTGGCCTTGATATCAGTAAGAGTATTGCCTCTGAAGTGCTTATTCAACAAAAGTCAGAAATGACCATTCAAGAAAGTGCTCTGAAATTATATCCAACATTATGTGAAGTGGAAGGTTTAACTGAGGATGAGCGCTATCAAGCATTGAGCAAAATTCTAGATCATCCAACGCAAATGCTCATTTTTTTTAGTTTACCTTCTGCTGTGCGATTAGAATGGGTCAGAAGATTTCTTGCTAACCATTAAAAATCATAGTTGTGTTGATAGTTTGGTAACTTTTTGTGTGTAATATTTGGATGGTATAATGACATGATAGAATGTCATTATAATGTTGTAACTTTTTGATGTTGTAAAATTTTAAAACATACGGATTATGACATATAAACTAATGAAATCATGTAACTTTTGGTTAATATGTGAATAATATGGTTGGATGTGAAATATAATTCTCAAGTTATTTATTAACTTTTTAGCAATGAGTTATTTATTACTTAAAATATTTAATTTTTTTATTATGGAATAATTAAATTATTTTTTTCAGTAATGATATTTTAGCACATTAAATATGTATTGCAATTTAAAAATAATAAAGTAGATTATATAGTTTTTTATAGTGTTATATATTTTGATTTTTTAATTCATATAATAATAATTATATTAAGAATGTTATTAAATTATATTTTTTATTAAATTATATTTAATAATAATTATATTAAAATATGGTTAAATTATTTATTATTTTTATTAAATCATTTTCAGTAATAATCTTATTAAAATTTAATAACAATAACAATAATCATCTACCTTTAAAAAAATTCTGCTAAGGGTATTCTGGTCATTTTAATTTTTTTTCTTATTACAACATCATTCCATTCAACCAAACACAAGAATGCTATTACAGTTCTATTCTATTCCATTCAACCAAACAGTTGAATTACTTATTACAGCTCTATTCCATTACAGCTCTATTCCATTACAGCTCTATTCAATTACAGCCCTATTCCATTACAGCCAACCAAACGTGCTGTAAATTTTCACATATTTACACTTTTGCCTCTAGGCTCGTAAAATAATTTTTATTCAATTTCCTTGTATATTGGACTTAGCCGAACCATTTTCTCTTCCATACCAGCCCCTAATTTCCACTAAATCACACACTTATGTACAAATTTACAATTTTCGCATTTAAGTCTTTTTTACGGTTTTTACCAAAAATCACCTAGCAAAAGACGTTCACCACACTTCAAGCTTTCATTTTCTACCATTAGACATCAAAATAAATGCATATTATTCATGGGTAAATTTTTTAAACTCAAACCCTAGCTCAAAATAATGGTAGAAATAACTAAACCAAGCTATCGGGATCTCAAAAACGTAACGAGCATTAAAAACGGGGCTTGGGTGCACTTACTATTGAGCTTGGAAGCTTGAAACCCTAGCCATGGTGTCTCCCCCCTAAGTTTCAGCCAAATGAAGAAGATGGACATGATTTTGGCCTATTTTTCCCTTTTTAATTCTTTTAATTACCAAATGACAAAAATGCCCTTCATTAAAAACCTTTGGTATTTTATCCTTCCATGTCCATTTTTGTCCAAACTAAAATCTAATGGTCTAATTGCCATTTAAGGACCTTCACTTTAAAACCCCATTTCAATCAAGTACCTTTATGAACAAGAACACACATTTTTCACCTTTTACAATTTAGTCCTAAATACCAAATTAAACACTCAATCGATAAAATTTCTTAACGAAGTTTTCACACAAGTATCCAATTGTAACACCCTGAATTTGGGCCTAGAAGTATTGGGCCTTGAGTCTGGGTTTAGATAGAAGATAGCCTGAATAATTTAGATGTTTTAAATATTATTATTAAAAAAATATATAATTGTTATTAATTGGTGTTTAGTTTAGCAATTAAATAAATTAGGAGGGACTTATGGTGTGGAAAAGTCCTGGGCTCGGCCTAGGGCTCTAGCAAAAAAAATTAATTTTTGCATCCTTAAAGAGATTTGGGCATTAGGCCTTATAAATAAGTTGGGCTAAGATTAGGCACAAGGAGGTGCCTGGCCTAGTGGCTAGGGACGCTAGGTAGTAGGAAGGGGAGCTGGGGTTCAATTCCTAGCTTGCGCAAATGTGGGTTTTTTTTTAAAAACCCAGGGACCGTTGCAAGGAGGCCTTATAATTAAGTTGGATTAAAAAGGGGAAACAAAGGAAAGCCTAGCCCAACAGTAAGAGGCGCTAGAAGCGTGGAAGAGAGCCTGGGTTCGAAACCTCGCTCGCGCAAGCTATTGTGTTTTTTTTGAGTAATCTGATTGCGACTAAGTAGGCCTTAAAAAGAAATTGGTAATGGAGTGTAACACAAGAGCGCCGATGGCGCAGTGGCAGCAGCGTGCTAAGGGGTCCGAGTGGGCGCAAGTTTGAACCCAGGTGCAGGCGAAATTTTGGTTTTATTTTTTAAAGAGCTGAGGCTTCAGCGGGTAAGACTTATATATAATTGCGACGATATATTATCGAAAGCAAAGTCGTGTCGCAGTGGCCAGCAGCGTGTGTGGGTTCTTGGAGGTCCTAGGTTAGAGCTACTGTGCGCGTAGGAGGGCTGCCTTTTTGCTAACGCGTGGGGGGAGTAGTTGTGCTGGATTGAAACTCTCCCTAGCAGTAGTTGAGTTGGCTGATCGGTGGGAGTGGATAAGGCTGCTGCTAATCGGTGGAAAGTTTGAATGAAATTCAAACTTTGTATTTAGCTAAAGTCAATGGGGTAAAATATGGTATTTGATTTGGGAAGGACTTTTTTGTGCTGAAATAGCCTAATTCGGCTATAGGCAAATAAATACCGATTGCTTTTATTATTTTGGCCTTTATGAGTTATCTTCTTCTTTGAGATTTGGGGTATTTTTTTTAGTGTGTTAGCCGACTTGGTTGGGGGTCATCCATCTATTGTTATTTTTGAAATCAATTCCCATTCTTTTTGTTCTTCTTGTTTTCACCCTTGCGAAACTGAAACCTCAAGCCTCTCCTTTGTCAACCACCTTCACTTTTCTTTACACAATTTCGTCTTCTTCTTCTTCCATCTCTTCTTTCAAAGCTGAACCTTCATATTTTTAGTTATTATGGAATTAAACTCTAGATCTATTCTCTACTTGCGCTTTAAGTTGAATCCACTGTGGATCTGAGATTAGAAAGGTGTTGGAAACACTTCTGACAAGTACATCATTGGTGGTAAGTACTCGAAATTTTATCTTCCATTAATTAGTGATTTAAGAAAAGCTGAAAGTCCCTAAACGCTTTAGGAAGGCTATCAATTTTGGTCAAGATTTAAATTAGTATTTTCATTTGGTTTATTATGTGTTAGTGCGGATTGAAGGCTAGCGATCAAGATCTATTTGGAGGCTAGTAAGATCAACTTAATAGGTTTTTGGTTCACACGACCCGCTGCGGCAAACGCTTGTCATCCCGGGACAGATCCCATAAAAAGGGTATACTCTGCTATGGTTGCACAGGAAGAACTATGCCTTGGTCTCCATCTAGATCTAGTAGTTAAAGATCGACAAGGTAAGTCGTTAATAATGCCTTATTTTGGCTGAATGTGGTAAGTGAGCATTACATTGGTTATCATCGATTTGTTATGTGTAGTGTGGACTGAAGATCAAGGAATAGTGAAAGGCTAGGGCTGTTGGAGCGACTAGATTTAGATTTAGTCACTGTTCTCGGCAAAAAGTAAGTATTCAAGTGATTTATAGGTGACTGCCAATTGTATATGGATTAAGTAATGATAATTTCAGTTAGATGATAGATTAACAAAATGGTTTCAAATGATTGTAGGATATACGCGTGGGAGATCTCGTTAACGTTCGTCGCAAATAAGGTGTGTAAACGAAAACCTTTCTGTAGTCCAAATAGGCAAAAGCCGAAAAGCCAAAATGCCAAAATTGTGGCATTTCGTGGGCTTGTGAGCGTGCGAGCGCTCGTAAGTTGGTTGGAAATAGTGAGATCTGTAATCGCAAATGGTACGATGGATGAGTGCGCAATTTCGTGTACCTTGGCAAATTTGGGCCTCGATGGGCTGGAATTAGGCCCAATGGGCTTACGGGCCCATATGGGTAAAAGTAAGCGGTAAGTGTGTACTGTTATACTGTAGGTTAAGTCTGCTAAACTGGACATGAAATTGGGCTAAACGGGCCAAGATAGCTAGATGACACTGTAGGGCCCATTAGGGGTTTTAGGGCCCAAAGCTTTAAACTGCTAAAATGGGTTGGATAAGTAACTGAGATAATAATGAGACTGTTAATAACTGAAATATGCATAAAACCCTAGAAACTGGAATATTTACTGAAATACCCCTTAAGGGTGAAAAATTACTATTTTACCCCTAGGTGCAAAATGACCATTATACCCTTAGGGCTAAATTTGACTGAAATGCATGTTTTACTGTTTCTGTTCACTGTATGCCATGACATGATTATCTGTTGCAAGTGGCATTGCCACGATTACTGAAAGAGGCTTTGCCTCGTATTGATTACTGAAAGAGGCTATGCCTCGTACTGTTTACTGAAAGGGGCTTTGCCTCGATATATTGTTAGTGGCTTGGCCACATTATCTGAGCAGTTATGCTGCGACTGTGGAGTGTAGCGGCTAGGTGGGTTGAGTATTTTCCTCACATGGTATGTTTATGGCCGGTACGGGTAGAGTGTAGCAGATGGACATAGGATGGGCTTTGGGCTTTGCATACATGCATGATACTATTCTGTTTCTGTAATGGGCCTATGGGCCGCGTATTGTTATCTGAAAAGGGCTAAGGCCCAGTTTACTTTATCTGAATAAGGCTTCGGCCCAGTTGTTACTAAGATTGGATAGGGCTTAGGCCCAGTGGGCTTGAGCTGATTTGGGCTCCGGATGGGCTTTCTTTACACACTGAGTTTCCAAACTCACCCCTTTTCTTCCATCCATGCAGGTGAGCCCTAGACTGGTGGACTTGGAGCTGGGAGGGATTCAGAGTGGCCACATGGACTGGACTGTTGGTTTTTAATTAAGTTTTTTTATTTCCGCATTTATTTTTAATTATCTTCATTCTGATTTTGGGTTTGTAATAAGGTCGCTATAATTATTTTTAAATTGGGTTTTTAATTCTTTATTCGTAATCTGATCAAATGGATAGATTAGGCTACGCGGGCTTTTTATAAAATTAATTAGCGTTTTCAAAATAAATAACACGTATCAAACAAGTAACAAAAGTTAATCTAAGATCTTATAATGGGAAATCTCGTAACAATTGGTAGTGGATAGGACGTTCACAATTAAACCTGGATTTTCTCGTTAAACTTTAATAATGGTTTTGCAAAATTCACCCTAATCGTAGTAACTAGGAAACATGGTTGGTCCATCGTTGATGTGACACACCAGACTTGGCCGTAACGTCTGGGCCGGGTTTGGGGTGTTACACCAATCGCATTATAAACCTTAAAACTTAATTACAATAAAATTTTCCACTTCAGATTCGTGGTTTTCGAAACCATTGTTCCATTTAGGCCCTAATTCGGGTTGTTACATGTTTTATGAATCCAAAGTAGTTAGATTCCTTACACTGTATCGATGCGAACTGTATGTACAATTGTTCTTCGCCTTTACGAATGATTTGGATCGTTTAGGTCAGCACCTAATTCAATAATATACTAGAAAATCAAGAGCTAATTAGTGATTAAATTGGGGCGTTTGGGTCAGCACCTAATTCAATAATATACTGGAAAATCAATAGCTAATTAGTGATTAAATTCCTTCATTTAATCAATTCATAACCTTTACTCAACAACTATGTCAAAATAACAAACTAGCTATCCTTAACTGCACTTACGCTTTACAATTTGCGGGATCCGATTGGCTAATTGATCAAGAACATCTCTCCCTAATTAACATGTGAGTAAAGGTGGATTAGGAGGGTTAAAGAACACAATTTAATGCTAGAATATTTTCAAGATCTAAGAAACAAAATAGCCCTCTTTCTTGCATATAGGCGCACGCACCACCATCCGTGGTGGCCAAAATTGGGGTTGAATTTTAAAACGGTTTAGGATCTCATAATATCTGGAAAAATACCTTTGAAATAATTTAAAATCCACAAATTCCAGATCTGGAAAATTTTTTTTTAATTGGCAATATTAATCAAGAAATTGAGGAGAAAATAGATCTTACCCAAGCTAGTTGAGAGAAACGACAATGACACTTTCTTAGCAATGTTTGGGATCGATCTTGAGGTTCAAGATTTCATATTTGGGGCTAATTTAGATGAGGATAAATGACAGCAATAGAGTAAAGGAGATGGTGCACAATCTTGATGCAAAAACAGAAAGAAAGATACGGTAAAATAGGAGGTGTAGGCGACAACAACAATAGGAAAAAGAAAGAAAATTGAAGATAAAAAAGGAGAGGAAGTAGTGAATGGCTAGGGTAGGGAAATTTTGAATTAAAGGCTGAAAAATATAATAAAAAGTTGTATTTATACTTGGGGTTCAAGGATATGGATGGCACACACATTAAAAAAAGGATTTTGCAAAATTTAATTATTTCGCAAAGGAGATTCAAACTTGGGACCTCATTTAATTTCCATGCTTCCTCATATTTCTTTTAACCATTAGGCTTTTTCCTAATTCTTGAAATAATTTTGCAATATTTATTGTAAAAACAAAGCATGTCACACACTAGGGTTTAATGCAAAATCTGCAAAAGGAAATAATAAAAATGATGTAAGAGAAGGGATTTAAACTTGGAATTCAAGAAACGTTTCACTAAAACTTAACCAACAAATCGATAGCTCATTTATTTCCTAAAAATACATAGATAATCTCAAAAATTAATGCATGACCACTCTCTCTCAATTCACAAACTCAATTCTACTAACCCCGAGATGTTACATGAAGTAAAAGAACCTCCAAAGACTACACCAGAGGATAATCACCACCGTGATATTTCTAAGTATTTTGTATTATGTATGACATGACGATGTTGTCATGACAATGTTGTTTTGAAGAATGAACTTTGTATATTTGAGCTTTTGGTTTTGAAACTGTAGATTTAATGAAAATTATAAAGCCCAAACTTATGTAACTTTGAATTTATCAGTGTTTTGCGTCTCTTACAAATAGATATATATATATATATATATATATATATATGTACATGAGTAATCTTGTATTAAGTTGTGATTTGCACCCAACATGGTTTTGAAGAAATAGTGATTTTAAAGTAGTAACATGTCATTCCTGGGTCCTTCTTAAGGATCAGGTTTGAGGTGTTACAGGTTTTGATTAAAGAGATGGCTTCCGGAGGGACCAAGCCAGGAATGCGCCAAGGTGGTAGTTCAATTTGCGATATTATGCATATAGAGGACACCGTAGGAATATGGCTCTTAGTACTTTACGTCATGAGAAGTCCGACTTTAACAAAGTTTTAAGTTGTAACGTCACATGCTGCTTTTGAAAATCTGGTGTAATTATTAAACATTCTCTTTATAAATCTTTTGTATTGAGAACAGTAAATAATGAAATAAGAAATATGTTTAGAATGGTTTTACGCTTGTTGTAAATTTTTTTCTAAGTGTTCAAGTTTCGTAACACTCGATATTCGGGTTTGGTAATTTAAGTCGAGTATAGGGTGTTACAGAATCAACCCAAAAATAATAGGGAATCAATTTGTTCTCAATGATTTAACATGACAAGGCTCGAATGCCATTTGTAAGAACCGTAAAATTCTTACACAAAACTTAATAAATTAGGATTTGTCATGTAAAATCATCAAGAACAAAACTAAATGCAAAAGCATACCTGAACCAATTGATTTCTTAGAATCTTCGATATTGGTGTTTTGATCTTCCAAATTAGCACACAAGTAATTCAGAGAAAGTGGACTCTCTCTTTTCTAAAGATGCAATGTTAAAAAAGTGACGTATGTGTAATTTGAGAACCATAACCCTAATATATAGCTTTTGCACGTTAACCTAATTTCTAATCAGGCCATCATCAATTAGAAATTAATTACAAGAGTATTTACACAAATTTGATTCATACTTTATTTAATAACTAAAACCCAATAAACCTTAACGAAATTAGATTACTTTTAATTTGGGCTAATCTTTTATGATAGTAAATAATATATAATTACTATTATTATATATGTGATGTTCATACTTTCTAAAAGTTGGAACCTTGAGTTCTTACCTTGATTGAAGCTTTGACTTATCTCAATAAGCCACAAAACCTTATGTCTTGAATGAATATGGTGATGGTGGAAACCAAGAAGAAGGGTGTTTTTTTTTAGTAAGATTTAATGGAGGAAACTTGGGCTTTTGGATGTAGTTTGGTTTAAAAACGAAAGAGAGAAGAAATGGCCATGAGAGGAGAGGTTCACACCTTCTCCTTGCTGAAGCCGAAAATGGAACAAGATGGGTGAGAAAATCTCACCTTTTCTTCTTTGTTCACCATTTAAAATTTTGGTTAAAGTCGTGCACATTAAAACTTCTATGTGAATATTTTATCATTATAAAATGCAAAGCACAATTTCATGTAAAAATAATTAATATACTATTTTGATTGTAAAATTATACTTTAATCCCTTTTTTATTTATTACTATTTTTTAGTTTTTAAATTTTCATATTCATTCAATTTAGTCCCCTCAGAATGTACATAGCCCTAATGCATATTTCTTATCATTCTCATGCCAGAAGAATCATTATTATCTCATTTTTTTATTTGATCAAATTTCACTTTAATCCTTACATTTTTTTCAACTTTATCAATTTAATCCATTTTCTAATATTTCAAGTTCTCCTTCATACTCCCTACAAATTTTGAATTAACTCAATAAGAATACACTTTTAATAATTGTTTTAAAATTTCCCTGGTTTTTTATTGTGTACTTTCCTGAAATAATACTATTTATTGTTCCGAAAATTTTTGGGACATCCCAAAATATAATACTATTTATTATATTGTTGGTTTTAATTATGGCATTTGGATGTGAACTTAGGCTTCTCGCAGGGAACCAAAAATTTCCCTGGTTTTTTATTGTGTATTTTCCTGAAATAATACTTGGTTGTGTTTTCATATGTCTCAAGATATGATCATTTATGTAAAGGAGTTTGGTTCTTGCGAGAAGCTTGAGTCCAATTGCAAATTAACTTCTCCTACTTTTCAAAGCATATTAAAACACAATCAAATATTAGATTATTAATGTTTTATTGTTGTTAACTATCTCGCATGAAAAATTTTTAAATTATTTCATGCTCGAACAAATTTCAAAAACTGATCAATGACAATCTAAGTTGATCAAAATTCAAAAAAAAAAAAAAATTGGAAAAAACCTCATGATTCTTATAAATTTTATAAAATTTTTAAAATTTTTAACAGTTTTCATAGTTTTAACTTTTTTTTGTAACTTTATATATATTAAAAATTTTAATTTGTTTAATTTTTAGATTTTTTTTATAATTTGAAAATTATTCCTTAATATGAGATAAAAAATAAAATAATCTCACATTAGCAATTAAGTACACGGGAGCACCATATCAGTGATTTTTTTAACCTTTAGTTAACTAATTATCATGTCAATTTTTAGGTCCAAATCTAACTTTAAAAAAAAAAAAAAAAGAAGACAAGCAGTAGTAAAATTTATCATTATTTAAACCTATAATATATCACTTAGATATCAAACTTCAATGGATTATATAAAGCACTATACATAATGCTTTGTTATTCTCGTACGTAAGGCATGATATTGGTGGTCTTTTGCCAATTTATGATTTAAGTAGAGCATGAAAATACCTAAACTCAAAGCAAAAGAAACATATCACCGTATAAAGCAAAGCAAACGTTCGAAATCTTCGAGAAAGTAACAACGATTCGATTATATCCTTCACGCCCTCTATAAAGAATACCATCCATCAAAGTAAAAAAGAAAAAAAATCCTTCAAGTGCGCCCAAGGCCTAGCTAGCTCACCTTAACACCCTCCCTCTTTTTATCTCGTCTTCCTCTTACAGATCATATTGCGATGACAATCAACATTTAACGTTAAATAATCCCCCTTTACTTCTCTTTCTTTTCTTCTTTTTGTTTATTTTTCACCGTCCTTTATGTCCTAGATATAAGGCGAACAATCAATCATGGGCGGAGGTAGTTCTTTGCTGTTTAGAACTCTGTTTGGAACACTTATAGTTTTGGGGTTTATCTTTGGTATATCAGTTGGGTTCCTAAAAAGTGAAGGAAATGAAAAGAAGACAACAATAACGAGTGATGATCATCAGTCATCGACAACGACGGCAAAGGTGCAGCACGAGGAGGAGCAAGTGAAGGTATTAGGTCAAGGAAAGTCAAATGTGGCGCATCCGAAGCAGGATCTCAACTACATGAGCAAAAGAAGAGTTCCAAATGGACCAGATCCTATTCACAACAGGTTTGATTCTAATCATATTCAACTATCATTTGGACTAAATTATACATTAGATATATATATATATATCGATTATATGGTATTCTATTTGTATATTACTAGATGTGAGCAAATGCTTCATAAATATAGGTTTGATTCTAATCATATTCAACTATCATTTGGACTAAATTATACATTAGATATATATCTATATATATATATATATATATAGATTATATGGTATTCTATTTGTATATTACTAGATGTGAGCAAATGCTTCATAAATATTTTTATAGTTTATTTCAATAGCAAGTATGGTTTACATGGATATAGGTTTTTCTCTAACAATTCATAACGAAAATTTCAGTTTTGGTATTTTTCCTAAAAACTCTTTTTTTCTCCTTTTCAATTTTTTTGAAGTAATAATTAAGTTGTAATTTTGCAAGCTCCGGTTTCCATCCCACTTCCAAACAACTTAACTTTTAGGAAAAAGTTAATTTTTAATTTTTCTTATAATTTTGGAAGCTTATTGTACACATTAGTATCTATTAATTTTCTCTTGAGATCATATTCATATTCATATGCGTATGTGTATATATTTATATGGATACCCATTATAATTGACTGTTACATTGAATCGTAGTGTACATTTCCTCCGGTATGCTTTAATCTCCAACCTTCCCTTTTTTTCCGTCTCTTAATCTTTGCTTGTCCAGCGCTAGTTATGAATAGCATGAAGCGTTTACAAAGTCTTTACTTAATTAATAAACTTTATATCATGGTACTTTTCTTTTTCTTTTATAGTAATAGAAATCTGCAGTAAGCCCTGTTCTTTTTCTTTTGTAGTATCACAAAGCAAACTATCTGATTAGCAAATCAATAGAACTAAAGGCTGAACAAGCGTATAATATAGTATTATGAAAACTACCTCATATGTATGATATATATGAGGTCGAAAGACTCTAACATGGAAATAAAGGAATGAATTGCAATGCTGAAATTTAAACTCAAGTCTATTGCGTACAAAATTTTTAAAGTAGCATGTTTCTTTTTCACTAGAGAAGTTGCCACTTGAATGCTTCTTTATCTTTTTGAATGATCTTTTGCTCTTTTTGACAGGCGAGCTGGCAACTCGGGACGACCGCCGGGACAAGTCTAGGCATCAAAGTATGGGTTTGGGAAGTTTCAAATCAGCCAAAGTGCTAAAAGACCGATGATGAGTGACCACAAAAGCCAGCATATTTTATGCAGTATATCTTGTATGTAATTTTCTTTTTTTTGGGGGGGGGGGGGAGTAGGACTATAAAATTAATATTGAAATATATTTGAAATTTCCAATTAAGCTTGCAATGAATGCATGTGTAGTTCTTTACTGGAAAGACTTATTGTGGAGTGCTGGGGCTGTGATAGAGGAGTAAACAAATGGAAGCTTGCTCCATACTACAAAATATGCTCATCAAAAGCATCTAGTAAATCCTTTTGTATCTACTTTTTAAGTGTTTCATAAAAGGCAATATTTTATTAATTGGTTGCTAAATCTTTTTTTAAAGAGATACAAAAAAGAAGTTTATATAAGATAATGCAATTTTACAATCATTCAATTATCAATCTAATTAAGAGTACCCATTAGAGTAATTTTTTAAAGATACAATAAATCAAGGAATAGACATATACTCATGTATGGATTAATACTATTCAATACACAAACAGTGTATAATCCTATATATGATTTCTTTTAATAACGCAAGCATACCTCATTAAAAACTCTTTAACAGTTTATCAAAAACTTTAAAAATTGAGTACAAATAATTAAATTTCTAACAGGTATCATTGTGTTGTTAACAAAGTATTGAGTATAAATTATATATATATATATATGAGAGGGGGGGGGGGGGGTTAGTAGGATTGAGGAAGAGTTGATGGGATGTGGAAGTGGGGAAATATGTTGTTAGCAAATATGCATGTATGAGAGGACATGTACCAAAAATCTGTCATGGATCAACCTGTGCAAGCAGCGATTCTTCGGCTCTAGCTTGGGCTGGTTTTGTTTATTTAGCCTATTTGAGTTTTATTCTAGAAAAGGTGGGCATGAGTTCCAAAACTAAAGTGCATCCACCAATTAAAGGTGTTAAAGCTCCAAAAAGGAAAAGTTGTTTTACATATATCTTTGGGTGTTAGTCTTTTTCTCTTGATTCTTTTGGGACTGTTTTGGTCTTTGGGTCCATTCAAACTTGTAAACATGCAGAGGATGAGATTCCAATATCTCGTGCCAATCAAAGCAAAACAATATATATATTTATATATATAAAGAAAATCAAAAGAGACTACTCACGCAAATTTAACCTTTTATTTTGAACTCCATCTTGTATTTGAGATGCAAAGCAAAAGTAGGGTAGTTTCAAATTGAGGCAATTACTGTAAAGAGAAAAAGCAAAAGGAGAAACATGCTTATATATGAAGCTTTTGCTGCATTTTGCGTGTAACAGTGAGAGAGTCGCTAATCAAAACAAAAATCAGGATTACTTAGCCTAGCAAAATTGCCCTTACGATTTTCAATGGTTGAATTAAAATCATAAAAACACTTTATTAAAAAGATCTATTATGTATGAAATATTTATGTAAAATGATTTTGAAGTGCTTCAAATTCTTTTAACATTTTGGAGGCACGGGATTGATCCTCCTGGCATAGGATCGATCTCCCAAAGTAAGTAGCTAACTTGCATTTCTACATGGGTAGAGTATCTATTCTAAGATCGATCCCTTGTGCCTAACAATTAGTTTTTCTACACTGCCATAAATCAAGATTTTTATACTTCAAACAATCATTTTTCATCTCCAATGGTGTTCTAGCAATCAATTTCTTGATATAAATACACCTCAAAAATACTAAAGAAGATATAGACACATATCTAAGCAAGAATTTAAGTGAGAATACAAGAGAGGTTAACTTTTTTACATTTTTCTTGTACATAGACATTAGTACTTTATTGTATATCATTGTAAAAGTCTTGTTCTATCTTTTAGAGAGCTTCAACTTTATAAACTCTTGTTTTATTTAGGTAGGTTTCTATTTGGGCCTTAAAGCTTTGCTTGGTTCAATAAAAAACTGAAAAAATGGAATGACATATAAAATCGGAAGGAAAAAGAATTTAGTGAATGCTTTGGTATAACAGAAAATATGGAGGAAAGAAAAATAAAGGGACATGACTTTTCTTTCCCCCTTTTATAAATCACCATTCATCTCAAATTTGATAAAAAAAAAAGGAAGGAAAATGGGTTAATCTGATTTAAAAAGTGAGAATATAAAATTAACCTTAAAAATTTTAAAAATATTATTTTTATTTTTTAAATCTCTGCATCTTCTATCTCAATTTTATAAGATAGATCCCCAATTTTTCTCTTTGAAAATTTCAAATCCCTAGTGTTCTCTAACCTTTCTTTCATTAATCTCGCAACAGTATTGTGTAGTATATGACTTAAAAACTAGTTCCTCTATAACTCCTCTCACCCATTTCTATCACTAGATTAGGGTTATGAGATACTATGGTAAATAATAGAATAGAATCATATTATTTCATTTCAAAATTTCGTTAAACAATCATTAATCATCAATCATTCATTCAAAAACATGTTATTCATACTAAATCGAGATTAAATCAAGCTTATGAAAGCTCTAAACACAATTCAAAACTAAGTAAGGACTAATTTGAAACATTTCAAAAAAATGTGGATAAAATGCAAAATAAGGGTCACATGGCCGTGTGGCTAGGTCGTGTGACAAGTTGAAGCCATATTGTAGGGTCACATGGTCATGTCGTCAGGCCATGTAACTAACTGTGGCTATGTGGACCCAATTGTAAAACATTGCAAACATTCACTTGGTCGTGTAAGAGACTGAAACTGTCAATAATCATGTATTTGATTACCAGTGGCACATGGTCGTGTCAACCAATCATGTATGACACACGGCCATGTGGCAGACCATGTAACTTCAAAATGATCATTTTTCAAATGATGTAATCCAAACATTTACACATTATAGAAGCACAAGTTTAGGTTCATTTTACCATGCCTAAATCACTTCATAAACTCAATTCAAAACATGATATAATACATCCTAGTAGTGCCTAACCAATATGCCATTATGTCATCATCTCATCCAAATATTAAACATACAACTTAACCATTCATACAAGCATAAATAAGCATCATTGTCCATTTTAACATAAATACCAACCAAATTTTTCTATCAACAAAAAAATATGCTTTAATATAAACCAATATTGACCATATATGTCACAAGTAAACAATTAAACTTATAACATGTAAAGTTCATCTAAACCTCAATTTCGATTCATCCATTCATGATTCAAGGCATATCATATAACTAATATGCAACCATTCATCAAAACATTACCATTTCATAATTTTTTTCATGGTTCAAGGATAAGCACACATCCAAAGGCATGTTTAAACTATTCATTCCATCAAACATGCTAAATAACCTTAAAGAACACATAAAATATAGACCATATAAATCACATTACAACATTTACTATATAATCCCAAAATAACCTATATACATGACATATAACCATTCAAAACATAAACTATAGTCAAGAACCAAAGTACCAACATTAAAGATTGACCAAAAATGAATTGCCTATATACATGCCAAAACCAAGTTTTAAACAATAGAAAGACTACTGGATCAATAATGGGATAGTGTGAACTTCAGACGATCTACTTAACGTGTTCTGCAATCACTACAGGAAAACAGACTTTTAGCAGCATTTTTTGGCCTATAGTGGTGCTTTTAAATGCCGCTAAAACTATTTGCGGCATTTTTACAAGCGCGAAAAAAAACCGCTATAGACAACGTTGTTAAAATTTGTGGCGTTTATTTGAAAAAAACGCAGCTAAAGATCATGACTTTTAGTGGCGTCTATTTTAAAAGCACCGTTAAAAGTCATGATCTATAACGGCGTTTGTATCAAAAGTGCCACGAAAGATCAGGATCTTAAGCGGCGTTTGTATCAAAAGCGTCGCAATCGATCATGATACTTAGCGGCGGTTTTTTCACAAACGCCGCTAAAAGTCATGATCTTTAGCGGCGCTTTTGCTACAAACGCCGCTAACTTTGGCAGATTTGCAATATACATTTTTCACCAATATTCAACCCTTCCTGCATGAAATCCAACCAAAAACAACAAATATAGCATAAAATCCAACCAAAAATAGCAAATCTAAATGATACAAAATTATACAAAAGATATATGATATAAATTATAAATGAAGTATAATTCAAAATATTCTTACAATAATGTTAGAAGTTACAATAAACAAATGTCTAAGATGGCAGCTTTTGCGACTGCTGGAACATCTTCATCATACTCTGAAGCTATAGCCGGAGTTTATCGTACTTTCTGTTCTGCTCTGCCTCCCTCGCTGTTGCCTCCGCTCTAAGTTGTAGCTAGAGTTCTTTATACTTTCTTTCAACCTCAGCTTCTCTCGATGCTGCCTCGCTTTAAGTTGAGAAATTTGCTCAACTGTGCCCACTTGCATCTAAGTTATCTGGTCTCTTAACCTCTGAACTTTAGATTGAGCTTGACTCCCGGAAGGCATGTATTGTTGCGAGCTAGATCCAAAAATTGGGTCGGGTTAACACTAGATCCTTGAAATTGAACCCGACCATATCTTTTAAGACCCAAAACTTCAGTAATAATTCTGTTATCAATGTTCTCAAGATTAACAGAACTATCAGTCGAAGCAATCACTTCATACTCTGCCTTCTTATCCTTTAGTTTCTCCTAATAAATCAATCAAATAGTTAGAAACGAAATATATAATAAAAAGGAATGCAACATAACTTAACATTATTTAAAACTACTAACGACGAATTAAACCATTATAATTAAACATATAAATATTTATAATAAATCAAATTTTATTACGTAAATATACCATAATTTCTCCAGCTTCGGATGACATTGGAGATCCATCTTTCTTCCTATGCGTAATGCCAAAAAGCTGAGGGCGTCCAATTTTTCGACCAGAAGAGAGTTCCTACAATATAGTAGTAAAAATATTATTTAATAGAAAGTCATTAATATTTGACAAAATTAATAAATTCAAAATACCTCAATCTCAGCTGCACAAGCAAAACTTTTCGACCCTACCGTGTGAGTGAATTTTTGTTTTTGCCTGCTACTTGTTCCAACTTGCTCACGATCCTACATTATGAAATTATTATTACGTATATAGTAAATACTATAAACCAAAATAATTATAAGAGTTTGGAAGTACGTAATACCTCTCCTTTCTTTGAATTGCAGAATCTAACCGCATCTTCCCATTGGTACCTCAGCATTCCCAGTGGGACATTTCACAATTTCACACGGCCAAGCCACACGCTCGTGTTCTAGGCCGTTCCCTCCACACAATTGAGACACCGACACGACCATGTCTCTGCCCATGTGTTTACTACTGGGCATTCTGTTTTGCATAATTTAGGTGCAAAGGACACACAGCTTATCAACACACTCATGGGGCTAACCGTGTGTCACACAAGGCCTAGGCACAGGCCCGTGTGCCCACCCATGTGGACAAATATAGGCTATTTTCCAAGCCCTTTGCCACCTTGGAACTTAACCAAACACAAGGCCAACTTCAATAACACATAACAATACATTTATAAACATCTAATACCCAAAACTTAAGGCATTCACATGCCACAAAATACAACATTAATAATTCCTTCATCATCATTCAATCTTTCCTACTTGAATAAGCAAATTCATGTTAGCACAATTGACATTCACTTTGCATAGTTAAACTTAATAAATATTAACCCATTTCTAAAGGCTATTACAACTTGACTTAAGTAACATTAATAGCCAACACATTTGGCTACCCAAAATGACCAAGTTTTCTATACATGCCATACTCAAAATAACTAAACTATACTATACCAAAATGGATAGCTTGATAGTGTAACTTCGAGCTCCGACTTTTAACGATCTCCGAGCTAGCTTGGCAAGACTACAAGGAAAAAGGGAAAGGAAAAGGAGTAAGCATAATTGCTTAATAAGTTGCATGAAATAAAATAGCAACATAAATCATGGAATAAACATTCAAGTAAGGTATCATGAAATGTCATATAATTTCTTTACACAATAACATGGCTTACTCATGCTCTTTCTTACCGACACATTCATCTCATTTCGTATTATTACTGATGCTTTTCTTACCATCATACTCATATCATTATGTGTTCATTTTCTCGTAACTTAGTCAAATACACATGTATCACTCATCACAAAACTTTAGTCTTTCTCGTTAAATCCATTAACTTGAATACTTTTCCCGTTAATTTACTTAGAATACTGAAAGATAACCGAATGTCATTCTCATGGCAAGATTCCAAAGCTATATCTTAGAAATGGTCGTACATAGGATCTCAAGTCGATGCCGAAGCCATATCTCAGATATGGTCTTACACGAAATCTCATACCGATGTTGATGCCATGTCCCAAACATGGTCTTACATAAGATCACTCTTAGATGTCAACGCCATGTCCCAAACATGGTCTTACAGGGGATCTAAATCTCATCTTGGTCTCGACGTCATGTCCCAGACATGGTCTTACACGAGACCACATATCAATGCCAATGCCATGTCCCAGACATGGTCTTACATGATATCTCAATTCGGTGCCGACGTCATGTCCCAAACATGGTCTTATACTGTACCTACAATTTCTCATATCATGACTACGGTACCCTTCATATTCTTTAAAATTTAACCGAGATTTATCATTTATTTCTTTCTCATTTCTTTGTAAAAATTCATGTCAATAAACTTTATGGAATATCATGAATTCATAGAATATCATCGCAATAAATTTTTATAATCCATAAAGCTAATTTATTGCATACAACTTACCTCGGATCCAAAATGCAGGTGAATGTTCGATTTAATCCACCATCTTGCTTTTTCCCTAGTTTTGGTCTGGGCTTCGTGTTTCTTGATCTAAAATGATAAATTAAGCTTATTTAATACTCACATTGGCTAAATATCCCAAAATTCATGCTTATAAATTTTGCCTCTAAACTTTTCCATATTTGCAAAATGGTCTATAGGCTCGTATAATGAAATGCACTTATTTTCTTGGTTACCCAAGCCTAGCTGAACTTTATTAGTGCTCATATCAGCCCCTATTTCTCATCAGTTCACACTTTTGCTACACATTTTTCTACCTTTACAATTTAGTCCCTATTAGGGATTTTCATGAAAAATCATCAAGTAAAAGATGTTTACTACACTTTAAACTTTCATATTCTACCACTAGGCATCAAAATACTAGCATGTCATGCATGGATATATTTTTTAACATAAACCCTAGCTCAAATTAGTGGTAGAAATAGCTAAATTAAGCTACGAGGATTTCAAAAATATGAAGAGAATTAAAAACGAGGCTAAATTGCACTTACTTGTGAGCTTAAAAATGGAATAAACCCTAGCTATGGAGTCCCTTAAGTTTCGGCAACCTTGGGAAGAGGATGGACAAGATTTTTACTTCTTTTTCCCTTTTTATTTCATTAATTAACCAAATGACCAAAATGCCCTTAAGCGCTTTCTTTAGAAAATTTTCCTTCTTTGGGCATTTTTATCCATCATGCTAATAAATGGTCTAATTGATAAATAAGGACTTCTAATAATTTTTCTAATGCCAACTCATCCTTAAAACTTCGAGAAACTCATATTTTGCAATTTTTGCAATTTAGTCCTAAAGGACAAATTAATCACTATTTCATAAAAATTTCTTCATGAAATTTTCTCACTATCATGCAATCATGTCATAAACTTAAAAATAATCATGAAATATATTTTTCTACTTTATATTTGTGGTCTCGAAACCACTATTCTGACTAAGCCCTAATTCGGGCTGTTACACGCACACGATCAGCCCCATAGGCGTGTTGATAGGTCGTGTGTCCCCTGAACCTAAATTGTGCAAAATAGAATGCCTAGTAGTAAACACACGAGCAGAGACACGGCTGTGTGTCTCAATCGTGTGCAGGGCACGGCCTAGCACACGGGCGTGTGGCTTGGCCGTGCGACCTAAATTGTATGTTGACGTCATAAACAGAATGTCTAGATTTTCACACACGGACTAGGGCACAGGCGTGTTGAGGCCGTGTGAAGGAAACGAGCCAGGGATACGGGCGTGTGCCAGGCCGTGTGAAAACCCCTGTAGGTTCGAATTGAAAAAAATAAATTTGACACAGGCTAGGGACATGGGCGTGTGCGACCACACGGCCTGCCCACACGGGCGTGTCCCACTTCACATGGGCGTGTGGCCCTGTTTTGAGCAAAAATTTTCAAAGTGCCCGAAAGTTCCCGGTTTAGTTCCAAACCTTTCCCGATTATGTTTTGGGCCTCGCAGGCCCATGATAAGAATATTAAGAGAATGTATGAAAAGTTTTTAAATAGAAATGAAATTTTATAGCTCAACTTTATCTTTTCAAGCATGATTAAACATGGTAATGCCTCGTACCCCGTACTGAAATCGGACTCGAGTAAGGGGTGTTACACTAACGAAACTTTAATACAACCTTAATAACACTCTGTAAATATTTATAAAAATATTTATGACTGGGTTTATAGAAACGAGGTCCTGATATGTCATTTTCTAAAACCATTTGACTTTAGGGTCTTACAACTTAAACTTAATTAATCATTTATATCACATAAATTACCAAATCAAAAACCTTTTTAAAACTATATTTGACTCGTAAATATTAAATAATAATATTTACAAACTTACTTAAAGAACTTGTGGCCCCGAAACCACTGTTTTCGACACCACTGAAAAATAAGCTATTACAGTGGTGTGGCATTCCGTATTCGGGCTTTACAACCAAGCTGTGTATAGGGTGTTACATCGCAACACCAAGGTCTAGGTGTCACAATAGTGGAGCCTAACAAGGAAAAATTCTGAAGGGCAATTTTTACTCCATCAGGCCTTAAGTCAAAGTTTAAGTAACGACATAATTGTCATTATTAGGTTAAATTAGAAAAGACTATAAAGACTACTTTAAATGTCTTTTTGGAGAGTTAGAAAAGAAGGGTAAACAATTAGACTTTTACTTATTATATTTTTTTAGATTACATTTTCTCATTTATTTTTATTTTCTTATTCTTTTACTTGCCACGTATTCTAAATCTTTTATGCATATTTCTCTACTCAGTGTTCGTACATTATGGCGCGATCAAGTTGTTGACGTCATCACTGAAAATCGTAATGATGATATTATGTAGTCAAGTTAGTTGCTCTTAAGACAATATTAATCGAAAGACGAGAGAATTAAATAAAAACTCTACAATCTAACTAAAATTTAAAAGCCTAATATTCTAAAAAAAAAAAATTGTTTAAAGCCTAAAATGAAATTCTACAATTTGACTAGATGTAAAAATCTTAAAAAAAAAAAATCCTAAAATAATTCTAAAACACAAATTAACTTGATAAATAACCAAACAACTAAAAATCTAACATAATAGCAGCTCAAAATCCCAAGAACAGAAGTAAAAATCAAAACATATACTAAAAGTAAATTTTTTATTTGATGTAGTAATTATTATGATAGTATATAATAAAAATACCGTACATAAAATTTGTATTTAAATATTATTTAATTATACCAAAATATATAAGGTGATACTAAAATATATTTTGGTATACAAATTTCTAAAATACAATATATAAAAATAATATATAATGAAGTATATTTAATTTTGTATCCCAAAGTACAATGTATTTTGGTATATAAAATTTCTAACTATATATCAATACGCACTATTTTTGTTTGTCTGTGTTCCCCACCCCTCAAATTTATCTTCAAATTATTTTTTCTCCTGCTCTTGTGGCCTTGGTGTACCAAAATTTTTATGATGATGCTAATAATTTTAATGTGATATCAATATTTCTAACACAATATTAAAATTTCTAATTGAGTATCAAAATTTTTGTGTATCTTGTTAAATATATTGATATCCAACAGGTATCCAATTAAAAATTTTGTATCAATTAAAAATTTTCATATCATGTTAGTTGTTAAAAATTTTGGCCTTGCATTGATATAGCTTAAAAATTTTGGTATCACGTAGAGATATTGGTATTGTTTAAAAATTTTGATAATACATTAAAAAATTTTGTATGACATTAAAAATTTTGGTATAAGTTAAAAGTCATCTATTAAAAATTTAAAAATATTCGTATTAGAAAGTTTAATATTTATTTATAATCGGTTAATTCGATCAAACTTTTCTAAGTTTTTTAAGCGTAAAGTGGAAAGCATACGCTTAATTTTAATTGAAAAAATAAAGAAAGGCAGAAATAGGAGTCACTAAGTACAAAGAAGAAAAAAAGCAACTAAATATTCGTGGAATCCAATAAGGCTTTCAGCTTGGCACATGCAATTGTCACATATTATGTTTAAATATTTCCCTTATTTTTTAAAAGATGTTTGACATGACATGATGTTAATTAAGCGATCCACTAAGTTTGTTTTTTCTTGGATGGTTTTCCACGTGGAGTCTCTTAAACTTCAAATCGTGGATAAGACCGGAGCCAAGAAAAGGGAGGCTTATTAGTTACTAGAGAATTCCAACTTGAAGTGATAAGAAGTTACGGCTCAAATCTCGATTTACAAAGAGATTTTAAGTTTGAGTTCTCTATATTTAAATAATTTGAAAAACAAACGCATACACAAAATTTACAGGTAATTCATACGATTGTGTTGAGAATTACTAGCTGAGGTTATAGAAGTTATCGGTACTATTAAAGAATGGGACAAAGCTTTGATATGGCATAGAGTGTTCGAAGACTTTTTAGAGATTAAGAGAGTTTATATAAAGATGTTTGATTTAGATTTTCTAGGGAGTGCTAGACTAAGATATGAATTAATGGTACTTAACCTTGTTATTAAAAATTAGTTGTAAAGTCTTCAAAGACTTAAAAATTTTAAATAAATTTAGAAGTGATATGTTGATATTCTAATAAGAATTTCATAATTGCTTTTATAGATAATTTTTTTAATTAAAGTGGTTGATTTGATCAAATTAATCGGTTAGATATATTAAAACTAATTTGATAATACCGAATAGAATATATTCAATTCCATATATTAAAATGCAGTGTTGTTTGAATCGAATCTGACTGATCGATTGTATTGGTTGGATCAAAAATCGAATTCGAATACTATCCAAAAAGTGGCTTTGAACTAACTAAAATATCGATTGAACCAAAATTTTGGAATTTTTTTAACATTTTTTATTCTAACCGATAAACCCACGAATTAATTATATAACTTGTTCAACCACCAATCCAATTGTTAAAGCATCATGCAGTTTGTCAAAAACTGTATAAAGAAAAAAGAGAAGATAGATTTAAAATTAATGCTTTTTTAAATAATTAATCAACAGCCTAACAATCTCTTTATTTAATTGCAAGACGGGGAAGTTTGGATTCAAACAGTAATAACCCAAACTCTTAAAAAAGAAAAAAATCAACTGTCTCGCATATCAACTAGAATGATGCTAGAAAATAAAAGAACTAACCCATAAATAATCCATGCACCCACAAATTTGAAGTCAATAATTCTTCAAAAGTGGAGCAACTTCAATGTTCGACTATGGCCATCAGATGTTGGACGAACTTATTAATACACTCATCAGAGCTCCCACCTTCACTGATTGCTTTCTTAGCCAATTCCTTCCATTTGTTAGCGTTACTCTTGATCTCTTTGCCTCTCTCCCCTTCCATTACTTCCTTCAAGCACTTAATCAGTTCCTCTCGCCTCACAACTCCCTCCTCATCCTCGTTAGCCCTCACTCCAATCCCCCAAATCTCCTCCACAAACATGGCATCCGTCAATTGATCAGCCCATTTGGGCACACCCACCATTGGCACGCCAAGGCTTAGCCCTTCAAGGGTTGAGTTCCACCCACAATGTGTAACAAAGCAACCTACGGCTGGATGTGCCAGCATTTCTAGTTGGTTGCACCATGTCACCACCATGCCCTTTTCTTTATTTGATTCTAGGAACCATTTGGGCAATTTTTTCTGTTCCGTCTCTCTGACGATCCACAGGTAATGCAAATTGCTTTCCTCTAAGCCGCGAGCAATCTCTTCCGTTTCTTCCTCTGTTAATGAAACCATGCTTCCAAATGAAATATAGACAACGGATTGAGATGGCTTTGTTTCTAGCCATTCCATGCACTCTTCGCTAAGTGGCTTCCATAAACTTGAACCGTAACCTCTGTCACCTTTGATCCTTTCATCTAAGTAAGCAGATGGTACCATAGGCCCAATCAACTTCGCTTGCCAGAGCTCTGACACGCCTTTTGCTTCCTACAATAACATATAACTAAAAATATCAGTGCATATTTAAAAAACTGTGAAAAAATAATGAAAATGAAATCAATTAAACTTTGACCAATGGTAATATGATTGTTGGACTGGCAGTATCATGCTGATGGTAATTCTACTTATAGTCAGCTAGGGCAACACCAAGAGGACAGGCAGGGGACATAAAATGGGAAATTTTCCTTTTAACACCTCTATATGGTAAATTTACACTTTAGCTCCCAAAAATAATAAAATTGTAATTTAGTCCTTATAAAAACGGCAAAATTATAAACTAATACAATGACGTTTTATCTCTCATAGAATCTATAATTTAACTTTAGCCGGTCAGAAAAAAAATTTCTGGCTTGCCGGAGATGGCTAGTACTAATATTGATCTAAACATACCTTTCCTTCCAAGTCTTCAAAGGTGTTATCAAAAACCCAATCAGCTTCATTCAAATTCGAATACTGACTCAATTTCATGGCCAAGTAAGCAGGGTAGCTATCTGGAAACCGAAGAAAAGTGGGCAGGTCACGGAAATTCAATGGAGGAAGTCCTGGTAACATTAAGGGTTTGCTTTCAGGGGTCAGCGGCAGAGCAAGCCGGCCATGATGGATGCGAGAAAAGATGCTACACACAGCCGCAGAGTTGGTAAAGAAAGAAGCTCCATAAATCCCTTGCTGCTTTGCCACATCAAGAGCCCATGGCAGAAACGAGTCATACACCACACAGGTAACAGGGGTGCTAGAGTCTTTAAACTTTTGGATGAGTTGCGACAGCGATCGGGACCCTTCTTCCTTGAATGACTTCAGGTAAAAGTCTACATTTCCAGCTTGACAAAAGCCACCTTCATCGAACCCATCAGATATAGGTTCGACCCCAACGTGAGCTGCACATATGGAATTGACTGTGTAATGGGTGGTGGCTAGTGTTGCCTTGACACCTTTAGAGGCTAAACGTTTAGCAAATTGGAGAAGAGGGTTGATGTGGCCTTGGCTTGGGTATGGCAGAAGTATCACGTGCCCTTTGAACTGCTTGTGTTCCATTTGCTTTTTCTTCCCTTTTGTTAAAGCGTCTCTATGTGCTTAATTGAAGGCTGATTGCTAGCTAGGGTGTCCTCTTATAGGCCAGAGGAAGAGAAATCTGAAATTGGTTCAAGGATTTTGTGTGAAGACAGGCACTTGACAGCAAAAGAAATGAACTGCGAAAGCAATATTGTACGTCTTT
Organism: Gossypium stocksii; assembly: GCA_020496765.1. Taxonomy (NCBI): domain Eukaryota; kingdom Viridiplantae; phylum Streptophyta; class Magnoliopsida; order Malvales; family Malvaceae; genus Gossypium; species Gossypium stocksii. The sequence continues at coordinate 66,298,192 of CM035621.1, forward strand.
GATTCTGTGGTGTAAAATACGCGTTTGAGTTTCCTACACACGCACGTGATTTCTGTGTGTGAAAATATAATGATATTTTTTAAGTGAAGTTCTCTAAGAATCTCTTTCGAAACGGAAAGTGCAGAAATTTCTTTTCGACAAATTAAGGCAAGTTGTGCATTACTTTTTAAAAATATTTTTGGTTCCAAACGATACTTTTGGAAGAAAAGTTGTGCAGAATAAACTGTTTTTAGCTGAAATTTTTAACTTTTCAGAAGTGCTTTTTAAAAGCACTTCTAAAAAGGAGAAGCTAAAATTTTTAGCTTTTCCTCTCCCAAAAGCATTTTTAGTGCTTAATTACTTTTTTACCCCTCCAATAACATAATACTTTCTTTTTTTTTCTTGATACTTAATTACAAATGTATTAAAATCATTAATTAAAAATAAAAAATATTTTTTAAAATACTAATTACAAATATTTAATAGTTATATTTAAATATTTAAAATATAGTTTATATATTCTAATTAAATTTTATAAATAATTAATATTTATTGCTTAAAAATATTTGAAATTTTTTATTTTATATATTAAAATATTAATAAGAAGTTATAATAATTTTTTTATATTTTTACTAAAATATAATAAATTAACTAATTTAAATATTATTTAAATGCATATTTGTTACTTTATAATAACATGTCTAAAATGGACATTTTATTTCTCAAAAGCACTTTTTTACAGCAATGCTAAACACTCAAATTTTTCACAGCACTTTTCAAAAACACTACTCAAAAGCACTTTTCCACAGCACTTTTCCACAGCACTTTTCAAAAGTACTTTTCAAAAGCATTGCCAAACTAGCCCTAAATTATCCCCCACGAGTCAAAATAAAATTTTTATTTAAATACAGATTCATTTACATTAATTTAAAATTTAAATATAAATAATATGTTTATATAAGGAATATATTTATACATTATCTATATTAATGAATTATGAAATATAACAATTACATTTTTAAAATATTAATCATATTAAAAATTATAAAATTATAAAAAAACCAATCTCTATTTATAAAATAAATTATATCTATTCAATGAAATAAAACGATCTTATCTATGAATTTTTAAATCCGATTATTTTAAATAGCATTTCTAATTGTTTTATATAATAATTTTATATAAGTTTATGAAAAGAAAATATATTATTATAATATTTATTATTTTTAAAATACAATTTTTAAATATTTTTTATTTATTTTAATAATAAAATTTAATATTTTCAGTAGTTTTATTTTTTAAATATGTTTGACAACCTTATATTAAAATTAATTGATAAAATTTTTTATAAAAAAGTGTGATAAATGATAAATAAATAAAGATTTATTTATCACTTAATCGAAAATATGTTTAATTCTTTTTAATTCTTTTAGACTATATTATCCTTTAAACATTCTTTGCTCTCAATTTTTTTTTGAAAAACAAGAAAAGTTACAGTCAATTAAATTATATTAAAGGGATTAGCTATGAACATATGTACCCCTTCTTCTTTATTAAAGGTATTTTAGTCATTTGATCTACTTTCGCATTTTCTTCTTTAGGGATGTATTCAAGTGCCCAATTTTTGATATTCCTTAAAAGATGATGAATAGGCCTGATTATGGTTGACTTATAGGGTGTTGAATTCAAAATTTGGATAGTTTCAATTGTTAGAATTGTAAAATAAATCTAAAATAAAACTGTAAATTGTAACCCAAGATCTGTCATGTCAAATCATTAAGAATAAAACTAGATGTGGAAGCGCACTTGAATCCATGAATTCCTTAATATCTACAGATCTTGGGGATTTGATCTTAAAAATTTGCACACAAGAAATTCAGAGAATATTTACTCTCTCTTTCCTAAGGATGGGATATTAGAAAATATATCTTGTTGTACTTTGGGGACCATAACCCTAATATATATGACTTTGGCACATTAGCTCTAATTCCTAATTAGTCCATCATTAATTAGAAATTGATTATAACTTAATTACTATAGTATCTACACATATTTGACCAATACTTTATTTAATAATTAAAGCCCAATAAACCTTAACCAAATTAGATCACTTTTAATTTGGGCTAACATATCATGATAGTAAACAATAACATGTAATTACCATTACTATATATGTGATGCCCATATTTTCCAACAATCTCCCCCTTGGACCACATATATATACTAATTACTCTATAATTACATGTCATTATATAATCTTATGAGCTCAAAATTTTACTATCATATCCAAAAGATATTCTGAACAATCTTGTCCATTAATTATGTTAACATAGAACCAAGGCGACTTTCGTTACATATATCGTAACTAAATTCATCCCTGATTACATATATTAACACAACCAAATGACATAGATCAAGTATGGATGTGCAGCATGGAAATTACATGCAATATGATCTAAACATGTATTGAAACATCCCAAAAATTGGGGGTTAGTAGAATCAGGTTTGGGAATCGAGAGAGAGTGGTCATGCCTTAATTTTTAAGATTATCTATGTGTTTTGGGGAATAAATGAGGTATTGGTTTATTGGTTAAGTGTTAGTGAAACATTCCTTGAAACTCAAGTTCAAATCCCTTCTCTATCACCATTTTTATTATTTTAAAAATTTTGCCTTAAACCTTAGTATGTGACATGCCTTGTTTTTAAAATAAATATTGCAAAATTATTTCAAGAATGAGGAAAAAGCCTAAAGGTTAAAAGTAATATGAGAAAGCATGGAAATTAAATGAGGTCCCAAGTTCGAATCCCTTCCCTTGCGAAATAATTAAATTTTGCAAAATCCCTTATTTTTTTAATATGTGTGCCATCCATACCCTTGAACCCTAAGTATGAACATAACTTTTTATTGTATTTTTCAGCCTTTAATTCAAATTTTACCTACCCAAGCCATTCACCCTCTTCCTCTCCTCTTTTCTCTTCAATTTTCTTTCTTTATCCCATTGTTGTCGTTGCCTACACCTAGTTTTATCATCTCTTTCTTTTCTTTTTCTTTTTCTTTTTCTTTTTGCCACAAGATTTGTTAACACATTCTCCACCATATTGTTGCCATTTTTCCTCATTAAAATCAGCCCCAAATATCAAATCTTGAACTCCAAGATTGATCCCGAACATTGCCAAGAAAGTGTCATTGCAGTTTCTCTCGACTAGCTTGGGTAAGGCTTCTTCTCTCTTCAATTTCTTAATTAATCTTATCCATGCAAAACCTAAATTTTTAGATCTGGAATTTTGGAAATTTTAAATGATTTCAAAGGTATTTTTCCAGAATTTAATGAGATCTCAAACCATTTTAAAATTCAGCCCAATTTGGCCATCATGGGTGGTGGTGCGTGTACCTATGTGCAAGAAAGGGGGCTATTTATTTCTTGGTTATTGCCTATATTTTTCTAGAATTAATTTGAGTTCTTGAACCATCCTAATTAGCTTTTAAACCCATTTCAATTAGGGAAAAATGTTCTTGATCGATTAGCCATTCGGATCCCACAAATCGTGAAGCGTAAGTGCAATTAAGGGTAACTAGTTTGTTATTTCGACATAGTTGTCGGGGAAAGGATATGATTTGATTAAATGAAGGAATTTAATCATTAATTATCTACTTATTTTCTAGTATATTATTGAATTAGGTGCTGACCCAAACGCCCCAAACCATCCGTAAAGGCAAAGAATGATTGTATGTACGATGCGCATCAATACAGTGTAAGGAATCTAACTAGTTTGGATTCATAAAATAGTTATAATTTCAACAATTGGTTTGAACTCATAAGTGGGTGTTTGTGGGATGTTTTAATCATAAATTGATTGAATTCATACTGAATTTTGGTTTAGGTTCGTTCAAGGAATTATTAAGGAAAATTGAAAGATTCGCTAGTTTGTTGCGAAGAAGCAAAAAATAAGGTGTGGGTCTTAAACTCATAAAATTATTTGAAAATGTTAAATATCATGTTATATTTGATAAATTAGCTTACTAATTGGATTGGCCTAATAGCCAAATTATTGATTTTGTGAGTGGCCGAACCAAGTATGTTTTGAGCCTTAAAAGATTGACATGTTGGAAAATTTGCTAGTTCGATAGTATGAATGTTTGGTTGAGTTTGTAATTGCATATTTGAGTTATGAGATATGAGAATATTTGACTGAATGATATAATGTGTTGAGATATTAAGATTATGTATGATTTAAATGCATGAGATATTTGTTATATTGTGTATTGAAAAGGGTGCTATTTATGCACAATGAAAAATCCGTAAAGTATGTGAAATTGAACGATATTGATTGATACCAACACAATGGTAATTTGAAAGATTGGAATGTTGTTTCCATTTACTGAAAGTATTTGATTATTAAGGACATATTGAGCATGTCATATGAATGTGAAAAGTATTGAGATATGATTATGTATGAGATTGTGTGACATATTGCATATGCATTAGGTTGGGATTTTATGGTTGATGGACGAGTTCCGTGAAGTACCTGTGGCATATTAAGTCCGCATTATTCGTAGTTAGTGCATTGCACCTAGAGTACCGAGGGGATTGGTGATTTTATTGCATATTATATGTTATTGGTGATTGTATCACACTATTTGATATCTGACAGATTTTCTGCATTATTGATTATTCGGTGGTTTTACCACATCGAGCTATGCTCATAATGTTTTGGAGTTTGGCAGACAGGTTCTGGGGAACTCGTGGTGTGTAGCAGATGGTATGGGTAGGAACCTTTTTACATTACATCATGTGCATGACATATTCGAGTGTTATTGATTTATGCTACGCATTATAATTGTTATATTGAATGGTATCTAAATTAATGATTGTTACTCGAATGAATGATGACCTATACTTATACACCGGTTGACATCAATTTGATAATGGCTATGTAATGACATGAAATTCCTAAGATGGTTCTGTTTTCTTCTGTTAATGCTAATATGTTTCACTGTATTTGATATTTGTGCCAGTTGGTCCTCCTTAGTGAGATCAAACCTTACCAAAATCAGAGTGTGAATAAACCAAATAAACTTTATTTCTACAAAAAATAAACTTAATATCTGTAAATTGAAATAACTAAAAATTTATCTATAACATAAAATCATTTAAAAGTACAAACTCCCACTAAAACCAAATATCCTTAAATAACATTATACCCCTATGAGCAATGTACTCTTATAAAACCTTAGGTGTAGTCCCTTAGTAAGCAGATCCACAATCATTTAGTTTGTCATAATATGCTTTATAGGCACCTAACCACTCTTAATTTTTACTCTAACAACCAGGAATTTAAAGTCTATGTGTTTTGACTTTGATGTACTCCTGTTGCTATTGGAATAAAAGGCTGCAATTTATTTTCACAAATTGCACCTTAGTGACTAAATATTATTTTCATATTCCATCAAAATCGGAGTTCTGTACACCTGATGATCTTTAACTGATTAAACCTCTGATATGTGAGCATGTAATCTTTTGTTCTCTAAAAATACCTGTAATACCCTTAACCTGTATCCATCGCCATAATAGGATTACGGAGCATTACTGGAATTATCTTTACACAATCTTACATTCTCATATTTGTTTCTCATATCCAAGTAATAGTCATTCAAATTCAATCAAATAGTCCCTAACTCGAGCCCTCAAGGCCCAAAACAAGCATTAAAAATAATTTGAGACTCAAAACCAATTTTAAGGAAATTTTCGTAAAATATTGAAAATTTTCAAAATATAGAGAACACACGCCTGTATGGCCAAATCGTGTCCCTCACATGGTCAAGAGACACACTTGTGTCTCAGGCCATGTACGCATTCGAAATAGGATCACATGGCTTTGTCTCAACCCGTGTTCGACCCTGTATAACTCAACTGACTTGGGTTACACGGCCAACCACACGCCCATGTGACTCACTGACTTGCTTTCTAAAAAAATTACAGGGGATACACGGCCGTGTCACATGACCGTGTGTCACACAAGGTTGAGACACACACCCGTATCTCAGCCCATGTGGACAAAACTAGGCTATTTTCCAAGCCACATTTCTTACCCCCAAATAGGTACCAACCTAAGTTCAATAATGCACATACGACCATGGCATAAATAAGCATTCAAGACCAACCAATATCAAGTTTACAACATGTTATATCTACACATACAACATGATATCCATAAACTCATCAATTGATCACTTTAACACATACCAAAACACTTCCAAAGTCTACCTAAATGGTCAACCACATAAATAAGACATTATACCTAAAGTTTAGCATGCATACTACATCCCAATTTCAACCATTTAATACCCATAATACCAATTCACAACAAGGCATTCACATAGCAACTCCACACCACATATCATAGGGCCCTATATACATATATACATATATCCATATCAAAATATATAACCACATTACAAGCCATCTTAAATGACCAAAACACAACAAGACAATTAAGCCACATAACCAAAACACCTATACATGCCATTTAACCAAAATATACAAAGTCCAAAATACCAAAATGAAAGTTTGATAGTGTGATGAGATCTCCGACAATCCAATCCGAGTGAGCTTCCGAATCACTATAAAACAAGGAAAAATAAACAGAGTAAGCAATTAAGCTTAGTAAGTTCGTATAACTTAAAACTCAACTTACCATTTAATCACAATTTAAGTAATTTAACTTAGCATAATATAACTCAATTTGGTCCATAAACCAATCACATATCCAATCATAAAGTTAGATATGAATTCACAAATCTCATAGCTTTAATTCTCACATGATTCAAGTACATACCTGTACTGATACATATCGATGTCATACTCTTTCATATTATCACTATGCCCGTTGAACCATTTGGAATAATATCAGATACTCGAAAATCTCGCACACTAAGTGCCAATACATGGTTGAAACCATCTTTATCTCATATCTCATATCTCATATCTCATATAAATGCTCATTCTCAAGCCATCACTAGGTCTGCTCATACAAGCTGACGGTTAAGACGTAGCTACACGGTGCTGCTCACACAAGCTAATGAGTAACCACAACACATGCCAAAAAACTTAGCCATCGGTAGAACGTACAAGACCAACACCCATAACATGGTAACCCCTAATGACATGTAATTTGTATCCTATCTATTCCTCAAGTTCAACTGGGATTTGCATAATTGCCGATATCTCGTCAAGCATTTTCGTGGTGTTGTATCATCACAATTATATCAATTAAGCATTTAAACACATATATACTTTAATGCTTATTAACATACGAACTTACCTTGAACTCAAACGATGGAAATAATCGTTTAGTTGATAATTTTGTCCTTTCCTTGATTCAAATCCGAATGTTGCTTTTCTTGATCTATATAATCAAATTTAACTTATTTAAGCATTATTCTATTCGATTTAACCCAAAATTATATTATGGAAAAATTACTATTTTTCCCCTAAACTTTTGACTTCTTTAATTTAGTTCCTAGCTCATAAAAATACAAATTCATGCAATTAAGTCCACACACATGCTAGCCGAATTCTATATATGTTCATAGCAGCCAACACATTTCATTATTTTACACATTTCACCACATAATTTTCACTTTATCAATTTAATCCCTATTTGACATTTTCAATCAAAATCACTTTACAGAACTTGGTTATCTAACAACAACCATTCATTTTCTATCATCAAACATCAAACCACATACACATTCATTAATGATAAAACCCTAATACTTTAACAATTTTGCAAATTAGTCCCTGGGCTAGCTAGATTAAGCTGCAACGACTCTAAAAACGTAGAAATTATTAAAAACCGAGCAAAATTACACTTACATGCAAGGGAGAAAGATGGCTGAATGTTCAATCTCTTCCATGGAGTTTCCTAAGTCTAATTTTGGTGGTGAAGTTTCAACAAAGAAGAGGATAACATCTTTTACATTATTTTACTTTATTTATTTATCAAATTACTTAATTAACCTTATTAAATAACCTTGGTTTCACTTAAATTTATGTCCAAGAATGTCCACTAATAAAATGAATGGTATAATTACCACCTAAGTACTCTTACATTAAGGTTCTATAACAATTTAGTGCATTTAACTTGTAGAACTCAAGTTTTGCACTTTACGCGATTTAAACCTTTCATCAAATTAAGCATGCAAACGATAAAATTTCTTAACGAATTTTTTATATGACTCTACTATCACACTGTAGAAATTAAAATAATAATAAAATAAATATTTCTACATCAAATTTGTGGTCCTAAGACCACTGTTCCGATTTAACTCAAAACGGGTTGTTACAATACCTTATAACCCTCTTGGATGCTATCCAATGGCCCAAACTAGGGTTGCTTAAAATATATGCCTAACATCTCAATAGTGTACACAATATTCCAATGTATACAAACCTGAATGTACATTAGACTTTCCACTGCTAAAATGTAAAAAAAATTTATGCATTTTTGTAATCCCAAAAACATTCTTAGGGCATTAATTAAGGCTATACTCATTATTGACAAGCAGTATGTCATTAATATATAAAACCAAATATAGAACCTTACTCCCACTAAACTTATGGTATATATGATTATCAACAAAATTCATCTCTAAACCGTATAAGATAATCATTTGGTAAATTTTGTAATATGACGAGGAGTTTTACTTAAGCCTATAGATGAAGTTCTTTAATTTGCAAATCATTACCTTTGCATCATCAGACACAAAATTTTCTAATTGCACCATATAAATGTATGATCAATGTTACCATTGAGAAACCATTAACTTAATATTCATCTAATGTAGCTTAAGGGCAAAATATTCTACTAAAACCATTATAACCCTTTCTCTAGTGGACCTTTTTAATGACATTCATTCTTAAGGTTGTTGAGTCTTTTCTTCTGGAACAATTAGCTCATCTTGAATAGAGAATTATTCAACATTGTCTTATTGAGGTTATGGACTCACTTGTTAATCAATGATAGGTATGAGAACCTAAATATCGTCAAAAGTGATAGTAGAAACTGATTTAGAATTCAATTCCTCCTTAAAAGCAATGTCTCAAAACTTATTTCTCTATTCAAACTCAAGATCCTAAAAGAATGTTCCAATTCTCATCTCAAAAATATTCCTAATTGTGGGATCATAAAACTCATAGCCCCTAGATTACTCAAAATTTCCTTGACCCTTATACTTTATAGACATCAAAAAAGGAAGAAGTGAAATCATCTCAACCTTATCGATTTTAGCAAAACATTTCTTAAGTTCATCAAGGAAACCTTGGCCTGAGTAATCTCTTCAGATCATGTGCCCCTAAAGGCTTTTGAAATGATGTGCTTCATAATAATTAGACTCATGCGATTTAAATGATCCCACCTCTCAAAATCCCTTTCAACATAAGGGGTGCTTTTCGCAATGAGAGGTGCGGGTTGTTCTTCCCTTAGTGCAAGGTCTATGTCCATACAGCCAAGTATTATAAATGCCTTTTCCATTCCTTAAAATTAATCTCACTAAACATGGGTGTAGAATTAGCAGATATTATGGCAGCAAAAGATAAACTAGTTGAATCTAGAACAAAATAGATAAAAACAAGCTCATATTAATATTCATAAGTAAACAATAAATTCAAAATAATGGCTAATCTCATCTCAAGATACCAAACACAACATTAATATCAAGTCTTTGGATAATAATATTAACAGTAAGCGGTACTCTTGTTGTAGTAATCAAACATTGACAATAAATTATGTCAAATAATTAATTAATCTTTGGACTAACTTATTGCTCACATAAAATACCTTATAATTGTCACACATTTATTATCACAGATGTCATTGAAATTCTAACAAATATTAACTTACCTTTGAGTAAATTAATAAACGCATGAATCACAAAAACATATAATCATCTTCATATTTCAAAAAAACTAATCTACACAAAAGAGGTCACTTTGGTGGCATTTTGTTTCGGCTAATCTATTTAAAATATTAGACATCCTTAATTAAAACCTAAAACCAAAATCTGAATTTATTTGTTTTGAAATATTTCTCTTAATTTCATCTTTCAATCAAATTAAAAGATAATAGTATATATATGTATATATTTATCCCAAAACAACATACAATGATGTTGGCAAATATAATAATAGTTGAATCATAAACCATAAACAACTTCACATAAGATTTCAAATTTAAACAAAAACAAATTGAATAAAGGTAACCTCATTTCAAAATATCGGATACTCTATTAATATTTTATCTTTAAACAAAATATTAACTTGTAAGTGATATATTAGTGTAATAATCAAACATTGACAATAAGAACATGTCAAACCATAAATCTTCCTTTGAGCCAATTTATTGCTCACATGTAAAACTGAATAATTGTCACATGTTTATTACCATAGTTGCACATGTAATATTATTAACTTTCATTTGGCTAATCAATAATAACATAACTTAAGTTACATGCACACAAAATTTTATATTTAAAACAAAATAATTTATACAAAAACTCAATTTGGTGACTTATTACTTCAGTTAAGTTATTTTTAAAAAATATATAAACATTCAAATATTCAAATTTAAAATTTACCTAATAGTCAAATGTCAAAACTATTTTTTATTGCTTTATAGATTCTGAAATAACCTAAAATAATGGTGTCTTAATAATACAATAAAAAACTAAAAACCTTAATCTTTGACCTTTTTTTGTTCCAAAACCATATATATCAAAACTAAATAGAAATAATATAGTGGTTCAAAGCCAAATGATTAACAAGAACATGTGTTTACAAAAAACACCAAAACAATTCACCTATATACATGTATTCATAATTAAGTAGAAAAACTTACCTTGAATATACCATGTAAATCCAAAGTTATATTTATGATTAAATAGATATTCACATGAATACTTGAAAAATATTTTCAAGCCCAACAAATCTCAAAAACAAACTCATAATAGTTAACATATCCCACAATTCATACAATAAAGCATATCATTATAATTTAACCAAATATTTGGAACCATAAGATACCAAAACCTAATATTATAGAACCAAACTTAAAACCAAAATATTTAAACATATATATAGTTTACATGAATTTGCACCAAAGCACCCATAAAATTGAATATATAACCATAACAAAAAAAATTAACAACTTCAACGATATCATTCAAAACTTAATTTCACCAATTAAACTATAAAAGATATCTTATTGAATAATGGTTATAAACACCTATTCATACAAACTATAATCATGCATTAATCCTCAAAATCATTTATATGCATATAATGTATATACACACTTACCTTACATATTTCATGTAAACTCAAATTTATATTCATGACTAAAGACATTATCATAAAAACTTCTTTATACACACAAATACTTAAAAATACTATAACCACCAAATATAAAAAGAATCCCAAATTGTATAAAAGCCTTCATATGTGCAACTACTTATGAAAATTCATAGCCACTATATTAAAAAAACATCTCAAATTTTTTAATTTTAATTGGGTTCCATAAGGACTAAAACTTATATACAATAATTATAGAAAAAAACCAAAAGTAATCATTCGTATATATGAATTGAATTCGATGGTGAATAAATTCATCATGAATAAAGACAAAAGATGATAATTCCATATACATTCAACCACAAACAAAAAATTAAAACAAATAGTGTGAAAAAAAAAACATCTTAATGACATTTATTTATTCGATTATCAAATGAATTAACTTTCAAAACCAATTACAACCCAATTCGAATTCTTCAATTGCAAAAATTTTTAAATTTGTAACTTTAATCTAATAATAAATTTAACCAAAATTTATAAAATAATTGTGTAAAAAGAAGAGAAAGAAATCTCACAAATCAATTTTTATCAATTGATTATAAATAAATGAATAAACCTTCATCTTTTGAATAACAGATGCAAATATTAAACTAGATTATATTTATAAAATCCTAAAACTTTATTTAAAAAGCCAAAGCCCAAAAATTTTATCAAAAATCTCAAAGATTCAACATAATATATAATTAGAATATCAAATCCATAAAATTAAAAAAGAAAAATGAATCAATCCAAAAATAATAAAGAATCAATTCATTCTCAATGATTCAACATGACAAAGCTCTGATACCACTAATTAGAATTGTAAAATAAATCTAAAATAAAACTGTAAACTATAAACTAGGATCTGTCATATCAAATCATCAAAAATAAATCAAGAATAAAACTAGATGCGGAAGGGTACCTGAATCCATGAATTTCTTGATATCTACGGATATTGGGGATTTGATCTTCCAAATTAGCACACAAGAAATTTAGAGAATATTTGTTCTCTCTTTCTTAATGATAAGATATTAGAAAGTATATCATGTTGTAATTTGGAGACCATACCCCTAATAAATATAACTTTGGCACATTAGCCCTAATTCCTAATTAGCCTATCATTAATTAGAAATTGATTAGAACTTAATTACTATAGTATCTACACATATTTGACCCACACTTTATTTAATAATTAAATCCCAATAAACCTTAACCAAATTAGATCACTTTTAATTTGGGCTAACTTATCATGATAGTAAATAATAACATGTAATTACCATTATTATATGTGTGATACCCATATTTTCCAACATTAATAGCCTCCAAGCTATCTATTTTCCTCGGGTTTTTTCACTAAAAATAGACCATCCAAGATACCCTATAATTCAGCATCAAGAATTGAACATTTCCCTCACTGTCTACAAAAACCCGTAATCCAATTTTCGTGGTTGTCCCTCAAGATACCTCCTGCATCAGACAATTTATTTAAGGGCATTTTGGAGGAAACAGAGTTAATTGACTGTTTGTGAACCCAAGGCGAATGGGGGGTTAGGGATTTGGCAGTTGAAGGATCAACACACTTCTTTCATGTTAAAATGGGGGCATAACATTTTGTTAAACATTGAAGCCTTATGGGTTCGAGTTCTCAGGTCGAAGTATAGAGTGGGGGAAAGAGTACCTGCTGATATTAATCGAGGGAATTGCTCTTTTCTTTTGAGAGCCCTATAAAAAATTTGGCCCCTTCCCTATGAAAATATTATATGGTCAGTGGGTCCTGGTTGGTTGCCAAAAGAGGTTTTAAATTGTATTATCAATATTCCTCCTCCATACCCTAATGTTAGGGTAGATAAAGTTATTTGGATGGGAACCCCAATAGGGCTTTTCACTATCAAGATGATAAAATAAAACTCATGGAATTTATTACATGAAATTTGGAATTTACCGTAGAAATATCAAGGGCCTTAGAGGATTCGTATGTTTATCTGGTTGATTTTCAAACAACAATTACTTACACAAGTAGAAAGGTTAAAGCGTGGTACAGTGAATGATGACTATTGTACGATGTATGGAGTAGAATCGGAGGATGCTATCCATGCCATTAGAGATCATGGGGTAGCAAAAGAGGTTTGGTCATATGTTGTTCTGACAAAGAAGCATGCCTGTTTTTTTTTTTTTTGGGAATTTGCAGGAGTTGGCTCACGTCAAATCTACAAAATAAGCAAAAACTTGCTTTCGGGAAGGTAGTTTGGTCAACATTGTTTGGGATTGTCATGTGGCGCATTTGGAAAAATAAGAATTTTTATTTTTTAGGAGTTCCATGAAGTGTTGAAGAGATCATTAAAACTTTGTACAACTGGGCAAAATAGTGTGCTTCCCTATCCAAAAGAAATTCTACTATTTTAAATAACATTTAATGATTAAATTAAGAATAAAAATTTGACTTTGTTTTAAATTTGACTTATTTTAAATAATATTTAATGATTAAAATTAAGAATAAAAATTTTCATAATTTAAACTTTGTAGTTATCAAGCTTTGTAATTTTATTCAATACTTAAGTAATATATCAAACAAATATTATTGCTTAAATTTAGCACTTAATTTTTCAATACTTAATTTTGTGATAAATACTAAAATTATACATGAACTTTAATATAATTTGCAATGCTATACACCAACTTTAATTTGATACATTTGTATACACCATACTTTAATTTTTGTTCAATTTTCTCATTTCATTAATCTTATTATATATGTGGCATGATTTTTCGTTAAATCATATGTAAATAGTTGACATGACATTTGATTAGAATAGAAAACATGCTTAGAAAAATTGTTTCTTATTTCCCCCAGGAAATCTTTTTTTTTTCCAAATCTAGATGAAAATAATTTAAATTTGTTTGTTTGTTTTTTAACATAATAAAATGTCATGTCAACAATTTACATTTGATTTAATGAAAAATTGTGCCACATAGATAACTGGTTAGTGAAATGAGAAAATTAAACCAAGATTAAAGTTTGATGGTATGCACCATATTAGTTTTCATCCCCATAATCTTTTGATACTTAATTTTTCAACACTTAATTTTTCATGCCAAATTAGTATACAAATGCACCAAATGAGAAAATTGAACCAAAATTAAACATTGCAAATTGAATCAAAGTTAATGTATAATTTTGGTATTCATCCCCTTAATTTTTCAAATTTTAACTTTTCAGTTTATCAAAAGGGGCATTTGCCTCTTGTTGCACTTTTTAATATTATGAAAATTGAATAAGATTTTTTTTTTGATAAACAAGACTAAATAATGTGAAATAATATATTACATATACATTCTAGTCACTATTTTTTTTTTAATATGTACCAAGAATATGTTGTCAAATATGTATATGAAACCTAATTCTTCTAAATACCTTTCAGGATTTCTTTTAAGAATCATGTAAATTGTTATTACAGACATATTTGACTTGATATAACAGTACATTGGCTACCATGAGTATTGAGTTTAGTCCTTAGTTACACATTGAACTAGACATTATGATTGTCAAAGTTATGGTATCTTAAGTTGCTCAATCTCCTTTCCTTCTACAATAAATTATACAAAATTGAAAATTATATTTCATTAAAAAATTCTCTCAAAATCCTTTGCAAACTGTAAACTATTCCAATTACTTATAAGTCATTTTATCATGTAAATGTTTTTTTCATATAACTCATGAAGTGGTGTTATGAAAGTTTCGTATATTTCCACTAACACTCTTAATTCCCGTGATTAAGTGCACTTAACAGGTTTCGAGTCTAAACATCTACAGTAGTCTAGTTTTGTTCTAACTAAGTTTCAACTAAATTCCAACATAACTAATTAAGTCTTAACTAAATATCTAGGGTGGGTAGATACTTAATAGAAGAGTCTGTCAAACCCTATTGTTTGCCAAAACTACGGATTCACCAAATGACGAATCACTCAGAATACTCTACTTAGATATAAAAACTACTTTACTTACTCATCTCTATCCTAAATTTTACCTTCTATATGTCAAATAGTAACAGAATACTAAGACTTCATTCGACGAGCTGTTACATAATGTTATGTTATTAGTATTGTTAAAAATTTTGAATACCTTGTATACCTGTTATAAGGAAGTTAAGTTATTATTGTTGCTTGCCATTGTAGTAAGTTGGTTTTAATTTTATTGGATTCTATATCATTAAGGATTGTTGAAATTGTTAGTATTGCTTGTAATGTTCAAATTTAATATTTGGTTGCCTCAATTTTGAAATAGTGAATCGTTTGATGACCCAAATCCATTTGAATGTTTATATTATTTCGACTAGGGATGAAGTTGTATTTCAATCCAGAGCTCTTTTGACATGTCAAAATGATGTTACCTTGGAAAACATGAAAAATATGATTCTTAGAAAAATTCAAGCTAAACCTAGTAAGTAGATATCCAATGTGAAGTATAGATTTCTAATGTATAATAGAAATGGTATAAATAATGTGCAATAGTTCTTAGTGGCGATGAAGATATTGAGATTTGGTCACCAGTGAAGTGGCAATGTTATAGTGGAGTTGTTAATATTAATCCAATATATTCTTGATATTGGTTATAAGATTTCTGTAATACCCTATATCTGAATCGAATTACCAAATCTGAATATCAGATGTTACAAAACTTAAATACTTCACAAAAAAATTTACGATAGGCATAAAGCCATTCTAAAACATATTTCTTATTCTTTTATTTTCTGTTCTTAAAACAAAGATTAATGAAAGAGAATGTTTAATAATTACATCAGATCTTCAAAAGCAACATATGATGTCACAACATAACACTTTGTTAAAAACAGACTTCTCACAACGTAGAGTACCAAGTGCCATATTCCTATTGTGTCCCCTTGTATACATAATATCACAACTTGAACTGCCATCCTGGCATATTACTGGCTTGGTCCCTCTTAGTATACCAACTCTTTAATTAGAACATGCATCACAAACAAACGCTTGTAAGTTCAAATGAACTTAGTAAATTTTAATCCAGGTTATGTTTGAACATTTATTGTTGAATTCCTCAACTTAAAGATTTTGGATTACTTTTTAGTCTTTGGCGGATTCTTTTCTAATGTTAGGCACATACATATACGCCAAATTCAATACTTGACCACTACATACACAATTCACTCATTAGGTGGATTATAAATTTCACCACTCAATACGTATCTCATTTTCTTTTCAGAAACGGATGCATTTCTCAAAAGGATATTCATACATAATTTACTTCTGACAGATTCTCACACAGATAGATATTAAACACTTCACCCAAGACGATGTACTCTTTGATATTATTCTTGGTGGATACTTATACTAATTGATCTTTTAAGGTGAACTTCATACGGATCCTTACTTTGGTAAATTTTTATTCTAAATTTGGTAGCTATCAAGATACCAGTCAAATCATATCTTAAATCAACCAAGACTGTAACGCCTCAATTTTTTAAATTCCGGCTTTTGTAAATTTGTAACATAAATATCTGTCTGCTTCAGTGGTTAAGTGTTCTGGGTGTGTGTGTGAGGTCCTAAGTTCAAGCCAAGTCTTTGGCAAATTTTTGTTTTTATATGACAAAAGCCTTACTCTTGTTCAGTAGGCTTAAGTTTAATTGCCTGCAAGTTTGTAACACCTCAGACTCGGCCCAGACATTATGGCCGAATTCGGTGATGTCACATCAAAGAGGTTATTTCAAAACAACTTCGTTTAGTTACAATTATGTTCAGTGGAAAAGTTGCTTGGTTAAAACTTAAATTTGTGACTTAGAAAATCAAAACCCTTGTAACTTG
Source organism: Gossypium stocksii (assembly GCA_020496765.1). Classification (NCBI taxonomy): domain Eukaryota; kingdom Viridiplantae; phylum Streptophyta; class Magnoliopsida; order Malvales; family Malvaceae; genus Gossypium; species Gossypium stocksii. Next base: position 66,315,393 of record CM035621.1, read on the forward strand.
TTAAGTTATAATGAAAGCCCATGTTTTAAGAAAGCGTTCACATATTAAGGTTACTTAGAAAACCACGTTTAGCTTTAAAAATTCATTTAAGTTTAATGATTCGACAGTTGTAAGAAGAATAAACCCAAATGAAAAGTTAAATCAGAGATACAAGGCCTTATTATAACTCATTGAAAAACAAGTAATTAAAATAAAGTAATTCGAAAACTATTTAAAGCTTCTAAGTAGCTTGCAGTGTGGCCATCTCCGAGTCCTCTCCCACGTCGAGCCGTCTACTGAGGGTCACCTGAAACATTAAATTAAAGGGTGTAAGTTTTGAAACTCAGTGTGTACAACCCTTGGCAATCAAATCAAATCAATATACAAATATCACATTGGCCCTAAGCCCTAACAATATTGGTGGTCTTGGGCCTTAGCCCACATTGACCTTATATCATATCAGAATCACATGAATGTAATGCTCCCATCCCAAATCCAACCCTGCACTTCATTTCCCTTCCAACCCTACACTCCTGTGGGGATATAAATATCAACCCACCTATCCCTACGCTCCAAAGGTAGCACCAATAGCGGCACTACTCAAACGTTGCAGCAAGGCTGCTATTCATATAATGGGCTTAAAGCCACCTATGGATCCACGATCGTCAAGCTACTATGCGATCCTCACATATCTTCCTCCGTTCCATTAAACCCACCGAAGTGCAACATACATATTATCACACATTAAGCACTTAGGGGTATTTTAGTCATTTCACTGCCTAGGGGTATTTTGGTAATTTCTACCCTACAAGGGTGTTTCGATAATTCTACCCTACGAGAGTATTTTAGTAGTTCTACCCTACAGGGGCATTTTAGTAATTCTACCCTAGAGAGGTATTTCTGTAATTCTACCCTAGAGAGGTATTTTCGTAATTCTACCTTGGAGAAGTATTTCTGTAATTTCTACATTTTGGGTTTTAATTATGAACTTTGGCCTATCAACAAGTCCTCGCAGCTAAGGTGAACGAATACTATGCACCAGGCAGGATACTAGAGAATAGGAGGTGGGTCACTCGGACCGCTTAAGTACCAAGCTCTTCCTAGATCCAATCCTAGACATGCATACATCCATTGCCACACCCTAGCCTAGCGACTTATCCACAGACATGTTTGATTATTGAAGTAAGTTTTATGTTATTTGAGAATTCATCAGAGCTAGGCCTAAAGTCCACTATAACCCTAGCGTGCATTTCTAAAATCCATAAGGCCCACTAAGCCCAATCACGTCCATATAGCCCATTAAGCCCAATCATGTTAATGTAGCCCAATAGGCCCGATCATAATCAAATCATACAATCATCCATATCAATCCATCATTCAATTTCACATTACAACTTTTGCCAACTTGGGCCCATAAGCTCGGTAGGCCCATTTAGCCCCGTCTGGCCCGATTGGCCAAACAGTAGCCCGAGACCATTAGATCGCTCTCTAGGCCTCGATAATCATATCGATATCTCTACCCAAGTGTTCATACACTCGTGTGATTGCCGATGCCATCCTTTCAGCTTTTCGACATTCCAGCATTTCAGGATTTCGGCTTTTGCCGATTTGTCATGTGTGTAGTGTATGTACACACCTGGTTGATGACCTGCACTACTTATCCTCAGCGTCAACCTACAATCAATAACAACCTCGAATCAATTCCATACTTAACTACAACTTTACTAAATCCCGAAGCCTTACCGTAACCTTACCGCGTGCCACCAGTTCTAATAGCCTCTCCTTAGCTATTATTCCTGAATATCCTTAGATCTGCATCAACACACATACTATCAACGTCAAGTGACTCATATTCCACACGAGTCACCTCTATAAACCATACTTATAATCGGCCACTTATGAATCTGAAATTGAAAACGAGTACACTTACCACTTGCTAGAGATCCTTACCACGCTTGAAAACTTTGAACCCTACCCCCTTGTTAATACAGGGTTAATGATAAGGAAAAAGATTAGATAGCCCCTCGGCTTTTACCAAAGCGCACTAAAGGATGGTTGACTAAGTACTTACCGAAACTAGCTTCTAATCTTGCAGCCTAGATAGCTACTGAGTGAGATCGGCTTTTAAATCTTGATTATGGGTAGTAGATAACAAAGACCGATTTGTGATGGAGGAAAACTAAGAGAAATCAGCAATTAGATAGGCGTATTTGACTATAAGGGAGTATTCGGCTTTTAGGGAAAGAAGAAGAAATTGGTTTGACAAAGAATGAAACCCCAAGGAGAGAATTTCTCTTCTAACTCGGCAATATAAGAAATATTGTTTGAGGGAAAGGTGGATTCGGTCTAGGCACTCTTGTTTAAAACAAAGAAATTGTGACTACTCGGGTATTTTCCAAAGGGAAAGAAATTAAAAAAAATCGAGAGATTGGAAGGAATTTCCCCTAATTAAGTGACTAAACCACACAGAAGCAACAAATACCCTACTTGCCCATACGACACATATATATACACTAAAAAAATAAATAAAATAAATAAACCTGCACTCTCCAATTGACTCAAACTTATCACCAAATTAAATTCCTTAATTATCTATACTTTTTATCCCATCCTTATCCCCATCTGAAAGTCTGCTCTCGATAGAATTCCACAGCAAAACAAATGCTGGACGTTCCAGCAGCAAAAACAAGCTCCCATTTGTGCTTGAAGATGCTCGAACCCCAGTCCTTCATGCCCTCCTTTCGCGTTGCTGGCCATTCCGCCAAAGCTCCTCCTGTGCTATGATTCGGTAACAACTGATTATAAGGCTTACTCGCCTGAGCCTCAGTTACTTTAAAAAATAAAAACAGAACTTTGCTTGGGCTGGGATTCAAACTTGTAACCTTCCAAAACCTATAGCACGCCATTAGCCACTGCACTCCAGGCACTCTTGTGCTATGTTCCATCTCTAATTATTTTTAAGGCCCATTAACCCGCAACCTGATTTTTCGGAAAAACAAGACAACTTGCGCGAGCAAGGTTTAGAACCCAGGCTCCCTTCCACACTCCTAGCGCCTTTGCCACCAGGCCAGGCGCGCCACTTATGCCATTTTTTCCCCAGGCCTTATTAATAAGCCTTCTAGTCGCCTTCCAGGTTTGTTTTAAAAAAAACCAACACTTCGCGCACGCTGGGACTCGAACCCCAGCTTCACTTCCTGCTCCCTAACGCCTCTAGCCACTGGGCTAGGTACTTTCTTTGAGTCCAATTTTAACCTAATTTATTTATAAGGTCTACTGCCGGAGTCTTCCTAAGGAAGCAAAAATTAAAATTTTTGCTAGAGCCCTGGATCGAGCCCAGGACTTTTCCCACACTACCAACCCTTCCTAATTCACTTAAATATTAAAATAAACGTGAAATTTTAAAATTTTCACACATATCTAAATTATTTAAGCCACCTCCTAACCAATCCCAAACCAAGGCCCAATACTTCTAGGCCCAAAATTTGGGGTGTTACAAGGTTAATATCAGGATGGGCCTACTGATTTGGTGGTTAAGAGGAGTGGTAAATTGCTTAAGGTCCTATGTTCGAATCCATGCACAAGCAAGGGAAATTTATTTTTGCTAGTGGTGTTGTGTGGTGTTTGAACTGAACTGAAATGCAAGAGTGGTAGAGGTGTAGTAGGAAGTGTGGAGAAAAATTTAAGGGATTTGGATAGGGGGTGTTGGAGGGATTTTAAGAGAAAATTATGGTATTGGGGAGTTATCCCGATTTGGTGGATGGTAGCTACGGCTCTCTTCTCTCACCCTCCCAATTTCGGTCTTTGACATAGTTTCTTTTCATTCTTTTCCCAATTTTGCCACTGTACTCACCTTCCTTGCTCTCTCTACTGAATTTTGGCTCTATATGTTCCCCCTTTCTGATGTTTTTCTTCGTTTCTACTGCTTTTTCTCTCTTTTCCTTGTACTGCCAAATTATCCCCTTGAATCTTTCTCATTTTTGTGCATCCTTTCTGATCGTTCAATCAAGGAGTATGTTTCTTCTTTGCTGTTAATACGTTGGTAGGTAAGGGGTAAGTTATGTGTGATTTGGGGTGGTCGTTACTTGGTGTAAAACCATTTCTTTTTGTTTCTTATCCTTCTGTTAGTGATTACGTATTGTTGACAGTAGCATATCGTGTGGCTCGAGACCCTTCCCATGCTACTTCATTAGCAAACCGAGATTGAAGCGCTAGGAGTAAGTTCTAATCGCTCCTTAATTGAGTAAGTTGTCGGGTTGGTTTTATTTCGGCCATTAAAGTGATTAATCAAGTGTGTGTTGACCAATTTTAGGTTTAGGATTACTCAGAAGTGCTTACAAGTCGAAATCGATACAGGTGTGTAACCAAAACACTGAAAATATGTCTCAGCGAAAAGCCAAAAATGCTCTCTGTCGACTCCACACGGGAGTGTGGTAGCTCATGTAGTAGGCTGTGTGGCTGAACATGGGCGTGTGGTCGATGAGCCAGGCTGTACGTGCATGACACGGGTGCATGACACGACCGTGTGATGGCTAGACGAGGCCGTGTACGAGACATGGGCTCGACCAATTAGGCCGTATAGGCCACACGGGCGTGTGGTCGCACATGGGTGTATGGGATTTTTGGACCAGGCCGTGTGGATGCCAATTTGGGCCGTGTGGGCCATACGAGTGTGTGGGCCCACACGGGCAGACAACACGGGTATGTGAGCCCATGTAACAGCCCGGTTTGGACCCTAGTTAGAATAATGGTTTTGGGACCACATATCCGAGTTTGAAAAATATTTTAATATTATTTTCTGTGTCTATATTATCTGAATTAACTTCTGTGAAATTTCTGTGATTTAATTTGTCTATCTTTGTGTTTAATTGTGAAAAAAGATTGAATTGTATATGTGATAAAATTAGTATGCTATATGTTCAGGTTTTCAATTGAAATAGCTTTTAAATAATAATGGTCTTATGAGGTAATTAGACCTTATTGAATTGTAGTGGACATTTATGGCATTATAAAATATGTTTTATGTGTTTTTAAATGAAGGACAATATGGTAAATGGCTTATTAATATGTGTTTAATAAAACAAATGAATGAAATTAAAGCCATATTCATCTATTTTGTCAAAAATTAGAAAAGAAAGAAAAGAATAAAAGCTTTATAGGGTTCGGCCATGAATGTGCTTGATTAAGGTATGAGTTCTCGTCCGTTTTTGATAATTTTTACGTTTCCGTGATCGTTGCTTAGTGTTCTACAATGCCCATGTTATAATTTCTGTTTCTGTTGAAGATTTCATGAGATGCCATTGATGATTTTTGAAGCTTTGTGGTGAATTTGATTGAATTATGATGGATTGGCATTGAATAAACATGTTTTGCCATGAAATTTTGATGATTTTGAGCTATGTGGGTTAAATTGTGAAAATATAAATTCTGGAGGACTAATTTGTAAAATAAATGTGATTTATGAGCTTTTATGAACATTATAGAGATTCGGCTAGGTACATGTCTAAAAAGATTTTGTTAATTTGATGATTTTGTGAATTAGGGACTAAATTATCCCAATGTGAAAATATGGGGGGCTAATTTGTAAATTTCCCTAGATAAGTATATTTAGATTGAAATGAATGAAATGAATGATTGAATGGTTGTTAATGAATTGATTTAGATCAAGAACAAAAAAAATAGACTTAGATTGAGAGAAGTCCAAAATCGTTGAATAGTCTGTTCAAATCCGTCAAATCCGTACAAGGTAAGTCAAAATACAAATACGCGTGATATTGATGTCTGTTATAAATTCTTGATTTATAAACTGTATTTGGATGGCCATGAGAGCCCGAAGTATTATTCTGAGTCATTTTCGAATGAGTAATGGTAAAATGATATCATGTAAGACCTCGTCTGAGATGTAGGCATTGATTAGAGATTTATGTGTAAGACCATGTCTGGGACTCTGGCATCGTATATGTTTTATGTAAGACCCTGTCCGGGATAGTGGCATCGGTATTGAATAGCATGTAAGACCACGTCAGGGACGTCGGCATTGTATAAGGCCTATATAATCTCTGTGACGTTTCTGAATGATATAAGGAGAAATTCTGAGGAATGAATGAATGCATAATTCATATGTCTGATTCAGGTACATTTGTTCCGTACTGAAATTACGAGCATGTAAGGTATGCTATTGTGAACTATGAGTATATTTGGTTCATGAGTTATCTACATGAGATTGCTATCGTATTGTGTTTTTAAGGACTGCATATGTTTTGTATTTAGCTTACTAAGCTCATTGTAGCTTATTCTATATTTTCTTTCAGCTATTTTATAGATATTGTAGCTATTGAGGGCTCGGGGATGGTCAAGGACCATCATCACACTATCGAGCTTGATTTTGGTACCTTTTAAATGTAAAAAGTTTAAATATGGCATGTATAGGCTAGGGTGTCTATATATTAAGCTTGGATATGTTTATTTCTAAGGCCATGAGAGTTGGCTAGCAAATGATATGTTGTGTTTGGTTTTGATATATGGCTTGTGATGCCAATTTGAGTAACTTATAATGTCTATATGAATTTGTATGTTTTGATCTTCATGAATCATAACAAGGTGAAGAAAAGGTAAGATTTGGAAATAGTAAGAATGAGGTATGTACCAAGTGTTTAATCTTGAACTTCGGTTAAGTTATGGATATGCTTGGTGTGAGATTTGAAATTAAGTATGTATGTGAATGGTTTGATCATGTTGAGATATGTTTTAGGCATTGAATGTAGTTAGAATTGTGGTATCTTTGTGGCATGAATTGGCTTGTAGGGATTGACCCTTAGTGGGTGGAAGGTATGACTTAAACCAAGTCTGCTTAGTGTCACACGGCTATGGCACACGGTCGTGCCTTATGGCGGCACTAATTTTCCAATATTGACACAAAAACTCACACGGCCAAGACACACGGGCATGTCATATGGCCGTGGCAAAAAGTCAGTATGCTTGCCCTGTTTTGGCACGGTCTGGGTGCATGGGTGTGCTTGAATCTTGTGTAAGGAACACGGCCTGGTCACATGGACGTGTGACCTCCTAAATTTAGAAAATTTTGATGTGTTCTGAAGTTTGTAAATGTATTTGGTTTAGTCCCGACCTTATCACAATGTATGTTTGTGGTCAAGTAGACTTCCGAAAGGGACTTTATGTTTGAATCTTATTTTAATCTCTGAATATTCTGTTCTGATTTGTTTTGAATATTTGCTAACACCCCTTCCGATTCCGACGACAGTTACGGGATAGGGGTGTTACATCCCAATTTCACTGATTTGTTTGCCAAGGTTGCACGGGTCGGCCAAATCGACTGTGAACCTACTGTAGGGTCAGTAAGCCATACTTAGATCCCTAATTGAATGAAATAACTGTATGATTGATATATGTTTTTGAGCATGATTTTATTTCACTGAACTGATACTGTTTGTACTATTACCATGTCATGGCATATTATAACTGTATATTGCACTGCTTGGGGATGGGATGATATATGTGGAGGAAGTGTACTAAAAGGCTTAATGCCCGTTATATTCGCAGCTTTGCTGCAAATCACTGGTGGTTGAACACCTATTATATTGGTAACTCTGCTGCAAATACTGTTTAGTGCCGCAACCGGTGCTATTTGTAAGTGTAGGGATGGGTGGGTGATTTATTCCCCACAGGAGTGCAGGGTTGGACAGGAGATGGTGCATAGTGGTTGGTTGGGTAGGATTTGCATACTGTACAGCACATGACTATTTACTTTGACTATGATGGGCTAAGGCCCTAATACTTACTGATACTGTGATGGGCTAAGGCCCTACTGCATGACTGCTTCTGAATTGAGATGAGCTAAGGCCCAAACTGGAACCGATTCTGATACTGAAATAGGCTTAGGCCTAGACTATGATTCTTTGTATACTATTTGTTGTTTGTCTGGGGATTACACACTGAGTTTACATAAACTCACCCCTTTTGTTTAATTTATACAGATAACCCCAGACTTAAGCGGATTGGTGCAGCGAGGGACTCAGCGGTGGCCACACAACCTTTTTCACAGTGTTTAATACTTAGTTATGATTTTAAGTCTTATTTGGGGGTATTTTTCTATAATAATGGCCTCTATGGATTTTTACTTTAAATTTGGGTTTTATACTATTTTATGTTTTATATCTTCTAGAAGTAGGTAATACTTGGGTTATCAAAAGAAATGCATGTTTTTAACAAAATACCTACTATGACGCGAACTGTTTTAAAAAGCTTCCGTAACATATAATGTTTTAAAAACTAATGACTGAACAAAAATCACAATTTGAGATTTAATAAAAGAAAATGATAAGTTTTAAACGGAAACCAGTTTTAGCAAATGCTATAGATTTCCAACACACTTCCATGTGACATCGCTAGATTCAGCCCTAACGTCCAGGCCAGGTTTGGGGTGTTACAAAGACCACTGCTTATTCTATTGGATGAAACATTTTAAGTCATCCTAGGGAATTCTAGAAAACCATGTCACATATCCTGAGAATTCCCAAGTTTGGCAAACAAATTAGACTCCAGACAACCTCTATACATCGCATGATAACACTCAAATTTGGTGGATACCAAAAAACTTAAATAACTTCCATACACAGCATAGACAAACTCAAGTTTTGAGGGCACTTAGACCACCTATAATGACAAATTCACCAAGTTCTCTTTACTGAAAAGATATTACTCTGGATTCACTCTTTAGAAACACTACTGAGAAATCTTTTAGGAAATACCCCTAGGAAATACACCCAGGGCAAATTCAAATTTTGTGACAAGGCTATCCAAACAGAGATATCTTCAAACTTACCTAGATCTCTGCTATAGATTCAGCTAGTAGAGAAGTCCCAAAGCTTACCCAAATCTTGCCACAAACGTGGTTAACCAAATTTCGCCTTTAGGGCGTTATAAGAACGACAAAATGTACAAGTGTACAAAATCTTAGCAAGTAATAACGTGACAAGTAATGTTGAGTTATAGTACCTATAGGTACTTTGGAAGAGAATATTTATGAAATACAATTTTAAACAATTTGGTGATGAAAAATATGTTGATTTGAAATAGTGATATGAAAACTAAAAAATTTAACTAAGTGCTACCTAAGAAAATAAAAAGTAAAATTCCAAAGCACATTTCTAAAAATGATTTTAATCAATATGACATAAATGTGTTAGTTTAATTTTATTCTTTAACTTAGAATTATTAAAATTGTGTTCATGTTGTTACGAATAATTTCACGGCAACTCAGTAACTTACTAACTAATGCACATACTTACCTACTAGAACTCAATAATCTTTTGACAATATCTCTATGTCAATTTAAATGATTAATATAATTTTAATAAGCAAGTAAAGGATTAAGTGAGGTAACAATATATTTCTATATTGAAACAATTTAATCACAATAATCTTGCAAGTTATGCAAGGCTAATATCTTATTTAGTAACATCGCTAATTTAACCCTCAACTACCTTAGAAGATTAAACATACACCAATTAAATATTGTGTCCATTAATTACAATTTCTATCCGTTTAAATCATTAATTCAATTATTACCTTACAATTAAAATGCAAGCATAACATAAGCATGGTTTTATTTAATTAAACAATTTACTAAGACCTAATAACAACACAAGCACATTTTTAATAATCCTAAGCGAACAGAATACAATTAACCTAACACGGATGGAATTTAATTCATTTTTGAATTAATTGAAGAACAAAAAAAAATTTTTATGATCATGATCAAAACTAAACTAGAACAAAGATTAGGATAAGGGAGCTAGAAAACTAAATCTCAGTGGTCTTCCGAAGCCAAAATAATGTGCTCCTCTCTTCTCTGCTTGTTCTGTTGATCTAAGGCATTCACGAACACTTGATTGCTACTACTCCAAGAGGCATGCAAGCTCTTTTTTAATAGGGAAAATCGAAAAAGGAAGGAAGAAATTTGGAAAGCAACTAGAAGGAAAAAAGAGAGAGAAAATGTGTGTGTGAGAGATGTCTGAAGTGATGGATGAGAAATGAGGAGGTGAATGGGGATTTTTATAGGTGGAGATGACTGCTAAAAATAGCTAAAAATATTATCCTTTTCCTCTTCCCTTGGCCGACAATGCATGGTAGGAGGGATGGTTTGATTTGAATTTGTTTTTTTTAGCTTGTGGCTAAAAATAGCAAGCTTGAAAAGGGGAGGGGTTTGAACGACATTAAGGACAAGTTAGAGGGCTGATTTGTAATTATAAAAATTAGAAAAATTAACCTAATTGGGTCAGCTACATAGGACAACTTGGGCTGCCAATTTTCTTGGTGGATTAGTTCTCTTCATTTAGCACAAATGGACCTTTTTTTTCTTCATCAGGTTTGTAATTAATTTTAACCTAATTTGTGTTGGAACAAAATTAATTATAAAATGTGTTAAATAATTATTATTGGACCATCCATGGCTAGGAAAATAATTAGCCAAACTCTTGGGGTCACTTGATAGAAAAATTGCCTCAACGTTCCAATCTTCCCAAGGTGATTGCTGAGCTGAGTTTTCACCCTTTGTACAAAGCTGTTGAAAATAAATCAACTTTGTTTAAATTTATGATAAAAATAATTACAATTCAATAAGTTCATAATTTGAGTGAGAATTAATTATTTTATAATTAAAATATGAATTTTGACAAAAATTACTAAGAAACTACATGAATTAGAGTTAAAAAGGGGTTGAAAATGTCTATATATTTTTGTGTTTCTATACCCCCAAACTTAATTCATTACTCATTTAGAGTAATGCACAAATTGTAAAAGAGCTTTCATGAAATCACCTTTGAAATTTTTTTCAGAAATCATTTCTCCCTACAATTATGAGTTCAGTGTAATGATGCCCAAGAACAAATTTTGTGTTTGTGCAGCATAAGTATACACATTGTTCTAATTATTCCCAATTATTATCATAATAGCAAGAATAGACTAACAAGAATAGACTAAATGCTTTCTCAATAAACATATGCTAAATTCTTATCAATTAATTTTTATTTCCTCATTTAAGACTAATTGAAATCACTAAGTTTAATTTATGTCTTCATATATTGAACTTAGCAATTTCTCTCCACTAATGTAGTTAGCATAGAAATGTAAATCAATAGGTCTTTTAAATAGGTTATAATGTGGCTTGGCTAGGGGTAGGTAAAAGATAGCTAATTCTAAGCTAAAAAACTTAGACTCAACTTGCCTTAGACCTTCGGTAGAATTCCCTTCAAATTCACCAACTAATTTTGCATTTGAGTACACATGCTCCTTGTACATCTATTTTTTCAAGTACATATGCTCTCTCTGTTACCTTTCTTTTTTTAACATGAGCATATTATTGTATGTGCTAATTTCTTTTTAGCATTTGATATTTCTTCTTAACTCCCCCAAACTTATTTTTAGAGAATTTTTTGGATCGACTGAGTTTGGTGTTTGGGACAATTTAAAGATTATGAGAGAAGTGATGGCTTATTATTGTATGGTTCAAAGAAAATTCAAGCCCTATTGTCTCAAAGTTAGGCTTCAATGGATAAATATTCATTAGGGTTGGCTTGAAAGACTCAATTGGTCCAAACAACTTTTGCTTAAATCATTTTTAAAATTCCATGCCTTCTAGGATTTCTCCTCAAGAAATTACTACTCAAGAAATTACTAAGTCAATTTTAGATACTTAAATTTTCATACATGCTTAGCTTTTCTAATGAATTAAAAATTTAATTGTTCTATTTACATATTTTATTAAGACTATGTCATAATTCAGCTAACATAACAATTATTGAGATAATGGAATTTTATTTAACTAAAGTTTAGCACAATCAACAAAAATTCAAAATTTTGAGCAAAATATAACTTAATCATAATTTAATAATAAAAAGAAAGAATTATTGAAAGAAACAATTCAATTTTTTGGTCCCCTTACTTAAGATGAACAATGTCCCCATTGTTAAAAACAATAGGGAAAACAAAAATATAAAAGTGAATAGATATTGTGCACTAAGTTTGATCCAAAAAAAAAAAAAAAAAGGTGAGTCAAATTTGAATGCTTAAATACCAAGTTTTTCCTAGACAAATTCAATTCTAGACATGTGCATATCTATTGCCACACTCCTTATTTTTTGAATTGTTCAATTTTATTTATGATTTCTCCTCTCCTCTTATTTTATTACGCGTAAAGTAGAAATATCCTAAAAGAAACCTAATTTCTAAAACTTAAAATATCCTAAAAATATAAATAAAGTAAAGACAAGATTCCCCCCCTTTTTTATTTATTTGCAAACACTTCAAAATCCGACCCATCTTTTGCTTCATCATCCTTTTTTTTTATTGAATCGCCTTGTTCCTTCATCGACATTGGAGTCTATGGTTCTAGTATAAAATCTAGAAATTCAGGCACAAAAACAAATGGGTCATGAAATATTTTTGTAAAAGCGCCTTTAATAGAATCATCCCATATTTTTTAGTATATCCAATAAGCTTGTTGCTGCCACTGCATATGTTGCATTATGTCCATCAACTTTGATAGCTTATCACAAAGATCTGACGAGGTGAATGAGTTTTAAAAATTGGGGTAGTCATGTCAGGTTTAGAAATTGGTTCACTTGCCTCTGCCAAATCAGGAATTTCAATTGGCTGCACTAGTTTTGTCTATATAAGAATTTCTTCTTCGAGTTCATTGCTCGATTCAACTTGTTGTTGAAGAATAGAATTTCCTGCTACTCGAACAAGGTCCTAATCTGTGATTATGCCTTGGCTATACCCTATCTTCTTTATCGTTTGCAAGAATTTTAGCTTTTAAGCACAGAACTGTTATTGTAAAGGGAAAGTAGGCTAGACTAGAACATCTCGCAACATAGTTTCAAATTTCTATTAGAATGATCTTTCCCACATCAATGGTCTTTGTTGTCATAATTAAGTATAAAAAGACCATTCGTTCTACTAAAATTGTAGTCCCATGTGAGATAGGCATTAGACGGAAGTGAATAAAATAAAACCATACCTTCGCTAATGGTGTCAAATATTCTTTGCGACAAGTGTGAGTCCCATGCTTTGACACAGTCCATTTAGAAGCCGAAACTGTAAGTTCTTCTAGAATTTATTGCAATTTGTTGGCCTCTATATTTTCTATTAAGGAAGAATATTCATCATCTTCTAAATCAGGTAAATCAAAGAATTCATTAATAGTACTTGAGTTTATTAGTACCTTGAGCTCTTCAGATAGAGACTTCTGTTAATTCACTTGAGGTCAAATTTGTATAAAATTCTCGGACTAACTCTTCATCTACACTAGCTTTTTCCTTACAAAAAAGCTTCAGAAACTTTTCGAATGCTTGCTATGAAATCAATATATTTACTTTCTTTCAACGTAAAAACTTTCTTTGAAAGCATTTGTTGAGTTTTGAAGATGTTGTCATATCTTGCTTTGGTTTCTTCACAATGGAATTTGTTTTATGATTCTTCAACTTGGACAGAGGAACTAGTTCTGTTGTGAGGCATGATTTAACCTAAATATTACACAAGATCGAAACAAATAACAATTCCCCACATTTAATTAGAAGTAAAAGGAATTAATAGTTCATAAAATTGAAAAGTTAAATAATTAAATCAAATTAAAATTTGGGGAAAAAACTCTTACCACCTTTGTAAAAATTTATAAAAACTTAAGAAAATAATATGAAAGGGAAACAAGGTGACACCGAGATAAGGTTAGAGGGAGATTTGATGCTACCTAGGTGTTGGTGGAATGTGTTGGTTTGGGTGTTTGAAGGTTGTAGAAGTGGCATGGTGCAAAGGGAACAAGTATGTGCACGGGTTGGTGTGTACAAGCTCGGACATGCGAGGGCTAGGGGCAAGGTGTACCAGCGCACAAGGGATTAGGGTAGAATGCGTGGTTCATGCGCGAGCAATGGAGTGTAAGGTTGGAAAACGAGGAGCAGGGCCCGTGTGTAACACCCCTTACCCGAGTTCGACGTTGGAACTGAGTACGAGGCATTATCGAATGATAACACAACCAATCATACAAGGTCAAGCCATAAAATTTCGTTCCAAATTAAAACTTTTTCAGAATATATCATACAATCCTTAAAATGGGCTTACGAGGGCCAAAACATAATTTAGGAGTAGTCCGGGACCAAACTGGAAACTCAAAAAATTTTTGGAAATTTTGGCCGAGTACAAGGCACACGCCTGTGTGGGACCAAACACACGCTCGTGTTCCATGCCCGTGTCCCTCACACAGTCGAGCACACGCCCGTGTGAAAACTCCTAGGTATTCTGTTTATGACGTCATCGCGAAAACTTCGTCACACGGCCAAGCCACACGCCCGTGGGCTAGGTCGTGTCTATGACACGGTTGGGACACACGACCGTGTCTCCAACCCGTGTGTTTATTATAAAACATTTAAATTTCATAATTTCAGGTGCAGTGGACACACAACCTCTCTATATGCCTACGACCTAGACACACGCCCGTGTGTCTACCCGTGTGGACAATTATAGGCTATTTTCCAAGCCAATTGCCACCCTAAAAACAAGCACAAACTTATACCATTTTCACCACCACATATCATGAAAATAATAGACAACTAAATGGCCACAATTGATGGTTTAACAACATAAACCAACCCATTTCCATGCATACACACCAATCAATTCATGAATTACCTCATAATGATATATATATATATATATATATAAGAACTAACATCATCATTTGCCATATCTCATGGCATTAGTTACAAAATAACACAAAAAGAGACATGTACCCACATGGTTACCAATCCTACTTAACATTTACAACACCATTATGCCCCTATCCATGCCACAGTCTAAGGAGTTCATTTCAATATACCAAAAGATAATGTCGATAGTGTGGGTGATCCTCCGACACGTCCTGATCTCGAGCTGGCTCGATTGAATCTATAAAACAAGGGTGTGAAAATATATAATATCGGTAATGACAATATATCACAAAAAAAAAAATAAAGAACATACAAATTTTACGTGGAAACCCTTTTGGGAAAAAAAACACAGGTAGAGGAGAAGAAATTCACTATGTCAAATTCGAATCATTACAAGAGGAATAAACTATGTCCATTTATAGGCTTGTAAAGCCATATTCTAGTAGGATTGAAACACCTTATCCTAATAAATATAAAATAAATGGAGTTTAATAAGGTTTAAAAAACCTTATTCTAAAATAAAATAAAAGAAGTCTAGCTCTATTTGGATATTACTTTTATTTTATTTTCCATCATATTTTATTTAAATAAGAATTCAGGTCACTTAATTCTAACAATCTCCACCTTGACATGAATTCTCAATGAACAAGTTCTTCATTGCGAACTTTCAATGAACAAGTTCTCCACGTCTTCCATAAAACCCCTTAAGGGTTTAACTTCAACAATGAACACCAACCAAGTCTAAGCAGTGCTCAAACATGGTTATAGGAAGTGACTTAGTCATCATATCTGTAGGATTTTCATGAGTACTAATTTTGCTCACAACAATATCACCACGAGCAATAATATCACGAACAAAATGATACCAAACATCAATATGTTTTGTTCTCTCATGAAACATTTGATCTTTTGTAAGGAATATGGCACTCTGACTGTCACAAAATACTGTACTGATTTGAAAGTCTTCATTGAGTTCACTAAATAGTCCCTTCAACCAAATAGCTTCTTTACAAGC
The DNA here is from genome assembly GCA_020496765.1 of Gossypium stocksii. NCBI lineage: Eukaryota > Viridiplantae > Streptophyta > Magnoliopsida > Malvales > Malvaceae > Gossypium > Gossypium stocksii. The sequence goes on from CM035621.1 coordinate 66,331,104, forward strand.
CTTAATAATCGCCATGTACTCAGCTTCATGGTAGACAAGGCGACTGTAGTTTGCAAAGTGGCTTTCCAACTGATTACACAACCTCCAATTGTAAAGACATAACCTGTGAGAGATCTTTTTCTATCAAGGTCTCCAGCAAAATCAGCATCAACATACCCAATGACTCCATCTCTAGTTCTTTCAAATTGTAATCAAACATCAGTAGTACCTCGTAAGTATCTTAACATCCACTGAACTACTTTCCAGTGTTCTTTACCGGGATTCGCCATGTATCTGCTAACTGCACTGATTGCATATAAATCTGGACGTGAACAAACCATAGCATACATGAGAGATCCCACTGCACTAGAGTATGGAACATGTGACATGTACTCAATCTCATCATCTGATTATGGAGACAAAGCTGATGAAAGTCTAAAATGAGCTGCTAAAGGAGTACTAACAGGCTTAGCACTCTGCATATTGAACCTGCAAAGAACTTTCTCAATGTACCCTTTCTGACTTAGGTACAATTTATTTTCTTTTCTATCTTTGAGAATTTCCATACCACGTATCTTATTTGTTGGTCCCAAATCTTTCATCTCAAATTCTTCACTTAGTTAGGCTTTGACTTTTCTTATCTCTCCTTTATATTTTACTGCTATAACATGTCATCAACATAAAGAAGTAGATATACAAAAGAACCATCATTGTTTTTCTTATAGTAAACACAACCATCAAAGCTACTTCTTTTGAAATCATGAGAAGTCATAAAGGAATCAAGCCTCTTGTACCACTGTCTTGGTGACTGTTTCAAATTGTAAAGGGACTTTTTCAGCAAGCAAACATAGTCTTCTTCTGAGACTGTAAAACCCTCTGGTTGTTGCATGTAAATATCCTCCTCAAGTTCTCCATGCAAAAATACAGTTTTAACATCCAACTGCTCAAGCTCCAAATCATGCATGGCCACAATACCAAGCAAAGCTTGAATCGAACTATGCTTCACAACTGGGGAGAACATATCTGTGAAATCCACTCCTGGAATTTGACTGTAACCCTTTGCAACAAGCCTTACTTTATATTTGGGTTCTTCAACTCTTGGAGTCCCTTCTTTCCTTTTATACACCCATTTACAATGAACAACCTTTTTACCTTTAGGAAGTTTTACAAGATCCCATGTTTTATTTTTGTGGAGTGATTCCATCTCCTCTTGTATAGCAAACATCCACTTTCCTGAGTCTTCACAACTAACCGCCTCAGAATAATTAGATGGCTCTTGATTTGTATTTATATCTTCAGCCACATTTAAAGCATAAGTAACTAGATCAGCCTCGGCATACTTCTTTGGAGGTTTAATTTCTCTTCTAGTTCTATTTTTGGCTATAGAGTATTATGGTGAAGAAACAACTCTATTCTCAATTTTTGTACTAGCTTGAGAAATTGACTCTGTTGTAGATTCTATATTAATCTGAAACCTCCACCTATTTTTTATTTTCTTTATTGGAAGAGTCTTTAAGAGATAAGTTAGGTAGCATAGTAGTTTCATCAAAAACAACATCTCTACTAATCACAACTTTTTTATTTTCAGGACACCATAACTTATACCTTTTTACACTAGCTTTGTAACCAAGAAAAATACATTTAATAGATCTCGGTCCTAATTTTCCATTATCAACATGAGCATATACAGGACACCCAAAAATCTTTAAATCCTAATAGTCAGCAGGGTTACCAGACCATACCTCTTGTGGAGTCTTTTTCTCAATAGCAATGGATGGAGATCGATTGATCAAAAAACATGCAATAGAGGCTGCTTCGGCCCAAAATGACTTTGGTAAGTTGGCATTTGACAATGTACATCGAACCTTCTCCATTATCGTTCTATTCATTCGTTCTGCAAAGCCATTTTTCTATGGAGTATGACAAATGTCAAGTGTCTCACGATCCCTTCTGACTTGCACAGTTTATTAAACTTATCAGAATAGAACTCTAAGCCATTTTCTATGCGGAGGTGTTTTATTTTCCTTCTTTTTTTCAATCATAGTTTTCCAAGACTTAAATGCACAAAACACATCATTTTTCTACTTCAAGAAGAACGCCCAAACTTTCCTGGAAAAATCATTAATAAAAGTTAGCATATAATTAGCTCCTCCTCTCGAAGGCACTCTGGGTGGCCCCCACAGATCAGAATGAATATACTCCAACGTTCCCTTCATGTTATGGAATCCTCTAGTGAATCGAACTCTCTTTTGCTTCCCAAAAAAGCAGTGCTCACAGAACTTCAGTTTGCAAATTCCTTGTCCATCAATAAGTCCTCTTTTGCTCAATTCTATCATACCATTCTCACTCATATGCCTTAGGTGCATATGCCAAAGTTTAGTAATATCAACATCTAACAAGGAAGAGGAAGTTTAGTAATTTAACCAGTAACAGTAGAACCTTACAAAACATATAACTTGGTAGTCTTTCTTTGCCCTTTCATCACAACAAGAGAACCTTTGGAAATTTTTAAAACTCCACTTTCAGCTGTGTATCTGTACCCTTTTAAATCAAGAGTACTTAACGAAATTAAATTTCTCTTCAATTCTAGAACATGTCGTATGCCACTGAGTGTTCTGACAACTCCATCAAACATCTTAACTTTAATATTTCCAACACCTGCGATTTTACACGAAGCATTATTTCTCATTAAAACAACACCTTCAGACACTATTTCAAAATTTGTTAACCAATCGCTATTGGGACTCATATGGAAGGTACAGCTTGAATCAAGGATCCACTCATCGCTCACTTTAGAATTGATGACTGAAGCGACTAGAAGTTCACCATCGTTGTAGTCTTCTACAACATCAGCTTCACTGGAATTTTCTGGTTGTTTTCCCTTTTGATTCGCAGCCTCCCTTTTGATCTTATTTTGTAGCTTATAGCATTCAAATTTAATGTGCCCTTTCTTCTTGTAAAAGCTACAAGTTTTACCTCTGTTTGAAGACTTCGATCTACCCTTAGATTTATCGCAAAGATTCCGTTCTTGTGTCCTTCCACGATCATCATCAACATTCCGATCTTGTCTCCTACGAACAATGAGACCCTCTCCCTAAGAGTCAGTTTTAACCACAAAATGTTTCATCTTATCATACGAGGTTAAAGAATCATAAACCTCATCAACTGTGAGAGACTCGCGGCTATATAAAATCGTGTCTCTAAAGGTTACATAAGACGGGGGCAACGAACAAAGTAGAATTAACCCTAGATCTTTCTTATCATACTGAACCTCCATGGCCTCCAAGTTTGAAAGAATTTATTTAAACACTGTTAAGTGTTCATGCACAGACGCACCTTCCTCCAAACGATGGGCATAAAGACGTTGCTTCATATGTAGCTTGCTGGTTAGAGTTTTCGACATGCATATTTGCTCCAGCCTTTTCCATAATCCAGCGGCAGTCTTCTCCTTCATCATATCTTGCAAAATTTCATTAGACAAATGCAGATGTAACTGTGTTAACGCCTTTCAATCCCTATGCTTCTTCTCTTCATCCATTAATGTTGAAGGCATCTTATCTATCCCTAGTAGGGCTTTCTCTAGATCCATCTGCGCAAGAATTGCTTGCATCTTAATCTGCCACAATGCAAATCTGATGTTGCGATCCAACAGTGGAATTTCATACTTCAAAGACACCATTACCGTGATTGAGATGAAAAATTCGAAAGCTCTGATACTAATTTGTGATAATATATAATATCAATAATGACAATATATCACAAAAAATAAAAAATAAAGAACACACAGATTTTACGTGGAAACCCTTTCAGGAAAAGAACCATGGGCAGAGGAGAAGAAAATTCACTATGTCGAATTCGAATCATTACAAGAGGAATAGACTATGTCTATTTATAGGCTTGTAAAACCATATTCTAGTAGGATTGAAACACCTTATCCTAATTAATATAAAATAGATAAAGTTAATAAGGTTTAAAAAACCTTATTCTAAAATAAAATAAAAGAAGTCTAGTTCTATTTGGATATTACTTTTATTTTATTTTATTTTCCATCGTATTTTATTTAAATAAGAATTCGGGCCACTTAATTCTAATGAATGGGAAAGATAAAAAAGTAAGTTTTAAAAGCTTAGTAAGTCTTTATGTAAATAATTAACATCATAGCAACATTTAGCTATACCAAGGGTTATCTCCCACACACCAACTTACCACCTAAGCTTACCAACATTCCCATACAAACCCTACACAATATTTTCACCTACTCAAGTCCTCATGCACTCTTGCACCCACATGCAATAACCCACAATCTCATTCGCCTAAAAGAATGCACCTGCACTGATATATCATACTACCACACCAAATCTCTTTAGTAAGCATTCCCGTTGAACTCTTCAGATTAACATTCGATACTCAGTGGATTTTCAGCTCATAGATCCACTAACCCATAACTCAGCTCTCATGTACACATGGTAAAGCTCACCTTATCACTCATGTGACATAGCCATTAAATCCCGTAGCATATCGTGTCTACATGGTGTCCAGTCCCTCGGATCTACCCATGTGACTTAGCTACATACAACATTGCTCTCATGTACACTTGGTGAAGCTCACTTTATCACACATGTGACCTAGATACATTTTATCCGTATCTCCCGTTTTTTCGAAGGTTCAACCGGGAACTCCCATTTCCCACACTTTCACATCTTAGAAATTATTCAACATCAACTTCTCATAATATACATTAAAATTATTAATGTACAAATAAAATGGACATATTGCTTACATATAAACTGACCTCGACAACAAAAGCGATACTTTGTAATTTAATCCGAAACCTTGCCCTTACCCCGGTCAAGGTTGATTCCTCGATCTTCTCGATCTAAAATGACACATTTAACTCGTTTAATACACACATTACTCAATTTAGTCCAAAATCATCCTATGACAATTTTTACCATTTTACCCTTAACTTTGTCAATTTTTACAACTAAGTCCCTTGGCTCGTAAATTGAAATGTATTCATTTTCTTGGCTACCCAGCCTAGCCAAATCTCAATGGCACCCAAAATAGCCCACATTTTTCATAAATTCATACTTCTACCACACAATTTATTAACTTTACAATTTGGTCCCTATTAGGGGCTTTCATGAAAAATCACCTAGTAATCATAGTTTACCACACCTTAGACTTTCACATTCCACCATTAGACATCAAAATACTTGCATATCATATATGGGTAAAATTTTAAACATCAATCGTAGCTTGAAATAATGGTAGAAATAGCTAGAGTAAGCTACGAGGATTCTAAAAATACAAAGAAAGTTAAAAATGAGGCTAGAAATCACTTACAATCAAGCTTGAAAGTTGAAGAAACCCTAGCTATGGTCCCTTGCTATGGTCGACCAACATATGAGAAAGATGGACAAGTTTTTGGTTCATTTTCCCTTTTTATTTTCATAATCATCCAAATGACCAAAATGCCTTTCATTAAAACCTTTGCTATGTTTACCCTTCCTTGGGCATTTTTGTCCAAGCTAAGTTAAAATGGTTTAATTACCATATAAGGACCTCTAATTTAAAAACCCAATTCAATCAAATACCTTTATGGATTAAAACCCATATTTTCCATCTATTGCAATTTAGTCCAACATACCAAATTGGACATGTAACCAATAAAATTCACGCACCAAAATTTCGCATAGTTATTCAAACACCTAATAAACATCAAAACTAAATCAAAATAATATTTTAGACCTCAAATTCATGGTTTCAAAACCACTTTTTTGTTTAGCCCCTATTTTGGGCTGTTACAGCATGAGGGGGAGGCACGAGTGATGGTGCGCGCAAGTTGAATGGAACTAGGTGCTGGTTGTACTTGCTGCGTGTAGTGGTTGGTGGTAGTAGATGAGTGTTTCAGGACTAGGGAGGGTGGATGGTGATGGAGGCAAAGATAAATGGGAATGTGGTATTTAAAGTATGAGTAAGGGGGTGTTTGACTCTGTAATGGCCCATTTTCAGTGAAGTCTGAATAGTGGTTTCGAAACTACAAATTTCAGGTAAAAAGAAAATTTATTTTAATATTATTGCATGGTCTATAATATGATAGGAAAATTGTATGAAAATTTTGATAAGAAAATTTTGTTGATTATGTGATTAATTAGAGAAAGGTCTAAATTGCATAGAATGTAGAAGTTTAATTATAATAGCTAAAAGGATTAAATAACTATGAAATTCAAAATGAGAGGTCCTTATATGGTAATTAGACCATTAAGAAAAGTTAGTAGATATTTATGGATGAATCATCCATAGAAATTGAGAAAAAAAAGGACAAAATTAGAAATAGGGGAAATTAAAAGTTGATGATTAGATTAAAATGAAAATATCATAATTTTCTATCATCTTCTTCCCCAATTTACATGGAAACCCTATGAGAGAGAGAAGAAACTTTCTTTGCTTAATTAGATAAGTAATCAAGTACCGTTTTTAGTTTTTTTATATTTTTGAGATTGGGATAGTGTAAACTATCTACTTTAGGGATTAATTTGAAAAGATATCAAAGCATAAAGTTTATGCCATGGATGAATATGCTGAAAATTGGAAATTTATAGAAGAAAATGGAAGTTTGTTAGTAGATAAACAACTTTTACAAAGTGAATTTTTATGAAATTGAGATTTAGGGGCTAAATTGTAAACTTGTAAAATTCATGGAAAAATTTTGAATTTTGTGAAACATAAGTGCTGTAAATGATACATAGAAATTTCGGTTAGGCTTGGAAGAAGGATTGAATTGTGAGAATTTTATTTTCCGAGCCTAGGGACATAATTGTCATTAATGAGAAGTTTAGGGGCAAAATGATAATTTTTCGTAAAGTATAAATTGAATGCAATTGAATACGAATTGAATGAAATTGATGATTCAACTTATTTATATAGAACCAAACAACTCAAATTTGAAGCTAGACCGAGGAAAGGAAAAAGTCTTGGATTAGTAGATTTCGTAAACAAACAAGTATCGAGGTAAGTTTATATAACTTAATTGTATAATAATATGATTCAATTGATTTGAATGGGCTGCACGTGAATTGAGTTGGCCAAAAGCATGTAAATTGAGTATATTTTGTAAATATTGGAGTATGGCAAATCATTGTGATTGTAGTTAGCCATTGGAATGGCTAATGCTTAATATATTTCGATGTAAATACTTAAGAGTTAAACATAGTTGATATGTGTTGGAAAAATAGATGATAATGGAAGGTAAGCTTTGACAAATACAAGTGAGAATGTGATAAATTAATATGCAAATTCTTAAATTTGGATTGATTATGTTGATTGGATTGGTTTGAATATATATATATATATATATGCAAATTTTGGTGTAGGAAATGGATGAAAATAGGTGAAAAATAAGGCTTGGAAATAGCCTTATTTTGTCCACACAGGTAGACACACGGGCGTGTGTCTTGATCGTGTGTGACACACGGTCTATTACATAGGCGTGTAGTCTAGCCGTATGTCCTCTGTATCCTAAAAATTGAGAAACAAAATGCTCTGAATTGAGTATACAGGCAAAGAAGTGGGCATGTGTCTCAGCCGTGTGAGGTGCAAGGCCTAGAACACAGGCGTGTATCTTGGCCATGTGAAACCTGCACCTAATTTTTGAAAAATTGAATTAACCACACGACCTAGCACACGGACGTGTGACTTGGCCATGTGACTTCTATTACATCATGTTTTACAAGTTAGAGAGTTACACCATTTGGGGACACGGGCATGTGAAGCCACATGGCCTAAGATGTGGATGTGTCATTAGGTCGTGTGAGCCACACGGCCTGACCACACGGGCGTGTCCCTTACCATAGGGGAGTGTGACTCTTTATATAAGGAAAAATTTAAAATTTTGCGAAAAATTTCCTAAGATCCCAACTCGGTCCTAATGCATATTTTGGGCTCGAGGGTCCACATAAGGGACGTTATGACTAATCTCGAGAAATGAATAGTAACTAACTCGAGTTATCTGTAACTGTTCTGTAAACCCCAATAATGCCTCGTAACCCTATTCCGGTGACAGATATGGGTTAAGGGTGTTACAAACTCAAACTCTAAGTAAAAAAAAAATATATCTCCTAATGCTATATAAAGACAATAAAAATTAATATAATTATAAAATATAACATATTATTTGTTATCATCTTATTTAAAAAAAACTCTTAGGTAAAATAATGATAAATTAATGAACAATTCTAATCCTATACAAGGTTAATAACAATTAATATATAATATAATATAATATATAATAATATATTATTTGTTTTTATACTATTTATTAAAATAAAAAACCTTTATTTTAGTTGTTTTAAAATATTTATAGAAAAAGGACAACTAATTATTAAAAATAATTCAATTAAGTACCTGAACTTAAAGATAATTTGAAATTGAATAGAAAACTAAAAATTAGATCAAAATCAACCCTTTTATTTAAAAAAATTAAAAGTTTATTTTGTCACTTAGGAAATATTTTCTAGGAAGATTTATTAAAATCAATTCCTAGGAAAGATTGGAGGGTTTACAAGTGGTCCCATTTAAGTTCTAATATCCTAGATAGAATTTATTTTAACATATTAATCCAGCAAATATAGCCTAAGTCATTTATTTTAAAAGAAGAATGAAAAAAATTTAAGAATTCGTTAAAATGAGCGAGGTTTTATCCTGCTCAATTTTATCCCCCTAGTAATGTTTCAAGATTTGAGTGTTAACTCTGAAATCAACTGTCTTCTTGTGAAGTTTAACAACCCCATATGGGATAACTTGATGAATAGTGAATGGATCGGACCAACGTTATTTTAACTTACTTAGAAAAAGCCTTAATCTAGAATTGAACAACAAGACTTGCTGACCTATTTCAAAATTCTCAGATTTGGATGTGCTTGTCATGCCATCTTTCCAATCTCTCCTTGAACAATTTGGCATTTTTGTATGAAAACATTTAGAACTCTTCCAACCCATTAAGCTGAAGCATCCATTTCTCTTTAGCAAGCTTGATATCCAAATTGAGTTGCTGGAGAGCCCAATAAGCTTTATGTTCTAACTCCAAGGGCAAATAACTTTCCCAAAAACTAATTGATAGAGAGACATCCTTAAAGGTGTTTTGTATGTAGCCCTGTAGGCCCGTAAAGCATTATCTAGTCTTTTGGACCAATCTCATCAGTTTGGACAAACTATCTTTTTGAATATGCCTTTTATCTCTTTATTCGCCAATTCAGCTTGCCCATTTGTTTGCGGTTGGTAAGCTGTGGCAACCTTGTGCTTCACTCTATGTTTATCAAGCAACCATTTTATCCATTTGTTCACAAAATGGGACACCTCAGCACTGATGATAGCTCTAAAAGTTCCAAACCTTGTGAACACATGTTTTTGCAAAAACTTCATCACTATTTTGACATCATTCATCGGATATGCCTTGGCCTAACCCACTTAGATACGTAGTCTATTGCTACTAATATATACTTTTGACCAAAAGAAGGAGGGAAAGGACCAAGAAAGTTAATACCCCAAACATGGAATAATTCTACCTCAATAATGTTTGTTTGAGGTATCTCATTTATATTGGTCATGTTTCTAACCCTTTGGCATCGATCACAACTCTTTATGTAGGCATACACATCTTTGAATAGAGTTGGCTAAAAGAATCTGACTTGTAGTACTTTGGTCGCTGTGCGTGATCCTCCGAAGTGTCCTCCACTTGGAGTTGTATTACAATGTTATAAGATTTCTTGTACCTCATTTTCTGCCACACATCTCCTGATCATTTAATTTGTGCACTGTTTGAATAAGTATGGCTCTCCCCAGAAGCAGTACTTCACATTGTGATTTTTTTCCTTTTCTGATATGTCTTATCAAGCGACATCAATCCATAAGCTAAATAGTTAGGAAAATCAACAAACTAAGAGGTGTCATGGACGTGATTTACCTTAAGTATGTGCTTATATGGGAATGTCTCCTAAAAGGGTATATGCGGAGAGGTTCCTTCTTACGGCTCTAATATAGATAAGTGATATGCTACTTGATTTTCTACCCCTTTTCGATCTTGAATTTCTACATCGAACTCTTGAAGTAGATGTACCCATCAGAACAATCTCGACTTAGCATCTTTCTTGGCAATTAAGTATTTAATTACGGAATGATCCGTATAGATAGTCACTTTGGTACCTACAAGATAAGATCGAAACTTGTCAAAGCAAATACGATAGCAAGTAACTATTTTTCTATTACCGTATAGTTTAGTTGAACTCCCATCAAAGTCAGACTTGCATAGTAGATAGGACAAAAAACTTTGTTCCTTCACGGGTCCATTATAGCTCCTATCGCGAAGTCACTTGCATCACACATTAATTCAAATGACAACTACCAATCCTGTGTGACGATAATTGGTTCTGAAACTAATCAATTCTTCCAATCATTAAAAGCTCTCAAACATTTTTCATCAAAGTTGAATGTTTTATTCTTCTTTAATAATTTACATAAGGGTTTAGCAACTTTGGAGAGGTTTTTGATGAATCTTTGATAAAATCCAACATGTCCCAAAAAGCTCCTAACACCCTTCACAGATGTTGGAGGAGTGATTTCTCAATGACATCTACCTTTGCTTTATCTATCTCGATCCCTTGTTTAGCTATTCGGTGCCCCAAAATAGTTCCTTCTCGTACCATGAAATGACACTCTTCCTAGTTAAGTACAAGGTTTGTTTCTTCACACCGTCTTAGAACCTTAGCTAGATTGGCTAAGCAATTGTTGTAAGTGTCTCCGAACACTAAAAATCGTTCATAAAAATTTCCAAAAACTTTCTATCATGTCAGTAAAAATTGCCATCATACATCTATGAAATGTGGCAAGTGCATTACATAAATCAAATGGCATATGGCTAAAGGCAAGCATACCATATAGGCATGTGAATGTTGTTGTATGTTGATCCTCTAGTGCTACCGTGATTTGGTTGTACCCTGAGTATCCATCGAGAAAATAGTATTAATCTCGCCCCACGAGTTTATCTAGCATTCTAATTTACCTTGTTCAATTTTTGATAATATATGCAAATTCTCCATCCCGTAACTATTCTAGTCAATGTTAACTCATTGTTTTTGTTCTCCATGACCGTAATGCCTTCTTTTTTAGCATGCATTACACCGAACTTATCTATGAACTATCTGAGATGGGTAAATTATACTCGTATCTAACCATTTAATAATTTATTTCTTTACCATGTCCTTCATAATGGGGGTTCAGTCTCCGTTGTCCATCAATCATTTATTTTTCACCATCTTTTAGGATGATCTTGTGCATGCACGCGGATGGACTAATACCACGGATATCGGCTATGGTCCATCCGATAGCCTCTTGAATTGTTTGAGCACTAAAATAAGTTTCTCTTCCTGCTCTTTAGTTAACTCTGCTAAAATAATCACAGGCAAAGTAGAAGCATTACCTAAATAAACATATTTTAAGTGTGAGGGAAGTACCTTAAGTTTTAATTTAGGTGGATCTTCGGTCGACACTTTTGGTTGGACATAATTTCTGCTCTCTAATTCCAAAATTCAAAAAGGGATTGTGAATTAAATCCATTTTGGTCAGCTTTTAGCAAAGCTAAATATTCCTCCCCCTCCTCATCACTTGGAGGGTCTAATGTTAAGATTTGTTCCAATGGGTACTCAACAGAGTCAAGTCCCCATTCTACATAGCTAACTTTTCTAACTCAGATATTGTAGAATAATCATCAACTGTGTTAGGAAATCACATAGACTTAAAAATATTGAATGTTACTTGGTCTTCCTAAACATGCATGGTAAGCTCGCCCTTTTGCACATCAATAAGGGTCCTTCTAGTTACTAGGAAAGACCTTCCTAAGATGATTGGCACTTCCTTATCTCCTTCAAAGTCTAAAATAACAAATCTAGCTAGAAAAATAAACTTGTCTACACGTACCAATACATCCTAGATTTTTCCTTTTGGATGTGCTAAGGATCAATCTACTAACTGAAGCGTAACCATAGTTGGTCTAACCTTACCTATCCCCAGTTTTTTGAATATGGACATGGGTACAAAATTGATGCTCGTACACAAATCAAATAGTGTCTTACCATAATAAGATGCTCCAATGTGGCAAGGTATGGTAAAATATCCAGGGTCCTTCATCTTTGGGGATAGTTTATCTTGTAGATATGCGCTGCATTCCTTTGTTAGAGCTACCGTTTCAAGTTTTCCAAGTCTCTATTTCTTAGACAGGATAACCTTTATGAATTTGACATAGTTTGGCATCTACTTAAGAGCTTTTACTAACGAGATGTTGATATGAAGTTTCTTGAGTATGTCTAGGAGCTTCTTGTACTAGACTTTTTATTTCTACTTCTGAAGTATTTGAGAGTAAGGTGGTGGAGGATCTTTAACTTGAACTGGGCACTTCGTCTGCTGTGGCACTTCTGCATCTAACAAAGGTGTTAGTTTATCAAAATTGACTGGGTTAGAAGTTAGCTTATCAGATTTTGTAGATTTTGGTTTCGGTGAAGCTGGATTTCTAACACTTGTTTGAACTTCCACTTTATCTCAAACATCAACTGACTCTTCTTCAACTTCGACAGTGTTGGGCTCTAATGTCTTTCCGCTCCTCAGAGTCAATGTTTTACAATGCTTCTTCCTAAGATTTCTTGGATTCTCCGTATCACTAGGTAAAGCACCTTGTGGTCGATTCCTAAGTTCAATTGCAAGCTGGCACATTTGGTTCTTCAGATTTTTCAACGTGGTTGTTTGGCTTTGGATTAAGGCATCATTTTTCACAAGTATGCCTTCAAAATGTTTTCTAAGCCATTGGAAGGTTCAGCTTGGGTTGGTTTCTGAACTTGTTGGGTAAATCTAGGTCGCTTGGTTGATCTGCGTTGTGCATAAGTGTTACTGGGTCTAGCCCCTTAGTTACTCCAAGAAAAATTTGGGTGGTTTCGCCAAGATAGGTTATAAAAATTGGATTGCACCCATTGCCTTCCTCGGTTCTGGTTCTGGTTACCCATATAAAAATTAACTAAGTGCTAACTAAGAAAATAAAAAGTAAAATTCCAATACATGATTTTTGAAAATGAGTTTAATCAATATGACATAAATGTGTTAGATTAATTTTATTCTTTAACTTAGAATTATTAAAATCGTGTTCATGTTGTTACGAATAATTGCACGACAACTCGATAACTTGCTAACTAATGCATATACTTACCTACTAGAACTCAATAATTTATTGACCATATCTATATGTCAATTTAAATGATTAATAGAATTTTAATAAGCAAGTAAAAGATTAAGTGAGGCAACAATATATCTCTATATTGAAACAGTTTCATCATAATAATCTTGCAAGTTATGCAAGGTTAATGTATTGTTTAGTACCATCGCTAATTAAACCTTTAGATACTTTAGAAGATTAAACATGCACCAATTAAATATTGTGTCCATTAATTACAATTTCAATCCATTTAAATAATTAATTCAATTGTTACATTACAATTAAAATGTAAGCATAACACAAGCATGGTTTTATTTAATTGAACAATTTACTAAGACCTAATAATAACACAAACACAATTTTAATAATCTTAAGTTGATAGAATACAATTAATCTATCATGGAAGGCATTTAAGTCATTTTAATTAATTGGAGAAAAAAAATAGAAATATTCATGTTCATGATTAAAATTAAACTAAAACAAAGATTAAGAGAAGGGAACTAGAAAATTAAATCTCGATGGTTTTCCGAAGCTAGACTAGTGCGCTCCTCTCTTCTCTACTCGTTCTGTTGATTTAAGGCCTTCATGAACACTTGATTATTGCTACTCCAAGAGGCATGAAAGCTCTTTTTCATGAGGGGAAACCAACGAAGGGAGGAAGAAATTTGGAAAGTAACTAGAAGGAAAAAGAGAGAAAATGTGTGTGAGAGAGATACTTGAAGTGAGGGATGAGAAATGAGGAGATGAAGGGAGTTTTTTGTAGGTGGATATGGCCGCTAAAAATAGTTAAAAATAGTAGTAATTCCCTCTTCCCTTGGGCCGCCATGCATGGTAGGAGCGACAGTTTGACTTGAATTTACTATTTTTAACTTATGGCTAAAAATAACAAGCTTGAGAAGGGGAGGGTTTGAACGACATTAGGGACAAGTTGGAGGGCTGATTTGAAATTAGAAAAATCACCTGAGATAAGCTGATTAGGTTAGCGTGGGCTGCCAATTTTCTTGGTGGATCAGTCTTCTTCATTTAACACAACTAGACCCATTTTTTTTTCTTCATCAAACTTGTAATTAATTTTAACCCAATTTGTGGTGGATCAAAATTAATTATAAAATGTGTTCAATAATTATTATTAGACTATCCATGGCTGGAAAAATAATTAGCCAAACTCTTGAGTCACTTGATACAAAATTTGCCTTAATAGTCCTATCTTCCCAAGGTGACTATTGAGTTGATTTTTCACCCTTTATGCAAAGCTGTCGAAAATAAATTAAATTTGTGTAAATTTATTATAAAAATAATTAAAATTCAATAAGTTCATAAATGGAGTGAGAATAGTTATTTATAATTAAAATATGAATTTTGACAAAAAAATACTAAGAAACTACATGAATTAGAGCAAAAAAAGGGCTAAAAATGTCTATAGATTTTTGTGTTTCCAATTATAAAATACGTCACATAGGCATCACAGAAGATGGCACAAAGGCTTTCTAGAGAATTTTGTATTTACTGTCCCGATGGACCATCTCTTTGGGTACCATAGGGCTTCTCGCACATGATCTTATGCATATCTTCATGTTGTGATTTACCAGTTCAGTTTACATCTCACTAGAGGATACAACATGAATATCCTCATTTTCATATAATGCCATGGGTCTATACCACGTGGTCTTACACATATCTTAATGTCATGATCTACCAGTCTGATTTACATCTCACTGTAGGCTCTACTATGAATATCCTAATTGTCATATAATGCCACAGGTCTTTACTGCATGGTCTTACACATATCTTCATGTCGTGATCTATTAGTCCGATTAGCATTATAACTGCCCTGCTAGAGGAAACACAAATCAATCTCTTTCTCACCTTTCTATATATCTTAAATTTGTCAAGTACTAAGATCATTTAACGAGATAGTATTACGTAATGAATACACACACAACAAAAACAATATCTTATATCACACTACGTCATATCATGCCACACATGATTCACATCATTTACGTATTTTTAGATACCCTTTAGAAACACATATACACATAATTACATAACATGCAAGAGTAAAGTTTAGAGACTCACCTAAAACTTACCTTTACTTTAGCTTAGAGTTCCTATTTTGGTACTCCTACCCGAACTAGTAATAGCAACTAGTTAAAAGATTATGGAACTCCCGTTAAAACTCCATTTGCAGTTAGTTTATTAACATATCAATTTCATGCGACCTCCATGCAAGGCCTCCCACTCACACTCTACTGTTCTTACGCCTTATAAGATCCTTATTCTTTAGAAATCTCAACATGTAGAGTTATAGAACTTACCAGGAGATTGAAACATCCACTAATTAAACCAAAAATCTTTAGCTTCCTGTCTTAAAGAAGAAGAGATTGTTTAGGTTTAGGAAGAAGAACCAGAACATAGAGCAAAAGGAAAGAAAGACAATTCTGAAATGTTCCCCTTCTACTATATATACTCAGTTTCCCCTTTAGTGGATCTTGGCAAGTTTCAAATGCATAATGAAGTTGCCTCTTAAATGCCTTACCAAAACCAGGGAAAATATAAAAGGAAATCTAGATGCAGATATTGCTTGAATAATCAATTCCATTAAGTTGACTCTTAACCAATCTCATTGCAGGAACCACTTGCACAGTGTTCGAGCAAACCGAGCGTACCATACCCCTAACAGTAACTTGTATGTGGTGTGGTTTTAAATACACTTTATTCCCTTTATAGCTTTCTCAAATACTTAGTACACGCTTTGTGCTCAACCAAATTTTGAGGCAAGCTATGAGTTTGTTGTACTCTTTCTTCAATTGAAGAATACCACGAGATGAGATCCTTAGATACTTCCGCAGACAAATATTTTATGTGCCAAACTTTAGTTTGACAGAAGTCTGTAAAATGGAAAACTATGCTACCATAGTGTGCCAAAACATATAACATGCATGCCTACTTGCCTTTTTTCTCGAACTCATCGATGCTGGGGTGTGACAACTTCAAATTATAAAAGTGCATCGACTATCCTAACGCCAACATATTTTTTTGGAGATTCCCTCAATGACAGACATTCTTGATATCTTTTATAAGTATTATATATAAGAGTCCATGATTATGGATATTCATGATTTCCATGAAAAAATGGTAGTTGTTTCATTGTTGGGAGGCATTGAATTGGTTGAAGCATATCATCTAAATACGCCTACATGTTATGGTACGAGACAATCTCTAATACATATGATCAAAATTATGCCTGGCCTTATTTATTTAAGGTGTTTCTAGAACCAAAACATTATGATAATGACATTGGTAAGTTCCTTAAATTCAAAGTTGAAGCCCAAGCCCATGTTGAAGTTGATATTGAAGCCAAATGTGGCAATGGTCTCAAGCTGAAAGATGAACCAACAATTTCTATTCTAATGATCACAATATTCCTACATATAAGCCAAGCTATTATCATATGCTCAGCCTAAACACTTATAGGCATTAATTTCCTAATATGCCCATGAAATGTTCAATTTGAGTTTCCCTCTGGTTGAAACAGTGGTAAGCTTATGTCAAGAATGTCAAGAAAAAATTGTATATATAGCACTGGTCATGCCATTCTCAATGGCGCCACCAAAAGAAAAAAAATTATTTTTCTATTAAATATTTATAAAAACCTCAAAAAAAAAACTAACGGTAGCATGGTGGTCACGCCATTCTATTTGGCTCCACCACTAATAAAATAATAATGGGTAAACTACTAAAATAGTCACTTTTGTTTGTGTTAGGTTACATTTTAGTCACTTATGTTTGAAATGTTACGTTTTAGTCACTTACATTATCTTGATGTGATATTTTAGTCACTGGGTAGTTAATTATCGTTAACAGTGTAATGTTAAGTTAACATAGAACGTTAAATCATCATTTCAAATGAAAATTTTAGTGTAAATTCTACAATTGATCCCTATATTTTTTTCATTTTGAGCAATTTATTTTTTCTTTTATATTATTTTGACTTTTTTTTCTTTATTTTCCATTCTCTTCTGCTTCTCCCTCTATTTTCCTCCCTTCTTCATTTCTTTTAACGTAAACTTTCTATGTTTTCCATTTGTTAAAACTAGTCCACAAGCTTGCTCACTCGAAAAAATTAAATTGTTCAAAAGAAAATAAAAGTATAGGAACTAGTTTTAACCAATAGAAAACATAAAAAAAAAAACTACGTTAAAAGAAATAGAGAAGGGAGGAAAGCAGAGGGAGAAGCATAAGAGAATTAAAAATTAGAAAAAAAATAAAAGTTAAAAGAACAAAAGAAGAGAAAAATTAAATTGCTCAAAATGAAAAAATATGGAGACCTTTTATATAAATTAACCTTAAATTTTTGTTTGAAATGATGATTAAACGTGCCAAGTCAGCTTATTGTTACACTGTTAATGAAAATTAACGGCTCTGTGACTAAAATGTTACAACGCGATAACGTAAGTGACTAAAACATAATAGTTCAAATATGAATAACTAAAATGTAATATGAGATAAACAAAAGTGACTATTTTAATAGTTTACCCAATAATAATTTGAGTTTTAAAAAAATAAAAATTACTTTAAAAAAAGTTTGACACATTAAAAGTGGTGACGACAATCTATTTGACTCCACTACTATTGTACCATTGGTCATGCCAATTATATTGGCTCCACCCTAAAATTTACTTTTTGCCCCATGAAATATAATAAAATATTGATATTGGAGATGATATTTATACAGGTGACACAAAATAGATTGACTCTACCTAAAAAATTGATTTTTTAATTCTAGCAGTCAATAATTAGCTGACGTGGCAAGTAGATCACGCCAATCTCTTTGGCTCCACCCACTTTCACTATTAAATTTAAGTCATTTACGTACATAACTAAAAAAATTATTTTTGTAATTAATAAAAAAATTCTAATTAGTTATATTAGAAAAACCATAAAAAAATCTATTTCTCAAAATAAATTTCCGTGTGCATAATTGAATACGTATTTTTTACTTTACATTATTTAAATAAAAAAAGCCTTTTATTACTTTAAAATTTTTAAATTCTTTTACTTTTACTTTATTAAAGTTCTCGTTAGCAAATGCCTTAATCTAATGGTGTCCGACATACCCTTCCAGCCAGGTCCCAGATCTTAAAAGATTGGCTGTTAAAATAAGCTAGTTGTACTACTTTATTAATTATTTGGTGTGCAAAGTGACATCAACATGATTAGCCAATGGCTTACGTAGTCTTTGGTTGATTGGGAATGTCAATTTCATGCCTAAAAATGATTTTTTAAATATTATATAAAAAATTAAAATATATAATTTTAAAAACCATGGTTGAAATTATGTGATTGTCATCTCCTCCTGCATTTTCAATTTTGTACAAAAAAATTATTCAATAAATAAGTTAAAGTGTTTTGTTTAACTAATACACTACCTTAAATTAAAACTTTTAAATTATGTAAATAAATACTTGTAATAAATTGAAAAATAAAAAAATGTATGTTTAACTTTAGATTGAAGGGTCACAAATTCCCTAAATGAAAATTAAAAAAAATATCAATTAAGTTAATTTACCTCATTAAAATTTCAATGAAAAAGAATTAATTTAACTCTTCTATTAATAAAATTGTCAGTTGATCAATTTAACTGTTATTAGCGTTGACCTTGTTGACGAAGCTGACATGTAGCATGCCACATATATAGTATGTTGACAAAGCATGCCATACAAGCAATTATTTTAAAAATTCTAAAAATTAATAAAAATTTACTATATATATTTAGAACGAATCTGGACATTGGCAAAAAAAAAAATTTAGACAAATAATTGTCTAGACTTTTATGAATCTGGACATCTAATTGTTCAAGTTCAATCTAGATATATATTTAAAAATTATAAAAAATTGTTAAACTATAAAAATAATAAAAATTAGTAAAAATTATAATAACTACTAGTTAACTATAATTGTTTTAAAAAAAATTTAGGTTTAGAATGAATCTAGACAAATAATTATTTAGGTCCATTTGAATTTGAACTACAGTTTTCTAAATTATTTTAAATATATATAAAGAATATTATAAAAAATTATAAAAATAAATAGTTATTAAAAATTATTAAATTTTAAAAATATAAAAATTGACCTTAGTTTTCATTGACGTATAAATTGTTTTTATAATACAAATTGACCTTTTAATTTTGGAATAATGACTTATTTGACTCTCCAACTTAAAAAAAAAAAAAATTTGCTCTCCATTTAATTTTTCAACTTTTTTAACACTTAAACTTGATTTTTTTTTGTCAAATAACCCAAGAAATAAATATTTGAGAATAAATTCTCTCTATTTTTTGGTAAAATAACAATCTCTTAAAGTTGTGTAAATAGCTTTATCGATGCTATCTATTTATAAGGAGAGAATGTAGAACCCTTGTTGAATTGTAGATGTTTATTTAAAATAAAAAATAACTACCTATTCCATCTAGTAGAGGGAGAGGGGCTAATAGGGTATGCTTCCACTCATATGCATTTTAATGGGGATTCAAGACTCTCATTGTATTGCGTCCAATTATATGTGCTTTCTTGACCTTTAACACAACACTTTATAATTTAATCCAACCCAATAAAGTTTTTCTATTTTCCAAAATAAACATTAATTTTGCAATTAAATAATTTTTTTATCCCAAATTTACCTTCGGTAAAATTATGACAATTTTACCCCCTGTAAATTTCTAAGAAAATATATTCAATATTTCACAACTCAACTTGTTCACTATGACCGAATGGTTTAAAATTAACAAACATTAATTTTTCCATCCATTTAGGGGTGATTTGACAAAAATACAAGTTCAAAGGTTAAAAGAGGTGAAAATTAAATGAATGGCTAAAATGTCTTTTTTCAAAGTTGAAGGGCCAAAAAGTTCATTTTGCCATTGATTTTTTTATTTATATTTGGCATGATGACTAAAATAGCCACTAAAGTTTGACTATTTGGTCACTTTGACCCTTTATCTAGTTTTGGACGACTTTAACCCTAATTTTTTTTTGTCAAATTAGTCTATTTTTAATGGACATGTTGACCTGACCGAAGGCGCTTCTTCGATTAGGTGTCTCGTGGCGGGGGTTGTGCACAATCAAAGAGGGGCGACTATTTTCGTGTTGACTAACAGTCAACATTAACCCCGGATATGGTGGTCCAAATGTAATTAAATGCAAACGTGGTACTATTTTGTCTTATATACCACGTCAGTAAATGATTTTAAAATTATTAAAAATAATAATAAACCCTTAAACACACATACAAACATATATAAAAAAATCTAAGATCCGTAAACAGAGAACCCTAAATCTAGAATCCACTCCCTCTACATTGAAATTCTACAGAAATCAAAGCTCGAAATCTAGTGGTTCAGTAAAAGAACCAGAAATATTGTCTGAAAATATTGGTTAGAAGCCATCAATGAAGAAACAACCTTATTTGAAGTTGGTTTCTTCATCACGAGGGGAGTTCGTTTATAATAGAGAGCAAATAACATGTTTCTGTAACAAGTTAGCTTCTCGAGAGACTTCATGGAGCCATTTAAACCTAGGAAGAAGGTATTATGGTTGCTCAGCTTTTTGGGTAAGCATATATTTAGCAATTTTATTTTATGGTTCATATGGAATTCAAGATTTTTTTAGTTTGTTTGATTTTGTGTTGCTTGGACTAAATTGGTGTTACACTTTGTCCTAGCAATGGATTTTTGAGTGAATTGTAGGGTTTACATAATAAAATCTTGACCTTTTTTTGTGAATTTTAGGTTGGTGGATGTAGATTTTTTAAGTGGTATTATGATATACTGTGTAACAGGGTGAATGAAGTAATACGTGAATTATGTAATAGTAAAAGAATACTTGCAAAAGAGAATATGAGACTTAGAAAGCAAATTATAAGGTATGAGAGTCAATTTGGTAGTAAAAGTAGTAATGTTAAGATGTCTGTGAACGGAAGTGTGCAAAATGTTGGCAAAGAGAACGGTTATAAATAGGTCAAAGATGATCTTGTGCATCACATTGAATTAAGGATAAAGATTAAGGGCTTGAAGAAAAAATGTAACTCACCCATGAAAGAGAAAGAGTTTTATAAGAAAATGTTTATTGCCAGTATTATAACTTGAAAAGTATGGTGTCATGTTCTTGTGTTTTGTATATCAAGATCCTTCCAAATTTGTTGTTGAAATAAATTGTTACATTTGAATTGGTATTTGTAGTTAATTTTAGGGAAGTTTAATGAAAGGTGTACTTAGCTTTGTAACAATATTGGGTATGCAGCTAATTTGAGGAAAGTGTAATGAAAGAAGAGCTGGGCCTAGGATATTTGACATTGTATGTCATGTACAAAATAGTTTTTTTGTATGGGTAATTGTAACATCTTGGAATAGGGCCTAGAATTTTTGGCCTAGCGAGTTGTGGTTGCTAGTGAGCTAGATGAGCTATGGTTGCCAGTGGGCTTAATGAGTTGGGGTTGTCAGTGCGCTTGGTGAATTGTAATAGTTGGTTTGGGACTAGCGAACTAGGGTCGCCAGTGGGCCTAGCAAGCTGAGATTGCTGGTTTGGGTCGAGAGTCAAAAGTAGGAATAGCCAAAGGGCTATTATACTAAATTTAGGAACCCAACTTACTTTCCACTTCACAACACCAGTTATGCGCGTAACTCTTTCCTACTTCTACTGCAACTAGGGCATCCTAAGAACATCAAAACACTTAGTGCCTATAAAGTAAGAAATTTTTATTAAAATTCAATATTCTTTTAAATGACAAACCTCTCTCAAATTTGCTCATCGACTACTTATCTTGTTGTCAGCTTCTATGAAAATAAGAATCCAACACTTAGCTCTTAGGACTTAAGGTAAGACCCTGTTTCTCTGTTGACATAGATGTATAGAGGTAACTAAGAAAGTTCACAACAAAGGAAACTAGGTTCGCTAAAAGACTAGCATCTTCGAAGCTAGGTTCGCTTGCAATTACGTATGAGTTTTAATGTGCTTTGATAGCTAGTGACTTGTCTATGTTTATAAAATTGTGAACCTAACAGAACTATCTACAAGAAAATACAAGGGAAATGTAAAGCTTGTTTAAAGCTTTTAGCAAACTAGTGAGTGTTCAAGGATCACCACATGTATGTGCGAACCATAGTGTTAATTACGAGGTTAGGGTTTTATCTTAAGTTCCAAGTGCAAGTCTTCTCTATATTTTTGTTTTGTGATTGTGATTATATATGTGTTTTTGTGAACAGTGATATGTGAGCTCTATATTGCGAGCTAATTATGAACAGTGTTTTGCGAGCTCCTTATGACCTACGAGCTCTATGTTTCAGTAAATGTTTTGACGCTCTAATCTTCTGAAACTGTTGGATATAATGGCATGCTAGAGGATTGTGAGTATTGACCTTTGTGCTTTGTGTTTTGGGCAAGAGGCCCCAGGACAAGTTAGGAGGAATAACTAACTGTCGAGCTAAGCTCCATTTAATGGGATATGTTGGTGTGTTTGGAGAGTGCTTAGCTTTATGCTACACTTATAAGACATGTTAAGACTCTTTGAGTCAAAGTGAGGAGTTATAAGGAGATCTACTTATCCAACAAAAAATAACATATCAATAAGATTATGTTTTCCGAAATATCATATTTTACAGTTTCAAAACTAACTGAGAGTGAGTATCTACAAACTAGGCTTTGCATAAGTATGGCGACCCTCAGTTTGCAATTCAGTGACCTTGCAAAAGCTTTTGTTTAACTCATGTTTTGTGCGTGCTATGTGGTTTTTCTTTCCCGTATATTCACTGGGCTTGCATTGGAATGGGTGATCCAGGTGAGGCATAAATATTGAATAGGTGGCATAACGAACTCTAGACTTAAATGCAATTTGGGATTTCTACTTGGGCTTAGAGATATCTTTCTATTTGTTGACTTCGTCGATTTTTCTAGGACATATTTTTTTATGTTTATTTTTAATACCTCTTGTGAATCAATAAAACTGTATATACAAAATCAAATTTCAAGTATAAAAATATAGTCCAAATCTAGTTGATGTTTTCTAAATTTACAAGTTTATACTTAAGTATTTAGTTCTTATCAAAGTGTTAGCCATAAGCAATAACAAAATGTTTTGGATAAGAGTATCAAACTGTTGGTACAAGCCTTGATGAGGCTTTCAAATGTGTCACTGGTACCAGTGTTGCTTTAACTAATCGAGGATTTCCATTAGAGTGTCTGTGAGCTATAGGTGGTAAGGAATTCAATGGTGTTAGAGGAGCTAATCCTATTAAGGTGAAGTATTGGCTTAAGGGTGTTGAGAAGATCCTTGAAAATATGGCATATACTAAGGAAAAAATTTGGGATGTACTGTGACCTTACTCACTAGTGAAGCCCACACTGGTGAAACACTGTGGAACAAGGAATTGCTATGAACAGAGTAACTTAGAACTTTTTTCTTGGAAACATTCAAGAAGAAGTTCATGGGCGAGCAATACATGGTAGCTCACAAGTGTGAATTTATTAACTTGGTGCAAGGTGAAATGTCTGTAGCTGATTACGAGGTAGATTTTGTGTGACTGAGCCAGTACACAACTCAGATGGTCTTCCTTCGTTAATCTTTTTAAATAGTGGGTTCTCTTATGGTGGGTTGCTTGTAGTAGGCGGTTGGTTTTGCATCTACTGTTGTTGTTGCTGTTGTCGACGATTTGTATGAATTAGTCTTTCTAAATCTGTGGTCAACTTGATAATTGTACCCCTACTTCAAGTCATACATTGAAACCAAAAAATAAAATAAAATATTTAGTAAAAATAAAATAAAAATCATAACTGTAAGTTAAAAATCTCCTAATTATTCTATTAATGCAAAAATTAAAAATAAACTAGTGGCGTTGCCTCCCTAACAATGATGTTAACAACTTGATTGACTCCAAATGTACTAATGTCTAGAGTGTGAATACTGATACTAAAAATATGGAATTTGAGGCGGTGTCTATAACGCCTCAAATAATTTGTTTTTGGTTTTGTAAATAATTAACACAAATATCTGTCTGCTTCAGTGGTTAAGTGTTCTGGGTGTGTTTGCGAGGTCCCAAGTTCAAGCCTTACTTTTAGCAAATTTTGATTTTTTTTCTGATCTAAGCCTTACACTTTAGGAGTGGGCTTATATTTAATTGTCTGTAAAACCATATTGGAATGAGCCTACTGGTTCAAGTGGTAACGGAGTCTGTGTGTTAGGGGTCCTGTGTTCAAATCCTCATGTGAGCGGGAGGGTAGTTCTTTTTGCTCTGGGCGTCTGGCGTGTGGGGGAATTTGAATGGAATTGAAATTCTAAGTAAGTGATTTGTTAGTGGGATTAGTGGAGAGAAATTAGGGGTATGCTAGCAGTCTTCTCTCATTCCTCTCTGTTTTTGAAATTTTATTTTTTTTCTTTTCTCTCCTCTGACGTTGGTTTTCTCTGTTTTTCACTTACTACTTCTATCTTTTTTTACTGAATTCTAGCAAAACCCCCTTTTGAAAACGTGTTACATTGACATTCTTTCTCCGTGCGGTTGAATAGGTAAGGGTTTCGTGCTATTTTGAGATGGTTATGCTTATGCGTTAGTCTCTGTTGGTGT
The DNA here is from genome assembly GCA_020496765.1 of Gossypium stocksii. NCBI lineage: Eukaryota > Viridiplantae > Streptophyta > Magnoliopsida > Malvales > Malvaceae > Gossypium > Gossypium stocksii. Next base: position 66,355,953 of record CM035621.1, read on the forward strand.
AATTGTGGAATTTGATTGTTCCTACAAGTATTTTGGGTGTAGGAGAACGTGGTGATCAGTGAATTTTGTACCGTTTGCTTGAACAGTTTTAGCAGCGGGTTTCATCGTCAGTAGGTTTTGAGGGTGGTTTTGGGAATTTCTATCGATTCGTAAAATTGACTGCCAAATTGGTTTTGGATGCTTCTTTATTAGGTTTCAAGGCCCTGAGAGAGATTTTGCATAAAAACTATAACAAGTGTTGTAACACCCCAAACCCGGCCCAAACGTTACGGCCAAGTCTGGTGTGACACATTGAAGTGTTTTTCGAAAACCATGTTTTCAGTGAAAACCCTTCTTAATGTTTAGAACCTTTTACCATTAAACTTGTATGAAACCTTAGCTTGTGTTTATTTTTCCAAAACGTGATTCATTGTAATAATCATTCCTTTTTCAAATAGTGATAGCAACTTTGTAAAATTGTATGGAAAATTGTGGAAGCTTGTAAACCTTTGTGGTTACGAAAACATGTTATTTTTAAAACAGTTTAGGTATCAAAAAATCAAACCTTCTTCGTTATGGCTTAAAGTGAATGGATACTATGCACCAGGTAGGATTCAAGAGAAGAGGAGGTGAGTCATTTAGACTGTTTAAGTACCAAGCTCTTCCTAGATCCAATCCTAGACATGCACACATCCATTGCCACACTTTAACCTCATGACTTGTCCACGAACAACAAATTAAATTAAGTCTATCTAAGATACATATTTATGGAAACGTTTACGTTGCAGAAGCCCTGCTCTATTATCGAGATGTTTTGAAAACAAGTAACTTTTATAAAAACGCGCCTTCGAGCTAACCGATTTCAAACTATTTAAACAATATCCTACCTAAGCTAAAAACAAATTAAAAATAATTAAGGACCCAAAATAATGAGAGCGGCCTTATTACAAACCCAAATTGAAAATAAAGCGATTGAAATGAGTAATAAAATAAATAATTTATTTAAACCAGAAAATGCAGTCTTCGTGGCCACTCTGAATCCCTCCCAGCTCCAAGTCCACAAATTAAGGCTCACTTGCAAGGATGGAAGGAAAAAGGGGTGAGTTTGGAAAACTCAGTGTGTAAGGAAAGCCCATCCAGAGCCCAAATCAGCTCAAGCCCTTTGGGCTTAAGCCCTAACCAGTCTCGGTAATTACTGGGCCGAAGCCCTATCCAGATACAGTAAACTGGGCCTTAGCCCTTTTCAGATAACAGTATGGCCCATAGGCCCACTTCAGTAACAGATCAATGAATATGCAAATATGCAAGCCCAAACCCAGCCTAAATCCAACCGCTACACTCCACCCATACCAGCCCTACACACCATGTGGGGAATAACTCAACCCACCTAGCACTACACTCCACAGTTGCAGCATAGCTGCTCAGATAACAGTAAGTTGAGGGAAAGCCTCCAGTACGTGGTCAAGCCACTTTCAGTACTTCCTCCATCAATATCCCAGTCCCATGCAACAGATAATAATGACATGGCATGCAGTAAACAGCAACACTAAAACATGCATTTTGGTCAAACTTAGCCTTAGGGGTATAACAGTCATTTTGCTCTTAAGGGTAAAACAGTAATTTCTCGTCCCTAATGGTATTTCAGGAATTCTATCAATTTTTAGGGTTTTTTATGCATATTCCAGTCTCCAATAACCTAACTTTCGTCTCAGTAGTTATTTAACTCGTTTTTACAGTTTTACGCTATTAGGCCCCAAAACCCCTAATGGGCCCTACAGTGTCTATTAGCTACTTAAGCCCATTTAGTTCAGATTTTATGATCAATTTATCAGTTTAACCAGTTTTGAACCTACAGTCTATCAGTACACATTAATTACCCATTTTCACCCATATGGGCTCGTAAGCCCATTGGGCACATTTTTAGCCCATCGAGGCCCAATTACTGGAGTACACGAAATTTCACACGTGACTAGCTTACCACTTTGTGATTTCAGATCTAACGATTCTAAACCTCTTGTGACCACTCGCACACTCACAAGCCCACGAAACGCCGAAATTTTGGCATTTCGGCTTTTGCCGAATTGAACTATGAGAGGGTGTTTGATACACACCTGATTTGCGATTATACCGATGCGATCTCCTACGTTATTTCTCCTATAATCAACCACTTACAGATTAGATTACGAATCCATGAAAACCAATGTAGAAATTACCTACCACATTCGTCTAATATAAAGTATTAATAACAATTTACCTTGTCGATCTTTAACTACTAGATCTAAATCTAAACTGCCTCAAAACTGTTGATCTTACTAGCCTCCAAATAGATCTTGATCGCTAGCCTTCAATCTGCACTAGCACATAATAAACTAAATGAAAAATACTAATTTAAATCTTAACCAAAACGATAGCCTCCCTAAAGTGTTTAGGGATCTCGGCTTTTCTTAAATCCCAAAATAAAAAATGGAAAGGGTTTCGATAACTTACTACAGATCTTGTTGCCAGCGAATCAATCCCAAATCACCTTTCTAACTTAGATTTGATGTCGATCTAATCGAATCTCAAAAAGAGAAGAGCAAGATATTTGACCAGGAAGAAATCGGCAATATAAGTTTTAGATTTCGGCTTTTGCTTGAAAAATAAAATAGAAAAAGTTCACAAATATGTCAAAGGGATGTGAGTTGTGACTTTAATTATAGGAAAAGGGACCCCATAGGGCTATTATGGAAAGAATAACGAAAGGAAAAGTTAAATAGGATTTTGCTTTGGAAAAAGAAAAGGTAAGAAGAAAATGTTGCTTCAGCTTTTGAGTGGAAAAGAAAATAAAAGAGCAAAAGAGCAAAAGAAAATAAATAGAATGATAATAAAAAAAAGAACTCGATTGAAGAAAAACACAATCGGCTAACACTCAAAACTAATCAAAGAAGAAAATAAACCATAAAAGCAAAGTAACAAAGGCAATTCAACATTAAATTCTTCTTCCTAAATTCAAATACCATGCCTTGCTCCTTAATTTTAGCAACCAATGGATTTGGATTTCATCCAAATCCCTTCACCGAACAGCAGCAGCCCTTATCCACTAACTACACCGTACAATTCCCGCACAGCATGCTGCTACGAGTCCCCTAGTCCCGCACGGCTCCTTCCATGTGCACACAGCAAAAAGGCCATCCTCCTGCGCACTCTTCAGCTCGAACACGGGACCTCTAGAGTGCCAAGCACGCTACTGACCACTACGTCGCAGCTTTGTTTTCAACAATATACGATTGCATTTAATTTTAACCCTTACCTGCTGCAGTCCCTGCTGTTTTAAAAATAAAATTAAAGTTGCCTGCGCCTGGACTCGAACCGGCGTCCCTTTGGAAATCCTAGCACGCTGCTACCACTGCGCCACTGACACTCTTGTGACAAATTATATTCGCAACTCCTTTTAACCCATATTTTTAACGCAACCTGCTAATTCAAAAAAACAACACCTCTTGCGCGCACCGTGCCTTGAACCCAAGCACTCCCACATCCTCCTAGCGTGCTTAGCCACTAGGCCAGGCACCTCCTTTGTGTCTAAACTCAGCCCAAATTATTTATAAGTCCTATTGCCCAGATTCCCCTAAAGAAGCAAAATTAAGAATTTCTTTGCTAGTCTTGGATCGAACCCAAGACTTTTCCCGCACTATAAATCATTCATAATTTACTTAAACACTAAATTTAAACACCAAATTAATAATAATAATATTATAATTTTCTAATAATAATAATAATAATAATAATAATTTTATCTAATAATAATTATAATTTTCATAAAAATTTAAAGCATCAGTAATAATAATAACAGTAATATTTTATCAATAATAATAATAATATATTTTTTTAGCACTAATATTTAAAACTTCTCAATTATTCTGGTTTTCTTTCATCCGAACCCAGACTCAAGCCCAATACTTCTAGGCCCAAATTCAGGGTGTTACAAGTGTGTACTCGAAATGCAGAAAAACGAGATTCAGCAAAAGCTAAAAAACTATTCTATCGGCACCACACGGGCATGTGGTCACCTGTGTGGTAGGCTGTATGCGACGACACGACCATGTGATCGACAAAGGTTAGGCTATGCGCAAAACACGACCATGTAGTGGTTGGAGTGTGGCCATGTAAGCCACGCGGGACAGGCTAAATTGGGCATGTTGGCCCACACGAGTAATCCACATGGACGTGTGGGTTTCTAGGCTAGGCCGTATGATCTACATGGACAGGGCCAATTTGGGCATGTGGGCCCACACGGGCATGTGGACCTAAAATTCTATAATTTTCCCTAAGGTTGCATGGGTTGTCCTAAACGACTGTGGGCCTACCATAGGGTTGGTAAGGGCTATCCAACTCTATAAACTGATGATCTGATGCTCTGTTTGGATGAAATAATACTATGTATGACTGATTTCTGTCTATATGCCTACCTGATATCTGAGTAATAGCATTCAAGCATGTTAATTTGTTATTTGTATCCATTACTTATATCTGATTATTCTGTATCTGTTTTTATAGTGGGCTGATATATGTGGAAGAAGTGTTCTGAAAGGCAACCTTTGCCTATATTCTGGCAGCATGGCTGCATTCTATCTGTTATGTGATGCATCGGTGCAATATGGTATGTAGGACTAGGTGAGTGTTTTAAACCCCACATGGTGTGTTGGGATAGTCAGAGATGGTGTGTAGAGGATGGAGGTAGGATTCTAATTTCTAATTTCTGATTTCTGAGTTGCATATCTGTATTTGTATATGAAATGGGCTTAGGCCCAAATCTGTATTTGTATATGAGATGGGCTTTAGCCTAAATCTGTATATATGTTATTTGTGATATTCTGTCTATGTGCATGTGATATCGCGTGATATGTAGTAATAAAATTTATAAAAACTGATCACACCAAAAAATAACTAATATCACGATTTTAAGGCAAGCGCACCTATCAAACAGTAGTATAGTTTAGCGGCAAGACCGAGTTATTGTACCCAAGGGAACCAAAAGTACTAGTACTCACTTCCTTTCTATTATCTAACCTAAAAGTAGAAGAGGTTTGTATGAAACTAATTCTAAAACTAAACTAAGAATGCACAAAAAGTAAATTGTGGAAAAAACTAATTGATATAGGCAATACTCAAGGGAGAATCCACATAGACTTCACTTGTTATTAACTTCTTGAACTAGACGATTTCTTCACTTGACTTGATTCGTAGAGATCCCTAACTTATGTTAATACCTCCGTCGAGGATAAGAACAACTAATCCTAGGTTGATTAACTGAAATCTCTTTCTAGTTAAAACCCCTAGTCTTGCATTAACACGATCTATGGATCCCCCTATTAGGTTTGACCCTAATCCGGCAGATTTATGTCGCCCTATGTCTAGGGTTGCATGCAACTTCGCTTAATTATGCTAGATCTACTCTTAAAACAGGGACTTTTGCTCCTCTGCCTAAGCACATCAGTTTCTTGAATTAATATCTAGGATTATTGAACCAAGAATTAAGAACACATAATTAAGAACAATTCAAGTATTTATCATATAATTCAAGAATAAATAATAACAATGTCTGTCTTAGGTTTCATCCCCCTCAAGTATTTGAGGGGTTTAGTTCATAATTAATAAAGAAAACATCTCAGAAAAAATAAGATAACAAAACATAAAGAACCCAAAAACCCCTGAAGGAATTTAGGGAGATCCTTTGTCTTGATATAGAATTCCAGCTTCTGGGATGAATCAATTGGCTTCCCTTAGAGTAATTCCTTGCTTTCACTCCTTGTGTTGGCAGAAATATGGCGCTCCTTTTGGGAGAAAAGAGTACGTCTCTAGAGTTGCCTCCTAGGGTCTTTATATAGAGATTTGGGATGCCTTTCTTAGCCTCTAAGTATCCAAATTCGAGTGAAATTGCACTTCCTCATGACAGGGACACACCCGTGTGCCATGCCCGTATGGATCAATAAGAGGCTGTGTGTGGGCTTGTTGAGGGTGGCACGGCCATGTGGTCTGGCCTGCTTGTCGGGGCTGGGCCGTGTTGGACCTTATGTGGCATGGCCGTGTGCCACGGCCGTGTGGTGACTCCTTGGGCCGTGTTATTTTCACACTTTGGCCCATTTTCTTCATTTTCGGCTTGTTTTTCGTTCTTTTCTCTTCCTTATGCTCTCTTGAGTATACAACATGAAATAGAAAGGTTAAGAGCACAATTCTCACAAATTTAATGATAATTCATCTAGAAATTAGGCTAAACATGAGGTAAAAATATGTATAATTTATCGCTTATCAGCATGCTTAATTCTACTGGATCACACAGAGTTTCTGTAAACTCACTTCTTTTTGTCTGATCTGTATAGGTAATTCACAGACTTAAGCGAATCGGTGTTACGGAGGACTCGACGGTGACCACATGTCATGAACTGATTCTGATTATGGTTTTTACCTTAAGTCTGGATTTATTTTGGATATTTTGTAATGATTGGACTTTAATTTTGATTTTGATTGTGATTTTTGGGTTTTATCTCTGAAATTTTTAACTAAACCATGTTTTCACTAGAACAAATGAATTTTTGGAATTACAAAATGGATTTTTAAAATTTTATAATGTTTTAAAAGCTTCCGCTATAAAATGTGTTTTGGCTTTAAAGTTAATCAACTAATGCTTCAAGTTATAACTTTAAAACTTGAATGTTTTGTTTAAACCACTATGCAATGTATTGACAAACAACGTGATTTTCAATCCATTCTCTGTGACACCACCGGATTTGACCATAACATCTAGCTGGGTTTGGGGTGTTACATTTTGTGGTCTCAGAACAAGGTTGCAAAACTCGACTGTGAATTTTGGGTTCCAAATATATTTTAAAGAATTGGTTTTCAAATGGTTTGAAATACTCTGATTAAGCATGTGGGACACGGAGTCTCTGGCACCAATCCTGTAAGTGCTTCTGAAACTTAGATAGTTTATTTTGAAAATACTGTAGATAGCATACCCTAAAAACACTATAGCTAATACTCTCTGAAATTGTAGTGAAACAGATTGAGAAAGAAACTCTTGAAAACTTTTATGAACTTCTAACAATATATGCATAAAACATCTATTAATAAATATTAAAATTGATGCATAAAATTCTTAATGTAGATAAATTCAAATTAGACAATGAGCACTCGTGGTACTCGCAGACGTGGTATTCGAGGCCGTGGTAGAGGCCGTAGGGGGCTCGAGCTAAGTCTTTCTTACTAGGAATTATGTCGAATCTAGATACGAGTGAGACGTTGGTTTCACCTGCTACTGAGACTGGGTCTCAAGATCGTGCGGCTGGGGACGACGCATTGTCCCAGGCCAGGCTGAGGATTTTGGTGAAGGTCGGTGGGCCCTATACTAGATCTGGGGGTCGAGGGTCGGTAATTGAACGACTCCGGTCTAATGCATAGAGTTATTTAGGGGTGTCACGAGAGTCACCCCTAAGGGATTATGAATGACCTAGATTGTACCCCTGAGCAGAAACGAAAAGGTGCAGTCTCCGTGCTTTGCGACGAGGCATACCAGTGGTGGTTAACGGTTGGAAATGGTACTCAGCCAGAGCGTTTGAATTAGGATTTCTTCAAAACCACCTTGTAGAACAAATATGTTGGAGCGAGCTATGTGGATGCTCATAGGCGTGAGTTTATAAATCTCATGTAAGGTGACAGATCTATGGTCGAGTATACGGCCGAATTTTTTGGGTTGAGCTGCTACGTCGAGGCATGGTGGCATCTGATTATAAAGTAGTGAAAAGAGTAGAAAAAGTTGATGGGATATCATCTTCATGCCTTCTTCAACGAATCCGAACCCAAAAATATCTAGCCAAGTCCTGAACCTAGCATTCGTCCAAATTGCCTCAAAAGGGGTAATAGGCCAAGAACTAATCAGCCAACAAAAGAAAAGAGCAAAGAAGGCAAGCAACAATCAGTCACCACTCAAGAATGAGAGAAAAACCAAAGAAATATTCGGCTTTGGAATGAAAAAAAGTGAATGATGCTAGCATAAACGGCAAGAGGGGTTATACCAAAATATTTGGCTTTCCATACAAAGGTAATTGACTTAAAAATAAGAGAGACAATCGACTAGGAGCAAAAGGGTTTCAGCTATTGAAATTTAAAAAAGAAGAATAGAGAGAAAGATGCGCAAGAGGTCATTTTTTTTTGTTTTTGTTGAAAATGTGGGAATGAAACAAATAAAGAAATGCCAAGAAGAAGAAAAACAAGAAAAAGAATAACCACACTCCTCTTTCGGCACTAAAATGCCTCAAGCCAATTTTTACACTCAAGAATACCCTTTGCCAGCACACAAAGGCTCCCCCCAATCCGTCAAAGCTTCACAAAAATAAAGAAAATCAAAACCTCCATCAAATGCCGAGATATCCTAGCCTATCACCTTAATTTGGCAACAAAAACTTTCCCTCCCAATTGGTCAAAGCTAGAACTAAAAGCAAAGAAAATTTAAAACCTTTATTAGCCAAAATTTCAATGACCAAATGGCAACAATTAAGGTCCATATTCGGTCAAAATTTCCTTAAAAAAATCCTTTATTAGCAGCTCATCCTATCACCGCGCCTTCCAACATGCTACTGGCCATTGCACCGCGTTTCTCTTACACTATAATACGGTCACAATTATTTATAACCTATACCTGCTGGAGCTATTCGAGAATAAAAATGAAAATTTCACTAGCTGAGAGACTCAAACTTGCGTCCCATGTAAATGCCCAACACGCCGATTGCCACTGAGCCAATACGGTTTTCATGTCAATAACCCCACGCAACAAATTATAAACCTTCCTTCCAGAATGTTGCGTTCCCTTTAAACCTTAAAAAATATAACATTTTTCCCTTAAGCAGACTCGAACCCCTGACCCAAGCACACCATACACGCTTTGCCACTCTTCCACAGTCTCTTTATATGTCGCAAATCACTCCCAAATATACATAAAGTTTACACGTCAGCTTCCATGACCATATATGCGAAAATAAAAAATTATGCTTAGGCCATGACTTGAACCTTAGACCATTTCCTAGCTAGCAACGCTCCTAGCCACCAGACCACTTGATTCTATTCGTCAGTTTTGACCAAAAAAAATTTATAAACCCTTCCTTGTGACGCTATTTTCCTATAGTGATAAAAATTAAAATTTTTCTTAAAGTCCTAATTTGAACCCAGGACTTCTTAGGCATCTCCAAGCACTCCAAAACTTAACCAACAAACCAAATTTTTTCTTGACCACAAAAATTCAAATTTCTCCGATACACGAAGCTTATTTTTCCTAAGCCCAAAATTCGAGGCATTACATTTGGATAATAAATTAATAAAAGGGAAAAATCATGCAAAAAGTTGCTCATCTTCTCCAAGTAGGTGTCGAAAATTCTAAGCCCTCCATAGCTAGGGTTTTTGACATTTTCAAGCTCACAAGTAAGTGCATCCTTGCCCATTTTTAATGTTCTTTACATTTTTATAGTCGTTATCAACCGATCTAGCTATTTCTACCCTTATTTTGAACTAGGGTTCATGTTAAAAAATTTACCCATGTGTGACATGCAAGTATTTTGATGTTTATTAAAGGAATATAAAAGTTTGATATGTGATAAACATCTTTTACCAAGTGATTTTTCATGAAAACATCTAAAAAGGACTAAATTGTAAAAGTTATAAAATGGGTAGTAAAAATGTGTTTTAAAAGAAAATGTAGGCTGTTATAAGCATGAAAATAGTTCGGCTAGACTTGTATGTTAAAGTAATTGAGTACGTATCATTTTACGAGCCTAGGGACTAAATTGTAAATATGTGAAAGTTTAGGGGAAAATTGTAATTTTGCAAAAGTTTGATATATGGACTAATTTGAACAATGTGATGATTAAATAGATGGAATTTTCTACTATAGATCAAGAGGAACGAAGTCTGAACCTAAACCGAGGAAATAACAATATTGCGGACTAAATTGAATAACTAGTCATATTTTGGTACCGGAGTAATTTTGTGGGTAAATAATGCAACATTACTTCATTATGTATTTAATGCTTTATTGTCGCATGATATGTATAATTGTTCTATGAATTTTGATTTACAATAACTCGATGGCGATATGACGAGGTTTTGATGTCTCGAAATCCCGGTTGAACCTAAGGAATATATATGATAAAATTTCATGACATTAGGGTTATTGAGATCCCGTATAAGACCATATCTGGGATATGGAATCAGCATTTGATTATGTGATTACGTGTAAGACCATATCTGGGATATGGCTTCGTTATGAGATTTCGTGTAAGACCACGTCTGGGACATAGCATTGATATGAGATCCATATAATACCATATCTGGGATATGGCATCAACAACGATATGTGATCCCATGTAAGACCATATCTGGGATATGGCATTGGCAGCCTACCATGTGTATGAGATTTCCTGAGTATTCTTAGTATTCCAAGTGGTTCAACGGGTAATTCAAGAGTATGTCAAAGAAATGACAAGGTATGAACTTGTTGAAAGGGTACAGGTATGTACACGAAGTTCATAATTCTTGAGTTATGCATCGATAAGGTCTCGGTCAGAAGTGAATGAATGGATCATGAGCATGAACTTTATTGTACACTATGTTAATGATTTAATTCAAGATGTAACTGTGATACTTGATGACGTTGTGACAAGTTATATGTATGCTATGTACATGATAATGCATGACTAATGTTGTTAATAATTTACATGCAAACTTACAAAGCTTTATGCTTACTCCCCCCTTATTTTCCATTTTTTATAGTATCGCCAAGCTAGCTCGGGGATCGAAGGACGTTGGAGACTCGATCACACTATCAATCAGAAATTTGGGTATAGCTAGTTTTAACTTTTTAAGTATGGCATGTATAGGGACTTGGTCTTTTTGTTATGTGTCATATTGGTTTAGCCAAATGTGTTGGCTCATGATGATACTTGATTCATTTTGAATAAGGCCATTTGATATTGGTTAATATTGATTTTAAGTAAAATTGCATGATGATGCATTCCATGGATGTGGCAATTTACATGTTTTGTGTTGTTGAGTATATGATTGGTTAAGTATGCTAGAAATGATATGAAGATGATGTGATGATGTCTAGTTGTGGATATGTTAGTTGTTTAAATATGCTATGAATTATACCAATGCATTGGTGCTGGTGTGTTTGAGTTTCAAGGTGGCAATTGGCTTGGTAAATAGCCTATATATTGTCCACACGAGTAGACACACGATCATGTGTCTAGGCTGTGTGTGACACACGATCTGCCCCATGGACATGTGAACAGGCCGTGTGTCCCCTGCACCTTAATTATTAAGAAACAGAGTGCCCAATATAGAGCACACGGGCAGAGACACAAGCATGTGTCTCAGCCCTATGAAAGCCACAGCGTAGAACACGGGCGTGTATTAGGCCATGTGAAAACTAATTTAGCTTTGAAATGGAAAATAATTCAACCCGAGCTAAGCACACGGGTGTGTTTCTCAGTCGTGTGGACGGCACAACCTTGGACATGGGCGTGTGGCAAGAGCGTGTGAAGTCTGCACCTAATTTGTGTGAATTTAATTCGTCACACGACCTATCACAAGGGCATGTGGCTTGGCCATATGATTTAATTTTGTTGATGACGTTATAAACAAAGAGTTACATGGGATATGGGCATGGGCGTGTGTGACCACACGGCCTACCCACATGGGCGTGTCCCAAGTCACACAGGCGTGTGGCACTATTTTGATGAAAAGTTTTCTAAGTGTTCCAAAGTTCTCGGTTAAGTCTCGAACCAATTCCAATGCATGTTTTGGATCTCGTGGGCCTCTATAAGGGACAATATGCATGTGTATGAATGGTTTTAAATTGAATGAAATTTTTTGAGCCGGTTTTGTATGATCGGTTATGTTTAAGTCCAGTAATGCCTCGAACCCTATCCCGACGTCAGATACGGGTAAAGGGTGTTACATACTCTATCCCACTTCCCTCATAATCTCAACCACCCACTACTCAGTAGTCCAATACAACTCAAACACTCAGCCCCAAAACAGAGCAAAAATAATCTCCCTTGCCCATATAGAGATTCAAACACAAGACCTCCAGCAGACTACCACTCCACTTAACCATTAGGCCAACAGGCCCATTCTGTTAATTACTTAGGAGCGTTTAATTAAAAGCCTATTGACCAGAGATAAGGCTTTATTCAAAAAAAAAAAAACCAAAATTTGCCCAAGTCATGGCTTGAACTTGGGACCTCTCACATTCACCCAGAATACTTAACCACTTAAGCAGACAGACGTTTCTGTCACACATTCACAAAAACAAAATTTAAAATTTTATGGCATTACAACTCTACCACCTAAAAGAAAATATTTGCATCAAAATTTACCTGATAAGAACGAATGAGGATATGCTGACGCATCGCATCCTTAGGCTCCCATGTGACCTCCTTAGTGCTATGATTCCGCCACAGCACCTTCGCTAGTGGAATAGACTTCTTCCTCAGAACCTTAATGTCATAGTCTAGAATCTGAACCAGCTCCTCCTCAAAAATGAAGTCTGGCCTAACCTCAATCTCCTCAATAGGGACAATGTGAGTAGGATCAGAGCGGTAATGCCTCAACATGGAGACGTGGAACACGTCATGAATATGATCTAACTCCAAAGGTAGCTCCAACTGATAAGAAACCGGTCCCACTCACTTTAGAATACGGTAAGGTCCAATAAACTTAGGGCTCAACTTACCCTTACGATGAAACCTTAGAATCTTCTTCAATGGCAAGACCTTGAGAAAAATGAAGTCCCCCACCTAATACTCAATCTCACGTCTTTTTAAATTTGTACAAGATTTCTACCCGTCAAAATCCGCTTTCAGTTGATCTCAAATCAATTTGACCTTATGCTTGGTCTTAGAAACTAACTCAGGACCCAGAACATGTCGTTCACCCAACTCAGTCCAACATTAGGGAGTGTGATGCTTATGACCATACAAAGCCTCGTAAGGTGCCATCTAAATGCTAGACTAGAAACTGTTATTATAAGCAAACTCCGCTACTTGTAGATAATCCTCCCAACTACCTCGGAAATCAATAACGTAGCTCCTCAACATATCCTTCAGTATCTAAATCACCCTTTCAGATTGACCATCGGTCTGAGGATGTAATGTAGTACTGAATTCTAACCTTGAACCTAGAGCCTTATGTAACATTTTCCAAAACCGAGACATGAAGCAAGGATCCATATTAGAGATGATCAAAACTAATACCCCATGTAGTCTCACTATCTCAGAAATATACAGCTTCACCAGCTTCTACAGGGAATAATCAATCCTAACCGATATGAAGTGCACAGACTTGGCAATCGATTCATGATGACCAATACTGAATCCTTCTTAGTGGTGTCAGAGGCAACCTACTAACGAAGTCCATAGTCACTCGCTCCATTTCTAGAGGCGAATCTTAACCATTTGCAGCAAACTTGAAGGCAACTGATGCTCTGCCTTAGCTTGCTGGCATGTCAGACATCTAGCCACAAAATCAGCAACCTCTTATTTCAATCTTGGCCACCAGTATAGTTTTTGAAGATCTCGGTACATCTTATTCCCACCAGGATGCATAGCGTCAGGGATACTATGTGCCTCTCTCAGTATTGACTGTCTCAAATCAGTATCATTTGGAACACAGATCCATCCACGGAAACACAACACCCCCTCAGAGTTCAACCTAAAATCAATAGTGCTACCACTCTCAATCTATCAGAACCGAAGACCCAAAGACTCGTCCTCCAATTGCTTACCTTAATCTGCTCAATCTAAGTCAGGTTAACCTGAAGCTGGGCTAATAAGCTACCATCATCAAATAAGCTAAGGCGAGCAAAAATCGTCCTCAAATCAGTTATAGCTCTACGGCTCAGTGTGTCAGCCACAATATTGGCTTTGCCAGGATGGTACTCAATAGTACAGTCGTAATCCTTAAGCAGCTCAATCCATCTACGCTGCCTAAGATTTAACTCCTTTTGATTAAGGAGTTACTTGAGGCTTTTGTGATTAGTGTAGATGATACACTTGTCACCATACAGATAATGCCTCTAGATTTCCAGAGCAAAAACTACGACAACCAACTCCAAATCATGCATCGGATAATTTACCTCTTGAGTCTTAAGTTGATGAGACGCATATGCTACCACCTTACCATCATGTATAAACACACATCCCAAACTGATATGTGACGCATCACTATAAACCGTGAACTCCTTTCCAAGTTCAGGCTGTATCAGAACAGGAGCCTCAGTTAGTACAGTTTTGAGCTTCTCGAAGCTCTCTTGCTGTGCATCAGTCCAGTCAAACAGTACACCCTTACGTAGAAGCTTAGTTAAGGGTGCTGCAATCAGTGAGAAGCCTTCCACAAACTGCCGATAATAGCCCACTAGTCCTAGAAAACTGCGGATCTCAGACACGTTCCTAGGCTATTTCCACTCCAACATTGCCTCAATCTTTCGAGGATCGACTTGAATCCCCTCAGCAGAAACGACATGACCTGAAAATGTTACTCCCGTAACTAGAACTTGCACTTGCTAAACTTAGCATAGAGCTGCTTTTCCCTTAAAGTCTGAAGAACAACTCTAAAGTGCTCGTCATGCTCATCCTCAGTCCTTGAATAAACCAGTATGTTTTTGATGAAAACCACTACAAATTGATCCAGATAGGGCTGAAACACTAGGTTCATTATATCCATGAAAGCTACCGATGCTTTAGTCAGTCCAAAAGGCATTACTAGGAACTCGTAGTGACCATAACAAGTCCTAAATGTCGTCTTATGTACGTCAGCCTCCTTGAACCTCAACTGATGATACCCAGATCAGAGGTCAATCTTAGAGAATGTGAAGCTCCTTGAAACTAATCAAATAAGTCATCAATCCTCGGAAGTGGGTACTTATTCTTAATAGTCAACTTATTAAGTTATCGGTAGTCGATGCACATCCTCATGGATCCATCCTTCTTCTTAACAAATAGTACCAGTGCTCCCCACGAAGACACACTAGGGCGGATGAACCCACAGTCCAATAACTCCTGAATCTGAGCCTTAAGCTCCATAAGCTCCTTTAGTGCCATTCGATAGGGAGCAATAGACATCAGAGCTGTACTAGGAAGAAGCTCAATCCTAAACTTCACTTCACAATTTGGAGGTAAACCCAATAGTTCCTTTCTTAGGCCCAGTCCCAGTCCTCTTCCATCACTCACCTTAATGGAGTCTACCACAATCTACACATGGCTACAGTCTAGTGGTAATAGTAAGGGGCCCGGCTCTAACTGGCCCATCAGATCTAGCCTCTTTTTTAAGCCTCTTTACAGAACTCGAGGGCTCCAGATCCCTCTTGTTCTTACCCTTCTTTCTATCTTTATTTTGGCATTCAGTGCACCTAACATCCTTGGCAATCTTTGCCATCTCGACTAGAATAGAAAAATATTGCTCCCTCTGTAAAGCTATCAACACCCTCAAATTATCTCTGAGGCCATCCTCAAAGCGGACACACTTATCATACTCAGATGCCACCATACCTCATGCATAGTGGCTCAGTCTCAATAATTTAGCCTCATACTCGGCCATTGATTGATCCCCCTGTGTGAGGTTCAGAAACTCCCTCCTATGGGCATCCACGTAACTCGAACCCACATATTTCCCTTGGAAGGCAGTCTTAAAGAACTCCCAAGTCAGTCGTTCGGGCTGAGTGCCCTCCTTAACAGTCAACCACCACTGGTACGTCTCATTGCGAAGCAATGAGATAGCACCGTTTAATTTCTGCTCAGGGGTGCAATCTAAATCATCCATAATCTTCTCCATGGCCTTAAACCAGTACTCAGCCACACTAGGGGCAACTCTAGTGACACCCATAAATAATTCAGCTCCATTGGACCGGAGTCGTTCCATAACTGACCCTCGGCCCTCAGATCCAGTATTGGGCCTAGCGACCCTCTCCAGTATTCTTAGCATAGTCGGGAACACTGTGTCATCCCCAGCCATGAGCTCTTGAGACCCAGTCTCAGTAGTCGGTGACACAGGTGTCTCACTAGTATTTAGATTCAGCATGCCGCCAGAAAAAAAGACTCAGCACGAGCCCCTCTATGGCCTCTACCACAACCTTTAGTACTTTGTCCGCGGATACCTCGTGCTCTCATATCTAATTGGATTTATTTTTATTAAGAATTTTATAAATCAGTTACAGTTCAATATTTATTAATAGATGTTTTATGTAAACAGTATCATAAATTCAGAGTTTGTTTTCGTACATCGCATTCTCTATCAATTTTACTATAGTTTTAGTATACACCAACTAGAGTGTTTTCACAGTTTACTACCTATAGTAATTTCAGACTACATTATTTATGGCATATTTAGTTTAGGCCTATGAAGGTTTCAGAATACCTATAGGATTGGTACCGGAGACTCGGTGTACCATATACTCAGTCAAATCATTTCAAATCATTTAAGAATCAGTTCTTTAAAAACCAAATTTTAAAACACAAATCCATAGATGAGTTTTGCAACCTAGCTCTAATATCACTAAATGTAACACCCCAAACCTAGCCTAGACATTATGGCCAAATCTAGACATTATGTTGTCGCGATAAAACCATCTCCGTTTAATTACTTTTATTTAAGTCTTATTAGTAACAATTTTGCTTACCCATTTAGTCAATTGTTTTAAAACGTAGTTCGTTGTGAAAGCTTTAAGAACCATTTTAAGTAAACTGCATGTTTTGAAAACTTTTGTTTCTCGAAAAATCGCGTTTTTCCTACGTCTAGCAGTTATGAAACCATAAATTAAATCAGATAAAAACTAAATAAAAAAAAGTCTGTAAGCCCAAATTACATCAAAAATCAACCAATCAAAATCATAAAAATATGATCATAATAAGAAGTTCTAATAAACGTGGTCATCATCGAGTCCTCCGTCACAACGACCCATCTAAGTCTGGGGATTACCTATACAGATAAGATAGAGGGGGTGAGTTTATGTAAACTCAGTGTGTAATCCCCACAGAAAACAAACAAGTAGTAAATCATAGTAATAGTCAAACATAGTCTGGGCCAAGCCCCTTTTCAGTATTAGTTGCAGTTTGGGCCTTAGCCCATTTCATTAATAGTACCAGTCATGCATAAGGGCCTTAGCCCATCATAGTAACTGTATCAGATATTCATTAACCAATAAGCAAAACTTATCCAACTAGCCTCTACACACAATCTCCGTCCATCCCTACACTCCATGTGAGCTTAAAAACACCCACCCATCCCTACACTCCAAGTAGTACCATATGCAGCACATAAATAGTAAATCATAGTTGAGCTGCCAGACGTTAGGCTTAAGATCCTTTCAGTGCACGTCCTCCAAATATCAACATCCCAACCCAATGCAATGCAAACATACAATAAATGGCATGCAATTACGTGGTTCTCAGTACATATATCTAGATCAGCATACATGCATAATATTAACATGCTTAGTACATAAATCATACAATCAATTTACTCATTTAAGGGTCTAAGTAGTGCTTACTGACCCTATAGTAGGTTCACAGTCGACTTGGGTGACCAGTGCAACCTTAGAACACATTTCAATTAAATGGGCTCACACGCCCATGTGGCTTGCCCGTGTGGCCTACACGGTCCAATTTGGCCTTGGCCGTGTGGATCACATAGCCTAGCCCAAAATCTCACAAGCCTGTATGGACTATAAGTGTAGACCCACACGCCTGTATGGCCCACACGCCTGTAATATAGTTACAGCGGAGTAGATGAGTACACTGAGGATTGTACCTAAGGGAGGCGAGCACTAAGTTAATTCTAACCTAAGCACAAATAGACCTAATTAGTATTTTAGATAAATTATATTATGATGAAATAAAGGAGAGAATTTTTTTAGGGGTTTTAAACAATAATAAAAGAAAAAGAAATAAAGAATAATGAGAAATCAAACAATAGGATTTGTCAAACCTAAGCATAGGTGATTAGCTTGCTTCAGTAATCATAACCAACTGCCACTTCAGGTTTTCTTATTCAATCAACTAATCAATACCCTAGCAAGATCTTTCGATCATCTAATAGAATAACGAGTCAGAAAGAACTACTTATATCTCGACCTCATAGTCCAGACTGGTTTAAGGTTAAGGTATTCATGGATAAGCCATGCCAAATTTGGGTTAATTCCTACCTTAATGACTTCTTAGGGTTGTCAAACCTAAGGTTGAGGATCTTCCTTTCTTGAGTAACAGATATATTAAGAGAACCCTACAAAATAGTTAATTAATCATACCTTTTCTCACTAATCCCCCACAAGAGGATTAGTTCCTCATAGATTTCATAAACAATATAAACTTGATATATAGAATAGACATGAACAATAATGCAAGAATATAAACTTTAAAAGAAGCCTGATTTGTATTAGAATCGAATGCTTAATCCTAACAGAGTTTGATCATGTTTCACAATTCTAATTTCCCCTACAAAGCAAAGAACAAAACTCAAAATAAACCTAAAGCCTAAGAAAAGAGAAAAACTAAAGACTAAAACTAGGAAGAAATTTATACAATATTAAAGTTATCTATAACATGTGTTAAATAAGCCTATTTGTAGACTTTAGAGTGCTGTTATCTTTAACCCTAGGTCAACTATCGTCCTCATGCTTAACGTTTGATTATGCTACCAAAAATGCCCCTGGCTCATAATTATTTACAGTATAGAGGTGATGCCGTAACACACTAGGTTCTATGTTGTGATATCGAGAGTAGTATGTTTTATCTTTAGGGGTGTGTCGTGACACCAAATGCAGTCTTTAAAATATTCTACTTTGCTCCCTATTATGCGTCATCCATGTAACATCCAAATTTAGGGCATAGTCAGAATAGTGGTTTCAAGACAACAAATCCAAAGTAGAAACATTTATTTTATGATTTTTTGAGGTCCACGAGATGTTTGCATGATTGCGTGAAAGTTTCATGAAGAAATTTTATGAATAAGTGTTCAATTTGACTTTTAGGACTAAATTGCAAAAGTTGCAAAATATGAGATTCTAAAAGCTTTAAGTATGAAATAGCTTTGGATTATTAATTAGGGGTCCTTAAATAGCAATTTCCCAATTTCTATATTTTTTTGGCAAAAATGGACATGGAAGGGTCAAATTTCAAAGAAAGGCTAAGAGGGCAATTTGGTCATTTGGTTAATAAAAGAATAAAAAGGGAAAAATAAGTCAAAATTTTGTCCATCTTCTCCCACCTTGGCCAAAAATCACAAGGAGACCATAGCTAGGGTTTCTTCAACTTTCAAGCGTGATAGTAAGTGCATCCTAGCCCCGTTTTTAATGTTATTTGCATTTTTGAAGCCGTGACCACCTAATTTACCTATTTCTACCATTATTTTGAGCTAGGGTTCATGTTCAAAACTTTACCCATGTGTGACATACATGTATTTTGATGTTAATGAATAAATATGAAAGTTTGATATGTGATAAACATCTTTTACCAAGTGATTTTTCATGAAAACACCTAAAAAGGACTAAATTGTAAAAGTTATAAAATGGGTAGTAAAAATTATGTTTTAAAAGAAAATTTGGGCTGTTATAAGCATGAAAATGGTTTTTCTAGGCTTGTATGTTAAAGAAATTGAGTACGTTTCATTTTACGAGCCTAGGGACTAAATTGTAAATATGTGAAAGTTTAGGGGCAAAGTTGTAATTTGTCCAAAGTATGATCTATAGACCGATTTGAACAATATGATGATTAAATAAGTGAAACTTGCTATTATAGATCAAGAGGAATGGAGTCCGAACCTAAACCAAGGAAAGAACAAAGTTGCGGACTAAATTGTATGACTAGTCATATTTTGTTACCAGTGTAAGTTTGTGGGTAAATAATGCAACATTACTTCATTATGTATCTAATGCTTTATTATTGCATGATATGTATAATTTTTCTATGAATTTTGATTTACAATGACTGGATGACGGTGTGACGAGGTTTTGATGTCTCGAAATCCCAGTTGAACCTTAGGAATAGATAGGATACAAATGTCATAACATTAGGGTTATGAGATCCCATGTAAGACCATATCTGGGATATGGCATCGACATCTGATTGTGTAATTACGTGTAAGACCATATTTGGTATATGGCTTTGTTATGAGATTTCGTGTAAGACCATGTCTGGGACATGGCGTTGATATGAGATCCCGTATAAGACCATATCTGGGATATGGCATCGGCATCGATTTGTGATTCCATGTAAGGCCATATCTGGGATATGGCATTGGCATCCTACCATGTGCATGAGATTCCTCGAGTATCCTTTAGTATTCCAAGTGGTTCAACGGGTAATTCAAGAGTATGTCAAAGAAATGACAAGGTATGAACATGTTGAAAGGGTATAGGTATGTACACAAAGCTCATAATTCTTGAGTTATGCATCAATAAGGTCTCGGTAAGAATTGATTGAAGGAATCATGAACATGAGTTTTATGGTACATTATGTAAATGACATGATTTAAGATGTATCTATGATGCTTGATGACATTGTGACAAGTTATATTTATGTTAATTGTATGATATTACATGATTAATGTTGTTAATTATTTACATGAAAATTTACCAAGCTTTATGCTTACTCCCCTTTCTTTTCCATTCTTCTTATAGTATCGTCAAGCTAGCTCGGGGATCAAAGGGCGTCGGAGACTTGATCACACTATCAATTGGAATATTTAGGGTATAGCTAGTTTTAACATTTTTAGTATGGCATGTATAGGGACTTGGTCTTTTTGTTATGTGTCATATTGGTTACCCAAATGTGTTGGCTTATGATGATACTTGATTCATTTTGTATAAGGCCATTTGGTATTGGCTAATGTTGATTATAAGTAAAATTGCATGATGATGCATTCCATAGATGTGGTAATATGCATGTTTTGAATTGTTGAGTATGTGATTGGCTAAGTATGGTAGAAATGGTATGAGAAGGATGTGATGATGTGCTAGTTGTGGACATGTTGGTTGCTTAAAAATGCTATGAATTATACCATTGCATTGGTGCTTGTGTGTTTATGTTTCAGGGTGGCAATTTCTTGGTAAATAGCCTATATATTGTCCACACAGGTAGACACATGGGCGTGTGTCTAGGCCATATGTGACACACGGTCAGCCCTAGGGGCGTATGATCAGGCCGTGTGTCCCCTGCACCTTAATTTTTTAAGAAACAGAATGCCTAGTATGGAGCACATAGGCAAAGACATGGGCGTGTGTCTCGACTGTCTGAAGACCACGACCCGAAACACAGGCAGGTAATAAGCCTTGTGAAAACTATTTTAGCTTCAAAATGAAAAATAATCAACATGGGCTGAGCACACAGTCGTGTTTTTCCGTCTTGTGGATAGCACGACCTTGGACACGGGCGTGTGCCAAGGGCGTGTAAAGTCTGCACCTTAAATGCAAAAATTAAATTTGCCACACAGCCTAGCACACAGGCGTGTGACTTGGCCGTGTGACCTTAAATTGTTGATGATGTCAAAAATAGAATGCTTAATGTTTTTCATACGGGTTGGGACACAGGCGTGTGTGACCACACGGCCTGCCCACACGGGCATATCCTAGGTCACACGGACATGTGACACTATTTTGATGAAAAATTTTCTAAGTGTTCCAAAGTTTTTGGTTAAGTCCCGAACCACTTGTATTGTATGTTTAGGGCCTCGAGGGCTCATAATAGGATATTTTGATTATGTATGAAAAGTTTTAACTTTGAATGAAATTTTATGACCCAGTTTTGCATGGATGTTTACGTTTAAGTTCGGCAATCCTCGAACCCTGTCCTAGCATCGGATATGGGCAAGGGGTGTTACAATCCAGCTTTCTTTGTTGTAAGATAGTGACCAGTATCGAGTTAGCACTCATTCTAATGGTCTCTTTCACTCTCAAAAAGTATATTACTTCACCTTTAGGCCTTAATCAGCCCTTAAGTTAAATAAATGACTCAAATTACACAATTTATTAAATTTAGATAAAATTACAAAAACTTAATTAAAACTTAACAGAAGCACTTGTATTCAAGCTCCTAAACTGTGAAAACTAGTTTAATCTGCTACACCTAATTATGGTAGATCAAACTCCCCCACAATTAAGTCATTGCTTGTCTTTAAGCAAAACAAACAGAAAGAATAAAAGAAAAGACAACCCTTGAGCAAGAATGGTACAAATGTTAGCTTTGGAGCACATAAATAAGTATTCCATAGTCACACGTAATCTCAAGATGATATATAGCTGACGTACCACTTTTGATATCAAACTCTTAAGTTTAGTATATTACGAAGCCCACAAGCATTAAGGGTCTCAAATATAGGAATCCATCAATAAATTGTACAAGTAATTTGATAATCCTAGAAGGATGCAGAGAGTCATATATGTGATTGTTTAATGTAATGCCAATTCATGCATAAGGCTACCTAGATCACATAGAGCTTTTTGTCTTTTAACGTTCAAAGACTTAAGATAGGTATGGAATTTAAGAATAGTAAGCATCAAATTGTTTCAAGCACAAAAATAGTTTGGCACATCCTATTGTCTTCGTTTCTCCTCCTTAGTGACCCTTTCCTGCTTGCTGACTTATTTCTCATTCTCTCACCTTTCTTCTTTCTCCTTGTAGGAAATCTCAGCATCATATAGTAACTACGGCTAGCTCACGCGTTTTTATGCACTTAATGAACGAGTTTTTCTATTTTTTTGGCTTTGTCACTTTTCATTCTTTTTCACAGTACCTCATGTAACACCTCAAACCCGGCCTAGACGTTATGGCCGAATCTGACGGTTCACATTGAAATGCTTTATGAAAAAGTTAATCTTGTTGATAAAACCCGTTGAAGGTTTAAGCCTCTATGAAAATTCTCAAAACATCTTAGTCATTTGTTAATCATTTTAAATCATTATTAATTTTAAAACAATGTTTGTTGTGGAAGCATTTCCAAAAATGTTGAGAAAACGCAATGTTTTGAAAACAGTTGACCCTTTTATGAAAACCAACGTTCTACTTCTATTAGTTAAGTATCAATCTAAATAAGTAAAGTTTAATGAGGCTTTATTACATAACCAAAAACCCAAATAACATATTTATAATCCAAAAGCTAATATAAACCAGTACGGATGTGTGGCCACCATCGAGCTCCTCGTAGCACCGAACTGCCTAACACTGGGGATTACTTGTATAGTTAAACAACGGGGTGAGTTTACAAAAACTCAGTGTGTAATCCCCTAGTATAAATAATCAGTTAGACATACAGAATGCAGTAACAATCTGGGTCTAAGCCCATTACAATAACAGTATCAGGTGGGCCTAAGCCCAATGTAGTATCAGTAAACAAAGCAGAAATACAACAGAAATCCCACCCCAATCCAGCCAAACACACCACTCCGTCTCGCCACCAGTTGCGGCAGTAATCGATATCGTAGCAAAGCTGCCAGTAAACAGGATGGCTATAAACCATAAACAGAACGGCTAAGAGCCATAAGCAGGATGGCTAAAAGCCGCAATCAGGATGGCCAAAAGCCATAATCAAGATGGCAGAACGCCATAAGCAATATGGCCAAGAGCCATAATCAAGATGGCAGAATGCCATAAGCAGGATGGCTAAAAGCCATAACACTTCATTCGTCAACCATAACCCAACCCCATGCAGAATGTCATGTCATAATAACATACGTGAATGCAACATGTCATGCTCAAGTATAGACATACATAACATAAGCAAATCAATCATTTTACCTTTAGGGGTATAACGGTCATTTTCATCAGAATGGGTCTAGACACACTTACCGACCCATCAGAATGTCCACAGTTGTCTCTGGTGACTCGTGTAACCTCATCATGCATAATAGTGTGAATGGGCCCAAAGCCCATTGTGCGACCCATGTGGGCCCACACGCCCATGTGGCCCACTAAGCCCAGAAACGACCTTAACCATATGTGTGACACAACTGGGTCCAATATTACCACATGTCTGTGAGATTTACCCTATGGGGGTATTTTAGTCATTTTACCCTACGGGGGTATTTTAGTCATTTTACCCTACAGGCGTATTTCGGTCATTTTACCCTATAGGGGTACTTCGGTCATTTTACCCTACGAGGGTATTTCAGTCATTTGACTTGGGGGTATTTCGATCATTTTACCCTACAGGGGTATTTCGATCATTTTACCCTATGGGGGTATTTCGATCATTTTAACCTACGGGGGTATTTTGGTCATTTTACCCTACAGGGGTATTCCAGTCATTTTACCCTACGGGGGTATTTCGGTCATACGCCCATGTTTCGTGGTCACGAGTTTCTACACATGTGTTCGTACGCCCGTGTGGCATCAGTTGTTGCACTTTTCGGCTCTTCGACTTTTTTTGTTTTGCCGATTATGACTATAACAGTGTGGTTACACACTTTTTGGCTTTTCACCGACTATCTAATACAGGGTACTATTACACACCTATTTACGAAACCGTGCTAAGATCCACGAGAACTCCAACCTACATTCAATCCCAACTTTCGGTTAATAGGCTAACAAGCGAGTCGAAGAGAACCCTGATCAAAACTCTTATACATAAAGGCTTACCTACCGCTTGACTAGATCAGTCGATTGTGGCATGTTCACTTGGTCTAGTGACTGGTGCAGCTACCCTACCACACCCTGGTGGAAAGTCTCGAACCGCCACACCTTGCACTGCTTAAATTTGAGGGTAGGGGCTACGAGTCCATTCTCAGTTGGCACCCCTCTTGAATTTCCCTCAGCATGGCTATTACTCGCCATCATTACCATCTCTTTTTGTGACATGCTATCGCAACACTTGCAAACTCTTCCGTTCTTTGAGACATTCAAAAGAAAAATGAAAAGTACCATGAATGAAATAGAAATTAAGAATCAGTAATGGAAAACAGAAGAAAAAGAGAAGAACCGCAAATGGAGGAGCAAGACAAGGACTTACCAAACACTATTCGATCAATGCAAAATCGATTGATGAAAGGAGGATTTCGAATGCTCCTAAAAGACTCGAAAAACCCCCTCACTAACTTGTCAAAGAAAATAATCTACCAACACGGAATACTATTGAGAAAGGTGTTGTATTTGGCTTGAAAAGGAACAAAGCACAAGAAGAGAGGCTAAAGAAGGCTATTCAGCTTTGCGGAAAGATGAGTGAATCAGTTATGAAAGAAACTAAAGGAGAAAGAATAATGGGAGAGTAGAGACGTAATATTCAGCCACCAAAGTGAGAGGGATTCGACTACTATGATTAAAAGAAACAAAATAAGAGGAGGAGGAGAAAAGAGAAAGGATTCAGAACCGAACAAAATAAAAGCCGAAAGTAGAGAGAAGAAAAAGGCTTGAAACGACAGAAAAAGAAAAACTGAGAGACCCTAAATGACCTTTAACAAATGCGGCTTTGAAAGAAATGCCTAAAATCCCGAAATAGAGGAATGAGAATTGGCACCACCCCCACAACCACTCAAAGCCGAAATCACATGTGCTTGGAGTCCCCCATTCGGCATAAATTTTCCCTTAATTCAAATTCTCTTAAACTCCTCCAAATATCTCTCCTCAACAACTCACCAACCACCTATCCAAATCCCCTTTTTTCCTCTTTCAATTACTCTGTGACTCATTCAAATTCCAACCTGCAAAGTTCTAGTCAAACTCCACTTCTCATGCAGTAAAGAAGTAAAATAAAATAGTCCTTTGCACATCATGAGATTCGAACTCAAGCTCCCCTTGCAGCCTTAATCACACCACTGGTACTGGACCACCAAGCTTTCTTGTGTCAAGATTTAATCACATCAATTTAAAAGCCTTCTAACCTAGATACTAGAGGTGTGCATGGGCCGGGCCGGGCCGGGTTCGGGCCGGGCTCAATTAAAAATTTAAGCCCGTTCGTCGGGCTCGGGCCGGGCCGGGCCCGAAAAATGGGCCTAAAATTTTGCCCAAGCCCGACTCGAATAAAAATATTAAAACCCGGGCCCGGCCCGGCCCGCCCATATTAATTTTTACACTATTTTTTATATAATTTTAAAATATATATAAACCATAAAAAATACTAAAAAACCAAAATAAATATTTCTCAATAAATAAAAAATAAATTTTAAAAAATATGTATACTTAAATAACAATAAAATAGATGTAACTTAACAAACAAATGCCTCTAAAATAATAACAAAATTAACAAATGTCTTTAAAATAATAACAAAATTAACAATAAAATAAGTTTTATACAATATCTAAACAATAACAACAAAATAGTAGCAATATAATAGTAAAATGATAGCAAAATAGGGAGAAAATAATAGGAAAATATTATTAAAAAATAAATTATTTTTTGTCTTTAGTGAATTCGGGCCGGGCCGGGTCGGGCCCGGGCCGAAAATATCTTACCCGAGCCCGGCCCATTTTTTAAACGGGCCGTATTTTTTTGTCCAAGCCCATTTTTCGGGCCTATATTTTTGCCCAAACCCTCCCACATTTCGGGCGGGCCTTCGGGCCGGGCCGGGCCGCCCGGCCCATGCACACCTCTACTAGATACCAAGGATTTATACACTAAAAATAAAATTTTTGCTAAAGCCCAGGTTTGAACCCAGGACTTTTCCAACACTCCCAAACACTCCTAAATCACTTAACCATTAGAGCATGCAATCACTTGTGTCATTTTCTTGCACAATTAAATACTTATGTGCCGTCTCCTAACTGTTCCCTTGCTCAAGACCCAATACTTTTAGGCCCAAATTCAGGGCGTTACACCTTACTCACAAATGATTTTGTTTTTCACATACTTTTTCTACTCGTTTAGTTTCCTTTTTGAATTTTTTTTACTTTTGCACTTTTAAGCTAACCTATAATCACTATACTACACTAATCTCTCCTATCAATATATTTTTATAAAACCACTATAGTGTATCCACTTAACCCTTAGTATGAATGGCCAACGTCTATCATCATGCAATTTAGTACCAAAGAAAAGGGTAAGCACAAATTATCATTTTTAGCTCAAGTTTTATATAGAAGTTTATCAAGAAGTGTTTTCTAGCTTAAAAATAGGTACTAAGGATGAATAAATAATGGTTAGCTTTTTAGCTTTGGGTGTATACCAAACAATACCTTAGGTCATCCCTAGGTATCTCAATATTCACAAATTTAGTCAACCAAACAATCACAAATTTAACAATCTCTCATTCTTACTAGCATGCTCGTTTCCTTGTATTCTCTACATCATTTGGCATATTCAATTGCTTAATGCCTATTTATAGTGTAATATATAGAACTTAATAGTATAACAAAAGAAAATTTAAAATCACCTCTCATCATGCCAAATTTATCATAAAAATAATCAACCTATGTACATACTTCTAGCCAATCACTTGTATTTCTACAAGCTCAAGTACACAATTGACAAGAAAAATCAAAGAAAAGTATAAAAGTTTAACAAATTTTCCATGTTACCCCCACATTTTAGATAACGAATTGTCCTCAATGTGTAGCTCCAGGAAAGATAAGGAAAGAAATTACCCGATTGATAATGATAGTTTTGTAAACTATTCCTCCTTTTATTGTTAGAAGATCAAAATTGTTGTGCTTCTTAATGTGAGGCTCCTACATATAAAATTCTAAAATGGCACAGAAACAAATAAAAATCTATTGTTACTCATACTCCTAAAAAATTAAAGTTTATCCAAAAATTAATACAATCCTAAAATAGAAAAGTTCAGCTTTAATCTAATTTATCAAAGCAAGGAAAATGCCCTCTTTCCACTGGTGTTTTTCCTTTTCCTGTGTCGTATCCTTGGTGGGAGCTTCCACCCATTGAAGGTGTGACGTGGGTTGGGCTTTAAATGATGGGCCTTTTTGGTGTAGAGTGTTCTGGCTAGAATGCCACCTCATAGTGATCATCATCTCTCGGGAGATCGTGTTCATTCCCCTCACCCTCATCTCACCTTCTCTTCTTTGACTCTCACCTGGTTCAATCGAGTGAATTCTTGGATAACCAAGCTCGTCCCTTTTATCCATCTGATCATTCCATTGAATTTTTCTTCAGTGCGCCCACTTCTCACTCTTCAAGCTTTCAATTGTTCTTTCAGTTTGAGTGATACTGGGACGTCCATCTTTTCTTTCCTTCTTTGGTTCCAATTGATAAATTTTTTCTTTAAAGCTGAACATATTGCATATATAATGAATCTCAAATTATGCTTCTTGTTGGCTTCATGACTTGCTCATTTTCATCCATCAAAACCTCTGCGCTTTTACAAGGTGCCATCATGAGTGGGGAAAGAAAATCACAACCTTCTAACCACTAACGTAACACTTCATGTTTTGATGGATCCATTGTCTAATGCATATTTTCTTTTTCTGTAAAATGCCATATAACAAAAGAGCTCGAAATGTATTGGCATTAGAAATGTTAAGGGCAGATGTAATTCTGGAGCAAATAAGTTGGATCCATATTTCAGCTATTGGAAACATTATAGCTTATTGAAATTAGTCGGTAGTCCAATATCTAATCGGACGTTTCATTCTCCTCGATTTTTGGTTAAGTTTTTTATGATGCGTTTCACATTTATGTCTTTAAATTGCATTAAATCAGTATTTTCCAAATAATGAAATTCATAGTATGGAGCATCATAATATTTGCAAATATTTTTCAGAGAAAAATGTAACATCCCTAACCCGTGTCAGTCACCGGAATAGGGTTACGGAGCATTACTGGACTTATAACATAATTCATCATACATTTCACATACATTTCTCATTCCAAACATAAATCATTCATACATATTCATATAGTCCATAATAAAAGTTCTTGAGGTTGAAAATAGACGTTAGAATCAATTCAGGACTAAACCGAAAACTTAAGAAAATTTTTGTAAAACATTGAAAATTTTCAAATATAGGGGACACAGGCCCGTGTGGCTAGGCCGTGTGTCTCACACGGCCAAAAGACACACCTGTGTCACAGGCCGTGTGGACTTTCAAAATGGGATCACATGGCCGTGTCCCAGCCCGTGTCCTGCGTCGTGTAACTCTTTGACTTGTGTCACACGGCTAACTACACACCCATGTGACTAGCCCGTGTAACTCATTGACTTACTTTCATTAAAAACTATAGGGGACACACGACGGTGTCACCTGACCGTGTGTCACACATGGCTGAGACACACGCTTGTATCTCTGCTTGTGTGTTCAAAAATAGGCTATTTTCCAAGCTACATTCCTCACCCAAAATTTCATCAACCTAAACATACCAAATAGCATGTGACCATATCCCCAACAGGCATTTAAACCAACCAAATATCAAAAATAATTCATACAATTCTAATACCAACAATCAAAATGCTCATAAGTGATATCGCGTGATATGAAGTAATAAAATTTATAAAAAACTTGCTCAGACCAAAACCAACTAATATCACGACGTTGAGGCAAGCGCACCTGTCGAACAGTAGTATAGCTTGTGGCAAGACGGAGTTATCGTACCCAAGGGAACCAAAAGTACTAGTACTTACTTCTTTCCTATTATCTAGCCTAAAAATAAAAGAGGATTATTTAAACTAATTTAAAACTAACTAAGAAAGTATAAAAGTAAATTGGGAAAACTTTTAGGGAAAAGCTGATTTATATGGACAATACTCAAGGGGGAATCCACCTAGACTTCACTTGTTACTATTTTCTTGAACTATATGATTTCTTTACTTGACTTGATCCGTAGAGATCCCTAATTTATGCTAAACCCTCCTTCGAGGCGTAGAGCAACTAGGCCTAAGTTGTTAATTAAAGTTCCTTTATTAATTAACTCCCTAGGTTGTATTAATTCGATCTATGGTTCCTCATATTAGGTTTGACCCTAATCTGGCAGATTTATGTCGCCCTATGTCTAGGGTTGCATGCAGCTCCGCTTAATTATGGTAGATCTACTCTTATCACAGGGATTTTTGCTCCTCTGCTCTAAGCACATCTAATTCTTGAAATAATACCTAGGATTATTAAATCAAGAATGAAGAACGCATAATTAAGAACAATTCAAGTATTTATCAAAAAAATAAATTAGGAATAAATAACAAGATCTGTCTTAGGTTTCATCCCCCTCAAGTATTTGAGGGGTTTAGTTCATAATAAAAAAAGAAAACATCTCAGAAGATATAAAATAACAAAACATAAAAGAAACCAAAAACCCCTGAAGGACTTTAGGGAGATCCTCTATGTTGCTGCAGAATTCCGGCTTATGAGATGAATTAATCGGCTTTCTCCCTTGGAGTAATCCCTTGCTTCTACCCTTAGTGTGGCAGAAGAACGAGAAGAAAGATATCTAAAAACCTCTGGTGCTTTTGCCTCATGAGGTCTTTATATAGAGAGCTTATGGGGAGCATTTCTTAGCCTCTAAGCATCCCAATTCGAGTGAAATTCCCCTTTCTCACGACTAGAACACGCCCGTGTGCCACGCCTGTGTGACTTCGACAGAGGCCGTGTGCTTTTATCAGTGGAGGCACGGCCGTGCAACCTGGCCGTGCTTGTCAGGGGCTTGACCGTGTGATCTTCATGTGGCACGGTCGTGTGGCATGGCCGTGTGACATTTCTTTGCCTGTGTTGTTCGCACATTTTGGCCCATTTTTCATCGTTTTTGGCCCGTTTTCCGTTCTTTCTTCTTCCCTATGTTCTCCTGAGTATAAGATATAAAATGGAAGGATTAAGAGTACCAATTCTCACAAAATTGATAAGAATCCATCCAAAATATAGGCTAAACATGAGGTAAAAATATGTATAATTTAGCATTTATCAAATACCCCCACACTTAAGCCTTTGCTTGTCCTCAAGAAAAATCTCAATCCCTAAAAAGAATCATTCTTCTCAACCTATAATCTTTATCAATAATGTTTTAAACTAATCCACAGGTAATCATACAATGAAAAATTCAATCAGAAGAACATTAAAGATTCAATCAATTTAAGTTGAGAATTTTGTCATTGAAAACATAAGTCTCTTCCTTCTTTCTAAGTAGTTATCTCTCCATCTTAATTAACAGGAGTTGACATCTTCACTAGAGGTTCACTCTATTCACTCAAAGTGTTTAGGGTTCAAAATTTTTAAGCACTCTTTAGTAAACCTGAAAAGTTATTACCATAAGCTTGCACAAAAATCAAATCTCCACCATTATAGTTTGATATGATATATCGATCAAGAGGTCTTTTCATGGTTGTAACGGGGCTTGGTTAGGGGTATTGTCACAAGCATTAAAAAGAGGATTAGAATCGAGATTGAACTGAAAAAATTATCTAGCTAGAAAAATCTCTATCAAGGGAACATATTTTCAAAGCTTAATAACATCAATTTGGTAGCCTTAAGAGAGAAATATGCAAAAACTTAATTTGAACTATTACATATTACAACTGAATTTGACTGTATGTACACAATTTTTTTTAAAAACAATGAATTGAGTAAAGATTTACATACTGGAAAAGAGAATAAAGCTTAGATAAAAATTCAACTCAAATCTCAAAAAAAATAGGGATCAAAAAGTAATTGAACGGAAAATTCAATAAAAATGGGTTATTGGTTAATAATTAGAGGGTGAGTCAAAGAAAAGGTTGTTAGGCTCAATGGGGTTCACTGGGGGTTAGATTATAGAGGTAGGCTTTTGTGGAGTGAGTGGGTTCAGTCCTAGGTGCCTTTATCATCTCGGTATATCAAATCAATGATGTGGTCTTGACATGTATAATCAAAGCAAGTTCTAGAATAACAATTCAGTGTTGACTCACTCAAAGCAATAATAACAGTGAGTACGAAAGAATGTATGCTCAAAAGGCTCAAGATCTCACCAGAATTATGGCTTTTGATGTTAATCCTGCGGATTTCAAATCTCAAGATAGTACTTAAAATTAGGGAAGATAACTTATGCAAAAATTGGAGTTCTCAAAAATTTCAACTTATCATGCTTGATTCCTTAATGTTTTAAAGTTTGAATAATCAAAGTACAAGCACCTATATCTTAATTCTCAGCATATCAATAAAAATTATAAATCAATCAGAATTAATTCCTAATAGTAGACTGAAGATCATGCTATTGAGGACAGTGCAATTAGTTAGAACAATTTCAGGGATTTCAAAGAGAATAAAATAAAATTTAAGGTACATTCCCCCCACACTTAAGATGTACATTGCCCTCAATGTACAAGGATAATATTAGCAATAAAAGCATAATATCATAAGAGAGGGAGAGATATGAAACTCCCTGAAATGTGGATGGCTTTGTGAGACAGATATGGGAAGAGTTAGCATATGTGGCATGGTGTTTCCATTTCCGTAGGATTTGAGCTGTAAGGCTCCTTTGAAACTGCGAATAGATTTATTAGTCGTGGGAGGTTAAGATGAAGAGGGGTTACTTCATTAGGAGATGGCCGAAGAAAATAAAATAAACAGAATAAATAAAAAATGAGAATTCAAATAAAGAAAAAATGAAAAATAAGTCTCTTCCTTCTTTCTAAGTAGTTATCTCTCCATCTTAATTAACAGGAGTTGACATCTTCACTAGAGGTTCACTCTATTCACTCAAAGTGTTTAGGGTTCAAAATTTTTAAGCACTCTTTAGTCAACCTGAAAAGTTATTACCATAAGCTTGCACGGAAATCAAATCTCCACCACTATAGTTTGATATGATATATCGATCAAGAGGTCTTTTCATGGTTGTAACGGTGCTTGGTTAGGGGTATTGTCATAAGCATTAAAAAGAGGATTAGAATCGAGATTGAACTGAAAAAATTATCTAGCTAGAAAAATCTCTATCAAGGGAACATATTTTCAAAGCTTAATAACATCAATTTGGTAGCCTTAAGAGAGAAATATGCAAAAACTTAATTTGAACTATTACATATTACAACTGAATTTGACTGTATGTACACAATTTTTTTTAAAAACAATGAATTGAGTAAAGATTTACATACTGGAAAAGAGAATAAAGCTTAGATAAA
Organism: Gossypium stocksii; assembly: GCA_020496765.1. Classification (NCBI taxonomy): domain Eukaryota; kingdom Viridiplantae; phylum Streptophyta; class Magnoliopsida; order Malvales; family Malvaceae; genus Gossypium; species Gossypium stocksii. Next base: position 66,388,966 of record CM035621.1, read on the forward strand.
AATTCAACTCAAATCTAAAAAAAAAATAGGGATCAAAAAGTAATTGAATGGAAAATTCAATAAAAATGGGTTATTGGTTAATAATTAGAGGGTGAGTCAAAGAAAAGGTTGTTAGGCTCAATGGGGTTCACTAGGGGTTAGATTATAGAGGTAGGCTTTTGTGGAGTGAGTGGGTTAAGTCCTAGGTGCCTTTATCATCTCGGTATATCAAATCAATGATGTGGTCTTGACATGTATAATCAAAGCAAGTTCTAGAATAACAATTCAGTGTTGACTCACTCAAAGTAATAATAACAGTGAGCACGAAAGAATGTATGCTCAAAAGGCTCAAGATCTCACCAGAATTATGGCTTTTGATGTTAATCCTGCGGATTTCAAATCTCAAGATAGTACTTAAAATTAGGGAAGATAACTTATGCAAAAATTGGAGTTCTCAAAAATTGCAACTTATCATGCTTGATTCCTTAATGTTTTAAAGTTTGAATAATCAAAGTACAAGCACCTATATCTTAATTCTCAGCATATCAATAAAAATTATAAATCAATCAAAATTAATTCCTAATAGTAGACTGAAGATCATGCTATTGAGGACAATGCAATTAGTTAGAACAATTTCAGGGATTTCAAAGAGAATAAAATAAAATTTAAGGTACGTTCTCCCCACACTTAAGATGTACATTGCCCTCAATGTACAAGGATAATATTAGCAATAAAAGCATAATATCATAAGAGAGGGAGAGATATGAAACTCCCTGAAATGTGGATGGCTTTGTGAGACAGATATAGGAAGAGTTGGCATATGTGGCACGGTGTTTCCATTTCCGTAGGATTTGAGCTGTAAGGCTCCTTTGAAACTGCGAATAGATTTATTAGTCATGGGAGGTTAAGATGAAGAGGGGTTACTTCATTAGGAGATGGCCGAAGAAAATAAAATAAACAGAATAAATAAAAAATAAGAATTCAAATAAAGAAAAAATGAAAAATAAACCTAAAAAGGAAAATAAAGTTAGGAGAAAAGGTGAAAATAAGGATCAGTGTTTAAGAGTTAGAATAAAGTAATAATAAAAGATAAAAAATAAAAGTAAAACAAAGTAAAGATAAAAATAAATATAAAAGAGGATCTAGTCCTCTGATGGATCTCGTGGTGGTGGGGAAATGTCGAGGTGCTGACATATGTGCGCTAAAGTGGCGTCGATGTAATCGAGGCGCTGCTCAAATCGATCCAGGTGCTCGTGTTTGTAAGCATGTGGGGCTGCTATCTGGGTAGGTCGTCTAGGGCGTGATGGCTCGACGGGTGCATCCTCCTCAGATGGTGGCGGTGGGATATTATCAGCAACGTCCTCTGGGTCCTCGCCTTCCTGGACAAGGCGGAAGTGAAAGTGGCCACCACCTGGCCGTCGCTCTACCATCCTCATGGAGAGGATGCTCTGGATGCCCTGAGAGGACATCTGGACAAGTAGGGTGTACGAGGATGTCTGGGCTGCGGTGTTGAGTAGGCCGAAGTAGCGGCCTAGTCGTGTGATGAACGGACCCATCGATACGACTCCCTTGTGGTGCCTCTCAGTCTGGTGCTGCATGGCCAACGCTATGAAGTAGGCAAGGTCGATGGGGTGGGCATTGGCCATGCACCAGAGGAAATAGACATCGTGAGTGTTGACGACGCCTGTACTCTCCCGTCTACCTGTCAAGGTGTGAGCAAGGAGGGCATGAATATACCTGAGAGAAGGAGGGAGGGCGGATGCTTTACTGACGCTGGGATTATAGATCTGTCATCTTGGAGCAATCTCGTTCCAGCAGTCGAGGGGTCGGATGTGGATGCGCCTGGAAAGAGTAGGGAAGTCTTCTTTTACCATGAACTGCTCGGTATAGAGACCGAGAGCAGTGCCAAACTCTGGGACATTCAGCCGTCGCACAAGACCTCCTAATCGAAATTGGACCATGCCAGGATCATCGAATCTGTTCATGACGGTCTGGAGGTGGAATGTGGAGTAGAACTCGAGAGTGAGTTCTAGGTAGGTGGGCTCCACAATCTTAAAGAACTGGTCTCATGGGTCGGTAGCTAGTAGGGCTCGGACATCGTCCACCAGGTTTACTTGCGCGAGGGCCTCCCAGTCAATGCATCGGCCCATCGAGATAGTGCGTGCTCAGAGTAACTGGTAGCGTTCCTCCTGAGAGTCCTGCAGAAATGTGAGGAACGGGTGGCGTGTCTCAGAGGTGGGCCTCGATGAAGAACTTCCTGGTCCCTTTCATTTCTTGGAGGCGGGGACAGTAGCTTTTCTGGCGCGCGATGATGACATGGTATCTGAAAAAAAAACAAAAGTATTAGGCCTAAATATTGAGATTAAAAAAATGATTTAAAATGTAAATTGATATTTTTCCTAAAAAAAAACGAGGAGTAACCTAAATAGTAAAATCTAATCATATTAAAAACTTATAACAAAAACTAAGAACTATAGGCATGTGTATATTAACTTATGAGAAGAATGGCATGCAAATATGTGTCCAAGTGGCAAAATAAAATGAAATCTAAATGGCAAGAAAAAATAAAATTAAGTGGCATGTAATCCTAATTGATTCTATATTAGTCTAGATTATTCATCCTATATTTCCTAGTTCTATGCTTGTATCAACAAGTAGACCAAAATAAATAAAATAAAAATTAAATAAATGAAATAAAAAATAAATGAGAAAAATGAGAAAATAGAACCAATTATGAGTTTGCACGGTCGTGGGGGCTATTACACGGGCGTGGGAAGGATGAAATCGTATATGGAGGCGTTTGGAGGGCTGTGGCGGCGTTTGTGGTGGCTTAGGGGGAAGTTTGGGTGAGAAATGTTAGGGTTTGAGTGAAAAGGGAAAGTGAAAAATGCCTCTTATTTATACATTTTTTCGTCACACGGGCATGTCACACACCCGTGTGAGTTGTGTTTAGCCCGTGTTTTTTAAAAATCGGTCTTTATAGCGCATCTGGTTCTGATGAGCACGCCTGTGTGGTTGGTTCACACGGCCGTGGGAGATCAAGTCTTCGTTACTCACACGGTCATGTGATGGTATACACGGCCATGTGCGATCATGTTCATGTATCACACGGTCGTGTGATATGTGCCACGGGCGTGTGAAATTTGACAGTGTCTTTCACATGCTACGGACACGGGCGTTGGGATTTGTGCAAGCCCGTGTTGATACTGCAAGGTTGCCACAGCCATGCCGCACGGCCGTGGGGCGGTGTTGATAGCCCGTGTGGAATTCGTAAGGTCGCCACGACCAAATCGCACGGCCGTGGGCATTTAGCGATGGCCCATGTTTTGGGAAAATTTTTACTCTGTTTGTGCACGGTCTAGGTGCACGACCGTGTCCCTATTTTAACTGTGCGCACGGCCTGAGGCACGACCGTGTGCCTGGCCGTGTGGTCCTAAATTTTTGCATTCAAAGAGTTAGTTTATGCATGAACAATTTAAAGAAAAGAAAGTTACTAAGTTAGTGCTTGGGTTGCCTCCCGAGAAGCGCTTATTTAGAGTCTAAGCTCGACTCTACCTGGATGTGTCAAGAGGGGATGTGGTGGAGCCGAAGCTCCTCCCTGTTTTCCGCAAAATTTTCACCCCTATAATGTTTAAGCCTATGGCTGTTTACTTTGAACGTACCGTGGTTAGGGTGAGTTACCTTAATGGTGCCGTATGGAAAGACATTTAGAACAGTGAATGGACCTGACCACCTTGACTTGAGTTTTCTAGGGAATAGTTTCAGCCTTGAGTTGTAAAGTAAGACGAAATCACCTGTTTTGAATTGCTTGGGTTGTTTCAGCCCTTTGTCATGACGTCGCTTCATGGCTTCCTAATATAGTCGCGAGTTCTCGTAAGCATTGAAGTGCCATTCATCAAGTTCATTCAACTGCATTAATCTCTTCTCTCCTGCAATGTTGGCATCTCTGAAAAGTGTACGCCAGGAAAAGCCTGATTCGAGTACCATATGAGCAGTTCTAGTTCCGCTGTGATATCCTCTTGTGGGTCCTGAGTGGCAGTGATTCAAAATTTGATATGCTTCGGTGTCATCAACCCATCTTCGTATAACCTGATCTGCACAAATTTGAAAAAGAAAAGGATCTTCCCAAAAGTAGTTCTTCACATTAGCAAAGAATCGCTTCTTTTGCTTGGGGTTATGCTAGCTGCTAAATAATTTGCAAAATTAGCAAACCAAGGAAGTGTCGTATCTGCTAAGGCTAAGAGTTGTTCCTCAGGGAACAAATATTTCATCTTGTCGAGATATTTGGGCTGTGCGTTCTCTAGCCTTGAGAGGTGATCTGCTGCCAAGTTTTCGGCTCCTTTCTTGTCCTTTATTTCCAAGTCAAATTCCTGTAACAATAGAATCCATCTTATTAATCGAGGTTTTGCATCAGTTTTAGTTAAGAGGTAGCGAAGAGCTGAATGATCAATATAAACAATGACTTTTGACAAAATTAAATAAGATCTAAATTTGTCAAATGCAAAAATAACAGCTAGCAATTCTTTCTCTGTGGTCGTGTAATTTGCTTGAGCGGCTATCAAAGTTCTGCTAGCATAATAGATCGGCTGGAAGTGTTTGTTCCTTCGCTGTCCCAAAACTGCACCTACTGTAAAATCACTTGCATCGCACATTAGTTCAAAAGGTAGATTCCAATCAGGTGAAATCATAATCGGGGCGTTAACTAACTTTTCCTTAAGTTTGTTGAAAGATTCCAGACATTCTTGGTCAAAGTTGAAGGGTACGTCTTTTTCTAGTAATTTAGTTAAAGGCTTAGCTATTTTAGAAAAGTCTTTAATGAATCTTCGATAAAAACCAGCGTGTCCTAAAAAGCTTCTTATAACCTTAACTGAATTAGGAGGAGGTAGTTTTTCAATAGTTTCAATTTCGCTTTATCTACCTCTATCCCTTTACTAGAAATTTTATGTCCTAAAACAATACCCTCTTGAACCATAAAGTGGCATTTTTCCCAGTTTAGCACTAAATTTGTCTCTTCACATCTGATCAAAACACGTTCTAGATTATTAAGACAAAGTTGGAAAGAATTATCGAAAATTGAAAAATCGTCCATAAATACCTCCAAGATGTCTTCCACGAATTCACTGAAGATCGATAGCATGCATCGCTGAAAAGTAGCAGGAGCGTTACATAAACCAAAAGGCATTCTGCGATAAGCAAACGTACTGTATGGGCATGTGAACGTTGTTTTATCTTGATCTTCCGGAGCTATCGGGATCTGGAAGTAACCAGAGAGGCCATCTAGGAAATAATAATACATATGACCTGATAATCTTTCCAACATCTGATCAATAAAAGGCAATGGGAAATGATCTTTCCGAGTGGTGTCATTCAGCTTCCTATAATCAATGCAAACTCTCCATCCTGTGACTGTTCTTGTAGGTATTAACTCTTCCTTGTCATTAGACACCACGATCAATCCACCTTCTTAGGAACAACCTGCATCGGGCTTACCCAAGAACTGTCAAAAATAGGATAGATAATACCTGCATCAAGAAGTTTAATTACCTCGGCTTTTACAACTTCTTTCATGTTGGGATTCAATCGTCTCAGGGCTTGCACTGATGGTTTGAATTCGTCCTCCATTAAAATTTTGTAGGTGCAGAAAGAAGGATTAATTCCCATGATATCTGAAATTTTCCAAGCTACAGCACGTTTGTGTTCTCTTAACACATGGAGTAGTTTCTCTTTCTCTGCAAGGCTTAAATCGGATATGATAATGACTGGTAAAGTTGATTCTTCCCCTAAAAAGGCATATTCTAAATGATCTGGCAGTTGTTTTAGTTCTAATTTAGGAGGTTTAGTAATGGAAGGTTTCTGTCTAAATTCATCACTCATCTTTAAATTTTCATAACTTATGTGCCTAGTAATGATTTCATTAGAATCCAACTCTTTCCTTACTTCGTTAATTTCGGGGGTAATTTCATCTTTCCCCCCACCTTGGACAAGACACAGTTCCAACGTGTCTGTGAGAGAAAGCTCTTGGAGATTATCTTGAACAAAATAGCCAATAATATCAACAAAATAACACAAATCATCTTGTTCTTTAGAGAATCTCATGGCATCATAAATTTTATAGACAACTTCTTCCTCGCCAACTCTAAGTACTAATTTGCCATCCCCTACATCAATAACAGCTCTAGCAGTGGCTAAAAATGGTCGTCCCAAAATTAAAGGTACTTCAATATCCTCATCCATGTCAAGCACAACAAAATCAACAGGGAATATAAATTTATCTAACTTTACTAACACATATTCAATGATTCCCCTAGGATATTTAACAGATCTATCGGCTAATTGAATACTCATCCTAGTGGGTTTGGGTTCCCCGAGACCTAGTTGTTTGAACATTTTGTAAGGCATGAGATTAATGCTAGCACCTAAATCAGCTAAAGCTTTATTAATAAGTAAACTACCAATCCGACAAGGGATAGTAAAACTCCCTGGATCTTTCAGTTTTGCTGGCAGTTTATTTTGGAGAATAGCTGAGCATTCCTCATTGAGTTCTACTGTAGCCAATTCTTCCAACTTCCTTTTATTTGTCAGAAGTTCTTTAAGGAACTTTGTATACTTCGGCATCTGTGAAATTACTTCAACAAAAGGTAAGTTAATGTTTAATTGTTTAAAAAGTTCAAGAAACTTACCGAATTGAGCGTATGTATGGTCTTTCTTCAATTTTACCGGATATGGGATGCGCGGTTTGTATTCCTTGAGTGTCGGTAGAGTGTTATCCTCGGGTTCTGCTACCTTTTCTTCTGAAAATTTTGGGATAGTCCTCTTTTCTGGTTCGACTAGGACCTTTCCATCTCTTAAAGTAATCGCTTTGACATGTTCTCTGGGATTTGGCTTAATGTTACTCAGCAATCCTCCTTGTGGTCTTTCTGAGATTAATTTTGCAAGTTGAACAATTTGGTTTTCAAGCCCTTGAATTGATGCTTGCTAATTTTTCAGTGCCGTTCAGTACTTTGAAAATGGGTTTCCGATGCGGCCATGAATTTGGTAAACATCTCTTCAAGATTTGGCTTCTTCTCATGTTGCGGTGGTGGTTGCTAAAATCCTGGAGGAGGTTGTTGTCTTTGATTTCCTTGTCCTCCCTATGAAAAATTTGGGTGATTTCTCCAACCTGCATTATAAGTATTACTATAGGGGTTATTTTGAGGTCTAGAATTGTTACCCATATAGTTGGCTTGTTCAGTTTCCGTGCTGTGTCCATAAGATGCGAAATCTAGATTAAAAGTGTTTCCTTGAGTCACATCACATTGCATCACTAGTTGTGCCTGCGTAGAACTAACAAAATTATCAAACTTTTTTTTAAAAGTTCTACTTGGTTAGTAAGCATGGCGACAGCATCAATATTATAAAATCTTGTAGCTTTTGTTGGCTTTGTCCTCATGACTTGCCACTGATAATTATTCAATGACATCTCTTCAATAAATTCATAAGCTGCTTCAGGTGTTTTATTATTGATCGTCCCTCCTGCGGCTGCATCGATCATTTGTCCAGTTGACGGGTTTAAACCGTTGTGGAAGGTTTGAACTTGTAGCCACAAAGGTAGACCATGATGAGGGCACCTTCTTAGAAGATCTTTTTATCTTTCCCAAGCATCGTATAGTGTTTCTAAATCCATCTGCACAAAAGAAGAAATATCGTTTCGTAATTTGGCTGTTTTAGCTGGAGGAAAATATTTGAGTAAAAATTTTTCAGTCATCTGCTCCCATGTGGTAATTGAGCCTCGTGGTAAAGAATTTAACCACTGTTTGGCTTTATTTCTCAAAGAGAATGGAAATAGCCTCAATCGAATGGCATCATCAGAAACGCCATTTATTTTGAAGGTATCACAAAGTTCCAAAAAATTGGCTATGTGTGAGTTTGGATCTTCGTCCTGTAAACCATCAAACTGAACCAATTGCTGTATCATCTGAATAGTGTTAGGCTTTAACTCAAAATTATTAGCAGCAATAGTAGGTCTAAGAATGCTAGTTTGGGTACCAGCCAAACTAGGTTTAGCATAATCATACATAGTGCGAGGAGCTTCTTCTTGATTTGCTTGTGGCGCGACTATTGTGGGAGGTGGTGGAACGTTTTGATTTGCTTCCATCTCTTCTGTAGGTTCTAGCTCTTGCTTAGGTTCTTCTTCTGGATAATGTAAACTGCATCTAATTTCTCTGCGATTTCTACGAACTGTTGCTTCTAGATCGTCGTCAAAAAGTAGTGGTCCTGTTGGGTTGTTTCTAGTCATAAACTAAAAATACCTAAAAAGAGAAAGCAAAGAAAACTCAAAAATTTTAAAGAAAATTTTAAAAAATAATAAAAAATAAAAAAAATAAAAAAAGAATAAATAAAAACTGAAAATAAAAATAAAAGAAAAATAAATAAATATATGTAAATATATTGATGGCTAAAGTAATAGAAATCGAGCTTTCGTAATATTTTAGTTCCCCAGCAACGGCGCCAAAAACTTGATATCGCGTGATATGAAGTAATAAAATTTATAAAGAACTTGTTCAGACCAAAACCAACTAATCTCACGACGTTGAGGCAAGCGCACCTGTCAAACAGTAGTATAGCTTAGTGGCAAGACCGAGTTATAGTACCCAAGGGAACCAAAAGTACTAGTACTTACTTCTTTCCTATTATCTAGCCTAAAAATAAAAGAGGATTGTTTAAACTAATTTAAAACTAACTAAGAAAGTATAAAAGTAAATTGGGAAAACTTTTAGGGAAAAGCTGATTTATATGGACAATACTCAAGGGGGAATCCACCTAGACTTCACTTGTTACTATTTTCTTGAACTATATGATTTCTTTACTTGACTTGATCCATAGAGATCCCTAATTTATGCTAAACCCTCCGTCGAGGCGTAGAGTAACTAGGCCTGAGTTGTTAATTAAAGTTCCTTTATTAATTAACTCCCTAGGTTGCATTAATTCGATCTATGGTTCCCCATATTAGGTTTGACCGTAATCCGGCAGATTTATGTCGCCCTATGTCTAGGGTTGTATGCAACTCCGCTTAATTATGGTAGATCTACTCTTATCACAGGGACTTTTGGTCCTCTGCTCTAAGCACATCTAATTCTTGAAATAATACCTAGGATTATTAAATCATGAATGAAGAACGCATAATTAAGAACAATTCAAGTATTTATCAAATAAATCAGGAATAAAAAACAAGATCTGCCTTAGGTTTCATCCCCTTCAAGTATTTGAGGGGTTTAGTTCATAATAAAAAAAGAAAACATCTCAGAAGATATAAAATAACAAAACATAAAAGAAACCAAAAACCCCTGAAGGAATTTAGGGAGATCCTCAATGTTGCTGCAGAATTCTGGCTTCTGAGATGAATTAATCGGCTTTCTCCCTTGGAGTAATCCCTTGCTTCTACCCTTAGTGTGGCAGAAGAACGAGAAGAAAGATATCTAAAAACCTCTGGTGCTTTTGCCTCATGAGGTATTTATATAGAGAGCTTATGGGGAGCCTTTCTTAGCCTCTAAGCATCCCAATTTGAGTGAAATTCCCCTTTCTCACGACTAGAACACGCCGGTGTGCCACGCCCGTGTGACTTCGACAGAGGCCGTGTGCTTTTATCAGTGGAGGCACGGCCGTGTGACCTGGTCATGCTTGTTGGGGGCTTGACCGTGTGATCTTCATGTGGCATGGCCGTATGGCACGGCCGTGTGACATTTCTTTACCCGTGTTGTTTGCACATTTTGGCCCATTTTTCATCGTTTTTGGCCCGTTTTCCGTTCTTTCTTCTTCCCTATGCTCTCCTAAGTATAAGATATAAAAAGGAAGGATTAAGAGTACCAATTCTCACAAAATTGATAAGAATCCATCCAAAATATAGGCTAAACATGAGGTAAAAATATGTATAATTTAGCGTTTATCAATAAGCCTCCTAATTATCCATTGAAAAACATACCAATTTCACATCCAAAGGTTACCTATATGGTCAAGAGCATAAATTCACTTCCATGTTTAATTCATAACCAATAAGACATCTCTCAAACTCACCAATATGGTACTCAATTTATCAACTCACAATAGAGGCATTTCTTTGACAACCACTAAGTATACCAAAGCTATCATAATAAAAAAAAAAAAAAGATAAGACAATTACACATATATGCACATACCCACACCATTACCAAATTAAGCCAAATCACATGGCTATTTACATACCAAAACAAATAGGCTTCCATTAGCCAAAAGACTTAAACATACCACAACCATAAAGCCTATACATGCCATATAACCAAATTCACTAAGTTCAAAAGTACCAAAACAAAAGCTAGATAGTATGATGAGACCTCTGACGACTTCTAAAACAAGCGAGCTTCAGAGTCACTATATAACATGGAAAAGAAAATAGAGTAAGCTATATAACTTAGCAAGCTCATATAACATACAATTAAACTTACCATTTAATCACAATTTAGGTAATTAAAACATAGTATATTCCAATAAACTTGTCAAATACCTATACACATGTATTCACCAATAGGTTAGTCATGTAAAGCACATATAATAACCATTAAGCAAAGATGAGCGCAATAACTAAACAAGTTCCATATACATATATCATCCAGTTCATGCTTCAAAATAACATGTAATACGATTTCCATGTAATTCATATAACTCTTATGCTAATTCTTGTCAACTCATTTAACCTTTAACAAAACTATGCTCGTTGAACCACTTAGAATATCGTTGGATACACGGGTAGTACACATAAAGTGTACTATACGGTAATTCGTCAATGCTTGTTCATCTATGCTCTTTTGAGCTATATACGGTAAGCTCCTCCTAAGCTGAAATAACAGTAAGCTCAAATAAGCTAAGAAATAGTAAGCTCTTACGAGCTACAAATTGATAATCTCATACGAGCTGTGGTGAGTCTGCAACACATACAAGATCTCAGCCAAATGGTAACCCTAGTGACATGTCACTTGTATCCTACAAATTCCTAAGGTTCAAACGGGGCTCAGTATTCTTCTAACTTCATCAATTAGGCATTTGGTAATCATGTATTTTTGTTCTCAATTTACATACATTCATTTCAAATAAGTATATATATAAAAATGCTTAATTCTAATTATACGAACTTACCTCGTATTCAAACGACGAATTTGATCGTTTACTTGATAACTTTGTCTTTTCCACAATCTAATTCCAATCTTTGCTTTTCTTGATCTATATATAATCAAATTTAACATATTCAATTATCATTCTATTCAATTTAGCCCATAATACATATGTTTGCAAGTTTACACTTTTACCTCTCAACTTTTAACTACTTTACAATTTAAGACCTATCTCATAAAAATGCAATTTCATACAATTAAGTACCAACCATGCTAGCCAAATTTTACTTAACCGTATAGTAGCTGATATATTTAATTTATTTCATAATTTCACCATGGATTCTATACATTTTTCAATTAAGTCCCTAACTAACATTTTTATCAAAAATTCCATAACAAATGTTGTTTATTTAACAACAACCATTCATTTCCACTATCAAACATCGAAACACATACATTTTCATCAATGGAAAAAACTTAGATGTAACACCCCAAACCTAGCCCAGACGTTATGGCCAAATCTGGCATATTACATTGCAGTGCTTTCCGAAAACATGAACTCAGTTAATAAAGACTTGTTTGAAAGTAAGAAAAACCCTTTGTGGTTATATAAAAACTTTGGTATATTAAGTTTCTTGTTATTATCCAAAGTACTAGTTAAAAAGTTAGTCTTATTAAATTGCCATTCTTTTATTAAACTGATTTAATTGTGGATACTTTTCAAAACTTTGAAGGTTAAATTAAGTGTCTTTAAAAACAACTGTTATTTTCAAAACTCGTCTTCACCTAGACTAGCGGTTTAAAGTAGACCAGCAAATGCCCAATTAAAATTTAAAACTGTAAAAACGCCTTATTACAAAGTAAAAACCCAAAACGAAAATTTAAATAGAAGTATAATCATGCATAGAGTAACTGTGGTCGTGTGGCCACCTCCAAGTCCCTTGCAGCACCAAATCGTCTAAAGCTGAGGCTTATCTGTACAGTTAAAAAAAAGAAGGGTGAGTTTACAAGAAACTCAGTGTGTACTCTACTATCGAACAATCAGAATACAATATGCAGTAACAATTCAAGCATGAGCCCACTATAGTAATAGTGTGGCCTTAGCCCAGTACAGTAACAATATCAATGCGGTAATGCAACAGTGAAACCCACCCAAATCCAACCAGACACACCACTCCTATCACCAGTCACACCATGTGGGGATAAAATCGACCCACCCATCCAAACACACCAATATTTGCACCAGTTGCGGCACAAATCAGTAACACAGCAAAGCTGCCAGTAAATAGTATAAAAGGCTAAGAGCCAACAGTATAGTATACTTCCTCCATAAACAGTATCCCAACCCTATGCAATATGATATGTCATAACCTCATACGTTAATGTAAAATGTCATGCCAAGAAAGACAGTCAAATTATAGCACAAATCAGTTATTTACCTTCGAGGGGTAAAATAGTCATTTTACCCTATAGGGGTTTTTTGGTCATTTACCTATCTTGAGGTCTAAGTACCCTTATCGATCCATCAGAAGGTCAACGGTCGCCTCAAGCGACTCGTATAACCTTAACGGTCATAACAGTGTAAATGGACCCAAGGCCCATTATGCGGCCCAATTGGGCCCACACGCTCGTGTGGCCCATCAAGCCCAAAAATTACCAAGGCCATGCGAACATCACAACCTGGTCTAGTACTTACCATATATTATGGAATTTATCCGTGTGGAGCCTACATGTAACACCCCAAACCCGGCCGAAACATTACGGCCAAGTCTGGTGTGTCACATCAACGATGGATTAACCATGTTCCTTAGTTACTACGATTAAGGTGAGTTTTGCAAAACCGTACTTGTAGTTTGGGAAGAAAATCCAGGTTTAATTCGTGTTTGTCCTATCCACTACCAGTTTGAAATTATCTTGTTATCAGATTTTGTTAATTGACTTGTTATCCGTTTGTTACGAGTGCTTTGTTTTGAAAACATTGATTAATTTTAAGAAAAACCCGCGTAGCCCTAATCTACTCGTTTAAATAAAAGTATAAATAAAGAATTAAAAACCCAAATTAACATACTTAAAGTGGCCTTATTACAAACCTAAAACCATACGAAAAAATAATTTAAAATAAATGTAAAAGTAGAAAAATTTAATTAAACCATCAAACGCAGTCCACGTGGCCACTCTGAATCCCTCCAGCTCCAAGTCCACTAGCTAGGGCTCACCTGCATGGATGAAAGGAAGGGGTGAGTTTGGAAACTCAGTGTGTAAAAAAAACTCATCCAGAGCCCAAAACAGCTCAAGCTTACTAGGCCTAAGCCCTATCCAGTCTCAGTAATAACTGGGCCGAGACCCTATTCAGTAATTAGTTACTGGGCCTTAGCCCTATTCAGATACAATTTAACTGGGCCTTAGCCCTATTCAGTAAATAGTGCGGCCCATAGGCCCATGATAGTAACAGAACAGAATAATGCATGTATACAAAGCCTAGCCCATGTCCAACCCTACACACCGCCCGTACCAGCCTTACACACCATGTGGGGAATAACTCAACCCACCTAGCCCTACACACCACAGTTACAACATAGCTGCTCAGATAACGTGGCCAAGCCACTAACAGTAAAATTGAGGCAAAACCCTTTTTAGTAAACCGAGGAAAAGCCCCTTTTCAGTAAACGTGGCAATGCCACTTAGCACTTCCTCCATCATAAACCCAATCCCATCCAACAGTATAACATGTCATGGCATGCAGTGAACAAATAAAGTAAAGCATACATTTCAGTCGAATTTAGCCCTAAGGGTATAATGGTCATTTGGCACCTAGGGGTAATATAGTAATTATCCACCCTTTAGGGGTATTTCAGTAATTATTCTAGTTTTTAGGGTTCCATGCTTATTTCAGTTACTAGCAGTCGAATTTCCACCTAAATAGATTATCTAGCCCGTTTACCAATTTTTAGCATTATTGGGCCCTAAGCCCCTAATGGGCCCTACTATGTCTACTAGCTATTTCGGCCCTCTAAGCCCAAATTCAAAGTCCGGTTCAACAGTTTTAACACCCAGACTATCAGAACCCACTTACTGCTTGTTTTCACCCATATGGGCCCCAATTTAGCCCATCGGGGCCCAAATTTATCCCATCGAGGCCCAAATTTACCGAGGTGCACGAAATCGCGCACTCACCAACTTTACCGTTTACGAATACATATCTTACCACTTCCAACCGACCCACGAGCGCTCGCACGCTCGCAAGCCCATGAAATGCCAAAATTTTAGCCTTTCGGCTTTTTGACTTTTGCCGACTTAGTCTACTACCTGATTTGTGACAAACGTTAACGAGATCTCCCACGCATATCTTACAATCGATCACTAACATATTAGTATTTTGAATTAACGACAACTAACGTAACCATGCTTACCATATTCGGCCAACAACCCTTAAGGCCCTAAACTACTTACCTTTGCCGAAAAATAGTGACTAGATCTAGATCTAGTCGCTCCAACAACCCTAGCCTTGCACTGCTCCTTGATCTTTAGTCCACACTACACATAATAAATCGATAAGTAATAGCTACAATCCTTTTAGCCTTAGTCAACAGCCACCCTATGCATATAGGGATTTTTGGCTTTTCTTAAATCCCGAAATAAAGAATGGAACAGAGTCCGAGCACTTACCGAAGGTTCACTAAACCAAAATACTTCTAATCTTGTTTCTAACTCAGATCTGACGCAGACCTAGCCTTTAAACACAAGTAGAAAGTGAATCTAAGAGATCTAAGGGTTTGGCTTCCAAATCACTTATGAATGTGAAGATTTCGGCTTTTGGTATGATGAAGGAGAAAAGATAGAAGTTTGTAATAGAAAAGGAAGACGTCGACAAGGGTTATGGTGTTGGGTTCGGCTTTGGAAGAGGTTGGATTGAAGAGAAGAGCAGTGTTTCGGTCAAAGAAGTAAACGTCAACACAGGTTCAGTTTTGGCTTTTTATGGTAGTCGACAGAAAGCTTGAGAAGAAGGGGTTACTTCAATAGTATTCGATTTTAAAATAGAGTAGGGACAATGAAAAAGAAAAGAAGAGAAGAGAGTATAGTTTTCGGTTGAGGAGGAAAGAAGGAGAAGAAAAAAAAAGAAAAGATGGTTCGGCTCTTGAACAAATAGGTACCAAGAGGTTAGCAACTCACGTTTTTGGCTCTTTAGGTCACAAGAGAGGAAGGCTAAAGAAAAAGCAAGATCCCTAAGAATACTATACCTAATTGGCACAAAAAGAGAGTGACCTTCCTAGCCAAAACCTGAAGACTAGCTACTAGGTGAAATCGGCACTTGCTACTCTCAGTTGCTGAAGACAATGCCCCCAAAAAGTCCTAGCCGACTTTGCACTCTCCACCCTTCAATCAGCCAACATCCTTTCCCAATCAAACTCCTAAAATTTCTCTCCCTTATCCTACCTGATCTAATCTCATGAGCAATTCAAACTCTCTTCAGTAGAGTTCCACTTGAATTCCATCACATGACTGGCACATGCATAAAATAAAATAAAATACCATACTACTTACCTTGTGACTTGAACCCTGGCCCTTGCACTCATCCACACGCCATTTTTTTAGGAACTAAGTGGTGCCACAATGCCACTTTACCAAGGGCTCACTTGTGCCTTAATTTACTTACTTTTTCTTAAAAGCCCACATAACCAAGACCTTTTTTCTTTAAATCCAAAATTTGATAATTCTATCGGGTCTTAACTTAGGCTTGGGCCTTCTAAAGGCCCACTAACATACTTAAAACATAAATTTCTTACCCAAGCAACAAAATTTCATGATTTCACCAAAATCGCAAAATTCCCGAAAAATCTCGAAAATTGATGCGTTACAACTCTACCCTCTTAAAGAAATTTCTGCCTCGAAATTTACTTGATCCAAACAGATGAGGGTATTGTTGACGCATCGACTCCTCTGGCTCCCAAGTAGTATCTTCTTTGTCATGATTGCGCCAAAGCACCTTTACCAAAGGAATTCACTTCTCCCTCAACACCTTGACCTCTCGATCTAGAATTTGCACAGGCTCTTCTTCAAAAGTCAAATCAATTTTTACCTCAATCTCCTCCACTGGTACGACATGCGAAAGATCCGATCGATATCGTCTTAGCATCGAGACATGAAAAACATCATGAATTCGGTCCAGCCCTGATGGTAACTCCAGCTGATAAGCTACTGGCCCTACCCGTTTAAGAACCTGATAAGGCCCTATGAACCGCGGACTCAACTTGCCCTTCTTACCAAACCTCAAAAGCTTATTCCAAGATGAGACCTTTAAGAAGACCATATCCCCTACTGAAAACTCAATTTCTTTACGCTTTAAATCAGCATAAGATTTCCGTCTGTCAGATGCTTTCTTTAACCGATCCCTGATCAACTTAACCTTACCCTCAGCGTCTGTCACCAACTCTGGCCCAAGCACCTGACATTCTCCTAACTCCGTCCAACACGTAGGAGTACGACACCTTCACCCATATAGTGCCTCATATGAAGCCATTTGGATACTTGCCTAGTAGTTGTTATTATAAGCGAATTCCGCCAATGGCAAGTAGTCCTTCCAACTACCTCAGAAGTCGATAACACAACCCCTCAACATGTCTTCCAGAACCTGAATAACCCTTTTCGACTATCCATCTGTCTGAGGGTGAAAAGCGGTGCTGAAATCCAATCGCGTACCCACCGCATCATGGAACTTCTGCCAGAATCGAGATGTAAACCTAGGATCCCGATCAGAAACTATCGAAATTGGCACCCCATGTAGTTGCACTATCTCTGCCACATACAGTTTGGCCAACTTTTGAAGTGAGTAATTGGTCCGGATAGGTATGAAATGGGCGGATTTCATTAACCTATCCACAATTACCCATACAGAGTCTTTCTTGGAAGGTGTCAAAGGTAGCCCACTCACAAAATCCATGGTTACCCTCTCCCACTTCCAAAGTGGAATCTTCACTGGCTGCAGCAGTCCAGAAGGCAGTTGATGCTCAGCCTTTACTTGCTAGCATGTCAGACATTTTCCCACAAATTCGGTCACCTCTCACTTAAGTCTAAGCCACCAGAATGACTCTCGCAAGTCCCGATATAACTTATTTCCTCCAGGATGCATGGCACAAGGTCCGCCATGAGCCACTTTTAGAATTGACTGCCTTAAGTTAGAGTCCTTCGGAATACAAACTCTTCCTCAAAAGCACAGAACTCCCTCACTATTTAGTCGAAAGTCTGAATTCTCATCATTCCCAACTTGCTGAAACTGAGGAACTAACGACTCATCCTTTAACTGTTTCTCTTTAATCTGCTTAATCTAGGTTGGTCTCACTTGTAACTCTGCTAACAAGCTTCCGTCATCATATAGACTCAGTCAAGCAAACATTGCTCTTAACTCAGCTAAATACAGCCCTTCGGCTTAGCCCATCAGCTACCACATTTGCCTTGCCTGGGTGATACTCAATCGAACAGTCATAATCCTTAAACAACTCTATCCATCTTTGTTGCCTAAGGTTTAACTTCTTCTGAGTCAACAAATACTTGAGACTCTTATGGCCCGTGTATATAATACACTTTTCCCCATACAGATAATGTCTCCAGATCTTTAACACAAAGATTACTGCTACTAACTCCAGATCATGCGTAGGGTAGTTCGCTTCATGAGGCTTAAGCTATCGTGAAGCATAAGCGACCACCCTAACCTTTTGCATCATTACACACCCTAGACTCACTTGCGACGCATCACTGTACACGGTGAAATCTTTCCCAGACTCCAGCTGAATCAATATTGGCACCTCAGTCAAAACCTTCTTCAACTTATCAAAAGCTTCTTGCTACTTCTTAGTCCATATAAATGATACTCCTTTCCTCAACAGTTTCGTTAATGGTGCAGCAATCAGAGAGAATCCTTCTACAAACCTTCTGTAGTACCCTGTTAAACACAGAAAACTCTAAATTTCTGATACCGACCTAGCAGCTTCCAATCTAGAATCGCCTCAATTTTTCGAAGATCCACCCTAATCCCCTCAGCAGAAACCACGTGACCAAGAAATGTCACCTCTCGCAACCAAAATTTAGACTTACTAAATTTCGCATAGAGTTGCTTCTCTCTCAACACTTGGAGAACAACAAGGAGATGCTCATCATTCTTCTCCTCAGTTTCTGAATAAACCAAAATATCGTCGATAAAGATGACTATGAATCGATCCAAATATGGTTGGAATACTTGATTCATCAGATCCATGAAAGCCGCAATGCATTCGTCAGTCCAAACGGCATAACCAGAAACTGGTAATGACCATACCAAGTTCTGAATGCTGTCTTATGAATATCCACCTCCTTGACCCTTAACTATGGTATCCAGATCGAAGGTCAATCTTGGACAATACCAAAGCTCCTCTAAGCTAGTCAAATAGATCGTCCATCCTTGGTAGAGGGTACTTGTTCTTTATCGTCAGTTTGTTCAACTGGCGATAATCGATGCACATACGCATCGTCCCATCCTTCTTCTTCACGAATAGTACTGGTGCTCCCCATGGACACACACTCGGTCTAATAAAACCTCTATCCAACAACTTTTAGATTTGAGCTTGCAGTGCCACTAACTCTTTCGGTGCCATCCTATATGGCGTGATGGACACTGGAGCCGTTCCAGGCAGCAAGTCGATGCCAAACTCGACTTCGCGATTTAGAGTTAAACCAGAAAGCTCCTCAGGAAAGACATCTTGAAACTCCTTAACAGTTCTAAACTTTTCCACATTCAAACCCTTAGTTTCTGTCTGACTCACAAGAGCCAGATATGCCTCGCAACCTTTACAAATCAGCTTCTCAGCCCTTAAAGCCAAAACCACGTTGGACAAATAATCCCTTCGCTCCCCTATAACCATTACTTCCTCATCCTCTGTAGTCCTTAGCACCATCCTCATAGCCACACAATCCAGAGTCGCTTTATGCTTAGTCATCCAGTCTATCTCTAAGATGAGATCAAATTCTCTGAACGGTAGCTCCATTAAATCTCTAGAGAAAATCCTACCTTGAGTCTCTAAAGGCACTTTCCTAAAGAGTTTGTCTACCCTAACCGAGAAACCCAGTGGACTTATCACAGTTACCCCACTCACAGTTTCATTAGAGTGCACACTCAACGACCTAGATATATCAGATGCAACATACGAATGAGTAGAACCCATATCTATTAAACCAGTGCATGGCATGCTAGAGATAAAAAAACGTACCCGTTATAACATCAGGTGCGCCACCCTTCTCTCGGCGACGTGCAACATACACTAGTACTGGCTGACGAGCCTCTGCATTTCTAGCACCTTTCTCAGGTGCTCCACGTCCATGACCATTTCCGTTGCTGCCCCTACCTTGACCACGGCCTCTCGGCGGTTGTGGTCCACCTCTCACTGGTTGAGCAACCCTCTGCTCAGCAACTTGAGTCTGAGCTGGTCTCTGAGGACAGTCCTTGACCCTGTGCTCTTTGGACCCACACCGAAGACATGCCCCAGTACGCTTCCAGCATTCCCCCAGATGCACTCTACCACAGTCCCCATAAGCCTGCGGTCTAACTAGATTCACCGGAACTGCTTGACCGGTTCATCTACTCTAGCTCTCTTAGTATTCCTGTTTGCAGCACCAGGGGGTCCAGAATCCCTCTTGAAGCAGTTTTGGTCTGTCTCATGGTTCTGCCGTTCAACTCGCTTCACCTCTTCGGCTATCTTAGCCTTTTCCACCAATGCAGCAAAGTCACGCTCCTTCTGTGGAGCTATCAGCACACTAAGCTCATCCCTAAGGCCATCCTCAAAATGAACGCTACGCTCGTACCTAGTAGCAACTATACCACTGGCATACCGGCTCAATCTCAGAAACTCTGCCTCATATTCAGCAACAAACTTATTACCCTGGGTCAGGTTCAGAAATTCTTTCCTACGAGTATCCACATAGCTTGCTTCGACGTACTTTCCCTTGAAAGCCGTCTTAAACAGTTCCTAGGTTACCTGCTCAGCTGGGGTACTCTCCTTCACAGTGATCCACCACTGGTACACCTCGTCTCGTAGCAGAGACACCACTCCTTTCAGCTTTTGCTCTACCGAGCAATCCAGGTCATCCATGATCCGTTCCGTGGCTTCCAGCCAGTACTTAGCCACATTTGGGGCTACTCCAGATATGCCCCTGAAGACCTCCGCTCCGTTAGCCTGGAGACGCTCAGAAATGGATCCCTTATTCATAGTTCTAGTGCTCGCCCCAGCGACCCTCTCTAAAACCCTTAACATTGCCTGGGACAGAGCGTCGTCCCTTGCAGCTCGATCATACGATCCAGTCTCAGTCGCTGGCGGTGCTCGTGCCTCCTCAGCTGGCATATGTCTTGAAGACAAAGACCCAGCTTACACACTACCTCAGCCACATCCACGGCCTCGTCCACGTGCTACCCTCGTACTCATATCTACTTATTTGATTATGAATTTTATGACATTAGTTTAATATTTAAGTTGTTTATTACAAAATGTCTTATGTACAGATAAAGTTTCAGAGTTGTTTCCATTAAATCGTAGCCTAGCTATAGTCTCAGTCTTCTAGGGTTTAGTTTCCCTACAGTCTCAGTCTTACAGTTTTCCGTACTACCCTATCCACATTCTTATAGTAGGGTCTCAGTTCTATCTATAGTAATATTACTGTATAGTACAGTATAAGAGAAGAATACTTACAGACTTGGTACCGGGGATTCAATGTGCCACTCCTTCAGGTACCAGATTTTAGAAATCCCAGAAAACTTAAACTTTTTAGAATAAAACCTTAAAACGTGTATTTCTTGAAGAAAATGAGTTTGAAAAGGATTTTCTTAAAATTTTTCCAAAATCAATTTCAAAAATACCCTTCTTGGGTCTTAAAATTTTTTCAAAAACTTTTTGGACCCGCTCCACAGCCGAGTTGTTGCAACTTGACTCTGATACCACTAAATGTAAAACCCCAAACTCGGCCCAGATGTTACCGCCAAGTCTAGTGTGTCACATCAACAATGGATTAACCATGTTCCTTAGTTACTACGATTAAGGTGAGTTTCGCAAAATCGTACTTGTAATTTGGGAAGAAAATCCAGGTTTAATTTGTGTTTGTCCTATCCACTACCAGTTTGAAATTATCTTGTTATCAGATCTTGTTCATTGACTTGTTATTCGTTTGTTACGAGTGCTTTGTTTTGAAAACATTGATTAATTTTAAGAAAAACTTGTGCAGCCCTAATCTACTCATTTAAATAAAAGTATAAATAAAGAATTAAAAACCCAAATTAACATACTTAAAGCGGCCTTATTACAAACCCAAAACCATACTAAAAAATAATTTAAAATAAATGTAAAAGTAGAAAAATTTAATTAAACCATCAAATGCAGTCCACGTGGCCACTCTGAATCCTTCCAGCTCCAAGTCCACTAGCTAGGGCTCATCTGCATGGATGAAAGGAAAGGGTGAGTTTGGAAACTCAGTGTGTAAAGAAAGCCTATCCAGAGCCCAAAATAGCTCAAGCTTACTAGGCCTAAGCCCTATCCAGTCTCAGTAATAACTAGGGCGAAGCCCTATTCAGTAATCAGTTACTGGGCCTTAGCCCTATTCAGATATAGTTTAACTGGGCCTTAGCCCTATTCAGTAAGCAGTGCGGCCCATAGGCCCATGACAGTAACAGAACAGAATAATGCATGTATGCAAAGCCCAGCCCATGTCCAGCCCTACACACCACCCGTACCAGCCCTACACACCATGTGGGGAATAACTCAACCCACCCAGCCCTATACACCACAGTCGCAGCATAGCTGCTCAGATAACGTGGCCAAGTCACTAATAGTAAAACTGAGGCAAAGCCCCTTTCAGTAATACAAGGCAAAGCCCTTTTCAGTAAACCGAGGCAAAGCCCCTTTTCAATAAACGTGGCAATGCCACTTAGCACTTCCTCCATCATAAACCCAATCCTATGCAACAGTATAACATGTCATGGTATGCAGTGAACAAATAAAGTTAAGCATACATTTCAGTCGAATTTAGCGCTAGGGTATAATGGTCATTTAACACCTAGGGTAATAAAGTAAATTTCCACCCTTTAGGGGTATTTTAGTAATTATTCCAATTTTTAGGGTTCCATGCTTATTTCAGTTACTAGTAGTCGAATTTCCACCTAAATAGATTATCTAGCCCGTTTACCAATTTTTAGCATTATTGGGCCCCAAACCTCTAATGGGCCCTACTGTGTCTACTAGCTATTTCGGCCCTCTAAGCCCAAAAGCAAAGTCTGGTTCAACAGTTTTAACACCCAGACTATCAAAACCCACTTACCGCTTGTTTTCACCTATATGGGCCCGTAAGCCTATTGGGCCCAAATTCAGCCCATCGAGGCCCAAATTTATCGAGGTGCATGAAATCACGCACTCACCAACTTTATATTTACGAATATAGATCTTAACACTTCCAACTGACCCACGAGTGCTCGTACGCTCGCAAGCCCACGAAATGCTGGAATTTCGGCATTTCAGCTTTTCGGCTTTTACCGATTTAGTCTACTAGAGGGTGTTCGTTTACACACCTGATTTGCGACGAACGTTAACGAGATCTCCCACGCGTATCCTGCAATCAGTCACTAGCATATTAGTCTTATGGATTAACGACAACTAACGTAACCATGCTTACCATATTCGGCCAACAACCCTTAAGGCCTTAAACCACTTACCTTTGCCGAAAAATAGTGACTAGATCTAGATCTATTTGCTCCAACAGCCCTAGCCTTGCACTGCTCCTTGATCTTTAGTCCATACTACACATAATAAATTGATAAGTAATAGCTACAATCCTTTTAGCCTTAATCGACAGCCACCCTATGCATATAGAGGTTTTCAACTTTTCTTAAATCTCGAAATAAAAAATAGAACAAAGAATCCGAGCACTTACCGAAGGTTCACTAAACCAGAATGCTTCCAATCCCGTTTCTAACTTAGATCTGACGCAAACCTAGCCTTTAAACACAAGTAGAAAGTGAATCTAAAAGATCTAAGGGTTTGGCTTCCAAATCACTTATGAATATGCAGATTTTGGCTTTTGGTATGATGAAGGAGAAAAGATAGAAGTTTGTAATAGAAAAGGAAGATATCGACAAGGGTTGTGGTGTTGGGTTCGGCTTTGGAAGAGGTTGGATTGAAGAGAAAAGTAGGGTTTCGGTCAAAGAAGTAAACGACAACACAAGTTCGGTTTCAGCTTTTTATGGCAGTCGACAGAAGGCTTGAGAATAAGGGGTTACTTTAATAGGATTCGGTTTTAAAAGAGAGTAGGGAGAATGAAAAAGAAAAAGAGAAAAGAGAGTATAGCTTTTGGTTGAGGAGGAAAGAAGGAGAAACAAAGAAAAGTAAAGATGGTTCGGCTCTTGAACAAATCAGTACCAAGAGGTTAGCAACTCACATTTTCGGCTCTTTAGGTCACAAGAGAGGAAGGCCAAAGAAAAAGCAAGATCCCTAAGAATACTATACCTAATCGGCACAAAAGAGTGACCTTTCTAGCCAAAACACGAAGACTAGCTACTAGGTGAAATCGGCACTTACTGCTCTCAATTACCCAAGACAATGCCCCCAAAAAGTCCTAGCCGACTTTGCACCCTCTACCCTTCAATCGGCTAACATCCTTTCCCAATCAAACTCCTAAAATTTCTCTCCCTTATCCTACCTGATCTAATCTCATGAGCAACTCAAACTCTCTTCAGTAGAGTTCCACCTGAATTCCGTCACATGACTGGCACATGCATAAAATAAAATAAAATACCATACTGCTTACCTTGTGACTTGAACCCTGGCCCTTGCACTCATCCACACGCCACTTTTTAAGAACTAAGTGGCGCCACAATGCCACTTTACCAAGGGCTCACTTGTGCCTTAATTTACTTACTTTTTCTGAAAAGCCCACATAACCAAGACCCCTTTTCTTTAAATCCAAAATTTGATAATTCTATCGGGTCTTACCTTAGGCTTGGGCCTTCTAAAGGCCCATTAACATACTTAAAACATAAATTTCTTACTCAAGCAACAAAATTTCATGATTTCACCACAATAGCAAAAATCCCAAAAAATCCAGAAAATTAGGGCGTTACACTACAAGCCCATTGGGCCCACACAGCCCACTTTGGCCCAACGTGGCCCAGAACGACCCAAACCTATGAGAACGCTCATGGTGACCTCTATAGTCTAGCACATATGTTTCATGAGCTCAGTTCACCACATGAGCGACCGCACGCCCATATGGCCTCAACCACCATATTTTTTGGTTTTTTGGCTTTTGTCGATCTACAGTAAAGGTGGAGGGATTACACACCTGATTGCGAAACTTGCGAAAATCCTTTGAACAACAACCTTAATTAACAAGTGTGGTTTAGATAGTCAAAAATGTTAATCGAAGATTGGCCATACCCTCTTTGCCGAAAAACTGGCTTATCAATGGAATCCATTACCAACAGTCGCATAAACTAAATATTTGAATAGATACCTATTGCTTAGATAACACACACAACCAGAGATAGGGTAATCGGCCAACACCCCAAAATTCTAGCCCATACTCTTACCTTAAATCGAGTGATAAGAGAATGGTTTTGACGTCCAAATACCATCAGAAACTCCTTCACTCGACGAGGAATTCTGAGAATCAAATGAATAGCACACCTAAAAGAAGAGGACAAGAATTGATTATAAGAAAACAAGAGAACAGAGAAGCATTTGGCTTTAAACAGATGTAACATGAAAAAGATTAAAGAAACATGAGCAAGAATCGAACGTACTTATGATTACCAGAGAATAGCCACCAAGCTGAAACAAGATGAAGATATAAGAAGGAGAGAATTGGTCAAGATAAAATAGGAATATCAAAAGGAAAGGAGAAACGTAAATAGAGGGAAGAAAGAGAAGAATTATTTGATCCACTCTATCAGTTGAAGTAGAAATTTGGCCACAATGAAATAAGAGAAAAACGTAGGATGTATTCAGCCACTATTGAAAGAGGGAAAGCAAAGCAATGAACGGCAAAGAGAAGAAGGGAAAGAAGAGAGGAATCGACATAGAAAAGAACCAAAAATTTTCGGCCAAAACAAAAACAAAACTCAAAATAACGCAGAACCAAAAGCGAAACAAACCCGAGTGGTACCCAAAGCCTTTTATCAAATTCGACATAAAACAAAACAGTAAAAAGAATGTTGACCGAAACTAAAAAGTAAAAAAAGAAACCTCACGACCGATTATCTAAGTGCCTAATGACCAATTTTCGCACAAACACATCTCAATCCAAACCCCCTTGATTTTCTCCCCTTAACCCTCCTAAAATCTATCCTCCAACCTCTCCAAGACTAATTCAAACTCCAACCACTTCAATAGTGTTCGATTCTAACTCTACCACTCACAACGAAGATGTAAAATAAATACTCCTTACGCAAGGAGTGACTCGAACCTCAGTCCCTTACATACACTGACACGCTACTTACCCATTGAGCACTAAGCTTCCTATGTCACATTTCAACTACAATTATTTATATATGCTACAAGCTAATGTCCAGATTCACTCAAGGGAAAAACCAAAAATTTTGCAAAAGCCAAGACTTGAACCCAAGCTTTTCTAATATTCCCAAACGTACCCAAATCACTTATCCATTAACACAAACATGCAACTTGTGTCACAACTACAAAATTAAAAGCTTTAAATTTAAGGGGCGTTACAAGTCTACCCCCTAAAAGAAATTTCAGCCTCAAAATTTACTTGGTCAAAATAGATGAGGGTATTGTTGTCGCATCGCCTCTTCAGGTTCCCACGTGGCCTCCATTGAACGTGATTACACCAAAGCACTTTAACCAGTGGGATAGATTTCCTTCTTAGAACCTTGACATCACAATCCAGTATCTGCACCGGTTCCTCCTCGAAGGTCAGATCTGGCCTAACCTTGATCTCCTCAACCGGCATTATATGCGAAGGATTAGAACGATAATGCCTCAGCATGGAGACGTGCAATACGTCATGGATCCGGTCTAACACGATGGAGTGTGACACCTACAGCCATATAACGCCTCGTACAGTGCCATCTGTATGCTCGCCTGGTAACTATTGGTATACGCGAACTCTGCCAATGCCAAGTAGTCTTCCCAATTGCCTCGGAAGTCTATTACACAACTTCTTAGCATGTCCTCCAGTGTCTGAATCACCCTCTCAGACTAGCCATCTATTTGAGGGTGGAATGGGGTACTGAAGTCCAACCTTGTACCTAGTGCCTCGTGTACCGATACGTAAAGCATGGATCTCTATCAAATATTATGGAAACCGGTACCCCATGTAGTCTTACAATCTCGGCCACATATAACTTAGCCAGTTTTTGCAATGAGTAATCGATACAGACAGGCATGAAATGGGCAGACTTGGTTAACCGATCTACTACAACCCATACCGAATCTTTCTTAGTAGCCGTTAGGGGCAGCCCACTAATGAAGTCCATAGTTACCCTTTGCCATTTCCAGAGAGGAATCTTAACTGGCTGTAATAACCCAGAAGGTAGTTGATGCTCAGCTTTAACTTGCTGGCATGTCAGACACTAACTTATAAATCCGTAACCTGATGCTTAAGTCTTGGCCACCAATATGGTTCACAAAGGTCTCGGTACATCTTTTTTTCGCCAGGATGCATAGCATAAGGGCTACTATGTGCCTCTTGCAGTATAGATTGCCTCAAATTGATATCCCACGGTACACACACTCTCCCACGGAAACACAGTACCCTTTCGCTATTCAGTCCAAAATCTGAAGCTTCTTCATTTTCAATTTGTTGAAAACGAAGACCCAATGACTCATCCTCCAACTGCTTACCCTTAATCTATTCAGTCCATGTCGGTTTAACTTGTAGTTCAGCCAACAAGTTTCCATCATCGAATAAGCTGAGACGAGCAAACATCACTCTTAAGTAAGACACAGCCTTACGGCTCAGTACGTCAGCTACTACACTAGCTTTACCGGGATGGTATTCAATTGAGTAGTCATAGTCCTTAAGTAGCTTGATCCATCTACGCTGCCTAAGATTCAACTCCTTCTGAGTGAGGAGGTACTTGAGGCTCTTGTGATCGGTGTAAATAGTACACTTCTTACCGTATAGGTAATGCCTCCAAATCTTCAGTGCGAATACCACCCCAGCCAACTCTAAGTCATGCGTAGGGTAATTCGCCTCATGGGTCTTAAGTTGGCAGGATGCATATGCCACCACCTTACCTTCTTGCATCAACACACATCCCAAACCAATGTGTGATGCATCATTGTAGACAGTGAATTCCTTCCCAGATTCTAGCTATATTAAGATAAAGGCCTCAGTCAAAACCTTTTTTAGTTTCCCAAAACTCTCTTGCTGCTTATCAGTCCAATTAAATGGTACCCTTTTCATAGCAACTTTGTCAGAGGTACAGCAATCAATGAAAACCCCTCAACAAAACGTTTGTAATATCCAGCAAAACCCAGAAAGCTTCGAATCTCAGATATGATCTTAGGTGATTAATAATCCAAAAAAGCTTCAATTTTTCTAGGATCAACCCTAATTCCCTCGGCAGGCACCACGTGACCCAGAAATGTCACCTTTCGCAACCAGAACTCACACTTACTAAACTTAACGCATCACTGCTTTCCCCTTAAAATCTGCAGAACAACTCGAAGATGTGAATCTTGTTCATTTTCGGTTCTCGAATACACCAGGATATCATCTATAAATAGCACTACAAACAGATCCAGATAGGGTTGGAACACTCAGTTCATTAGATCCATGTAGGTAGCTAGTGCATTCGTTAGCCCAAACGGTATCACTAGAAACTTGTAGTGACCATAACGAATCCTAAATGCTTTCTTGT
The DNA here is from genome assembly GCA_020496765.1 of Gossypium stocksii. Classification (NCBI taxonomy): domain Eukaryota; kingdom Viridiplantae; phylum Streptophyta; class Magnoliopsida; order Malvales; family Malvaceae; genus Gossypium; species Gossypium stocksii. The sequence goes on from CM035621.1 coordinate 66,416,953, forward strand.
AGACATCAGCCTCTTTAACACTCAATTGATGGTACCCAGAACGGAGATCAATTTTAGAGAACACCACAGCTCCTCGTAGCTAATCGAATAGACCGTCTATCCTCGGTAGAGGGTACTTGTTCATGATAGTTAGTTTGTTCAATTGTCGATAGTCGATGCACATGCGCTTAGACTCGTCCTTCTTTTCACAAATAACACCGATGCTCCCCATGAAGACATACTCAGTCGGATGAATTCTCGGTCCAGTAGCCTTTAAATTTGAGCCTTTAACTCCACAAGCTCCTTCAGTACCATTCTATAAAGGGCAATAGACACTGGAGCTGTTCTAGGTAGGAGCTCGATACAAAATTCAACCTGACGGTGAGGAGGCAACCCAGGAAGCTCGTTAGGGAAAACATCCAGAAAATCCTTAACCATTCTGATATCTCCAACGGAAGGACCCTCAGAATTAGAGACACCAATGTAGGCTAAAAACGCCTCAAAACCCTTACAAACCAACTTCACAGGCCTTAGTTCAGAGATCACATTTGATAGATAATCTATACGCTCTCCAATCACAATTACCTCCTCATCCTCAGTAGTTTTCAGTATCACACGCTTAGCAGCACAATCCAAACTTGCTCAGTGCTTTACCAGCCAATCCATACCCAAATTAGGTCAAATTCACCAAAAGGTAACTCCATCAAATCCCCCGTAAAGGTAACTCCTTGAACTTCCAAGGGAACATTTCTGAGTAACTTGTCTATGCTTACTACTATCCCAGTGGACTTTTTATGGTCATCTCATTGACAGTACTCTCACACAAGATACCCAGTGTCCCAGACACTGTACATACAATGTAATGCGTAGACCCAACATCAATCAGAGCAATATAAGGTTTATTGTGGATAAAGAACGTACCAGTTATCACATTAGGAGCGTCACCATCCTCTCGGTGATGTGCAACATAGACCAGAGGAAGCTACCTTGCCTCAAAATTACCAACACCTTTGCCCGGTGCTCTAAGACCTCGACCCAAATCATTTCCACATCTGGCCTGCCCACGGCCTCTTTGTGGCTATTAAGCACCTCTCACAGGCTGAACAAAACCCTATCCTATAGCTTGCATTTGTACAAGCCTCTGAGGATAATTTTTTACCTGATGCTCCACTAATATGCACCTGAAACATGCCCCAATCCTCTTCCAGCACTCACCCTAATGATGTCTCCCATAATCTACACAGGGTTGTGATCTAGTAACAGCAACAGGAGCCCCAACTTGGACTGGCCAATCAAATCTGGCCTTTTTCTTAGGCCTACCAAAAGAACCTGAGGGCTCTGAATCCCTCCTATTTCTGCCTCTTTCCTTTTCCTGGTTCTGGCGCTTAGAGTGCTTCACGTCCTCGGTAGTTTTCGCCTTTTCCACTAGGGCAGCAAAGTCTCACTCTCTCTAGGGAGCTATTAGTATCCATAATTCATCTAGGAGGCTATCCTTGAAATGAACATAGCGTTAATAATCGGTTACCACCATCCCTCGATTGTAGCGACTAAGTCATAGGAACTCTGCCTCGTATTCTACCACAGTTTTATCCCCCTGAGTCAAGTTCAGAAATTCCCTTCTTCAGGCGTCCACATAACTTGTGCCCACATATTTTTCTTGAAATACAGCTTTAAAGAATTCCCATGTTAATCGGTCGGCCTGAGTACCTTCTCTCATAGTAAGCCACTACTGATAGGCCTCGTCACACAGTAATGACATTGCACCTTTTAGTTAATGCTGAGAAGTGCAGTCAATATCATCCATTATTCTCTCCATGGCCTCCAACCAGTATTCAGCCACATTAGGGGCTACACCCACAATACCCCTAAAAATTTTAGCTCCATTTGACTATTTGAAAGTAAGAAAAACTCTTTGTGGTTATATAAAAACCTTGATAAATTAAATTTCTTGTTATTTTCCAAAGTACTAGTTAAAACATTAGTCTTATTAAATCGCCATTATTTTATTAAACTGATTTAATTGTAGAAGCTTTTCAAGACTTTGAAGGTTAAATCTAATGTCTTTGAAAATAACTGTTATTTTGAAAACTTATATTCACCTAGACTAGCAGTTTAAAGTAATTCAGAAAATGCCCAATTAAAATTTAAAATAATAAAAAGGCCTTATTACAAAATAAAAACCCAAAACAAAAATTTAAATAGAAGTATAATCAAGCATAGAGTAACTGTGGTCATGTGGCCACCTCCAAGTCCCTCACAGCACCAAATCGTCTAAAGCTGGGGATTACCTATACAATCAAAAAAAGAAGGGTGAGTTTACAAGAAACTCAGTGTGTAATCCACTATTAAACAATCAGAATATAGTATGCAGTAACAGTTCGGGCCTGAGCCTATTACAGTAACAGTGGGGCCTTATCCCAGGATAGTAACAGTATCAATGCGGTAATGCAACAGTGAAACCCACCCCAATCCAACCAGACATACCACTCCGTATCACCAGTCACACCATGTGGGATAAAATCGACCCACTCAGCCAGACACACCAATATTAGCATCGATTGCGGTACTAATCAGTAACACAAAAAAGCTGCCAGTAATAGTGTCACAGCAAAGCTGCTAGTAAATAGTGTAAAAGGCTAAGAGCCAACAGTACAGTATACTTCCTCCATAAACAGTATCCCAACCCCATGCAATATGATATGTCATAACCTCATATGTGAATGCAGAATGGCATGCTCAAAAAGACAGTCAAATCATAGCAGAAATCAGTTATTTACCTTCGAGGGGTAAAATAGTCATTTTACCCTATAGGAGTATTTTGGTCATTTACCTATCTTGAGGTCTAGGTACCCTTATCGACCCATTAGAAGGTCTACAGTCACCTCGACCGACTCGTACAACCTTAATGGTCATAACAGTGTAAATGGGCCCAAGGCCCATTTATGGCCCAAGTGTGCACACATGCCCGTGTGGCCCACCAAGCCCAAAAATTACCAAGGCCATATGAACTTCACAGCTTGGTTCAGCAATTACCATATATTGTGGAATTTATCCTGTTGAGCCCACAAGCCCATTGGGCCCATACTGCCCACTTCAGCCTAACGTGGCCCAGAACGGCCCAAACCCATGAGAACGCTCATAGCGGCCTCTACAACTTAGCACGCATGTTTCGTGGGCTCAGTTCACCACATGAGCGATCGCACGCCCATGTGGCCTCAATCGCCGTATTTTCTAGCTTTTTAGCTTTTGCTAAACTACGGTAGAGGTGGTGAGATTACACACCTGATTGCAAAAATTGCGAAAATCCTTCAAACAACAACCTTAATTAACGAGTGTGGTTTAGACCGTCAAAAATGTTAATCGAAGATTGGCCACACCCTCTTTGCCAACAAACTGCATTATCAATGGAATCTATTATCAACAATCGCATAAACTAAATATTTGAATCAATATCTATTGCCTAGATAAAACACAACCAGTGATAGGGTAATCGGCCAACACCCCAAAATGCTAGCCCATACTCTTAGCTTAAATCAAGTGATAAGAGAATGGTTTCGATGTCCAAATACCACCAGAAACTCATTCACTCTATGAGGAGTTTTAAGAATCAAACGAATAGCACACCTAAAAGAAGATGACAAGAATCGATTATAAGAAAACAAGAGAAGGAAGAAGCATTCGGCTTTAAACAGAGATAACATGAAAAAGATTAAAGAAACACGAGCAAGAATAGAATGTACTTCCGAGTACTAGAGAATAACCGCCAAGCCGAAACAAGATGAAGAGATGAAGAGGAGAGAATCGGTCAGGATAAAATGGGAATATCAAGAGGAAAGGAGAAACGTAAATAGAAGAAAGAAAAAAAAGAATTATTCGGTCCACTCTATCAGTTGAAGTAGAGATTCGGTCACAATGAAATAAGAGAAAAGGGTAGGGTGTATTCGACCACTATTGAAAGATGAAAAGCAAAGAAATGAACAGCAAAGGGAATAGGGGAAAGAAGAGAGGAATCGACAGAGAAAAGAACTAAAACTATTCGTCTAAAACAAAAACGAAACTCAAAATAACGCAGAACCAAAAACGAAACAAACCTGAGAGGTACCTGAAGCCTTTTGTCAAATTCGACATAAAACAAAAAGGTAAAAAGAATGTTGACCGAAACTGAATAGCAAAATAAAAAACCTCACAATTGATTATCTGAGTGCCTAATGACCAATTTTGGCACAAAAACTTCTTCTCAATCCAAACCCCCTTGATTTTCTCCCCTTAACCCTTCTAAAATCTCTCCTCCAACCTCTCCAAGGCTAATTTAAACTCCAACCACTTCAGTAGTGTTCGATTCTAACTCACCACTTTGCAGCCAAGAAGTAAAATAAATACTCCTTGTGCAAAGAGTGACTCGAACCTCAGTCCCACACATACACTGACACGTCACTTACCCATTGAGCACTAGGCTTCCTATGTCACATTTCAACTATAATTATTTATATAGCCTACAAGCTAATGTCTAGATTCACTCAAGGGAAAAACCAAAAATTTTGCAAAAGCCAAGACTTGAACCCAGGCTTCTCTAACACTCCCAAACACACCCAAATCACTTAGCCATTAAAGCCAACATGCAACTTGTGTCACAACTACAAAATTAAAAGCTTTAAATTTTTAGGCCGTTGCACTAGACTTTTAATAGTTTCACAAATTAGTCCTTGGCCTAGTTAGATTAAGTTGCAGCGATTCCGAAAACATAAAAATCATTAAAAATCGAGTGAGAATGTACTTACATGCAATGGATTTTTATAGCCGAATGTTAAAGCTTTTCCAATGGCTATTCTTGTCCTAAAATTCGGTTGAAGAAGATGAATGGGAACAAAAATTGATTATTTATTTATTTATTTTAACTTTAATTATCAATTACCAAAATTAACCTTTATGCTTAACTTAAAATTCACCTATTTAATGTCAATCATTGTCTAATAACATTAACAATGGTTTAATTACCACATAAGGACCTCACTTTAAGTTCTACAACTATTTGACACCTTTACCTAATAGAACACTACTTTTACACTTCATGCAATTTAGTCCTTTTTCATAAATTAGACACTCAAACAATAAAATTTCTTAATGAAATTTTCACATAATCATACTATCATGCTATAAACCTAAATTTAATAATAAAATAAATTTTTGACCTAAGATTTGTGGTTCCAAAACCACTGTTCCTATTTCACCAAAACATGTTGTTTTAAGAAAGGTACATCTTTTCCTCTTACCGTCACTATTTTCCACATTTGTTCACTAGTACATCTAGTTTCCTGATCTTTTAGAGTGGCATAAAATTCTTGTACAAGTGGAATCTTTGGGAGTGACACAGAATCGCTCCTATCTATGATACCAAATTAAAGGTCATATTTCATTACAAAGAACTATTAATGGTTCCAATCCCCTTTCTTGGATAAAAGTTTTGCCTTGAAGTTCAAGATAATACTTTTCAACATTTTGGTTTTTATATTTTAAAGGATTCGAAACCATTGGTGGTTCTTGCACAAAGATTTTTAGGTGGCGTATTAACTATAATCTACGCTATGAATGAGGCATCAAACAATATTTCCAATCTAACAATAAAGAGGAAGTTTTGAACCTTTAACCTTGATGTTGTAGTCTTTGTTGATTCATTCTCAACCAGTTGTGTCAATCCTTCATCAACGAATGTTCCAAGTAGCAAAAAAGGTTTGTAGATTTAGAGATTTAATGAAGAAGGGTTTGGGGTTTAAGAAAGTTTTGAGAGGTTTAAAATGTTATGAAAAATTAGAATATGAAACTAAGGTGTTTTTAAGTTTTAAAAAAGGGTTTTATGGTTAAATTTTGGGAAAATAAAATTTAACCTGCCGAGTTACGCAATCGAGTCGAGGTGACCCTGCAGAAAATTGCAGCGATGCCGTGACACCTCTGGTAGCTTGTTGTTATGATATTAGGGTTCGATGTCTCGACACATATTGAAATTTTGGAATTTTGAGTATATTTTCTTCAGTGTCGTGGAGCCTATGTCACGACATCGAATTGATTTTCTCAATCCCTTCAATTTTTCCAATGATGTTGTGACACAAGGTTGGTATTGCGAAACTGATTCTATTTTTGCCCAAAATTCTAATTTTTTAAGTGTATTGGTTCCTGTATAATATAATCTGATTCAAATTATATTGTAGATGATAACTCTTGGAAAGAGTTATATTCCATGCCTTTAGACCTAGCTAATTGCCTGTAGTTAAGTACATTTTGTTGCATTTTAGGACATTTTAGTTAGCACTTTTAATATTGCATTAGGACTTGGGCTGTGTTGGAATTAGGTGCTTTTAATCACTTGTAGTGGAGTTTTTTGTGTGGTAGGAACATATTTTGGAATGAGGAAATAAAGGAGTGAAGTTTTGTCTGGGCAAAGTGTAGACAGTTTGGTGGCACGAATGCCATGGCATTGTCGAAAAGATAATCACGAGTTGTTAGCTGACCTTAGCCTAATCTACCTATTAAAGCCAATGAAAGGGACATCACAAATGGAAAAAAAAATGAGAAAAATCTTTAGGCATGAATAACGGTCCGGCTGTGCAAATGACAAGAACTCGAAAGCAGTCCTTCTTAGCCATCACAAGACGCTGTGCTACCAAAGTGTGGACTAGGTAAGTGAAAGCTGCTCCCTAAAGTTCTTCCATTATTTCCATTAGTGTTCCTTCAAAAGATCGAATTGAATAGTTGAACACAATGTCGGGTAATATTTTGGTTTAGACTTTTATTTCCCATCCCATGAGCTAAATCTCATATGGTTGGGATTACTTTTGATGAAACCTTAAACTCTTTTTATGGATGCAGTATATATTTAATTTACTTTACTATTTCATTTGATTATTCTTATTTCTTAATTAAAAAGTGACCATCTCTAGAATAGAAGGTTGTTTGTATACTATAAACTGATTCTAATTCCGAAAGGGTTGGATTAAAATTAAATGAAATGAGCAAGTATTCGATAGACACTTGTAGTCGACTCTAGACATAGAGTCACGATCATACAGAAGGAACCCATGCAAGATTCCTAAAAAGCCTATAGACACGAGCATGGTAATTTAAGGTTTTGCTCTTGCGAGAAGCAGGCCATTTTAGAACTCTTCTGTACAGTAAAATAGATACAATTGAAGGAATTATTGATAGTCAGGGTCAATTCTGGGTAATCCTGACCTTCTAAATCAACATCACTCTACCTTTATTCTTTGCCATAGTATCCTTGCCACATTATTATTTATAGACTTGATCGTTTACATAATATCCCCATAGTTATTTTCATAATTTCCATTACATTGCTATTATCGTTTTGCCATCACATTTCCAAGCATTTATTAATTCTACATATTGCATACATCACTATTCCTTCAATTTCCATTGCATACTTACCATAGCTTTACATAGCATTAATTGCATTTTATTATAATAACTTGACCACTTTTGTGCCTCAATGTGATCCTTGTGGGAATAATACTCACTCATCACTTTATTACTTGAACTAACATGTATGCTTGCACAAAGTCACATATAAGTTTACACGTGACACTAGACTAAAAAATTTGTTAGATATACAATCATTTACATAAAATTAAATACTGATATCAATTATCAAGTTTTACTACTGGATTCATCCAACAACTCTGTTAATGTACATGAGGACATATCTAGTTCTTTAGGCGTTAGTCCATCACCCGTTGTGCTACTTCACATTCTTTTGCTTGTCTCATATTTTAAACCTATTCTTTCTACTTGCATCGGTTAAAAAAAATATTTCCCTTGATTCAGGGTAGTTAGCTTTAAAGATAGATACTTTATTACATTCTCCCCTACCTTTCTCCTATTTTCCTCACTCTATTGGTGACCACATTAAAAAAATTTTGTTTCACCATTGATCTTCATGGTTCACTTATTTTTCTCTAGATCGATAGTGGATCTTGACATAGCTAGAAATGGTCTACCTAATAGAATGGGCATTTCACAGTCTTCCTCAAAGTCAAGGATCACAAAGTTTGTAAAGATTATGAATCTATGCACCTTGACTAACACATCCTGTAGTACTTCTTTATGCTGTACTGACGTCCTATTAGTTAACACTAATATAATTTGAGTATTCTTGAGGTCCCCTATCCCAAATTTTTCATATACAGAAAAAGGCATTAGGTTTATACTTACTCCTAAGTTACATAGAACTTTCCTGAAATGAATATCCCCGATCTCTCTAAGTGTCGCGTGTGAATATGATGTGCAAATTGTGCAAGTATACACTTCGAATCAAGTAATAAAGTGATGAGTAAGTATCATTCCCACGAGGATTGGATTAGTATTCTTTGTCTAAATTTTCACAATTGAGTAGAAAGAATAAATGGATCAAATGATATTTTGAGAAATAACAATGCAATTAATACACTAAAAATGAATGTAATAAAATGTACCATCATAGACTGCAATTGCAAAAAATTGAATAAAAGCAAAAAGGATTCGAGCAAGATTAGAATATTGATTGTAAAGGCTGAGTTACTAATGAATTAGTTATAAACCAAGAACAATGCCATGGCAAAAATATGGTAACCTACTACTCAATTGGGTACTAACATGATCTACATCAGTCGAAAGCAAGACCTAAACCTGCTCACTCCTAGGACACTATACATCTATAGGCTAAGAATTAGCAACCATAACTAAAGCGCAATCCTCTAAATCGTATAAGCTAAATATCTATATCTAGAGTTTACACAAGCATTTCACTCAACGCTCTCTTATATTACACAATTTTGGTCCAAGCAACCTAACTCTATCGATATTAAGTTACTTTTAGATTTATCAAGCATTTATCAATACCCTAATAAGCATATAGACAGAAATAAAAATTCAGTAAAGTAGTAAACCGAGTCATATTCATCCATAAACATTCATCAGAGTTAAAACATCATCAAAAGTAATTCCCATCTGTGCTAAGTTAGCTCGTGACTAGGTTATACAAATTCAAGTATTTTAATATCATCAACGTCCCAAAATCACAGTTTAAATCAATAGATTTAGAACAAATTACAGAGGAAGAAATTTGGGTTCAAAACATTAATTCCCCAACTTGGCATTTGGTGCGAGTCATCACCCAAGCTCCTAGTAGCTCAAATTACCCTCATTATCACAAAGAGACCTCTATCAAAGCCCTGTATTTGCAATCAGCCATTCCTTAAGCTCTCATGCATGGTAGACCTCTCCTTGACCGTCAATCCCCCCTTTTTCTTTTAAAATTAGGTTCTCCTCTAAGGTAAAAGCCACCAACCAATGATTTTTCCCTAATTTTGAGGTGGATATTTTCCATTACACGTGCATGTGGGGGGCCAACTGCTGAATGCCCTAATTGATGACTGGGTATTTTTCATTTTCTTCGTCAATATTGCCATGGCAATCTCTCATAATGCCTCAATCGATCTCCATCCTTTGCTATCTTTCTTCCCCAAACCTGTCATTCAACCACCACAAAGCCTTTCCACCAACAATTAAAAGTATAGATGCACTAAAGTAATCACGATTCCAAGTCTTTACGTGCAATACTCGATTAACTGAATAAAATAATGCAATTACCCAAAATGAAATTAATTTTACTTAAGTACAAGTTGTTAACTAAGTCTAAAAGTATGAATTATAACTCTTTTCAAGAGTTATCATACCCCCAAACCTAAATCATTACTTTCCTTCAAGCAAATATGCATGAATGCAAAAATTGCCATAGTAGATAACCACCTTGTATTGCCAGTCTATTAAAAGAACAAATTATACATTAGTTCACAGCATTCTTCTATGTCTAAAAACTTGTTCAAGTTTCAAATTTTTACTTAGCGAAGGTACTGTCAAGAATCTCACCCTAAAAACAAAATTCCTAAATGCTCATATGTGCATTTGGGCTATAGTTAGTATTTGCTAATTTACTTAGCTCGTCTTTTATCTAAACTCAATTTTTTTAAAGCAGTAATAGTAGCTCAACCGTCACACAACTATTTGACTCGACAATCACAATGGAGCATACACTGAAAAACTAAATACTCAATCATGTCACGATTTGAATGGAATTCACTCATAAAGCTAAGGCTTTGAACATACAAAATGGATGGAGCAAACAACTACCTCTTTAGCTACTCAGCTTGTACTATAGTGGAGTGCCCCTAATTGTCCTTTTTCTTTATTAGACACTCTTGCTTAAGCTCGCTTTTCTAGCCAACAACACAATGGACCAAACAAAGTGTTACTAACCTATTTGATAACTCTAAGCATTGGAGTGCCTACTTGTAATTCTATAAGTAATGCTTTGGCAATTTTACTAAGTTTAGCTTGAAGAATCTCTAAATTTATTAAAAAAACTCGCTATAGTCCAATTGTAGTTGAGGTTAGGATATCTTATTTTTAGGATTCGATTATCAAGAAACCTAATGTAAACTAAATTCACCTAATCCATTGTCACATGTTCTAGGTTTATTGAAGAATTAAGCTTATCATTGAATATCACAAGTAAAAATTGTACTCATCATTGTCTAACCAGTTCTTAGTGGTTACATGGCAAAACAAATTTGGCTATACTAGAATGCCTATACTAAAATAAGCATGCTTACTAAATACATGATGCATCCTAAATGCTCGATACACCCCCAAACCTAAGAGATGCATTATCCTCAAAGCATGAACATCTATGTAACAATAATGTAGGAATATATATACAGAAAAGGTCATGGTAAAAAAAAATATGAATGCATGAATATATAAGGGGAAGAAAGCTCCCTTAACTTAGATGTTGGTGATTGTTTCTTCATTGCTTGTGGGTGGATTTGCGTACACTGTGCTTATAATGCAACTTCCTTTTTATTGAATGGAGTAGCACATCCTCTCATTCTTTATCAGACTTAGTGATCTCATTATTGATGCAATCAATTTCACGGTTTTGAGCAATCATGGCTTGAGGTGGTCTGGGTGGAAAAGTTTCTTTGCCCTTCTTGGTAGGTTTAGCAGCAAGTGTGGGTTCATTTTGCATATCTTCGTCACTCTCAATATTTAGAGATTTTATTTTCTCAGGCTCCTCCTCAGTTGCTTTCACTGTGTTAGGAGTAGCTCTCATGTGCATAAATTCAACCTTGTTAGAGTGGATTTCAACTGGTTCCTCCTCAGCCTTGGAAAATGGTAGCAAAACTTTAAGGAAATCAAGGAAGTCAGGCATAGGCTTGGTGAAGTTCTTCTACAAGGACCATTTTAGACCCATATCTCTATCCCTCACATAGGACCAGTAGCATGCCTGCTTTTCCTGTGCCTTTGTCATCTCTTCAGTAAGTTGAAATTGCTAAGTCTCAAATAGGGACATTCTCTACTCTAGTGCTCTAATGATTGCAACACTTGTTTTTCAAAGAAGCTTTGAGATGGTGAGGTTTCTGCTACGAAAAAGTGCTTAGCAGAGAAGGTGGTTGCCTTACTAAGCTAAGGTTGTTTTTATGTGTCCACCACTTAGATTTTGGCAAATATAACCCTGGACATTCCTTCCTTATTTGGTGTGATATCCTCCATTCCATTTAAAGGTAGTTGAGTTGTCTTGCAAATAGCAGCAATGAGGAAGGGAAATTGAGACTGCCGACATTCTTCTCCATACATCAATGCACTTCATCAAAAATAACCCAACCTATGTTGATTTTTTGATCCACAATAATTGAATGCAACAATAGTATTCATTCCTTTAATATTGTGGTGTTGTGGGTGGATGACATTAGTTGACTTTTGAGGAAGTAGTACCAAACTTTACCTATGGGATTTAGGGAAGCCCTTTCAATTGTTTGGCATTCTTTGCTTAAGACAATCCATCAACTGCCTACAACACACAAATCTTTTAATACCTACTTTAAGTCGTCAACAGTGATGGTTTTAGTGAATAGAATATGTTTTCCTTGAACATCAGTTAACCCAAATTGGGCATTAATGTTGTCTTCACCAAATAGGACTAAGGTTTAGCAAACATAAATAATAGTATTGTTAGGAGAAGTGATGTATGCATAGAACTCGCAGATGACTTTCCCTAATACATCATCTAGATGTTAGCAGAAAATTTTCCATCCATGCTTCTCAACAATGGTGGAAACTGGCTCATCATATCCCATATAAGGCTCATCTTTGAATGAAAAACCTTGTTCGAAGCAAAATGGTTACTTGAGATGTTGTTGTTGAACTTCACAGTAGCAGCAGTGTTGAAGAAGGTTTTAGGTTGGGTAGCAACTGCTTGTGAAGATTGAGCACCTTTAGAAGTGGGTTTTACTCTTGCCATTAAATAATGTTGACAAATTCTTGAGAATGTGGTCTAGGCTAGATGGGAAAATAACACTACTTAAGAAAAGTTAAAGGAAGTTAAAAGTATAAGAGAAGAGGCCAGTAAGGTTTAGGAAAAAGAAACAGTAAACGCGAAGGGATTGTAGAAAATGAAAGAGGTGTGGGTAGTTAAAGAAAAGTAAATCGGGGTAATGGTGTTGATGGTTCAGACTTGTAGAGTAAGTTTTGTGAAATAAAAAAGGATAAATAAAAATGTTTTGGAGGGAACCCTAGAATGACCTAACCCTAATGCAACACATATAGCATTTTATTCTTGGGCTACCTAATTAGAAGAATGGGCCCAACTATCGAAAATCTCTTCCTTAAATCATTTTTTCTTGTCAGCCCTCATTTTTTCTTACTTCAATATCCAATAGCCCAGTTTGCCAAGGAATAATTCTCTTTGGAAATGTTGGGGTAAACACCAATTGTTACTACTTCCAACAAGCCTGCATTTTCATTCTTTCCCTACATTTGTGCAAAAACTGTACATTAATAAAAAATAACTAGAAATGAAAATAATTTTAATTAACTAAAGAAAAAAACTATAAAAATGAAATTAAAGCAAAACAACTAAAGAAAATAAAGATAGAAAAGATTTTAAGCTCAAACATCTCGAAGGTCAACAGATTCTTTGTCTCGATCCACATGAGCACCCAGTAGTGCTTTAAACGTTGATAATTAACTCTAAAAATTATACCAGTCTTGGTATCCTTGATGTCCACTCTACCATAAGGATAGGCCTTGATCACATCAAAAGGCCTTGACCATCACGATTTTAACTTACTAGGGAACAATTTCAATTCTTGAGTTAAATAGCAACACTTCTTGCCCATATTTAAATAGCATTGGCATGATCCTCTTGTCGTGCCATCACTTGGCCTTTTCCTTATAGAGATTAGTGTTCTCATAAACTTGGGCTCTAAATTCTTCCATTTCATTAAACTCAAACAATTTTTTATTTCTGGTGGCTATCCAATCCATATTCAACTTTTTAATGGCCCAAAAAGCTTTGTGCTCTAACTCAATAGGCAGGTGACATGGCTTACCATAAACAAGCTTAAAAGGCAACATTCCTACCAATGTTTTGGAAGCAGTATGATAAGCCCAGAAGGGTTCATCCAATTTTAAAAACCAATCCTTTCGAGTTGGTCTCACCACCTTTTTTAGAATCTACTTAATCTTCATGTTATAAATCTTAACTTGTCCATTTATTTGTGGGTGATATACAGTGGAAAGTTTGTGCTTCACCCATACCTGTGCAAAGCATTAGCGATGAGTTTGCAATCAAAATGAGACCCCTCATCACTGATGATAGCTCGAAGCATATCGAATCTTGTGAGGATGTTCTTGCGCAAGAATTTTCTCTCCGACTTGGCGTCATTAGTAGTAAGGTCTACAACTTCTACCAATTTGGAGATGTAGTCGACTGCCATAAGTATGTATAGGTTGCCAAGTGAGGGTGGAAATGGACCCAAAAATTCTATTCCCCATACATTAAACAACTCAACCTCTAGAATGTATTGCAATGGAATCTCGTGTCTTCTTGAAACATTACCAGTTCGTTGACGTTGATCAAATATTTTATAAAAGCTATGGGCATCCTTGAATAAACTTTGCTAATAAAATTTAGACTTAAGTTCTTTGGTAGCAATTCTCATTCCTTCAAAGTGTCCTTTATAAGGGGTTGAATGGCAATGTTGAGAAATGTTGTGTATTTATCATCAGGGACACATTTCCTATTAAGTAATCAGCACATTGCTTAAATAGGAAGGGTTCATCCCAGTAATAATATCTTGCATCATGAAGGAATTTCCTTTTTGTTTCCTGTTAAGATCAGGTGGTAGCAGACTGCTTACTAAGAAGTTCATTATATGAGCATAATAAGGTAATGCCATGGTAGCTAACAGTTGCTCATTTGGAAAGTCTTCCTTAATAAGCTTGACATTGCCATCCTCATTTCTAGCTTTTAACATGGATAGATGGTTTACTACTTGATTATATGTTCCTTTTCTGTCTCAAATTTCTAGATCGAATTCTTGTAGGAAAAGAATCCACTTGATCAGTTTCAGCTTCGCGTCTTTCTTGGATACTAAGTACTTAATTGCAGAGTGATCAATATACACTATGCACATAGTGCCTACTAGATATGATCTAAACGTATCAAATGCAAACACAATAGCTAATAATTTCTTCTCTATGGTAGTGTAATTTAGTTGTACTTCTGTTAGAGTGCGACTGGCAAAGTAAATAGTGTGGAAAATCATACCTATCTGTTGCCTAAGCACTGTTCCAATAACAAAATCACTCATGTTGCACATGAGCTCAAATGGAAATGACCAATATGGGGGCAATACTATTGGAGCAACCACTAGTCGCTTCTTCATGTAACGTTTCAATTTTTTGAGTTTTTGAATTTATGCTTAGATTTAAATTTTGCTTGGTTTGATATGTTATAGCGATGTGTTGGGTGTTTTTAGTGGACCTTTAGGAGGCTTAAGTTTAGGGTTAAAGTCTGGCAAATTTTTATTTTTGGGCCTTAGGGGGAGAATGGACCTAAGCTAGTTGGGTTTTTAAATTAACATAGGGGTTTGAGACACAAGGAAGCTTGTGGTAAAGTGGCAAGTGGTGCCACTTAGAGCTAAGGTGGTGGCGTGACAAGGCCAGTGGGGAGCTGAGGTTCGAATCTCTTGATGAGCAAGTGTTGTTTATTTTTATGCTTGTGCATAGTAAGTGGTGGACTCCAAGTGAAATTCTGAAGGAAAAAGTTTGATGTGCTCATGAAATTAGGTGTGGAGTGATCAGGGCAGGTTATCTAGGAGAAACATAAGGAATTTTGAAAGGGAAGCAAGTGATGGCCGATTAGGGTTCTCTTAGAAAGCAAATTCGGCTAGGGTCCTTGGAGGTAACATTATCGGCAATTGTTTTATGAGTGTGCCGAATACCCCTTTTTGGTTCTTTCGAGATTTGTTTTGGGTTAAGCCTTAGTCTCGATTAGGTAAGTTTCAAAGGTGTTCCATTCTTGCTCTTTCTTTTCTCATTTTCTGAGTGAATCAAAAGCCAAAATTCCGAAGTTGTTAGCCCTCCTTTGTTGATTTACCCAAAGCCGAACCCTTTCATCACTTTTCTTCCAAAGCCGAACCACGTTTCTTCTTCTTTTCTATTCACATATCTCTTCTTCTTCTCCCTTTTCTCCACTGATTGAACTAACCTTCCTCAAAGCTTTGCTAGCCGATTGCTCTCAAAAGCCGAAACCGAACCATTTGTTAGCCGACTCTTTTTCTTTGGCCGAATCTCCTATTCTCCTTAACTCTATTCTTCGAAAAGCCAAAACTCTCAACTCTCTCATCCCCCTGTTGACTATTCCATCTCTTTTTCATAGACTTCTTTTCTTCTTCCTGATTCTACAAAAGCCGAAACCTTCATACTCTCTAGTGCTTTCGAAAGCTGAATCTTTTAGACACTTCTCCTTTTTGCATTCCAACTGGATCTAATAGATCTGGACTAGGCTAGTGTTTGGAGACTCTTTTCTATCAAGACAAGCTGGTGGTACGTATTCAAATCTTTTCCTTCATAATCATGTGGTTTATGAAAAGTCAAAAATCCCTATCATTCCTAGGTTGAATTGGTTTTGACTTCTTTTGGGAGGAATATCCATTGAGCCTTTTCTTTTGGATCTCATATGTGTTAAAGGTGGTAAAGGGGCAATATAGCAAGGAACAGTGGAGGCAGGGGCCATTGTAGCGATCTAGATCTAGATCTAGTGGTAAATTCGGCAAAGGTAAGTGTTGGTGATGTTCTATTGTGGTCGAATAGGTATGTTAAGTTGGTATCAATTATTCAATTGGACTATAGCTTACATGTGGTTAAAATGGTTGTAGGTTAATCATTCGAGGGATTCTAGTGTACTTCACAACAGGTGTGTAATCAACACCCTCTAGTAGACTAGATCGACAAAAGCCGAAAAGCCAAAATACCGAAATGTATGCATTTCGAGGGCTTGCGAGCGTGCGAGCGCTCGTGGGTCAGTTTGAAATGGTA
The DNA here is from genome assembly GCA_020496765.1 of Gossypium stocksii. NCBI lineage: Eukaryota > Viridiplantae > Streptophyta > Magnoliopsida > Malvales > Malvaceae > Gossypium > Gossypium stocksii. The sequence goes on from CM035621.1 coordinate 66,433,360, forward strand.
AAATTGGTTTTCATGTACGGTAAGACTATTGTGCACATTTTTGTACATTTTGGAGGTTTTAGGCCTCGATAGGCCGAATTTGGGCCTAATAGGCTTACGGGCCCATATGGGTGAAATCATGCGGTAAGTATTTTCTGGTAAACTAAAGATTAGATCTGCTAAACTATGCGTAAAATTGTGACTTAGCGGGCCACAATAGCTTGTAGGCTCCGTCGGGCCCATTAGGGGTTTTAGGGCCGATGGCTCTGTATTAATGAAATGGGCTAATTAAGTCGCTTGGATGACATTAAATCTGTTAGTAGATTGAAATAAGCATAAAACCCTTAAAACCTAGCAAAATTATTGAAATACCCTTAAAGGGTGGAAAATTACTGTTTTACCCCTATGCGCTAAAAGACCATTTTACCCCTAGGGTTAAGATGACTGATTCTCATGTTATTATTCCTGATATTCTGTATGCCATGACGTGTACATTCTGATTGCATGGTTTGGGATATTATTAAGGAAGAAGTGCTAAAAGTGGCAATGACACGTATTTTGCTTAGAGGCTCTACCTCGTATTACTGTTCTTGTGGCTTGGCCACGATATCTATTTAAGTAGCTCTGCTGTGACTGTGGTGTGTAGGGCTGGGTGGGTTGAGTTATTTCCCACATGGTGAGTAGGGCTGGTACGGGTGGTGTGTAGGGCTTGATTGGGCTTGGGCTTTGCATACATGCATAAAATACTTAACCTGATTTGTTACTGTAATGGGCCCAAGGCCACACTATTTTTTGAATAGGGCCAAGGCCTAGTTAAAACTGTACCTGAATTGGGCTTTGGCCCAGTCTGTGCTTGAACTGATCTCTGACTTTGGTTGGGTTAGCTTACACATTGAGTTTTCACAAACTCACCCTCCTTTCTTCGTCCTTGCAGGAAATCTCCAACTATAGATGACTTGGAGCTGTGAAGGATTCGAGGTGGCCTCGTGATTCTCTTTTTCTAAATTTATTTTATTTATAGTTTAATTCTTTTTTCTTAAATTTGGGTTTTCAAGTTGTAATAAGGCCGTTTGATATTTATTTTTGGTTTGGGTATTTCTTTTATTTTTACTTGATACTTGTTTACAACAATAGAGTAGTCTGCGCGGGTTTCTATTTCAAAGTTAACAAACATTTTTGAAACATGTATTACGTGACAAATGGGTAACCTAATAACGATGACTCAATGATAAGATCTTTTAAAAGTAATCCTTCATTAATAGTGGATAGGGTTTTATAAACTAAACAAGGTTCTTATATTCAAAAGGTAATATGGTTTTATTTAAGTCAAAATAATAACTATTAAAAGAAGACTGTAGCATAATTAGTTGTCCGTGTGATACACCAGATCTGGCCATAACATCTGGGCCAGGTTTGGGGTGTTACATTTAGTGGTATCAGAGCCCGGTTACAACAACTCAGCTATGGAACGGGTCCAAATGTTTTTCTTAAAATTTAAATTAAAGCCCAAAATGGTATTTTGAAAAATCAATTTTGAAAACGACCTTAAGAAAACCCTTTTTAAATTGATTTTCTTTAAGATGTTTTTATTTTTCTAAAAGTTTAGGGTTTTTCTGGAAACAAATATTATTTAAAGTAGTTTAGTATCAACAAACTTGGTTTTTCTGAATCTGGTTTCTAAAGAGTGGCACACCGAATCTCTGGCACCAAGTCTGTAAGTACCCTTTACTTTACTGTATATTATTGAGATACTGTGGTAACTGAGAAAATGTTGTAGGTAGTACTAAAACCCTACTGAGACTGTAGAGGACTGAGACTGTAGGGAAAACTGAAAACTCTAGAAGACTAAGACTGTAGCTAGGCTACGATTCTGCGAAAATAAACTCTGAAATACTATTTATACAAAAGACATCTGTAATAAATACTAGAATATTGAACTAATTCATAAAATTCGTAACCAGATAATTTGATATGAGTACGAAGGCAGCACGTGAAAGAGGTTGTGGACGTGGCCGAGGAAGTGTGCAAGCTGGGTCTTCTTCTTTGTACATATGCCAACTGAGGAGGCGCGAGTGCCACCGGTAACTGAGACTGGGTCCTATGATCGGGCTACAGGGGACGATGCTTTGTCCCAGGCGATGTTGCAGGTTCTGGAAAGGGTTACTGGAGCGAGCACTGGGACTGTAAATTGAGGATCTATTATTGAGCGACTCCGAGCTAACGGGGTGAAGATTTTCAGGGGCATATCTGGTATAGCCCCAAATGTGGCTGAATATTGGTTAGAGGCCACGAAGTGGATCATGGATGATCTGGACTGCTCAGTGGAGCAGAAGCTGAAAGGAGTAGTATCATTACTGCGTGACGAGGCCTACCAGTGGTGGATCACTGTGAGGGATAGTACCCCAGCTGAGCAGGTGACTTGGGAGCTGTTTAAGACAGCCTTCAAAGGGAAGAACGTGGGGCGAGCTATGTAGATGCTCGAAAGAAGGAATTCCTGAATCTAATTCAGGGAAATAAGACTGTCGCGGAGTATAAGGCTGAATTTCTAAGGTTAAGCCAATATGCTAGTGGGATACTCACTACGGAGTATGAAAGTAGCGTACGATTCGAGGATGGCCTCAGGAATGAGCTAAGGGTGCTGATTGCTCCGCAGAAGGAGCGTGATTTTGCTGCTCTGGTGGAAAAGGCTAAGATTGCTGAGGAGGTGAAATGCACGAAGCGGTAGAACCATGAAAAAGATCGCAATCGATTCAGGAGGGATTCTGGACCCTCGGGTGCTGCGGGTAGGACTGTCAAAAGGGCTAGAGTGGACGAGCTGATTTGAGCAGTTCTGGTGAATGTGGTTAGACCGCAAACTTGTGGGGATTGTGGAAGAGTGCATTTGGGTGAATGTTGGAAGCGTACTGGAGCATGTTTTCGATGTGGGTCCAAGGATCATAGAGTCAAGGATTGTCCTCAGAGGCCGGCTCAAATGCAAGCTGCTGAACCAAGGGTTGCCCAACCAGTAAGAGGTGGGCCATGACCACCGAGAGGCCATGGTCAAGCTAGGGGCAGCAATGGAAATAGACGTGGATGTGGGGCACCGAGCAGGGGTGCTGGAAATGCTGAGGCTCGTTTGCCAGTGTTGGTTTATGCTGCTCGTCGCCGAGAGGAAGGTGACGCACCTAACATCATAACTGGTACGTTTTTAACTTTTAGCACGCCATACACTGCTTTGATTGATATTGGATCTACCAATTCGTATATTGCTTGTGATGTGTCTGGGACGTTGGGTGTGCAATCTGAGAAAACTGTGAGTGGGGTATCTATGATAAGTCCACTGGGTCACTCGATTAGGGTAAACAAACTTTTTAGAGATATACCTTTAGAGACTCAAGGTAGGATTTTCTCTGCGGATTTGATGAAGCTACCCTTTGGAGAGTTCGATCTTATTTTGGGCATGGATTGGCTAGCTAAGCATCGAGCAATTTTGGATTGCACGGCCAAGCAAATGGTGTTAAAGACCACGGAGGATAAGGAAGTATCGGTAATTAGGGAGTGAAGAGATTACTTGTCCAACGTTATTTCGATTTTGAGAGTTAAAAAGCTGATTTGCAAAGGTTGCGAGGCATTTTTGGCATATGTGAGTCAGTTTGAATCTGAGAGTTTGACCGTAGGAGAAGTTAGAACTGTCAAGGAATTTTAAGATGTTTTTCCAGATGAGCTCCCACGGTTGTCTTCGAATCGTGAAGTCGAGTTTGGAATCGACTTATAGGATGGCACCGATGGAGTTAGTAGAGTTGAAAGCTCAAATTCAAGAACTTCTGGTTCGGGGTTTTATTAGGCCAAGTGTGTCTCCATGGGGAGCACCGGTACTGTTCGTGAAGAAGGATGGGACGATGCATATGTGCATCGATTATCGTCAGTTGAATAAATTGACGATTAAGAACAAGTACCCTCTGCCAAGTATCGATGACCTATTTGACCAACTAAGAGGAGCTTCGATATTTTCCAAGATCGATCTTCGATCTGGATATCATCAGTTAAGGGTCAAAGAGGTGGATATTCATAAGATACCATTTAGGACTTTGTATGGTCATTACGAGTTTCTGGTCATGCCGTTTGGATTGACAGATGCACCAACAGCCTTCATGGTTCTGATGAATCGGGTATTCCAACCTTACTTGGACCAATTTGTGGTCATCTTCATAGACGATATTCTGGTGTATTCAGAAGCTGAAGAGAAACATGACAAGCATCTCCGCATTGTTCTGCAAGTGTTGAGGGAGAAGCAACTGTATGCAAAATTCAGCAAGTGTGAATTTTGGCTGAAAGAAGTGACGTTCTTAGGTCACGTGGTTTCTGCTGAGGGGATTAGGGTGGATCCTCGAAAAATTGAGGCAGTTCTAGAATGGGAGCCACTGAGATCTATGTCAGAAATTTGGAGTTTTCTGGGTTTGGTAGAGTACTACAGAAGATTTGTGGAAGGGTTTTCTTTGATTGCGGTACCGTTGATGAAACATTTGAGAAAAGGAGTACCGTTTGTCATGACTGAGAAACAGCAAGAGGCTTTCAAGAAGTTGAAGAAAGTTTTGACTAAGACGCCTGTGTTAATTCAGCCAGAGACTGGAAAGGATTTTATTCTGTACAGCAACGCATCGCATGTTGGTTTGGGCTGTGTGCTAATGCAAGAGGGTAAAGTGGTTGCTTGTGCATCGCGACAGCTTAAGCCTCACGAACGCATGATCTGGAGTTGGCGACAGTGATTTTTGTATTAGAAATCAGGAGACACTATTTATATGGAGAAAAATGTATTATATACACAGATCATAAGAGTCTCAAGCATTTGTTGACTTAGAAGGAGTTGAACCATAGGCAACAAAAACGGATAGAGTTGCTTAAGGACTACGACTGTTTGATTGAGTATCACCCAGGCAAAGCTAATGTTGTAGCTGATGCACTAAGTCGAAGAGCTGTAACTGAGTTGACGGTGATGTTTGCTCGTTTGAGTCTGTATGATGATGGTAACTTGTTAGCAGAATTACAAGTAAGACCAACCTGGATAGAGCAAATTAAGGAAAAGCAATTGGAGGATGAGTCACTAGATCCTCGATGTCAACAAGTTAAGAGTGGTGAGACTTCTGATTTTGGATTGAACAGTGAAGGAGTTTTGTGTTTTCGATGAAGAGTTTGTATTCCGAGGGACTCTGACTTAAGGCAGTCAATTCTGAGAGAGGCTCATGGCGGTCCTTGTGCCATGCATCCTGGAGGGAATAAGTTGTATTAGGATCTACGAGAGTTGTATTGGTGGCCTGAACTTAAGCGTGAAGTAATGGAATTTGTGGGTAAGTGTCTGACATGCCAGCAGGTGAAAGCTGAGCATCAACTGCCTTCTGGACTTCTGCAACCGGTGAGGATTCCACTTTAGAAGTGGGAAAGAGTCACCATGGGCTTTGTGAGTAGGCTACCCTTGATGCCTACCAAGAAAGACTCAGTTTGGGTAATTATGGATAGGCTAGCTAAATCTGCTCATTTCATACATGTTCGAATCGACTACTTACTTCAAAAGTTGGCCAAGTTGTATGTGGCGGAGATACTGTAACTTCATGGAGTGCCAGTTTCTATTATTTCTGATCAGGATCCTAGGTTTACATCTTAATTCTGGCAGAAGTTGCATGAGGCGTTGGGTACATGGTTAGATTTCAACACTATTTTTCACCCTCAGATGGATGGACAGTCGAAAAGGGTAATCCAAGTTCTTGAGGACATGCTGAGAGGATGTGTTATGGATTTCTGAGGTAGTTGGAAAGATTACTTGCCATTAGCAGAGTTTGCGTACAACAATAGTGATCAGGCGAGCATTCGAATGGCACCATATGAGGCACTGTATGGTCGAAGGTGTCGTACGCCTACTTGTTGGACAGAATTGGGGGAACGTCTGGTTCTTGGGCCAAAATTGATAGCGGATACTGAAGAAAAGGTTAAGTTGACCAGGGATCGGTTAAAAGAGGCATCTGGTAGGCAAAAATCTTATGCTGACTTGAAGCGTAAGGAAATTGAATACTTGATGGGAGATATGGTTTTCTTAAAGGTCTCACCTTAGAAGAAGATATTAAGGTTTAGAAAGAAGGGCAAATTGAGTCCGTGATTTATCGAGCCTTATTGAGTTCTTAAACGAGTGGGCCCGATAGCATATCAGCTGGAATTACCTCCGGAGTTGGACCGGATTCATGACATCTTTCATGTCTCCATGTTAAGGTGGAATTGGTCTGATCCTACCCACATTGTACCAGTGGAAGAAATTGAAGTTAAAGCTGATTTGACGTTTGAAGAAGAACCTGTGTAAATTTTGGACCGTGATGAGAAGGTGTTAAGAAGGAAGTCAGTTCCTTTAGTGAAAGTGCTTTGGCGCAATCATGGCAGAGAAAAAGCTACGTGAGAGCCGGAAGAGGCGATTCATCAACAATGCCCTCACCTATTTGGACCAGGTAAATTTCAAGGCTGAAATTTCTTTAAGGAGGTAGAGTTGTAACGCCTCAATTTTTCGGGTTTTTGAATTTATGCTTGGATTTAAATTTTGCTTGGTTTGATGTGTTATAGCATTGTGTTGGGTGTTTTTAGTGAACCTTTAGAAGGCTTAAGTTTAAGATTAAAGTCTGGCAAATTTTTCTTTTTAGGCCTTAGGGGGAGAATGGACCTAAGCTAGTTGGGCTTTTAAATTAACATAGGGGTTTGAGACACAAGGAAGCTTGTGGTAAAGTGGCAAGTGGCGCCACTTAGAGCTAAGGTGGTGGCGTGACAAGGCCAGTGAGGGAGCTGAGGTTCGAATCTCTTGATGAGCAAGTGTTGTTTATTTTTATGCTTGTGCATGGTAAGTGGTGAACTCCAAGTGAAATTCTAAAGGAAGAAGTTTGAAGTGCTAATGGAATTAGGTGTGGAGTGATAATGGGAGGTTATCTAGGAGAAAATTAAGGAATTTTGAAAGGGAAGCAAGTGATGGCCGATTAGGGGTCTCTTGGAAAGCAAATTCGGCTAGGGTCCTTAGAAGGGCAATTATGTTATGAGTGTGCCGAATAACCTTTTTTGGTTATTTCGGGATTTGTTTTGGGTCAAGCCTTAGTGCTGATTAGGTAAGTTTCAAAGGTGTTCCATTCTTGCTCTTTCTTTTCTCCGTTTCTGAGTGAATCAAAAGCCAAAATCCCAAAGTTGTTAGCCCACCTTTGTCCATTTACCCAAAGCCGAACTCTTTCATCACTTTTCTTCCAAAGACGAACCAAGTTTCTTCCTCTTCTCTATTCACATTTCTCTTCTTCTTCTCCCTTTTCTCTACCGATTGAAGTAACCTCTCTCAAAGCTTTGCTAGCTCATTGCTCTTAAAAGATGAAACCGAACCATTTGTTAGCCGACTCTTTTTCTTTGGCTGAATCTCCTATTCTACTTAACTCTATTCTTCCAAAAGTCGAAACTCTCAACTCTCTCATCCCCCTGTCGACCATTCCCTCTCTTTTTCATAGACTTCTTTTCTTCTTCCTGATTCTACAAAAGCTGAAACCTTCATACTCTCCAGTGTTTTTGAAAGCCAAATCTTTTAGATCACTTCTCCTTTTTGCGTTCTGACTGGATCTATAATAGATCTGGACTAGGCTAGTGTTTTGAGACTCTTTTCTGTCAAGACAAGCTGGTGGTAAGTACTCGAATCCTTTCCTTCGTAATCATGTGGTTTATGAAAAGCCGAAAACCCTTATCCTTCCTGGGTTGAATCGGTTTTGACTTCCTTTGGGAGGAATATCCATTGATCCTTTTCTTTTGGATCTCATGTATGTTAAAAGTGGTAAAGGGGCAATCTAGCAAGGAGCAGTGGAGGCTGGGGCCATTGTAGCGATCTAGATCTAGATCTAGTGGTTAGATTCGGTAAAGGTAAGTGTTGGTGATGCTCTATTGTGGCCGAATAGGTATGTTAAGTTGGTATTGATTATTCAATTGGATTATATTTGACGTGTGGTTAAAACTGTTGTAGGTTAATTGTTCGAGGGATTCCAGTGTACTTCGCCATAGGTGTGTAATCGACAGCCTCTAGCAGACTAGATCGGCAAAAGTCAAAATACCGAAATGCTAGCATTTCGAGGGCTTGTGAGCGTGCGAGAGCTCGTGGGTTGATTTGAAATGGTAAAATTGGTTTTCATGTACGGTAAGACTGTTGTGCACATTTTCGTGCATTTTGGAGGTTTTGGGCCTCAGTGGGCCGAATTTGGGCCTAATGGGCTTACGAGCCTATATGGGTGAAATCATGCGGTAAGTATTTTTTGGTAAACTGAAGATTAGATCTACTAACTATGCATAAAATTGTGACTTAGCGGGCTACAATAGCTTGTGGGCTCCGTCGGGCCCATTAAGGGTTTTAGGGCCGATGGCTCAATATTAATGAAATGGGCTAATTAAGTCTCTTGGACGACGTTAAATCTGTTAGTAGGCTGTAATATGCATAAAACCCTTAAAACCTAGCAAAATTACTGAAATACCCCTAAAGGGTGGAAAATTACTATTTTACCCCTAGGCGCTAAAAGACCATTTTACCCCTAGGGTTAAGTGACTGATTCGTATGTTATTATATCTAATATTCTGTATACCATGACATGTACATTCTAATTGCATGGGTTGGGATATTATTATGGAGGAAGTGCTAAAAGTGGCAATGCCACGTGTAATGCCCTGATTTTCGGGATTTTTTTGGGATTTTTGTGATTTTGGTGAAATCTTAAAATTTTGGTGATTTGGTTATGGAATTTATGCTTTAAGTGTGTTAGTGGGCCTTTAGAAGGCCCAAGCCTAAGATAAAACCTGACAAAAATATCAAGTGTTGGATTTAAAGTCAAGGAGACTTGGTTAAGTGGGCTTTGAAGAAAAAGTTAGTAAAATAAGATACAAGTAAGCCCTTGGTAAAGTGGCAATGTGGCGCTATTTAAGTGCTTAAAAAGGTGGCGTATGGATAGGTGTACAAGGGCCAGAGTTCAAGTCACAAGGTAAGCATTGTGTGTTTTAATTATTTTTGTGCATGTACTGGTCATGTGATGGAACTCAAGTGGAACTCTGTGGAAGAGAGTTTGAGTTGTTCATGAGATTAGATCAAGGAAGGATAAGGGGAGAGATTGTAGGAAATTTGAAGAAGAGTGTGTGGCCGATTGCGAAGCTTGGAATGCAAAGTCGACTAGGGCTTTTGGGGGTCTTTGTTTTTGGCAATTGGGGGTGTTAGTGCCGATTTCTCCTAGGTAGCTAGTCTTCGGGATTTTATGAAGTAAGACATTTTTTTTCTTCTGCCGATTAGATATAGTACCCCTACCTCTCTTTTCTTTTCTCCCATATGTTCTAATAGCTGAAAGGAAGACCTAAGAACCTTCTTTGGTGCTGTTTGACCCAAAGAACCGAACCCTCTATCACTTCTCATCTCAAAACTGAAGCAACCATCTCTATTCTCACTATCTTCACCTTCCCGTTTCTCTCTTCTCCTCTCTTTTCTTCCTTCCTTCTTTTCTTTTCATTTCTACTTTCTTCTCAAGCCTTCTGTCGTTTGCCATAAAAAGCCGAAATCTCAAGACATACAAGCCTCTGTCGTTTTTCCATAAAAGCCGAAACTCCATTCTTGTTTTCAACCAAGTTGCTGAACCTCACAGCATCCCTACCCTCTATCGACATCTCTTTTCTTTTCCACTATAATCTCTACCTTTCTCTCTTTTAGTATATCAAAAGCCGAACCTCCATAGTCATAGTGATTCTGGATCTAAACCTCTAGATCCATTCTCTATGCGAACTTTAAGTTAGATCTGCATCAAATCTGAGACAAGAAGGTGTTTGGGAATGATTTGGGATTAGTAAACCTTTGGTAAGTTATCGTAATCTCCTGTCCATTCTTTATTTTGGAATTTAAGAAAGCCGAAACCCCTATGTGCATAGGACGACTATCGATTGAGGCTTAAGGCTTTATAGGTCTTACGAATTGATTTATTTTGTGCTAGTGTGATCTAAAAGGCTATCGATTGAGGGCTTGGAGAGTTGGAACGACTAGATCTAGAGCTAGTCTCTATTTTCGGTAAGGTAAGTATTCAAGGGCCTTGGAGGGGTTGGTCGAATGTGGTAGTGGTTACTTCGATTAGTTATCATTTGGTTTATGGTCTAATCTCGTAATGAACGATTGTAGGTTAATCGCGTGGGAGATTTCATCGTAGTATTTCACAAATCAAGTGTGTAAACGAACACCCTTTTGTAGTCTAAATTGGCAAAAGTTGAAAAGCTGAAATGTCGAAATTCTAGCATTTCATGGGCTTGCGAGTGTGCTAGCGTTCGTGGGTCAGTTGGAAGCGTTAAGATTCTGTAACCAAAATCGGTAAAATTGGTGAGTGCGCGATTTCGTGCACTTCGGTAAATTTAGGCCTTGATGGGCTGAATTTGGGTCCAACGGGCTTATGGGGCCATTTGGTTGAAAACAAGCGGTAAGTGGGTTCTAGAGAGGTGCATGTTAAAACTGTTAAACTAGCCACAGAATTAGGGCTAAAACGGGCCAAAATAGCAAAATGACACTGTAAGGTCTATTAGGGGTTTTAGGGCCCAAAAACTTTAAACTGTTAAAATGGGCCAGATAAGCTAGTGAGATGGAAATTGGACTGCTAATAACCAGAAAATGTATAAAACCCTAAAAACTGATAAAATTACTGAAGTACCCTTATGGGTGGAAAATTACTATTTTATCCCTAGGTGCAAAATGATCGTTATACCCCTAAGGCTAAATTTTACTGAAATGCATGCTTTACTATTTCTGTTCACTGTATGCCATGACACGATTATATGTTGCATGGGACTAGGTTTATTGATGGAGGAAGTGCAAGTGGCATTGCCACGTTACTGAAAAGGGGCTCTGCCTCGGTTTACTAAAGGGGCTTTGCCTCGTATTACTTAAAAGGGGCATTGCCTCATTTACTGTGAGTGGCTTGGCCACGTTTTTTAATTAAGTAGCCATGCTGCGACAGTGGTGTGTTGGGCTGGGTGGGTCGAGTTATTCCCTACAGGTGTGTTGGGCTAGTACGGATGGTGTGTAGCAGTTGGACATAGGATGGGTTTTGGGCTTTGCATACATGCATGATATCTGTTCTGTTACTGTAATGGGCCTATGGGCCATACTGTTATCTGAAAGGGCTAAGGCCCAGCTATCTGAATACTGAATAGGGCTAAGGCCCAGTTTACTGTATCTGAATAGGGCTTTGGCCCAGTTATTACTGTATTTGAATAGGGCTTAGATCTAGTGGGCTTGAGCTGATTTGGGCTTTGGATGGGCTGTCTTTACACATTGAGTTTCCAAACTCACCCCTTTTCTTCCACCCATGCAGGTGAACCCTAGACTAGTGGACTTAGAGCTGAGAGGGATTTAGAGTGGCCACGTAGACTGCATTGCTGGTTTTAATTAAGTTATTTATTTTCTTATTTATTTTCAATTATTTTTATTCCGGTTTGGGTTTGTAATAAGGCCGCTTTAATTATTTTAATTTGGGTTTCAATCACTTATTTATACTTTACTTTAAATGATTTGGAAAAAGCTGCGTGAGTTTTTCTTAAAATTAATCAACGTTTTCAAAATGAATCATACGTGCCAAATGAGTAACAAAAGGTTAATCTAAGGTCTTATAATTAGAATACCCCTTAAAATTTTGTAGTGGATAGGACGTTCACAATCAAACCGGGATTTTCTCTTTAAACCTTAATAAGGGTTTTGCAAAACTCACCATAATCTTAGTAACTAGGAACCATGGTTAGTTCGTCGTTGATGTGATACACTAGACTTGGCCGTAACATCTGGGCCGGGTTTGGGGTGTTACACCACGTATTCTGCTTAGAGGCTCTGCCTCGTATTACTGTTCTGGTGGCTTGGCCACGATATCTGTTTAAGCAGCTCTGCTGCGACTATGGTGTGTAGGGCTGGGTGGGTTAAGTTATTCCCCACATGGTGTGTAGGGTTGGTACGTGTGGTGTGTAGGGCTGGATTGGGCTTGGGCTTTGCATACATGTATAAAATACTGTAACCTGATCTGTTACTGTAATGGCCCAAGGCCACACTATTTTTTGAATAGGGCCAAGCCCAGTTAAAACTGTACCTGAATAGGGTTTCGGCCCAGTCTGTGCTTGAACTAATCTCTGACTCTGGTTGGGTTAGCTTACACATTGAGTTTTTACAAAGTCACCCTCCTTTCTTCATCCTTGCAAGAAATCCCCAACCGTAGAGGACTTGGAGCTATAAGGGATTCAAGGTGGCCACGTGATTCTCTTTTTCTGAATTTTTTTTATTTGTAGTTTAATTCTTTTTCTCAAATTTGGGTTTTGAAGTTGTAATAAGGCCGCTCGGTATTTATTTTTGGTTTGGGTATTTCTTTTATTTTTACTTGATACTTGTTTACAGCAATAGACTAGTCTGCGCGGGTTTCTATTTCAAACTTAACAAACATTTTCAAAACATGTATTACGTGACAAATGGGTAACCTAATAACGATGACTCAATGATAAGATCTTTTAAAAGTAATCCTTAATTGGTAGTGGATAGGGTTTTTATAAACTAAACAAGGTTCTTATATTCAAAAGGTAATATGGTTTTGTTTAAGTCAATATAATGACTATTAAAAGAAAGCCGTTTCGTAATTTGTTGTCTGCGTGACACACCAAATCTGGCCATAACGTCTGGGCCAGGTTTGGGGTGTTACACTTCAGCTCCTCGAAAGCAACAAGGAAGCATAAAAAAAAGTAATGTTTATTTTGTTCCAACAAGGTACACAAGGGCTTAGAGATCTTAAAGAAGTCTTTGATAAATATCCTATAAAATCCAGCATGCCTTAAGAAGCTCTTAATTCACTTAACACTCGTTGGAGGTGGAAGCTTCTCAATTTCTTCAATTTTTGCCTTGTCAACTTCGATTCCTTTATGAGAGACCTTAAGTCCTAGGGCAATCCCTTCTCTTACCATTAAATGACACTTCTCCTAGTTTAAAATGAGTTTAGTCTCCTTACAGCGTTGAAGTACCAAATCTAAGTTGTGCAAACAACTTTCAAAGTCATTCCCAAATACAGAGAAATCATCCACAAACACTTCGTGGAACTTCTCAACCATATCTAAGAATATTTACATCATGCACGATTAAAACGTTGTCGGTGTATTACTGTAACACACCTAACCCATATCCATCACCAGAACTGGGTTAAGAAATATTACCGGATTTTATAGAACAAATATAATTAATTTATGTTAGTTACTATACATATCTAACCAAATCGTATCATCCCTTGGTTGGACCCTCGAGGCCCAATTTATGCATTAGAAGTAGGTCGAGACTAAATCAGAAACTCAAAAAAAATTTCACGAATTTTAAAAATTTTCCTTATATCCAGGGGTCACACGCCTATGTGGTTAGGTCGTGTGGCTCACACGGCCATGTGGCATGCCCATGTCTTAGGTCATGTGGCACACAATGTAAGGCACATGATCATGTCCTTAACCCGTGTAACTTTCTGACATGCAACTTAGTTAAATGCATTGGTCACACGACAAAGTCACACGCCTATGTGCTAGGCCGTGTAGTCAATTTAATTTTCAAAAATTAGGTGCAGGTTTCACACGGCCATGACACACACTTGTGTATTAGGCCATGTTTTTTACACAGTTGAGACACATGCCCGTGTCTCTGCCCATACGCCAAATTTGAGCATTTTGTTTCTAAATTTTAAGATGCAGGGGACACACGGCCAAACCACATGCCCATGTGCCAGGCCGTGTGTCACATATTATCAAGACATACGCCCGTGTGTCACACATGGTCAAGACAGAAGGTTAAGACACACGCCCGTGTGTCTACCTGTGTGAACAAAATAAAGCCATTTCCTAGCTTTATTTCCTCATCCAAAATTGTCATCAACCTACACCAAAACCTACAAATATATATCAACCAATTCAAGTATCATAACCTAGTCAATCTTACCATCTAACATGATATGTCCACACATGTACATATACTCATGTTTATAGTCTTACATTTTTGTGGAGATTTATATTTTACACTAATTCAATCAAACCATACCATATACTTATATATTAAGCAAGATCTACCTTATAGCAATATACCAAAATATATTATCATTACCCATTCCAATGGCTATATTACAACCATTTACATACCAACATTGGCAGAATTAGCCTATACATGCCATTATACCAAAATAAATTGTAACACCCCTAAACCCGTTCCCGTCGTCGGAGGGTTAAGTGGTATTACACGACATTCATAAATCGATTCAACGAACAAACACAACCATTTCTTTTCATGGTGAGATATCATGACTTGACTAATTTCAACACTTTAACACCTAGGCTAATTTTACATATACGTACGTGATATTTAATCACCACGAAACTCAGAACAAATCATGCACTTGTAAATCATTCATCAACCGCATTGCATACTTTGACAAATTTCAAGACATATATGTCTCTCTAACATAATTATTAATATATAACAACATCAAACCTAGTTTACCAAAATGCATAACTTAAGCTTACAATTCACATATAATATAACTAAGTTTAAAACCAGGTATATGGATGCAAGGTATTCGGTAAGCCATTTTCGCATGGCTAAGTTAGTTACAACATCAAAATCATGTTTGTTTAACATCAAAATATCAAACCTATACATGCCATTTTGAAGGTTTAGTTACAAAATACTGACAGATGTTTTGAAAGTGGGGATGACTTCAATCCTGGAATTCCCGAGACCGTAGCTAACGAACGTGATCTATAAAACAGAGAGTAAAGGCAACAGAGTAAGCTATCGTTTGCTTAGTAAGTTTTGAGTAACAAGGTCATTTAAGAAGAAATGTCATAGTAATATCTATACTAGTTTAATTCATTCTTTGGCCAAATTAGAATACAAGTAAAACACTTCTTATACCGTTCATATCACAACGGAAAGATCAATATATATAAACGAATACTTTAATTCTATAGCCAAATACACCCATTTCATTTTTTTATTTTTTTTCATGTCAAACATATATATACATATACCTTTCGCTTTCATAAAATTGAGACTCTCAACGAAAATAGGACTCATATATATATATATATATATATATTTATATATATCAAATATCAGATCGTAACCAATCGAATGATGTTAAGTAATGGCTTAAGTATCCCTACCGGATTTCGAAATCAAAATTGGAAGGAAATCAAAATCTCAACGAGAGTAGAATGCATACCTGGCTATTTTACAGTAGGTAGCACATTTATTTAAAACTAGGTCGCATTTGTTATATGATATCTTGTACAATTGCCTACGAGGTTTTAAACCAGTTATAGAGCCTACACAGATGGCCTTCGGGACCAAGCCCGGTCCTTAATTCTGGCTCAAAGCCTTTCGAGCCTAAGCTCAGATCTTAACAATGGCTCGAAGCCCTTCGAGTCTAAGCTCAGATCTTAACACTGGCTCATAGCCCTTCGAGTCCAAGCTCGGATCTTAAACCCAATTTAGCAATCACGCTCATATATAAATATGTATCATATTCGAATATCGTTCCCATTACTCAATTACTATCATGACATGATTACCAACTATACAACATTTGGTTCACTAGTTATCCCAAAGAGCATCATTTCAGTTCAAGATATAACTAAATTCAAAATTAGCCTGCGGCTTCCAGTATATGCTCAGATTATCTTTTCC
Source organism: Gossypium stocksii (assembly GCA_020496765.1). Lineage (NCBI taxonomy): Eukaryota > Viridiplantae > Streptophyta > Magnoliopsida > Malvales > Malvaceae > Gossypium > Gossypium stocksii. The sequence continues at coordinate 66,449,066 of CM035621.1, forward strand.
ACAACATTATTCGAATATAACCTTTAAGTCAAAATTTATATATTATGCATATGTTTTACAATTCCATCATGTCATGAACTAAAATTCGTTACTCAAGAACTTACCTCGTATCTTTCTGAGTGATTACGGGTCGGCTATTCCGTCACTTTTGCTTTTCCCTTATCCGAAGTTGCCCCCAAGTGTTCTTGAGCTTAATTAAATAAATTAAGTGTATAAATTTCAGGTACCTCACTTAGTCAAAGCAAGAAATACAATTTTCCTCCCTATAGCATACATACACATTCGGACAATTACCACCAAGTTATAAGTCAAGCTTAGCCTTGATTAAATCAAGTATACAAAATCTATGAAATATTTACTCATTAACCTCTATCTTTAATTCAATTCCCTAGCTCCCATTCGGCACACTAAGGCTATCTTAATTCATTTCTCATTTGGTTAACATACACATGACAAACTAATTCCCATAAATAATTATCTACAATTCATTTATTCCCTAGAGACAAAGCCGAATGTGCACTAGCAAATATGGTACAGAATCATGACTTCTTAAAATAAACCCACCATTCTTTATTCCATTAATCTTAACAACATCCAACTAATGGCCGAATTTAAAAAGAACTTTGTTCCATGCTCACTAATTTACTTATTCTATGTTCGATTTGCCAATTAAGTAAATAGCACAAGTGTTGAGCATTATTCGGCAAATTTGTCTTAAGTAGCCGACTAAATTCAAGCTCCTAATTCAAAATTTCAAATATTTTATTCACAAATTGCACAATCACCTTCAAAAATCTCAAATTCATTCTCGGCAAACACAAACACATTAGTCAAAATTTCCCCAAAGTATCTAAACTATTACTAAGCATTTTTAACAAGTTTTAAGCTCACTTATCCCCTTTCACTCACAAGAGCATAAAACAATATCCATTTCTTATCCTTAAAGCCATGACCGAATGCCCCAAATCACAATAGAACTCAAAATTCCAAAATGGGTTAGGTTAAACACTTGATTATCAATCACACTTTAGAAAATCAAAGGAAAATAACAAGAATTTCTTACCTTAATTAGGCCAACTAAGAATGACCGAATGTCAAGCCTCTTCTTCTACTTATTTCTTTAGTTTCGGTAAGGAAGAACAAAACATAACCAAAATTTCCTTTCTTTATCTAATTTCATTATTTTATTTATTTTCTATCATGATATCATTTCAACTTACTTAATTTAACAACTAAAATATTAAAGCCACCAATAATTCCTTGTGCATGGCCGGCCACTTGCAAACAAAAGGAAAAATTGACATGCAAACCCAATTATTTTAAAGCCTTCATTATTTTAGTCATTTTAATTTGCCTAGCAAAGTTTCTAAGTTTTTCAACTAAGCCCTTATTATTAAATTCACAGTGAATTTGTCAAATTCAAACCAATAAATTTCACATATGCGTTTAACAACTAATTTAGTCTTTGAAAATAGAAAAAAATAATAATAACTATTTCATTGACTCGGTTTAGTGGTCCCGAGACCACTTCCCGACTAGGGTCAAAATAGGGCTGTCATAACTCTTCCCCCCTTTAGGGATTTTCGTCCCCGAAAATCTTACCCGAAAATAGATTTGGATAACTGACTTTCATAGCATTCTCAGGCTCCCAAGTTGCTTCCTCTATCCCGTGCTTGAGCTACAGCACTTTTACTAACGGAACCTTCTTATTTCGTAATTCTTTAACTTCTCGAGCTAAAATACGAATAGGTTCTTCTTCAAAACTCAAATCGGGCTGAATTTCAACTTCTGACGGATTTATCACATGTGAAGGATCGGATCTATAGCGACGGAGCATCGATACGTGGAAAACATTGTGAATCCTTTCAAGTTTAGGGGGCAGGGTTAATCGATAAGCTACCGGCCTAATACGTTCTGAAATTTCATACGGTCCAATGAATCTCAGACTCAACTTGCCTTTTCAGCCAAAACGGAGTATCTTTTTCCACGGTGAGACTTTCAGAAACACTTTATCACCAATCTGATACTCGATATTTTTACGTTTTAGGTCCGCGTACGATTTCTAACGATCGGATGCCATTCTCAAACTGTCACGAATCATTTTTACTTTCTGTTCTGCTTCTCTGACTAAATCAACTCCGAGAATCTTATTCTCGCTAAGCTCGATCCAAAACAGAGGCGTACGGCATCTTCGTCCATAAAGAGCTTCATAGGGTGCCATTTGAACACTCGATTGGAAACTGTTATTATACGCGAATTCAATTAGGGGTAAATATTTTTCCCACGAACTACCAAACTCGAGAATGCAACATCTCAACATATCCTCGAGTATCTGAATAACCCGCTCGGATTGGCCGTCAGTCTGCGGATGAAAAGCGGTGCTAAAATGGAGCTTAGTACCCAATGCCTCGTGTAATTTCTTCCAGAATCGCGAAGTAAATCGGGGGTCTCGATCTAAAATAATCGAAGTTGGCACTCCGTGCAAACGCACAAACTAGGAGACATATAATTTTGTTAACTTATCAAGGGAAAAGTCAGTACGAACCGGGATGAAATGAGCTGATTTGGTTAGTCTGTCAACAATAACCCAAATAGAATCCTTTTTACTAGGTGTTGGCGGTAATCCAGACACAAAATCCATCGAAACTCGATCCCACTTCCACTTGGGTATCGAAATCAGCTGAAGCAATCCCGAAGGCACCTAATGTTCCGCTTTTACTTGCTGACATATCAGACACTTAGATACGAAATCAGAGATGTCCCGTTTCATACCGTGCCACCAATATTGTCGTTTCAAGTCATTATACATTTTCGTGCTACCCGGATGAATTAACATTTGACTATTACGGGCTTCATTCAAAATCGTCAAAACTAGCTCAGGATTTCTCGAAATACACAATCGGGCTTTGAATCTCAAGCAATCTTTTTCATCAATTCAAAACTCCGTATCCTCACCCGACATACATTGAGCTCGCTTAGTAATCAAGTCGTCATCGACTTTCTGAGCCTCACAAATTTGTTGTACAAACATTGGCTCTGCTCTTAATTCTGCTACCAACACAGCACCTGCTGACATCGTTAACTTCACGTCATAGCTCGCAAGGAAAACAGAGATTTTCGGCTAAGAGCGTCTGCAACTACATTAGCTTTACCTGGGTGATAATCAATAATAAGCTCGTAGTCTTTAAGCAATTCTAGCCACCGCCTTTGTCTCAAATTCAAATCTCTTTAAGACATCAAATACTTGAGACTTTTGTGATTGGAGAAAATGTGACATTTCTCACCAAACATATAGTGTCGCCAAATCTTCAAGGCAAAAATGATAGTGGCTAATTCAAGATCATGAGTTAGATAATTTCGTTCGTGAGGCTTCAACTGTCTAGAAGCATAGGCGACAACCCGACCCTCTTGCATCAAAACACAGCCTAAACCGTTCAGACTTGCATCACTATAGGCTACAAACTCTTTGCCGGACTCTGGCTGAATTAACAAGGGAGCTTTTGTCAAAAGGGTTTTCAACTGGTCGAAACTTTGCTGACATTTATCAGACCACTCGAATTTGACATCCTTTTGTAACAGTCTCGTCAATGGTACCGCAATCATCGAAAAACCCTTGACAAATCGTCGGTAATAACCAGCAAGTCCTAAGAAGCTTCGAACTTCGAAAACATTTCTAGGGGGTTTCCAATCGAGAATAGCCAAAATTTTGTTTGGATCAACTCGAATACCCGAAGTAGATACGATATGTCCCAAGAAACCGACTTCACGCAACCAGAATTCGCACTTACTGAATTTCGCATACAATTGATTTTCACGTAAGGTCTGAAGTACAAGTCTCAAATGCTCGGCATGCTCAATCTCATCACGAGAGTAAATCAAAATATCATCGATGAACACTACTACAAAATGGTCCAAAAACGGCCTAAACACCCTGTTCATCAAATCCATGAAAACCGCAGGGGCATTAGTGAGCCCAAACGGCATCACTAAGAATTTATAGTGTCTGTATCTCATTCTGAATGCTGTCTTCAGCATGTCGGAATCTCTAACTCTCAATTGATAATAGCCGGATCGTAGGTCAATCTTTGAAAACACTAAAGCTCCTTTCAACTGATTGAACAAGTCATCAATTCGGGGCAACGGATACTTATTCTTTACAGTGGCTTTATTCAGCTGTCGATAGTCGATGCACATTCTCATAGTCCCGTCCTTCTTTTTCACAAACAAAACTGGTACGCCCCAAGGTGAAAAACTCGGTCGCGCGAAACCTCTGTTCGTCAACTCTTGCAGTTGAGATTTTAATTCTTTTAACTCAGTTGGTGCCATACGGTACGGGGCAATCAAAATCGGAGTCGTACCCAGAACCAACTCTATGCCAAACTCGACCTCTCTCACTGGCGGTAATCCCAGTAATTCTTCGGGAAACACATCCAAAAACTCACAAACTATAGGCACAATCTCAAGTTCTCGCTCAGAAACTTTGTTGTCTAGTACATAAGCTAGATATGTTTCATAACCCTTTTTCACGTATTTCTGGGCTGACATGGAAGTGATTACAGCAGGTAGCCCGTTTAAATCAGCGGATTCAATTTGGATTATTTCATTATTTGAACATCGCAAATCAATAGTCTTTCGCTTGCAGTTTACTATCGCGTGGTGTACAGTCAACCAATCCATTCTGAGAATAATGTCAAATTCATCGAAGGGTAAAAGCATCAAATCGGCTAGAAAACAGAAATCTCGAACCATTAGGGGACATTTCTTGCATACTTTATCAACCAGAACACAGCAACCCAAGGGATTCGACACTCGAATTACAAACTCAGTAGACTCAACCGGAAGAGTCTTACTGGAAGCTAATGTTTCACAAACGTATGAATGGGTTGAACCGGGATCAATCAGAGCAATAACATCAGTATTAAAGAGAGTGAAAGTACCGGTAATAACATCTAGAGAAGAAGCCTCCTCACGGGCTCGAATAGCATATGCTCTGGCGGGTGCACGTGCCTCGGATCTAACTGCAGTGTCTCTAGTCCCTCTCTGACTACCACTAGTATTACCTCCTCGCCACGGTGGTCTACCTCGTGCAGCTGTGCCACTAGGTCTCTGACTCAGATCAGGTGTGCGTTCATCAACTTTCGGACAGTCTTTGATAAAATGGTCGGCAGATCCGCATCGGAAACAGGAGCGGTCATGATGCCTATAGCTCTCGGGGTGCCATTTACCATAATGTTTACATTCGGATCTGTCCCGACGTTCATTACCAACACTAGCAATGGAAATAGCTCGCGAACTCACTGGAGGTCGATGATGCTCATGTCTAGAAAAACCCGACGTATATTTAGATCGGCCCGAGTCGTCTCTAGTCTTTTTGGATGATTGCTGAACAGATTTTCCCGCAGATCTCTTACGGAACTCTCTAGCTCCATCTTCGGCTTTTCTTTTCTCATTACCTAGTTCTTCGGCTTTCCCAGCTCGCTCGACTAACATGACAAACTCCTTAATTTCTAGAATTCCCACCAGTAGTCTGATATCTTCATTTAATCCATCCTCAAAACGCTTACACATAATAGCCTCGGAGGATACACATTCTCGAGCATATCGGCTGAGCCGCACGAATTCTCTCTCATACTCGGTTACTGACATCTAACCTTGTTTAAGCTCAAGAAATTCTTTCTATTTTTGATCGATAAATCTCTGACTGATATATTTCTTACGAAACTCGGTTTGGAAAAACTCCCAGGTGACTCGCTCTTTCGGAACAACGAAAACTAGAGTATTCCACCAGTAGTAGGCAGCGTCGTGTAACAGAGATACCGCACATTTTAGACACTCCTCGGGTGTGTAGGACAGTTCATCAAACACTCGAATGGTATTGTCGAGCCAAAACTCGGCCCGCTCAGCGTCATTACTAGGAGTAGCCCTGAACTCCTCAGCCCCATATTTTCTAATTTTGTCGACTGGGGGCCTACTCGATCTCACTGGATCGATCACAGGAGGGGCCATATAAGTTGGAAGTGGAGTATTCGGGAGCAGAGGTTGCGGAACAGCCGGATTTGATCTAATGAATTGAGCGAACCAGTCACTCATCATCGCATAGAAAGCTTGTTTAGTGTCATCATCTCGATGACTGATATTTGGCTGAGAGTCAGGCGGCGCTGTCCCTTGCGCGGGAGCAGGCGCTATACTCTCTACATCGTCCGCTACAGTTCGATTAGGTTCGGGATCCATTTCTATACCAAAGATCACATTTCAGATATTAGAAGTCATCACACTATCGCATTAACAAAAATGGCATGTATAGCTAGACTCATACTTAATACGGTAGTCCGAGAATCGACTAAACCGTAGCTCTAATACCAATAAAATGTAACACCCCTAAACCCGTTCTCGTCATCGGAGGGTTAAGTGGTATTACACGGATTCATAAATCGATTCAACGAACAAACACAACCATTTCTTTTCATGGTGAGATATCATGACTTGACTAATTTCAACACTTTAACACCTAGGCCAATTTTACATATACGTACGTGATATTTAATCATCACGAAACTCAGAACAAATCATGCACTTGTAAATCATTCATCAACCGCATTGCATACATTGACAAATTTCAAGACATATATGTCTCTCTAACATAATTATTAATATATAACATACATCAAACCTAGTTTACCAAAATGTATAACTTAAGCTTACAATTCACATATAATATAACTAAGTTTAAAACTAGGTATATGGATGCAAGGTATTCGGTAAGCCATTTTTGCATGGCTAACTTAGTTACAACATCAAAATCATGTTTGTTTAACATCAAAATATCAAACCTATACATGCCATTTTGAAGGTTTAGTTACAAAATACTGACAGATGTTTTGATAGTGGGGATGACTTCAATCCTAGAATTCCTGAGACCGTAGCTAACGAACGTGATCTATAAAACAGAGAGTAAAGGCAACAGAGTAAGCTATCGTTTGCCTAGTAAGTTTTGAGTAACAAGGTCATTTAAGAAGAAATGTCGTAGTAATATCTATACTAGTTTAATTCATTCTTTGGCCAAATTAGAATACAAGTAAAACACTTCTTATACCGTTCATATCACAACGGAAAGATCAATATATATAAACGATTACTTTAATTCTATAGCCAAATACACCCATTTCATTTTTTTTATTTTTTTTTCATGATATCATTTCAACTTACTTAATATAACAACTAAAATATTAAAGCCACCAACAATTCCTTGTGCATGGCTGGCCACTTGCAAACAAAAGGAAAAATTGACACGCAAACCCAATTATTTTAAAGCCTTCATTATTTTAGTCATTTTAATTTGCCTAGCAAAGTTTCTAAGTTTTTCAACTAAGCCCTTATTATTAAATTCACATTGAATTTGTCAAATTCAAACCAATAAATTTCACATATGCATTTAACAATTAATTTAGTCTTTGAAAATAGAAAAAAAAATAATAACTATTTCATTGACTCGGTTTAGTGGTCCCGAAACCACTTCCCGACTAGGGTCGAAATAGGGCTGTCACATAAGTTTTCTAGTTATACCAAAATAAACAAGTGGATAATGAGAAGATACTCTGACCAATTTCCAAACTTTTGTGAGCTTTTGAACACTATAAAATAGCGTAAAGAGAATCTACTAAGCATTTAATGTGTAGAAAGTTCATATAACAGGAATTAAAATTACCAAACATGTTTATTAATATTAAGCATAAAATAACATGCTTCCCACAAATTTAGCAAATTGCCTAAACAAAGGCACTCAATCAAACAATTTAGTCGTATAATCAATATATATATCAAATATGAATAGATGAGCTCATCATGCCACAGTTTTTAGGTATTTCATATACATTCGGTACATCTTTCTTTTGATCTTACAATTTCTCATGTCAGAGTATTGTCCGTCGAATCACTGAAATAACAATGGATATTCAGATAGTACACTTAAGGTGTACAATTTAGAAATTCATCAATTCATGTCCAAGGGTACCCTTTTGGGCACGTAATCAAAGTATACACTCTTAAGCCACTTATCAGAATGCTCTTATGAGCTATGTATCAGGATGCTCATCCGAGCTCAATCTTAGGAGTGCTCATTAGAGCCACAATTCAAGAACTTCACAAAGAACTTTTAATCAGAAAGCTTAAAAGGAGCTTATCAGGATTGCTCTCAAAGAGCCATGTAATACTAGCACCAGATAGCCATATCTCAGGAAGTTCAAGCAAGCTATATCAAGACGCTCATAAAGAGTTATGTTTGTGTTCGCAACATATGCCGAAACACAACCGATCAAATCATAGCAGGATGCTCACAAAGAGCTACGGTAGTGTGTAACACATGCAAGTTCACTACCATTCAAGTTGCTCGTAGGAACTATTAATAGGATGCTCGAGAGTCTATATTAGGGATTACTCGTCTAAGCTAAATCCTGTCCATAACATATGCAGGACCACATTTAATATAGGAAATCACATATATTCATTGAATTTCTATATTCAAACGGAACTTAACACTTTTTCTAACACTTCCGAGCATATGATCATATTTTATACTTATAACGTTCATATAATTCACATAAATTTATACCACATTCAATACAAATACAACATAAATTCAAATATATTTACATGTTCAATTAAGTTACACGAACTTACCTCAACACTTATTCGTGTGTAAGAATACTAATCCAAAACTTTTTCTTTTCCTCGGTCTAGCTTCGAATTTGAATTAGCTGAATCTATATAAGTAAATTTAATAATCAATTTAACACATTTCATACTCAATTGAGTTCAATCTACATTCTAGGCAAAATTACCATTTTACCCCTAAACTTTTCATAAATTCTAATTTCGTCCATAGGCTCGGAAAATGAAATTCTTACAATTTAATCCTTATTCCAAGCCTAGATGAATTCTATATATCATAATAAAAGCTATCAATTTCACAAAAATTAGAATTTTTCCATGGGTTTTACAACTTTTCAATTTAGTCCCTAAATCATGTTTTCACCAAAATTCTCTTTGTAAAAGTTTTTTTATCTACAAACAACCTTTCATTTTCTACCATAAATTTTAAAATTTGAGCATATTTATCCATCGTACAACTTCTATACTTTCATATCTTTTCAATTTAGTCCCCAAAAATAGAAAGATTAAACTATCCCGATCTCAAAAATATAAAAATTACTAAAAACGTGACTTGAATACTTACCCAATTAAGTTTGAGTAGTTTCTTCTCTCTCTCCTAGGGTTTTCATGCAAATTTTGGGGAAGATGATATAAAATAAGATGATATTTCTATTATCATCTTTTTGTATTATTTTAATTTCCAATTTAGTCCTTGGCCTTTTCTAATTTTTCCTGGATGAATCACCAAAAATATCTACTAACTTTTTTTAATGGTCTAATTACCATATAAGGACCTCCAATTTTGAATTCCATAGCTATTTAATACTTATAGCTACTAAAATTCAACTTTTACATTTTATGCAATTTGGTCATTTTCATAACTAATCACTTAATCGATAAAATTTTCTTATCAGTATTTTCATATAACATTCCTATCACAATTTGAACCATGCAAAAATATGAAAATGAATTTTCTTTCCAGCTCGGATTTGTGGTCCCGAATCCACTATTCCAATTTCACTGAAAATGGGCTGTTACAACTCTCCCCTTAAAGATTTTCGTCCTCGAAAATCTTACCAATAAAGAGATCCTCTAGTTCCCAGGTAACCTCTACTATACCATGTCATTGCCAGAGAACTTTTACTAATGCTACCTTTTTATCTCTTAATTTTTTTTGTTTCACATGCCAAGATTTTGATTGGTTCCTCACTATAAGTCATTTCAGGCTGAATCTCAACCTCTGTCGAGGAGATAACATGTGAAGGATCTGACCGATATTTCTGTAGCATAGATACATGGAAAACATTATGAATTCTCTCGAGTTCTGGTGGTAGTGCCAATCGGTATGCAACAGGTTCGATTTTTTTTTTGTAATCTCATATGGCCCGATGAATCGTGGACTCAATTTTCCTTTATGGACAAACTGAAGGATTTTCTTCCAAGGTAAAACTTTTAGAAATACTTTGTCATCGGCCTAAAATTCTATCTCTTTTCATTTAAGATCGACATATGACTTTTGGGGATCTGAGGCTACTTTCAAATTATCCTGAATCATCTTTACCTTTTCTTCAGTTTCCTGGACTAGGTTAATCCCGTGTATCTTTTTCTCACTAAGCTCTATCCAATACAATGGTGTTCTACATTTGCGACTATACACTACAGCAAAACAGGTTTTTAGCGGCATTTTTAGCGGTGTTTAAATATATTAGCAGCGCCAGAATGAAAACACCACAAAAGGTCAAGCATTAGCGGCGTTTATGAAACAAACGCCACTAAAAGACAAGCATTAGCGGCATTTATGAAACAAACGCCGCTAAAGGTCTAGCATTAGCTGCGCTTTTCGAAAAACGCGACAAAAAAGTTGACCATGAGCTTTAGTGGCATTAGTGGTGCTTTTTAAAAACGCTGCTAAAAATAGAGCATTAGCGGTGCTTTTTGAAAAATGCCTCTATAGATATAGCATTAGTGGCGCCTTTCAAAAAACGCCGTAAAAAAGTTGACCATGGGCTTTAGTAGCATTAGCGGCGCTTTTTAAAAAATGCCGCAATAGATCCAGAATTAGCGACACTTTTTAAAAGGCGCCACTAAAGATAAAGCATTAGCGGTGCTTTTTGAAAATCGCCGCTATAGATCAAGAATTAGCGGCGCTTTTTAGAAAACACCGCAAAAAAGTTTATCAAAACAACCCCATTTGTTTAGCTTTAGTGGCATTAGCAGTACTTTTCAAAAAACGCCGCAAAAGGTCAAACATTATAAAAACGTAGCAAAAAAATCATTTTATTTTAGGGTAAAATGGTTTAAGATTTAAGGTTTAATGTCTATGGTTTGGGGTTTTAGGGTTAATGATATAATGTTTATTATTTTGTTATTAGAGTTTTGAGTTTAGGGTTTATTATTTTATAGTTAGGGTCTTAGTACTATTTATGGTTTTAGGGGTTAGGCTATTAAGGTTTAAGGGTTACGATATTTGATAAAATGATAAAAAATTTTATTTCAGTGTTTAGGTAAGCAATAAGATTATTTTTTTAATCACTTTTGTCCCTTGTAATATATATAGTTTAGGGTTTAGGGTGTAGGTTTATGGTATAAGATTTAGGGTTTATGGTATAAGATTTAAGGTTTAGGATTTAAGGTTTAGGATTTGGTGCTTGGGGTTTAAGGTTTAATTTTTAGGGTTGAGGGGTAAATATTGTGAACTACTTAACTTGTGTATCTTGGATTTTTTTATAATATAAATCTAAATAAGATAAATATAAATTATTATTTTAAAAAAATATATATCAAAATGGGTTAAATCCCAAAATCATACATGAACAATGGTTTAGTGTGCAATTATATACATGAACTTTAATTTGATCCAGTTTTTGTAAATTATTAACACAATTATTGATTTAACATCATTTTATATTTATGTATTGCATACATAAATATTTATATTTATTCAATAGAAAAATATATTGATGTATTTATTTTTTAAAATGTGTATGATTAAATCAAAATTAAAGTTTCAACTATACATTTAAACCACAATTAGAATTTCACGTCTACAATTACACATTAAACCGAAATTCATATATAATTCTGAGATGTATCTTTATCAAAATTTAGGTGTATACATATAATTAAATGCCATATATATAAAATCTAAACAACTAATGCGGACCATACTTAAAAGAATAATGTTGATGAAAAATAAAGAAAAAGGAAATCCTTTCAACAATATTAGGCCATACCATACCCATCTATATTTTTAACTTTCAACAATTTAATTCCTAAAAGAGTTGACCATAGTAATTAAATTTTAACTTTCAATATTTATATATATTTTTATCAATTTGATTCTTATTTTTTGAAGCAAAACCTTCCACTTTTTTAAAAAATATTAAATCTCATTTTTAATAGGAATGTAATTGTAAAATTAAAATTTTTAATGATATTGACATGAAAGCTTACAAGGTAATTCACATGACATGATACTATTTTTTTATATGTTAATTTAAAAATTATATAAATCTTCAAAAAATTATAAAATTTAAAATTAAAAAATTAAAAAATTAAAAATGTAATATTTAATATGTTAGTCCATATTTCAATTAAAAAATAAAAATTCCAAAAAATGATAATATCAGCACAAAAATTTTGAAAGAAAAAAAGAAAAACATATATTAAAGATGAAAAAAATTAAAATTAAAAATAGTGACGTTTTTGGGAAAAACGCCGCAAAAAATTGAGCTATAATGACATCTTTATAAAAATACCACAATAAATCCGAAAATTAGCGGCGTTTTTAAAAAAAAAAACGCAGCAAAAGGCCATTATTTTTAAGGGGAAATCAAAATCCCGCTCTTACTCACTCTTCTGTTCTTCTTCGTCGCGCGCCCTAAATCCCCCAAATAAAAGTTTGTAATTAATTCTTTTTCCCATTTCAAAAATTTCCCCCAAATCTCCCATTTCCAACAGCACCAAGTCAATACGCCTACACCAATCACACTTCTTTTCCTTTTCATTTCACAGCACTGAATTCACTCACCATAGCTACTCTTTTCTATCGATCTGTTAGGGTTTCTTTTAATTTTAGGCTTTCAAGGGAACGTACTGTTTCCTTTTAATTTTACTGGTGATTGCTATGGCGACAGAAACCCTAGATGGCAAGAAACCAGAGGAAGAGGAGGTGAAAGATAAAGAAAACGAAGAGGGAAGTAAGGAGATTTTGGAGAAACAAATGAAAGTTGAAGAGAAGGAGAACGAGGAGGAAGAGAAGAGGGAGGAGGAGGAAGAAGAAGAGAGTGAAGATGAAGAGACTAAAAAGGTCAAAGGTAGTAGTAGAAAGGGGAGTTCTAGGAAATCTGGTTGATATTCAGCTGAGAAGAAAAAGCCAATGGCGCCTAGTAGTGATAGGCCTACAAAGGAAAGGAAAGTCGTAGAAAGGTATTTAGCTCCTTTTGTTGCAAGATCTTCCTCGTCTAAAACTCTGTCAAGTTAGTTCTTTTACTTTCACTTAAATTTTATTTTTCATATTACTCAAAACTCCTGTTTTTGTTTATTATTTTTTCTTCACCAAAAGTTGTTTTGTGTTGATATTGCTTTTGAGTATACCTTAATTTAGTTTGGTCTGTTTTCTAGTTTAGCTGAAAATTTAACTTCTGTTTTGGGGGATTACTATTGTTCGATGGAAGTCTTGAAAGAGATTCGGTGTCTTGAACCGCCCTTATTCATGCTTTTGTTTTACTTGGATATGTGTAGAGAAAATTTAAGACCCGATAAATGGCATTGATCGTCGCCCTTTCGACTTGTTCTAGGCTAGAACACTTGAGCCTAAACGTACGATTTCATGAAAATATCTGCTTGCTCGTATGTTGTTTGATAAAAGGCCTGTAAAAAATGTGGGTTCTTGGAATTCCATGATATTTGGCTTAGTTCAACAAAGGACAATTTAAAGAAGCATTGGATGTTTTTCATGACAATTTTTTATTGAATTCTTGCCACTTTCGCTGCCCATTTTTGCTTTAAGTCACTGCTAAATATTGCTGCCATATACTCTTGTTTGCACCAACTGTTTCATTAGTCTGCTGATCTTTATCGACCAAAATAAGCTACTTATTGCTATCTTTTATTGCTGATTGTTGCTTCAGATAATAGTTGTTGATTTCTTGCCAAAATAGTTGCTGATTGCCCTCCCGAATAGCCTTGAAATGCCCATTAAAATTGCATACAAATTACCCTTAGTTTCAGCATTTTAATTGCTCCAAATGTGTATAAACACCATCTATATGATGTGAGCAGTCCTTTTCCATTACTCATGCTTACTCGTTATACAGTATACCATATCCTAATTAAGTAGCCATGTCTGTCTTTCTTGATTCTGAAATTTCAACTCAACATTTTACGATAACTATTATTAAGGGTACAATTGAGCTCAAGAGCCTCACAACTACCTACAGGAGTGGCCTTAGGTTTTTTTCATGATATTTTAGGTTATTTCTTTAGTTTCTTTTTTCTTGTAGTGGATATCATACTTCAATTCAAATCTTTAAATTGTCCTTACTTGCTATGCTGGGATTAATGTTTTAGAGTGCATGGATTTGTTTTGAACAGGTTGTTGCTGAGAGGAAACATGTTCGTGAACAGGTTGAAGTTGTCATCGTTTCCCCTATGACAAGGTACCTTCAGTTGGTTGAAATTTGGGTTTTCGTCAATTTGGATTTGACTATCGTCATTTTGGTTTTCATCTTTCATTTTTTTCTCTTTTCTTTATAGTTGTTTTAGATTCTTTGACCTATTTGAATCGAAATTTAGAGTATACTCTCCCTTTTTACCTCCATTTTTTCATGGCTATTAAAAATTGGATCATATGCATTTCTCATCTTTGTTTCCCTAAAGCTGTTGAATTTATTTATAGGGTTCATGAATGCTTTCTAACTTTTACTCTAAATTAAAGGTATTTATTTAAGGTATTTAGTTAGAACAAAAGAAGAAGCCCCCGATATCTGACATTATTCTTCTTAACTGTATGCAGGGAAGGTATTTATAGGGTTCTTGATCAACCTTGGTAATGCATTTACATTTACTAGGTATAATTTCCTTTAGAGAGAGACCTGGATCTAATTTTGGTTGCAAAATGTAAAGAGTACAAAGAAGATAAAAGAAAAAGAAAGAAATGATGATGGTTTGATTAGTTTTTTAATTAATTTTTGTAATATTGTTGCCATAGCAGCTCAAATTTTCTCTCATCAACACTTAATAATTAAAACACATAAGTTGAATATGTGGTTTTAGATTGACACTGTTTGCAGGTAAAATATTTTCCAGAAAATGATTTATGGAAAATGATTTACTTTTCTGGTGTTTGGATGAATCTGTGTAAAATATTTTCTGTTGTTTGGCAGATTTCTTGAAAATATTTTTCGGAAAAGCTGTTTTTACATCTATTAATAAAATGCAATGATTTATTTATAAATAAATTAATTAAATTAAATATATAATAATACTCAATAATTAAGCTAGAATATTAATCAAAAGTAAATTGAAACCAACCAAAGTCAAATAAATTATTTGTAATTGCGTTATAAAAAATAAAAAAAAAGATTGAATAATTATAAATTAACTTCCAAACCACAATTAATTGAAACCAACCAAAGAATATCTTATATACATGAATTCATTTTAAAGAATATCTTATATTATTTATTTTAGCCGAATTATAAATTATTTTATTATTTAATTGATAAATTATAAGATTATTTAAAAAGAGCATTTTACTTAACCCTTCAACATTAATTGAATGTATATGATATGAAAGTATCGTTTTTGTTACAAAAACTTGGTGTTTAAGTATAAACTTTACCCATTAGTTGAATACATTAATCTCCATTTCTTTTATTTTATTATTTCATATCAATTTTTAAAACATTTTAAACTAGATTTATATTTTATTTATATTAAACATGCTAAGCGATACTTTTAGTAATGTATTAACTTAAAACATCATATTATAATAAATTTAAAAAATGATTCTTGTAAAAGAATTTATAAAATGAATAGAAAAAAATTGATTAAAAGTAGGTAAAAATTTCATAAAATAAAGTTACATTACCTAAAGGATAAAGTGATATGATTATCCCCTGTATTTAAATTTTTTTTTGCATTATTAGAAATGCAATATTACTAACATAAGATCATATTTATGAATCAAATATGAAAATTTTATAACAAAATAAAAAGTTACTTCTTAAAATGTTAACAGCCTGTTTCTTTAATTCATTGGCATGCCAACAACCTCTTAACAAGAGTTAAACTACCTAGACTGCTACATTAAAGAGCAATAAGAAGAAATTTCATTTTACAACACTCTATGAGAAGATCACCAGGGGAATACAAATCCTATTGTAAGAGAAATCTACTATCAACAGCCACATGGGGTAGAATGAAGGAAACAAAGTTTTGGAATATTTAAGCATTGACAATGAATACTCTAAGACATAAATTTTGATTAAACGCATGCCTTGCTTCCAAACTTCTAAGAAAGTAGGATGCACATGATTAGTACCTTCAAACATTCATTATTGGGACCTTTACAATTCTCACATTGTATAAATGTCAAATTCACTACCCATCTACAATCTCAAGTCAATGGATTTCAAAGTTCCAGCTTGATCCAACTGTTAAAACTTTTTCCACCCCTATCATTGCTGGTTACCCTAAAGTTTTTATCCTTCAAGCCAATAGCTTGATGAGAAAACTCTAAAAGTACCTCCAAAAAATAAAAGCAAGAACAAAATTGAATTCCTAACACTACAATGCATCTATAACAACAATAAACATAATGATAATAATTTTTTACAAGCCAAGTTAACATTTCCGAGTTGGAATAGAGTTCGGTTTAAGGTAGCAGAAGGTAGGTAAACAATACCATTAAAATATTGAGAGCATTGATAATATGTAAACAATATAAAGAGACCATTTCCGGCATTATATAGAGAGTTGCAAACAGAGTTCCATTATCATGGTAATTTGTAACAATACCATATAACAATGCCATTAAAATATTATATAAATAGATATGTTGTTAAAGAAAGGAATAATTAGAAATGAGATATCTAACATGGATATGCAAAGATGGTGGGATATAAAGATCGGTTCCGAAGGACCTACGAAGCTAGTCTTTATAGCCCTTAGGCTAGGAAGCAGAGAAGGGAGATGATCTAAAAGAATTAGCTTGGGTTCCAAAGAAAAAAGAAAAGAAGAAATTCTGGTGAGAAAAGCATTCATTTGACCTTCACTCTTGATGGTTGAATGTTCACAAGACATATGACCATGACTTATAGAAATGTGCAGAACTAACTAATCTACAAGTAAGGAATACAAACATGCCTAGTTCAACAATCCCAAAGAAATATGGCATGGAAACTAAAATTACCATACAAGGTAATTATGTTTCTCTGGAAGATTCTAAATGAAGTTCCACCATGCAAAACTGTGATTCAAAATAGGATCGATCCATGAATACAAAATGTTCTTTTCAAAATATGGTTTCTGCACAAGTAATAACTTCATGGCTATAACCCCAAAAGATTATTTTTCTTGATGCAAAACTTGGATTACTTTACAATCACCTTGTGTAAAATTTAGATTCATAGAATATTTATCATGATGGAACATAAGATGACTAATATATATATATTTGATCGCAATTTAAATCAGTGAATGAGTTACAAAATACTGCAAATGCGAATCCAAAAACTCAATTACGCTTCCCCTGTTTTCTTACTGGTAAAAGAAAAAGCCGGAAGCGTTATCTTAATTGAAGAGTGGCAGATAAGATGTTTGATTCATTGTCAACTAAGTTTTAGATTAATACATAAAACAAAAATTATCACCAAACCAACACAGTAAATTACCATTATCATCGACTGTATTCACTTCCCATCAGTTGAGTGAAGACCTACACATTGCTAACAACTACATCCTCTGCTGCACAGTCCTTGAAATTTATTTCTATTTGCTCCAAGTAGATTATTTTATTAGCTTAGTCGATAGACAAGCCTTTTCTAAAGAGAAACTATGAAGAAAGCATGAAAAAGACCTATAAGAAGGAGTCAATCCCAATCCAATTGAGTGATTAAGGGGGCAAAAGGAGTATATAAAATAAGTTCTCAAAATGGGATACTTTTAAATCGGGATACAAGGATAGAGATATAAGGTGAAAAAGACCCACATTTACCTATCCTTATCTGATTTACCTTGGTTGGTGCAGAAGAAATAAGACAATCGCATGGACAATTCTCATTCAAGGAGGAGATAAGCATAAATGGGTTGACATTTCCAAAAACAACAAGCACAAGAATCAAGCACATTTTACAAACAAAACTGGAACCAGATTACATTTTCATTGCCTTGAATCGAAAGAATTTAATCGCAAACCTAGAAAAAAAATTAAAAATAAAGAAACAAAGAAGATGCCATACCTTAAGCTAAAACCCTGCAAAGAGGAATGGAAAAGGAACAGCAGCATCTGTAAAGCCTGCAAAAAAGCTTTGGTTTCAGGGGGAAGTAGACAAAAAAAACAAAAGCCAACAGAGAAAACCTATTTTGATTTCTACCAGAAAACCCATGGACTCAATTTTTTTCAAGAAAAAGAAAAGGAGAAATTTTACAGTGAAAAATTGAAGGTTTACGGACTAAGGAAAAAGAGATGGAAAATGAAGATGAAGAAGGAAAATGAAAAATAATAAGAAGATGAAGACTGGAAGAAGGATTAGCAGTTTTACCTGGACGAAGAAGGAGATGGAAAATGTCTTACAGAAAAAAATCTGTAAGACATTTTTTGGAGAATAAAGGAGATTTTACCCGTGTTTTGGAAATTATTTTCCAAGCGTAAAATGTTTTCCTGAAACCAAACACTATAAAATCAGGAAATTATTTTCCAGAAAATCAACTCCCTCCAAACAAACGGAGCCTAAATGTTTTGAGACTACAAGATCCTGGCTATGGATAATAGGCTATCACATATACTAGTGTAAGACTAAATTAGTTTTGCATGTACAATTTATATTTGTTTAATAGGCTATTTTATTTTATGTTAGTTTTGAATGATTTTAGGATGTATAATTGGTTGGATGCAAAAAAGTTTAATAATGAAAAATCGTATTCTGGATTGATATGATAGAGATGTAGGATAGATTTGAAATTTTACTTGCATGGTGAGTCCAATTATATTTGTAAATCCAACTATTGGTTTGTGAAATAGTATATTAATCCTATAAAATGATATCAAAATGTGTAGAACTAATTTAGTTTTGCAGTACTGTAAGTGGATGCTTTTCTATACATAGTAATCTGAAAAGAAGTATATTTAACTCATTCAAAAAACTGAGGGGCATCACTTGGCATTTTATTTCTCACTTCTTCCACACTGTGTATTTAAAGGTCATGCATTAAAAAGGGATACATGAAAGATGACTACATCCATTTGTTTGTTAGAAGCCTTGCGAGGAGATCTCCTATTATTAACCGTGGTAAGTTTTGATTCATTTGAATTTCTTTGTGATTTTTTAACGAATTTAATCTTTATGGATTGTTATTTTTTTTTAATGAATTTAATCTGATGAATTTTTTTTAATGAATTTAATCTAACGAATTATTATTTTGTAAATGAATTTAATCTAATGGATTGTTATTCTTTCTTTCTGTTTTATTAGGCTGTGTATTTTAGGTTAATTTGCATATTGGGCTGCTTTCAGGAAGCTTCTATATCAGTTTCTTGATTGTAAGGGATCTAATAGTGAAAAGGGTAAAATAAAGAGGCAGATACTATTACTTGGTGCTGGATTTGACACCACCTATTTTCAGTTGCAGGTGCCTGATTTTTCTTGTGAGTTGGATAAACTCATAACATAATACAAACTTATGAAATTTCTACCTTTACTGTTTAACTTGTGTTGAACACTTGTAATTTTAAGTTTTATGTTTCTCTTTATTGGCATTAGTTATCTACTTTGTTTATTTTTCAATAATTATCTAGAGAAAATTCATGTTCCCTTGTCTTTTTGCTGCATATTTTGTGTAGTTCTTGAAAATTTTAATTTACCTTATGGAAGCCTAAATATTAACAAGTTTAATAGTGCTTTTTGTTTTATTTCATTCACAAGATGAAGGAAAAGCACCGTATCTATACGTGGAACTGGATTTTAAAGAGGTGCACTTTTGAATTGATGATTGCTATTGATTTGTGCAATACTATGCTTTAAGCAGTGATTTCTTACTTTAGGTAACAAGAAAAAAGGCTTCCTTTATTGAATCCTACAATCAGTTGAGGGACAAAATTGGTGCAACAACATTAACCTCGCTAGGTAAGTTGCCCTGGCTGCTGGGTTATTGTACGACAAATTGCTGCTATTATTGTTTTTATTTATCAAATTCCCATTTTTCTTTTTTCTGGTTTATGTGGATGCTTAGTGCTATTACCAAGAGTGCTTTTTCCATTGTACATAAACTTTAACATTAAAGATGCCATGCAAAACATGAAGCAGAAAAGTGCCCCTTTCAACCGTTCTGTGAATAGCTCATATTTGGTTAAGTTTCTATTTGTTTGTTAAATATTTTTTTTGGGAAGTCATATGTCCATTGCATCTAGTATATGTTTTGAGGATTTGTTGGCAGATTTTATATATTATAGTTCATTGTGCATCAACAAACTTTTGATTGAAGGAATCATAGAGCTAGCTTCTTGTACTTTATAGTATCTTGCTTTTGTGCATTTTGGCACATACTTCTTTGTAGAATGATACAGAGTTCATATCTTTGCAGAGGATGGAGAAGTGCTAAGTGATCACTACAAGCTACTTGCAGTTGATTTGCGTGACATTCATATCTTTGCAGAGTTCATATCAATAGCATTACAAGCAATGGGCTGATTATTACAATCAAACGGAAGTTAGTTGTGCCCCTAGAACAAAAATGGATTTGTATAGGAACTGTTATCAAGGTAATGCTAAAGGATTTGCTTAAGCGGGTAGAGGGATAGGAATGGATTTATATATAAACTGTTATCCAATTAATGCTTGTTGTGCGTGTTTTGATAATAATGCTAATTCTATTGTATGCTTTCCTTTGATATCTACTTTTTTTATAATATTTTAATTTTTATTTTATTTTTCATGACATTTAGTGGCGTTTTTGGCAAAAGCGCAGCTAAAGATCATGACATTTAGTGGCGTTTATGGTAAAAGCGTCACTAAAAGTCATGATATTTAGCGGCGTTTTTCAATAAACGCTGCAAAATTTAGCGGTGTTGCCTATAGCGACATTTTTTGCAGCGCTTGTGGAAACGCCGCAAATACTTTTAGCGGTGCTTACAAACGCCGCTATAGGCCAAAAAAACGCCGCTAAAAGTCTGTTTTCCTGTAATGATACAAAGCTTCATACGCTGCCATCTTGATACTGGACTGGTAGATATTATTGTAAGCAAATTCAATTAAAGGCAAATACTTTTCCCAATTACCTTCGAATTCCAACATACAACATCAAAGCATATCTTCTAAAATCTGTACCACACGTTTGGATTGTCCATCAGTCAAAGGATGGAATGCAATGTTGAAATGTAACTGTGTACCTAGAGCTTCTTGCAACTTACTCTAGAATTAGGATTTGAACTGGGAATCTCTATTTGAAATAATGGAGACTGATACTCCATGTAATCTGACAATCTCATAAATATATAATTCAGCCAATCTATCTAATGAATAATCCATACGTACCGGAATAAAGTGTGTAGACTTTGTTAGTCGATCAACTATTACCCAAATAGCATATTTCTTTTTCGAAGACAGGGGTAACCACGATACAAAATCCATAGTAATCCTTCCCATTTCCATTCTGGTATCGTGATTGGTTATAATAATCCTGAGGGCACTTGATGTTCAGCTTTTACTTGTTGACATATCAAGCATTTGGATACAAATTCAAAAATATCATGCTTCATTCCTGGCCACCAATACATTTTCTTCAAATCACTGTACATTTTATTACTACCAAGATGACTAGGCATTGTACCACTGTGAGCTTCATGTAGAATTTTCTGTACCAACTCTGAATTCTTTGGTACACATATTTTGCCTTTGATAATAAACAATCATCAGACTCAATCTAAAATTCTGAATAAGAATTTGACTCACCTTGGACCCGTTTAGCCTGTAGTTTAACATCACTCTTTTAAGCTTCACAGATTTGTTGCAAAAAATGTTGGTCTAGCTTTTGATTCAGCTATAATTGAACCATCATCAAACAAAGACAATCAAGTATTCATTGCTCAAAAAACAAATAGAGATTTCCTCCTCAAAGCATCGACAAGAACATTTGCTTTTTCTGGATGATAATCTATAATAAGATCATAATCTTTCAACAATTCAAGCCACCTGTGATATCTTAAATTCAAGTCTTTCTGTGACATCAAATACTTCAAACTTTTATGATCAATAAAGATATGACATTTTTCACCTAGCAGTTAATGCCGCCAAATTTACAATGCAAACACAATTGCTGCCAATTCAAGATCATGTATCAGGTAATTTCTTTCATGTGGCTTTAGCTGTCTAGAAGCATAGGCTATTACTTTGCCCTCTTGCATCAATACATAGCCTAAACCATTCAACAATACATCACTGTAAATTACAAATTCTTTACCTGATTCAATCTGAACTAACACAGGCGCTTATGTCAATAATGCTTTCAATCTGTCAAAACTCTATTGACATTTATCAGACCATTCAAACTTCACATCTTTTTGCAACAGACAAGTTATCGGAAAAGCTATCATTGAAAACCCTTGTACAAATCTCTGATAATAACCAGTTAATCCCAGAAAACTTCTAACTTCTGACACATTCTTTGGTCGTTTCCAATTAACAATTGCTGAAATTTTACTTGAATCTACTCTGATACCTTCAACAGAAACTATATGCTCGAGAAAACCAACTTCTCGTAGCCAAAATTCACATTTATTAAATTTGGCATTTAATTGCGTCTCACGCATAGTTTGCAACACAATTCTTTGATGATCTGCATATTCATTTCATCTCGAGAATAAACCAAAATATCATCAATAAATACCACCACAAACCTATCTAAATATGGTCTAAAAATTCTATTCATCAAGTCCATAAATACTGCAGGTGCATTAGTCAATCCGAATGACATCACAAGAAACTCATATTGCCTATACCTGGTTATGAAAGTTGTCTTTGGAACATCTGATTCCTTTATCTGTAGCTGATAATAACCAAAACGGAGATCGATATTTGAGAACACTATAACACCTTTTAATTGGTCAAACAGGTCACCAATACGAGGTAATGGATACTTGTTCTTTATTGTCGCTTTGTTGACCTATCTTTAATCAATGCACAGCCTCAACGATCCATCTTTCTTCTTTATAAACAGAATCGCTACACCCAAAGGTGAAAAACTAGGTCGAGCAACACCTCTGTCAATCAGTTCTTGCAACTGTACTTTTAACTCTTTTAATTCGGTAGGAGCCATTCTGTAGGGTGTTATAGATATCGGTGTTGTCCCCGGTACAAGATCTATAGAGAACTCCACTTCTTTAACCGGTGGTAAACTAGGTAATTCTTCTAGAAATACATCAGGAAATTCATAAAAAACTAACACTGATTGAATTTTTGTCTTAGTATCTAACACATAAGCAAACATCATAACCCTTTTTGACATATTTCTGTGTTGATATTGCTGAAATCATAGTAGATAATCCATCCAATCTATCAAATTCAACGTGAAGTAACTCACCATTTTGACATTTCAACACAATGTATTTCTGTTTACAATTTACCACGACATCATGTTGGGTTAGCCAATCCATTCCCAAAATTGCATCAAATTCATCAAAGGGCAGTAGTATCAAATTAGCCAAAAAACCATAACCCTTTACCATCAATGGACAATTTTTACAAATTTTATCCACCATAACACATTGGCCTAGGTGGTTTGAAACTTTAACCACAAATTTAGTAAACTCAACAAGTAAATTTTTATCAGACACCAAATTTATACATATGTATGAATGCATTGAACTAGGATCAATTAAAGTAGTAATATCAATATCAAGTAAATAGAATGTAACAGTAATGACATTTGGTGCAGAAGCATCTTCTTTAGTAGTATAGCATATGTCCTTATCGGTGCTCGTGCTTCGGATTTGACTATTGAATCTTTTGTAGTACCTTGGCTACTACTGACATTGCTAGGGTAATGAAGTGGTCTCCCTCTCGAGATAGGATTACTCTGCTGTAAAGTTTGATCAGTATCCTTTTCAATCCTTTCTAGACAATCTTTGAGGAAATGATCAAGAGAACCACATCGATAACAAGCTCTACTTCTCAAATAACAATCCCAAAATGAAATTTGTTGCAATATTTACATTTCAGTTTGGGATTATCGACACTTCCAACATTAGTTACAGATGGAAATGAAGATCTTATGTTAAAGCATTGAGAACCCCACTCTTTTACAGAATATCTAGTAAAGTTAGTAGACCGATCATGATACTTCTTTGATTTCTTTGAAACTGATGATTGTGACTTGTTCATAAATCTTTTACTAGAAACATAAGCTTCCTTTTTAGCTTGTTTCTTTTCTTTACTCAATTCTTCAGCTTTTTGTGCTCGATCAGCCAAAACCACAAATTCCTTTAATTCAAGGATTCTGATTAATAGCTTAATCTCTTCATTTAATCCTTCTTCAAATCATTTACACGTATCAGCCTCGGTTGGAACCCATTCTTTCGTATACTTGCTCAACCAAATAAATTCTCGCTCGTACTCAGATACAATCATGTTTCCCTATTTGAGCTCTAAAAATTCTTTCTTTTTTTGATCTAGAAATCTTTGACTAATGTATTTCTTTCTGAATTTTGTCTAGAAGAATTCCCATATAATATTTTCTCTCAGTGCCACTGAAGTTATGGTATTCCACCAATGGTAGGCTGTGTCTTCTAATAAAGAAACTACATATTTTAAACATTCGATTGGAGTACACGATGATTCATCTAAAACTCAAATGGTATTTTCTAACCAAAATTTAACTCTTTCCAGGTCGTCATCAGCAGTAGCTCTGAATTCTTCTACCCTATATTTTCGAATTTTATCAACCGAAAGCTTACCAATTTTAACAAGTTCAACACCTTATGACATCTTAGGAACGAGTTGAGGAGCAGGTGGGAGAGGTTGTTGAACAGTAGGGTTTGTGCTCATATACTTACTGAACCATTCATTCATCATTTCAAAGAAGGCTGCTTTTGCCTCCTCTCCTCAGCCCTCAAATAAGGCCTCCTACTACCACTAGATACAGCTCGTTGTACGGAAGCCTGAGCAGTACTCTCAGCTTCCTCAAATTCAGCTCTAGCTTAGTTGGAAGACATCATTATAAGAAAAACACATTTAAAATGGTCCGGAGATATCACATTATCACAAATTATATAATTGCATGTATAGCTATACTTATACATACTACGTACTGTAGCTCTAATACCAATAAATATAACACCCCTAACCCCTATCCGTCACTGAAACTAGGTTACAAAGTATTACCGGAGTTTACAGAACAAATTCAATTAATTTATGTTAGCTACTATTCATATCCGAACTAATCGTATCGTCTCTTAGTTGGACGCTCGAGACCCAATTTAAGCATTAGAAGTAGGTTAGGACTAAACTGGAAACTTAGAAAATTTTTTGTGAATTTTCAAAATTTTTCTCATATCCAAGGGTCACACACTCGTGTGGTCAGGCCGTGTTGCTCACATGGCCATGTGACATGCCCATGTCTCAGGCCGTGTAGCACGCAAGGTAGGGCACATGCTCGTGTCACTAACTCGTGTAACTCTCTGACTTGCAACTTAGTTAAATGTACGAGTTACACGGCCAAGTCACACGCTCATGTGTTAGGCTATGTGGTCAATTTAATTTTCAAAAATTTGGTGTAGGTTTCACACGGCCATGACACACACCTGTGTACTAGGCTATGTTTTTCACATGGCTGAGACACACGCTTGTGTCTCTGCCATTGTGCCCAATTTTGAGCATTCTATTTCTAAATTTTAAGATGCAGAGGACTCACGGCCAAGCCACATGCCCATGAGCCAGGTCATGTGTCACACACGGTCAAGACACACGCTCATGTGTCTACCCGTGTGGACAAAATAAAGGTATTTCCTAGCTTTATTTCCTCACCTGAACTTGTCATCAACCTACACCAAAACTTAGAAATATATATCAACCAATTCAAGCATCATAACCTAACCAATCTTACCATCTAACATGATATGTCCACACATGTACATGTACATGTACTCATGTTTATAGTCTTACCTTTTTGTGAAGATTTATATTTTACCCTAATTCAATCAAATCATAACATATACTTATATATTAAATAAGATATACCTTATAGCAATATATCAAAATATATTATCATTACCCATTCTAATGGCTATATTAAAACCATTTACATACCAACATTGGCAAAGTTAGTTTATACATGTCATTATACCAAAATAGGTTTTCTAGTAATACCAAAATAAACAGGTGGATCGTGTGATGATACTTCGACCGATCTCCAACCTTTGTGACATTCCGAGCACTATAAAATAGGGAAAAGAGAAATTAGTAAGCATTTAAGACTTAGTAAGTTCATACAATAGGAATTAAACTTACCAATCATGTTTTTTAATATTAAGCATAAAATAACATGCTTCTCACAAATTTAGCAAATTGCCTAAACACATGCACTCAATCAAACAAGTTAGTCATGTAATTCATATGTATATCAAATATTGATTGATGAGCTCATCGTACCACAACCTTCAGGTGTTTCATATACATTCGATACATCTTTCTTTTGATCTTACAATTTCACATGTCAGGATATTGTCTGTTGAATTACTAAAATATCGATGGATACTTAGGTAGTACACTTAAGGTGTACAGTTTAGAAATCCATAAATTCATGTCCACGGGTACCCTTTTGGGCACATAATCAGAGTATACACTCTCGAGCCACTTATCAGAATCCTTTTATGATACATGTATCAGAATGCTCATCTGGGCTAAATCTCAGTAGTGCTCATTAGAGCCACAATTCAAGAACTTCACAAAGAACTTTTAATCAGAAAGCTCACAAGGAGCTTATTAGGATCGCTCTCAAAGAGCCATGTAATAATAGCATCGGATAGCCATATCTTAGGGAGTTCAAGTGAGCCCTCTCAGGATGCTCACAAAGAGCTACATTTGTGTTCACAACATATGTTGAAATACAATTAATCAAATCATATTAGGACGCTCACAAAGAGCTACGGTAGTGTGCAACACATGCAAGTTCATTAGCAATCAAGTTGCTCGCAAGAACTATTAATAGGATGCTCGAGAGGCTATATTAGGGATTACTCATCCGACAACATATGCAGGATGACATTTAATATGGGAAATCACATATATCCATCGAATTTCTATATTCAAACGGAATTGACCCCTTTTCTCACACTTCCGAGCATATGATCATATTTTATACTTATAACTTTCATATAATTCACATAAATTTATATCACATTCAATCGAAATACAACATCAATTCAAACATATTTACATGTTCAATTAAGTTACACGAAATTACATTTACACTTGTTTGTGTGTAAGCCTACTAATCTGAAACTTTTTCTTTTCCCCAGTCTAGCTTCGAATTTGAATTATCTGAATCTATATAAATAAATTTAATAATCAATTTAACACATTTCATATTCAATTGAGTTTAATCTACATTCTAGGCAAATTACCATTTTGCCCCTAAATTTTTCGTAAATTCTAATTTCGTCCCTAGGCTCAGAAAATGAAATTCTTACAATTTAATCTTTGTTCTAAGCCTAGCTGAATTATGTATATCACAATAACAGCCTATGAATTTCAAAAAAATAAAAATTTTTCCATGGGTTTTACAACTTTTCAATTTAGTCCCTAAATCATGTTTTCACTAAAATCCTCTTTGTAAAAGTTTTTTTTATCTACTAACAACCTTTCATTTTCTACCATAAATTTCAAATTTTTAGCATATTCATCCATGGCACAACTTCTATAGTTTTATATCTTTTCAATTTAGTCCCCAAAATAGAAAGATTAAACTATCTCAATCTCAAAAAAATAAAAATTACTAAAAACGAGACTTGGATACTTACCCAATTAAGCTTGAGTAGCTTCTTCTCTCTCTCCTAGGTGCAAATTTTGGGGAAGATGATATAAAATAAAATGATATTTCTATTATCATCTTTTTAATTATTTTAATCCAATTTAGTCCTTAGCCTTTTCTAATTTTTCCATGGATGAATCACCAAAAATATCTACTAACTTTTCTTTAAGGTCTAGTTACCATATAAGGACCTCCAATTTTGAATTCCTTAGCTATTTAATACTTATAGCTACTAAAATTCAAATTTTATATTTTATGCAATTTGGTCCTTTCAATAACTAATCACTTAATCGATAAAATTTTCTAATCAGTACTTTCATATAACATTCCTATCACAATTTGAACCATGCAACAATATGAAAATAAATTATCTTTTTGGCACGGATTTGTGGTCCTGAAACCATTATTCTGATTTCACTCAAATTGAGTTATTATAATTACACAAACCAAAAAGCATTCTTCTAAAGACAAATGTACCATATGGATAGGTGAATTTTGTTTTTTTCTTAATCCAATAGGGTGATTGCAATCCAATTGTACCCAGAATATCCATCTAAGATGCAATAGAAATGTAACACCCCCAAACCCAGCCCAGACGTTATGGCCAAATCTGGCGGTGTCACATCGAAGGGTGACTCGTATAAATCTTAAACTTGGAAGACTTTGAAGACATTCGTCTGTCCGTGGTTCGAATAAGGGTTTATTTTCAAAACAGTTTTGCTAGGAAAATAACTTAGTTTAAAACATGTTCATTAGAAGGTTCACTTAATCAAAAGTTTAGGTGAGTTTGAGTAAAAGCTTTGAGTTTAGAAGTTGAAAACCCAAGTGTACATATCTTGTTAAATTACAGCGAAAGCTCATGTTTTAAGAAAATGCTCAGATATTTATGTTGATTTAGAAAACATGTTTAATTTTTGAAATCCCATTTGAGTTTGAAACTTTAGCAGTTATAATTATAATAAAATCCAAATATAAAATCATACCGAAGATAAAAAGCCTTATTACAACCCAATAAAACAATGTAAAATAAGGAAAGTAAATAAAACTAGTAATCCTCAAAGTAAATAGCAGTGTAGTATGGCCACCTCTGAGTTCTCTTTTACGTCGAGCCGCCTACTGAGGGTTACCTGAAAAAAATTAAAAAGAGGGAGTGAGTTTCGAAACTCAGTGTGTACGACCCTTGTCAAACAAGTAATCATGCAAAATCAGATTGGGCCTAAGCCCTATTCAATATCAGTGGCCTTTTGGCATTAACCCATAGTGGCCTCAGTTGAGCTTGAGCCCATATCACAATATACAGTGGCTTTTGGGCCTAAGCCCATAGTGGCCTCGGTTGGGTCCGAGCCCATATCTCAGATATTAATATGCACAGGCAATGCACAATTACCCATAACCAACCTTGTACACCCTCTTCCAACCCTGCACTACTGTAGGGAGATACTCGACCCACCCATCCTTATACACATATTGTGATACCGATTGCGGCATGCCTCATCGTTGCAGTAGAACTGCCGTGGCTTAAAAGACTTCGTTGTAGCACCGGTTGCAGCACTACTCATTGTTGCAGTAGAGCTGCTCGTGGCTTAAAAGGCTTCATTGTAGCACCTGTTGCGGCACTACTCATCATTGCAGCAGAGCTGCTCGCGGCTTAAAAGCCTTTATTGGATCCATAGTCGTCAAGCGACCGTGCGACCCTTATATACATTTCCTCCAATCATAATCCCGGCCCATATGCAACATATAATCTCATGAATGCATCATAATACACATGTCATACAAATCGTACTTATATCAAATAGGGGTATTTTAGTAATTTTATCCTACAAGTGTGTTTTGGGTAATTTCTACCTTACAGGGTATTTTGGTAATTTCTTAACAATATGGGTCTTAATTGCAAACTTTGGCCTGTCAACAAGTCCTCGTTGGCTAAAGTGAACGGATACTATTCACCAGGTAGGATTCTAGAGAAGAGGAGGTAGGTCATTAAGACCGCTTAAGTACCAAGCTCTCCCTAGGCCCAATCCTAGACATGCATATGCCCATTACCACACTCTAACCTTATGACTTGTCCACAGACGCACTAGATAAATTAATAAAGTTTTATGCCGCTTAAGGATTCATTAGAAACTAGGCCTAAAATTCCATTACATAACCCTAACGAGTCCACATACATTCATATAGCCCATTAGGCCCAATCACATTTATATAGCCCACTAGGCCCAGTCACATTTATACGGCCCATCAGGCCCAATCACATATATACGGCCCATCAGGCCTAAATCTACTCCAAGCCATACAACCAACATAATCAGCTCATCACTTATTACCAACCTACCAATTTTTGCTTATTTGGGCCCACGAGCCCGTTGGACCCGTTTGGCCCATTCTGGCCCAGTTGGCCAAAACGTGACCCAAGTCCATGAAATTGCTCATGGGGTCTCTGATTATGCATCGATTACCCCCATATGAGTTTTCAAGCACTCGCACGACTATCGTACAACTATCGTACCAAAACTTTCAGGTTTTCGACATTTCGGCATTTCAGCATTTCGGCATTTCAGGATTTGCCGATCTATTGTGTATGTGAAGTGTATGTACACACTTGCTTAACAAAACACGCTGTGAACTCCTTAGCCACGAACCTACAATCGATGTCACTTAACAGTTAATCATACACATATCAAATACTATTACCAAAAACCGTAATCCCACATTTGCCTTACCTTGGACGACAAGCCTTAACAACCCTTCCTTGATCACTAATCACGAGTATTTCTTAAATCTGCATCAATCTTAATCATTAAGAACTAAACAATAAGTGACTTGCAATCATCTTAAGTCACCTTTAAACCACTCATGACCATTCGGCCAACCTTAATCAATAAAAGAGGAATACTTACCCAAAACACCAAAACGCTTAATGAGCAATTTAGTAGAGATCTGAAATTTGAGATTCGATACTAATCCCCTACCAAAACTGATTTAGAAAGAGTGAGGGAGAGACAGAATCAGTACTAGAAAGACTAACTAAAAGAAAGTAAAGTACTTACACAAGAATCGATTGGCCAACGTTGAAGACAAAGTGGCGGTACCATAGAATTTTGGCCAAAAGATATTCAGCTTTAGGGAAGGTCAACTAGAAGCAAGAAAGAAAAGAGTTTGATGTGAAAGGAAGGGAAGAAATCAGCACAAAATAAGAGAGAAAGAATAAGGGATTTCGACTTTTAGATATTGGGAGAGAAAAGTGTTTTCAGCAAAATAGAAAGGAAGAATTCGGCATTAGCCTAAAATCCCCAAAATTGGCACCTATATATACTATAACCGAATTTACCTATCCCCAAATTCATAATTTGGCTCCACTTCTCTACTCCTCAATCTCTTCCTAAGTTTTCTCTATTATCACTTTATTGAATTTCTCTTCTGATCACTTCATTCAGAGTTCAACTCCAATGCCACTACTAGCCATCCATAGTGTAAAAATAAATCCAAAATATTACCATGCTAGCACTCAAACCAAGGATCCCCTTGCCAGCTGTTGATGCCACCCCTTGCTCCCTAAGTGGCGCCATTTAGCCACTACACCACAACTTCACTTGTGTCCTATTTCTTCTCCATTTATTTAAAAGCCATGACACTCGCAAACAGGGTTCTTTTAACATTTGACAGAAATTTCTCTACCTCAAAGCTCAAACTCAAAACTTAATAAATGGCCCTTTAACATTTTAATAACACTTAACTAAAATATCAAGCACACCATACTCATCCTAACCACAAAAGAAAGTTTGGGGTTTTTGGGGCATTACAAGAAACCTTTACCAGCTAATCATCTAACATTTGATCGATGAAGGGCAGTGGAAAATGGTCTTTCTTGGTGGCTTTGTTGAGCTTGCGTAGTCCATACATACTCGCCATCCTGTGACAATTCGTGTAGGTATAAGCTTTTTATTCTCATTACTGACCACAGTGACACATCCCTTCTTGAGCACACATTGGACAGGACTCAACCAAGAGCTATCTAAGATTGGGTAGATAACGGTAGCATCTAACCATTTGATTATCTCATTTTTTACCACCTCCTTCATAATGGAGTTCAACCTCATTTGCTGCTTAATAGAATTGCCATGGCAATTTTTTAGCAAAATTCTGTGCATACATATTGTGGGGCTGATTCCTTTAATATATGTGATTGTCCATCCTAATACTTTTTTTTAATTTCCTAAGTACATCTAACAATTGAACCTCTTGCTCATAAGTAAGCTCAGTAGCTACAACCACATGCACTATTTTATCCTTCCCCAAATAAACGTACTTTAACTGTGCAGGTGGAGGCTTCAACTCTAATGTGAATGGTTCTTCTATGGATAATTTAGCAGGGTTGAAGGTTCGAATAGATAAATCTAATATCTCAAACCTCTTTCTAGGTCTATCAACAATTAGTTTGGATGTCAACAACTGCTTGTGGTGTCCTAATAGCCATTCATAATCAATATCACTTGAATCCAATTCACTATTCTCTTTGTCATCATATTTTTTTAAATTCCTCTTCCACAATAGAGTTCAACAATATGACAACATGACACTCTTTTATATCATCAACACATTTCAGAGCCTAGAAAACATTAAAAGTGATTTGTTGAAAGTTCATCCATATAGTTAGCTCACCCTTTTGAACATCAATTATAGTCCTACCTGTTGTGAGAAAAGGTCTACCCAAAATAATAAGCACATCTTTGTCAGCTTCACAGTCTAATACAATGAAATCAGCAGGGAAAATGAATTTGTCTACCCTTACCAGGACATCTTCAATTTTACCTTCTAGGTGTGCATATGATCAATCTACCAATTGCAAGGTCACAGTGGTAGGTCTTGATTCACCAATTCCTAGCTTTTTGAACATAAACATGGGCATAAGGTTTTATGAACGTTCTTAAATCGTACAAGGCCTTCCCAACATATTGGTTACCAATTGAGCAAGGTATTGTGACGCTTCCTTGGTCCTTCAACTTTGGAGACAATTTATTTGTCAGCATAGCAGTGCACCCTTTAGTGAGTGCGGTTGTTTCAAATTCTCCCAATTGTCTCTTCCTTGAAAGTATGTCTTTCATAAACATGACATGGTTGGGAATTTGCTCCAAAGTTTCCACCAAATGTATATTGATGTGAATTTGCTTAAGGACATCCAAGAATCACCTGAATTGTTGGTCTTGTTTGTGATTCTGAAATCGTTGGGGAAATGGTAGCGGTGGGTGAACTTCAGGTTGCAGTGATTGTTTTGCCCGAACATTGGGTTCAGCAGTGCTATCTGAGTTTGCTTTAGCATCGCTTGGTCCAATTTTCTCATTTGTAGTGCTCTTCTTGAGTTGTTCAAGAATTTTGCTTTAATCAAATTCTGAATTCAATGTTTCAACAACAACATTCTTGAAATATCTATCTAACTGTGTGCCACTTCTAAGAGTGATTGCTTTACAGTGTTCTCTCCTATGTGGTCTTGCATTCTTGGTATCACTAGGCAAAGTTCCTTGTGTTATTGAGTTCAAAGCATTAGCTATTTGTCCTACTTGGTTCTCTAAAGCTCGTAAAGATGACGCTTAGCTTTGGATCATAGCATCGTTCTTGGCCATATACTCCTTCAATAGAGATTCAAATATAATAATTTAACATAAATTAAAATAGAAAAATTATTGATTGATGTATAAGAATTTTTTTTTTTTTTTACTTATGATTTAAAATGCATGTTTGGGGTTTATGATTACCCTTCTTGATAATTTTGTCTTTAAAGTTTAAATTTACATTTTTTTAATATACAATTTATCTTACCATTACACAAACACTTATGGATGTAATTTGACAATTATATTTTCATTCTATTTTATCTTATAATTATTAAACACTGGCTCCTAACACCCTTATTCACTATGCTCATTGACATGACCATCAATTGATTGTTTCAAAGGAGTGGCGTTGGGGAGAAAAATTCGGCTTGCTAAGTTTCCTTGAGACCGCTCGTTGGCCTTACATCAGCCCAACAACGACTGAAAAAAATTGTATACACTAATTGTTCTCTCATTACCGCAAAACCTGAAACATTTGACACCAATTCTCCATAAAATTCTCTCTTCCTCAATTCCTTTCCTCTTCATCTGCCTTTCCCCAATGCCTACATTATCTCTAGAAACTAATTAACATCTGAATTCCCTTAGACATTTTGCCCAGGTCCCAAACAAGCATTATTTTCAATCTCTCGAAGCAACATGGCCTTCTCTAATCTTGTCCTCCTCTTCACACTATTTTCGTTCCTCTTACTCTTTCGCTCAACACAATCAAAGCTATCCGCTGATTACTACAACAAAACATGCCCTAAGTTTCAGAACATAATGCAAACAATCCTAGCAGAAAAGCAACTCAGTGCCCCAACAACCGCCGCAGCCACCCTCCGTGTCTTCTTCCATGACTGTTTTGTTAATGGCTGCGATTCCTCTATGCTTATTGCCTCCAACGCCTTCAACAAATCGGAGCGTGACGCTAACGTTAATTTGTCAGTTGCTGGAGATGCCTTCGACCTTATTACTCGTGTCAAGACTGCTCTTGAGCTTGAATGCCCTGGCGTTGTTTCCTGCTCAGACATTCTCGCCGTTTCAGCTAGAGACCTTGTTGTAATGGTAGGAGGTCCATTCTATGAAGTAGTTTTGGGGAGAAAAGACAGCAGGGAATCTAATCCCTCGATAGTTGATAAAAACCTTCCGAAAGCTTTAACACCCATGAATGAGTTGCTTTCTCTCTTCTCTTCCAAAGGGTTCTCAGCAGAAGAAATGGTTGCTCTTGTGGGTGCACATACCATTGGTTTCTCTCACTGTAAAGAGTTCGCCAATCGTATATTCAACTTTAGCAAGACTTCTGAGTTCGACCCAGCCTATAATCCTGTTTTCGCACAAGGGTTAAGGAAACTTTGCGCTAATTATACCATATCTCCAGCAATGTCAGCTTTCAACGATGTGTATACCCCAGGGAAGTTTGATAACATGTATTACAAGAATTTACAAAACGGATTAGGGTTGTTGTCATCTGACCAGGCGATGGTGACTGACAATAGGACTAAGCCATTTGTGGACCGGTTTGCTGCAAACGAGACTGCGTTTTTTGATATGTTCGCTCGTTCGATGGTGAAGTTAAGCGTTTATAAAGTCAAGGAAAATAATGATGGGGATGTAAGACGCAGATGCGATCAGTTTAATACACTTCAGGTTTGATGAGAGATATAAGTTGGGCAGATAGATAATGAAACAAGATTTTCCTTTTTCTTTGTTCATACAACATGATTTATGTAGTCCAAAAATATTGCATTTTAATATTTTAAGAAACTATTTTTCAAAAAAAATAAAAATAAAAAATCTTGTAATAAAGTGTGAGCATTGTCATGCTTATATTCTTAGATTTTTTTTTTTTGTTCAACATTCTCTAACATGTTTTCTAGTTTCAAAGGTGGTCATCCCCCTATCTGAAGTAGACAACTGAAAATTCACATTTCGAAAATCCCAGTAATTATAAGGAAACCAAATTCCTCAACAATCACCCCCAGTGCAAGCTCTTTTCTCCGCAAAAACTCAAAAGGTCAAGAACAAGATGATCAAACATCAAAACAATCACACCACAATGCATTAACGTAGTGCCTCTCCTTTTTTTTTTTTTTTTTTCTCTTTCTTATTGAAGAACTCTATAAAATGCTAGAATATCATATTTCACTATAGCCTTTGCCTTCATGCTTAGAAATCGTACCTTCATGCTTAGAAATCGTATCAAATTTTGATTCTAGATATGTCGAGCTAGCATTGTTTAGCTTTCGAGCATATTTCCAACATTTTATGATTTCCCCAAGCAAATTTGGTAGCTCTATTATGTTACTTTCTTAAATCACGATTAATACTTACAAGTACATGGTACCAAGCAATCGATTAACTAAATCCAATTAAGTATGTGCATTAGGAGAAGTAAACGAAGAATATTATTTGGTACAAATTATAGTTTCTCGTAGTAAAAAAACAAGTTTTAGATTTTGTTTTTTAGTCTATTAAAGTTTTTTACGGTTTGTTTTCGGTTAATAAACAATAATGATCTATTTGTTTCATTGAAAATAGTTTCCGAAAAATGATTTTTAGAAAATGGCTTACATTCCTGAAAAGGTTAATATTTTGGTGTTTGGATGAATCTGTGTAAAATATTTTCTGTTGGTTGATTGATTTCTTAAAAATATTTCATAAAAGTTATTTTCAATGAAACAAACTTACATTTGAGATTTTCTTATATTTCCATTGTTTAATTGAGTTTATTTTATATCTATAAATTTATATTTTACATTGTTTTTGCATATATTAAAAATATTTTGTTAAATTCATATCCATTACAACATCATTTTTTAGTTACATGACTATCAAGTGAGCATTTTTTATTTAAAAATGTGACATCAACAAAATTGATAAAAAAAAAAGTTTAACAATGTCAACAATTGGACTTGATTTTCAAATTTGAAAAGTACAGAGACTAAATTACAAATTTGTGAAGAGTCCATAGACTTATGACATATTTTAACCTTTATACTACAAAGCATTAATTATTAATATATTTATAATTATAATAAATATTTATTATTAAAATATTAATATTGAATAATTTCCATAATATATGAAGAATATTATTTTAAATTATTATTTTAAATTTTATTATTAAAATAAAATTGAAATTAATAAATTATTTTAATTATATTAATAATTTATTATATGGCTAAATATAGATAATTAAATATGTATGTTTAATAATATTAAAAAATATAATATTTTATATTGATATTTTAATAATTTTAAATATTTTTAAAAATAAAAATAATATTTATTATTAATACAATAATAAATTTTATTTAATTTAACTTTTATATAAAAATAAAATAACCTATAGATGAGCTCTTTTCCAGAAAATGAGTTATTTTATATTGACATGTAAGTCATTTTTCGTTGACCAATTTGTTTTCTTTGAAGCAAACATAGTAAAATGTAAAAAATATTGGAAAACATATAAAATATTTTCCATAAAACCTTTTACATATAAACAAATAGATTAAACATTATGACTAGATTTCAGAAGCTACATCGATTTCGTAGAAATGATTCGAGAGAATATGTTTTATGTAACAACTCGATTTAGACCCTATTCGGAACGGTGGTTTCTGGACCACGAATCTGAGTTAGAAAAATATTTAAAAATTATTCTCTGCGTTTATCATGTGTGGATTTATATGTGTTAATTTTTCGTGTTTTAATTTTACTGTTTGGATGCCGATTTAGTAAAAAGGGCTTAATCGCGTAAAGTGAAAAGTTAATAGTTTAATGTGTGAATGTCTAATTGAACTTGCCTTTATAATATGATGCACTTATGTTGTAATTAAGCCATTAGTAATAATATGGACGGTAGTGGACTTTAATTATAAGCTTTTGTAATGCCCCAAATTTCTGTTTTCCGGCTTTTGGTGAAATTGTGGCATGGAAATTTTCTAAATGTGTTACCACATTAATTTGACATAAATAATTGTCTGCTTTAGTGATTATGTGCTTTGGGGTGTGTTGGGGAGGTCCCAAGTTCAAGGCACGACTTGGGCTAAATTTTGTTTTTTTCTAAATAAAGCCTCATCCTTGCATAATAGGCTTATAAGAATTTGATGGTGAAAACTTAATAGAATGGGCTTACTGGTCTAGTGGTTAAGTGGCAAGGGATTATGTTTGAGATCTCGTATTTGAGTACTATTGTGGTATTAAATTTTTTTTATTTATTTGCTAAGCCTGGGAGTGTTTGAGTTTGACTGGGATACTGAGTAATTGTAGCAGGTGCGGTTTAGTGGGAATAAATCAAGGAATTGAGGAGTTACCCAAATTTTCTGCACATTTTCTCTCTACTGAAAAATCCCTGCAACTTTTTCCCCTTTCTACTTTCTCTTCTTTTCTTCTAGCCAAAATTCTTCATCTCTGCCCTTTTGCTACCGATTTTTTGTTTTGAATTTTGATCTCCTTTTTGTCTTCTGCGTTTGGTTCTCGTCGATTATGCGGTAACTGCGATTTTGCTTAACTTCAATTCTGTTTTAGACAAGTAGTTCTTTATTTTGAATTATGGCTCTTTGTCAACTTCCCGATTATGGCTTTTATGATTTTCCTGTTATATAGCCCAGATAAGCTTCTCGATAGGCACTTTATGAGCTTCCTGAAATGGCTCTATGTGACCTTCCCATTACAAGGCTCAAGAGTGTGCTTCCCGATTATGTGCCTTAATTAGGTACCCCTAGATATGAGGACGAATTTTAGTTTTGTACATTAAAGTGTACTACATGAGCGTATCCATTGATATTTCAAATAAATTCAATGGTAATGTTCTGACATGGCTAACCTGCATTTGAAATGTTTTGTCATTAAAATGTACATGTAATATGGAATAAAGATATGGAAAGCATATGTATATGAAAGTCATTAAATGATGAGCTCATCCATGTTCTTAGTATTATGTGAAATACCTGCCTAACATGATTGGTGAAGTTGTGTGTTTTAGGCTATAAGCCAAATTGCATGGATGCATTTTTGTAAGCTATCTTAAATGTGAATATATGGTAAATTAAATTCCTATTATACTAACTTACTAAGCATTCGAAATGCTTACTTGGTTTTCTTTTTATTGTTTTATAGTGCTCGGAAGCTCGTAAAGGTTGGAGTCGATCAGAGCATCATCACACTATCCTTCAGGCCATTTTGGTATAAACAGAAAACTTGTTTGGTATAATGGCATGTATAGGCTAACTCAGTCAATGTTGGCATGTAAATGGTTGTTTATAATCTAGCAATTGAAATGGCTAGTAATGGTATGTTTTAGTACATAAATATTAGGCTATATTATATTTAACATATGTGTGTATGATATAGTTAAAATGAATTATGGTAAATTATATATTTTCAAAAAAAAAAAGAAAGAAAGTAAGTTAGGAAATACATGAATATAAGTGTTAATATATCATACATAACCCTTGTGTTTTGCTTGGATTAGTTGTCTTGAAATAGTTGTTGAAATTGCTTAAATCTTGGTGTAGGTGCAAGGTGAAAAGGGTAAGAAATAAGGCTTAGAAAATGGTCTTATTTTGTCCACACGGGTGTGTGTCTTGACTATGTGTCCCCTGTATCTTAAAATTTAGAAACATAATGCTCAGAATTGATCACACGAGCAGAGACACATGCGTATGTCTCAGCCGTGTGTGACACATGGCCTAGCACACGGGTGTGTGTCTTAGCCGTGTAAATCCTGCACCTAATTTTCAAAAATTAAATTGTCCACACGGACTAGCACATGGGCGTGTGACTTGGTCGTATGTCCCCTACACTTAATTAAGTTACAAGTAAAAGAGTTACACGAGTTAGGAACACAGACGTGTGCCCTATCTCATACGCAACACGGCCTAAGACATGGGCATGTCACCTAGCCGTGTGAGCCACACGACCTGACCACACGGGCGTGTGACCCCTGCACTTGGGAAAATTTTTGAAATTTTGTGAAAAATTCTCTAAGTTTCCAATATAGTCCCGATTTATTTCTAATGTATGTTTTGAGCCTCGAGGGCCCTAATGAAGGACTTTATAATAAATCTCTGACATGTATAATAAAATAATATAAAATGTCTGTATTCATTTTGTATGTTCTGGTAATGATCCGTAACCCTATTTTGGCAATGGATACGGGTTGTGGGCATTACATTTATTGGTATCAGAGCTACAATCTAGTCATTTCTCAGACTAATGTAACAAGTATGAGTTTAGCTATACATGCCATTATATAATTTGTGATAGTGTGACATCTCCTGACCATTTTAAATGTGTTTTTCATATAGTAATGTCGTCCAACCAAGCTAGAGCTGAATCTGAAGAAGTTGAGAGCAATACTCCAGCTTCAGTTCAAAGAGCTACATCTAGTAGTAGAAGGCCTGAATCTGAGGGCCAAGGTGAGGAGGCAAAAGAAGCCTTCTTTCAAATGATGAATGAGTGGTTTACATAATTTTTTATAACAAATCCTGCTGTACAACAACTCCCCCTCCTGCCCCTCAACCGGTTCCCAATATGCCACAATATGCTAAACCTGTTAGAATTAGTAAGCCTCCGGTAGATAAAATCTATAAATATGAGGTAGTAAAATTTAGAGCAATAGTTGATGACGATTTGGAAAAAGGCTGAATTTTGGTTAGAAAATATAATCATGTTTTGGGTGAATTGTCTTGTACTCTTGAAGAATGTCTGAAATGTGCTGATCTTTGCTAAAAGACTCGGCCTATCAGTAGTGGAATACCATCATTTCTACTGTACCAAGGAAAAATGTTACATGGGAATCTTTCCTAACAGAATTCAGAAAAAAAGTATGTTAGCTAGAGATTTCTAGATCAGAAAAAGAAGGAATTTTTTGAGCTCAAACTGGTAAATAAGAGAATATCTGAGTATGAATGAGAATTTATTATATTGAGTAAGTATGCAAGAGAATGGGTTTCAACCGAGGCTGATATATGCAAATGTTTTGAAGAAGGATTAAATGAAGATATCAAGCTATTGATTGGAATTCTTGAATTAAGAGAATTTGTAGTACTGGCTGATCGAGCATACAAAGCTGAGGAATTAAGTAAAGAAAAGAAACTAGCAGAAGAGAAGCCTAGATTTCTAGCAAGAGAAGCCCGTATTTCTAGCAAAAGATCTATAGAGAAGTCACAAGCATCTGTTTCAAAGAAATCAAAGAAACACTATAATCGTTCTACCACATTTACGAGGTATTCTGGAAGAGAATGAGGCTCTCAACGCTCTAATCCGAGATCTCTGTCTCCATCCATTATAAGTGTAGGAAGTGTTGAAAGTCCTAAACCAAGATGCAAGCATTGCAATAAATTGCATTTTGGTGAATGTTGCATAAGAAATGGAGCTTCATTTAGATGTGGTTCTTTTGGCCACTATCTTAGAGACTGCCCAGAAAAGCATGTAAAAGATACTATTCAGACCTCTAGGTCAAGCAATCCTCCCTCGACAGAAAGACCACCCTGATACCCCGGCAATGTTAGTGGTAGCCAAGGTGTAACAAAAGATTCAACAGTCAAATTTGAAGCCAGAGCACCGGTAAAGACATATGCTATCGTGCAAAAGAGGATGCCTCTGTACCAGCCATTATTATTAGTACATTTTCTCTTCTTAACACTAATATAACTGCTTTGATTGATCCTGGTTCAACACATTTATACATATGCACGAATTTAGTATCTATTAAAAATTTATCTGTTGAGTTCACTGAATTTGTGGTTAAAGTTTCAAACCCTCTAGGCCAGTATGTTATAGTGGATAAAGTTTGTAAAAACTATCTGCTGATGGTAAAGGGTTAATGTTTCTCAACTGATTTGATGCTACTGCCTTTTGATGAATTTGATGTGATTTAGGGAATGGATTGGCTAACTCAACATGATGCAGTAGTGAATTGTAAATAGAAGTACATTGTTTTAAAATGTCAGAATGGTGAGTTACTCCATGTTGAATCTGATAAACTGGATAGATTATCTAATGTGATTTCAGCGATATCAGCACAGAAATATATCAGAAAAGGGTACGATGCTTATCTTTCTTATGTGTTGGATACTAAAGTATCAGAATAAAAAATTAAATCAGTACCGGTTGTTTGTAAATTTCTTGATATGTTCCTAGAGGAATTACCTGGTTTACCACATGTTAGAGAGGTAGAACTTTCTATAGATCTTGTTCCAGGGACAACACCAATATCCATAACACCTTACAGAATGGATCCTACTAAATTGAAAGAGTTGAAAGCATAGTTGCAAGAACTTACTAACAAGGGCTTTGCTCGACCTCGTCGTTCACCTTGGGTTGAACCGGTTCTGTTTGTAAAGAAGAAATATGTATCTTTGAGGTTATGTATTGATTACAGACAGCTCAATAAAGTTACAATAAAGTATAAGTATCCATTGCCTCAAATTGATGACTTGTTTGATCATCTGAAAAGTGCTACTATGTTCTCTAAAATAAATCTCCGTTCTGGATACTATTAGTTGCGAGTGAAAGACTCAAATGTACCAAATACAGCTTTCAGAACCAGATATGGACACTATGAGTTCCTTGTGATGCCATTTGGTTTGATGAATGCACCTGCAGTATTTATGGATTTGATGAATAGAATTTTTAGACCATATCTAGATAGGTTTGTGGTAGTATTTATTGATGATATCCTTGTATACTCCCGAAATGAAAATGAACATGCTGATAATCTGAGAATTATGTTGCAAACTCTGCGTGAGAAACAATTATATGCCAAATTCACTAAATGTGAAGTTTGGCTTTGGGAAGTTGATTTTCTTGGACATATAGTACCTATTGAAGGCATCAGAGTGGACCCGAATAAAATTTCAATTATTGTTAATTGAAAACCACCAAAAAATGTGTCTGAAGTCAAAAGTTTTTTGGGATTAGATGGATATTATCAGAGGTTTGTAAAGGATTTTCAATGATAGCTTCTTTGATGAATCAATTGTTACAAAAAGATGTGAAATTCGTGTGGTCTGATAAATGTCAGTAGAGTTTTGATAGATTAAAAACCTTGTTCACTGAAGCACCCGTACTGGTTCAGCCTAAATCGGGTAAGGAATTTGTAATTTACAATGATGCATCGTTGAATGGTTTAGGCTATGTTTTTATGCAAGAAGGTAAAGTAATAGCTTATGCTTCTAGACAGCTAAAACCACATGAAAGAAATTACCCGATACATGATTTGGAGCTAGCAGATATTTTATTTGCATTGAAAATCTAGTGGTATTACTTGTTTGGTGAAAAATGTCACATATTCACTGATCGTAAGAGCTTGAAGTATCTGCTAACATAGAAAGACTTGAATTTGAGGCAACGTAAATAGCTCGAGTTATTAAAAGATTATGACCTGGTTATTGATTATTATTCGGGAAAAGCCAATGTGGTTGTTGATGCTTTAAGTAGAAAACCACTGTTTGTTTTACAGGTAATGAACACCCAGTTATCATTATTAGAGAATGGTTCAATCATAGATGAATTAAAAGCTAAACCTACATTTCTACAGTAGATCTGTGAAGCTTAGAAAGATGATGATGAACTACAAGCAAAATGAGTACAGTGTGAACTGGATTCTAATTCAGAATTTCAAATTGGGTATGATGGTTGTCTTTAATTCAGAGGTAGGATATGTGTACCGAAGAATTCAGAACTTGTAAAAAAGATTCTGAATAAAGCTCAAATAGTATTATGTCTGTTCATCTAGGAAGTAACAAAATGTACAATGATTTGAAAAAAGATGTACTGGTGGCCAGGAATGAAATGAGATATTTTTGAATATGGAACTAAATGTTTGATATGTTAGCAAGTAAAAGTTGAACATCAGTTGCCTTTGAGATTATTACAGGCAGTCACAATACCAGAATGGAAATGGGAAAGAGTTACCATGGACTTTGTATAGGGTTACCCTTGTCTCCAAAGAAGAAAGA
Organism: Gossypium stocksii; assembly: GCA_020496765.1. Taxonomy (NCBI): domain Eukaryota; kingdom Viridiplantae; phylum Streptophyta; class Magnoliopsida; order Malvales; family Malvaceae; genus Gossypium; species Gossypium stocksii. Next base: position 66,492,522 of record CM035621.1, read on the forward strand.
TGTTATCTGGGTAATCACTGACCGTTTAACGAAGTCCACACATTTTATTCCAGTACATATAAATTTCTCCCTGGATAGATTGGTTGAATTATATGTTTTCAAGATTGTCAAATTATATGGAGTGCCAGTTTCTATTATTTTAGATAGAAACCCCTGGTTTACATCTCGATTCTGGAGCCAATTACAAGAAGCTATAGGTACGTAGTTACATTTCAGTATTGCATTTCATCCTCAGACAGATGGTCAATCTGAATGTGTACTATAGATTTTAGAGGATATGCTCTGGTGTTGTGTTTTGGAAGTTGAAGGTAACTGGAAAAATATCCACCTTTGGTTGAATTTACATATAATAATAGTTATTAGTCCAGTATTAAAATGGCACCGTATGAAGCTTTGTATGGTCATAAATGTAGAACTTCATTGTATTAGACAGAGCTTAGTGAGAAAAAGATATACGGAGTTGACTTAGTCCATGAAGAAAAGGTAAAGGTCATTCAGGATAGTTTGAAAGTAGCCTCTAATCGTCAAAAGTCTTATGCCGATCTTAAACGAAAAGAAATAGAATTTTAGGTCAGTGACAAGGTATTCTTGAAAGTATCACCTTGGAAGAAAGTTCTCCGGTTTGGCCGAAAAAGAAAACAGAGTCCACAGTTGATCGGGCCATATGAGATTACAGAACGAATCATACATATTGCAATAGACTAGCATTACCACCAGAACTCAATAGAATTCACAATGTTTTCTATGTGTCTATGTTACAACGATATCGGTCAGATCCCTGACATATCATTTTTCCGATAGAAGTTGAAACTCAGCCTGACATGACTAACAGTAAGGAACCAATTAAAACTTTAGCACGTGAGACGAAAGAGTTAAAAAATAAAAATGTGGCTTTAGTAAAAGTTCTTTAGCAACGACATGACATTGTAGAGGCTACTTGAGAATCAGAGGATACCGTGGGAAAGCAATACCCAAATCTCTTTACTGGTAAGATTTTCGAGGACAAAAATTCTTTTAAGGGAAAGTTGTAACAGCCCAGTTTAAGTGAAATCGAAATAGTAGTTTTCGAACCACATGTAACAGCCCATTTTAGACTCTAATAAGAACGAGTGGTTTCAGGACAACTTAACCAAGTCAAAATATTATTTTTATTGCTTTAATATGTTTTATAGCATGATAGATGTAACGCCTAAGATTTTTGGGCTTCTGTGTGTTTGCTTAATTTCGACAATTGCGTGTTGGGTGTCTTATGTTGGTGTTTGGGTGTATTTAGGGGGTCTTCAAAAGGCCTAAGTTAAAGCTTAAGTCTTAGTGAAATTTTGATTTTTGGTTTAGGGAAGTAGGGATGTTAGCTCGCGAGGTTTATGTTTAATTTTCGTGAACTCGTGTCACAAAAAGCCTAGTGGTGGAGTGGCTGTGGCGTCATTAGCAAGGTGGGGAGCAAGAAGTATGGCGCCTTGGGATAAGGGGGACTTGGGTTCAATTCCCCTTGCAAGCAAACATTTTATGTTTTGCTAGGAGTGTGCAGCAAGTGGTTTAGTTGGGAACAAGCTCTGGAGGTGGTTGTGATTGGATAAGAGGAGACTTGGTCATGAGAGTTCGAATAGAATTAAAACTTGAAGGTGAGTGATTTTGGCAACAATCAAGGAGAAAAAGAAGAGATAGAGTTGGAAAAGGGTGTTGGCCGAATGTAGGGAAGGTGAGAGTTGCATAATCAGGTAGGGGAGTTGGATTAGTTTTTTTCGGCATTTTGGTAGTAGTAAGCCGATAGTCTCTTTTGTGTTCACCGAGATTTGTTTTGTGGTGAGCTTAAATGCCGAATTCCTTTCTTTAGGCTCAGGATTAAGTGTCTTAAACCTCGAGTGTGCCTTCTCTAAGTAAGTTCCAAAAGAAACCGAAACCCAATTCTTAAACTTGACTCCTTTTTGCCTCTTTACCGAAATTGGAGACACAAGTGCCGAATTCCCTTGAGATCCCATAAGTCAAACCCGATTTCTTTTTCTCCTATCTCTTCTAAGCAGAACCCTCATTCTTTTCTCAAGTCTCTAGCCGATTGTCCTTCTTTCATTCTTGCTGTCAAAATCTATATCTCCTTCTCCTTGATCATAACCCCTTCTCAATTCGTTCTCACTACTCCTCCCTCTTGAGCTGAATTTCACCTTACTTTTCTCCCTACAAGTTTCTTTCAGCCAAGTTTTGTTTTCTACTCTTGGTCGAAATCCCTGTAATGGCCGAATCTTTAAGTACTTCATCTCTTGCGATTCTTTAATCGATTTTCCTATTGGGCCGAATACATAGTGCAACACCCAGGGTAAGTACTCCTTTCCGTTGTTCATTCTCTTGTGGATATTGGTAAAAGCTAAAACTCTTATTCCCCTCATGCCATTCAGTTTTGGGGTTGTTCTCATAGGCCGATCTAAGTTTCTTCGTGTTTGATCTTTTATGTATCAGCTACTCGTGGATTCATAACTTGTTAAGGGTGATTCGTTATTGGTTAAGGAAAGCAACCGGCACATAGTGGTTAGGTTTCGGCAGAGGTAAGTGAGCATATGTGGTCATTAATGGCCGAATAGGTAAGGGTTAAGTATCATGTGTTTCGATTGGATTTTGAGTTAATATTGTGGTTGGATCGTTGTAGGTTGATCATCGGTAGGAGTGCTCGACTTAGTTCATAAATAAGTGTGTAACTACATTCTCTGTAGTATAGGTCGGCAAAAGTCGAAATGCCAGAATACCGGCGTATAATAGCCTATTAGCGTGTGAATGCTATTGGGCCAGTCTGAGCTCAGTAGAAATAGGACTTTAGTCCATGAAAATCATCTGGTGTAAATCGGCACCCTTAGGCTATGTTGGGCTTGGTTGGATCAAAGTAGGCCCAATGGGCCTATAGGCTCGTAAGAGTAAAATATTCGGTAAGAAGTTATTAAAATGGTAGAATGATAAAATCTGGGTTATTGAGTATAAAATTTGATAGAACGGGCCATTCGGGTGAGTAGGCCCACATGAGGCCGATAGGGGGCTTTAGAGCCCAAAGCTACTTATGACCTAGATAATCAATCCAAGTTGCTAAATGTGTTATGAAATTTGTTAAGAGGTTATATTTAGTGTTAAAACATTGAATACGAATAAAAGGTCTGAAATACCGTTAAAGGATAAAATTACCACTTTATCCCCAGTTATGAAAATTACTATTATACCCTAGGAGGGTAGGTTAGTGATTAAACATGTAAAATTCTGTATCTGCTATTCAGTAAGCATGTTGTGTACATGTGTATTCTGTTTTGTATATCTGCATGGGGTTGGGATTGTGAAAACGGAGGAAGTTCTGTTATAGTGGCTACGCCACCTATTCTGTTAACAGTGGTCTTGCCACTCATTTTGTTTCTGGTGGCTTTGCCACATTATTCTGTTACCAGTAACTTTGCTGCACATTGGTGTGTGGGTTGGGTGGGTTGAGTTATTCCCCACATGGTGTGTTGGTTGGTACGGGTGGTGTGATGGCTGGTTGGGGTGGGTTTTGCATAGTATATGTACATTCTGTATCTGTTATGGGCATGGGCCCGATCTGATTCTGTTTGGGGCTTTAGCCCATTTTGTTTCGATGGGAAGTTGCGCACTGAGTTTTCGCAAACTCACTCTGCTTTTCTTAATTTGTGCAGACTTAGGAGATTTGGAGCCGTGATGGACTCGAGGTGGCCACATGATCTTACTTGTTTTCTGCACCAATTGGACTTTCGCTGTTCCCATTTTATTCTCATTTTCTATCTTTTTGGGTTTTAGTTGTGTAATAAGGCCATTACGGGATTTTTAACTTTTATTTAGGATATTTATTTATTTTGAACGGTATTGCATGTAACCGGTTAATTAAATACACTGGGCTTTTAAAAATTGATAACAAATGTTTTGAAAGAAAAAATACCACATAACTTTTTCAAAACAGTTCGATGGCTTAGCTTTCGTTGAAATTTTTAAAACCAAAGGAAAAAGGGTTTAAACTTGTTCTAAAGGAGATTTTAAACTAAAAATTCCGTGATAAACAGGATTTTAACTTAAAAAAAAGAGAGGTTTTACGAATTTTGAAGTTTAAGCCATGTGACCCTCTAGATCTGGGTATAATGTCCAAGCCGGGTTTAAGGTGTTACATTTAGTGGTATTAGAGCCAGGTTGCAATAACTTGGTTGTGGATGGGTTTGAACATTTTCAAAAAAGTTGTAAATTAGACCTTCTTTAAAGGGTGTTATAGCAAATTTCTTTTAAATTTTTATTTAGCTAACCTATCAAAAGGTTTCTCTCATATAGATCTCTGAAATGTGGCACATCAAGTCTCCGGCCCAAATCTGTAAGTTTTCTGAATTACCCTGAAATATTCTGTTATGCATGATATAACTGAGACACTACTTTGGTTAGTACTAAGACTCTGTAGTTAGGGCAAACTGAAACTGTAGAAACTCGGAAACTATAGATAGATCTGGATTTGCGAGAACAAGCCCTAAAAATTTCTGATTTCTGCATAAGACATCTGTAATAAGTATTGAATAATGACTAAGGCATAAAATTTCGTAAATCAGATAAAGCGATATGAGTACGAGAGCTGCAAGTGGACGAGGCCGTGGTAGAGGCCGGGGAAGTACGCAAGTAGGATCTTCTGAATCTGGGCACATGCCTGCTGTGGAGGCACCAGTGCCACCAGCGACAGAGACTGGGTCTGATGACCGGGTAGCCAGGGGGATGCTCTATACGAGGCAATGCTTCATGTGTTGGAAAGGGTTGTCGGAACAAGTACTGGAACAGTTAACCGCGGGTCAATTTCTGAGCGTCTCCGAGCAAATAGAGCGAAAATTTTAAGAGGCATTTCTAGCATGGCTCCGAACGTGGCCGAATACTGGTTGGAGGCCACTGAGCGAATTATGGATGATCTGGACTGCTCAGTGGAGCAGAAGTTAAAAGGAGCAGTATCTCTACTGCGGGATGAGGCCTACCAGTGGTGGCTCACTGTAAAAGAGGGTACAGTAGCTGATCGGATAACATGGGACTTCTTAAGACAACTTTTCGGGGAAAGTATGTAGGGGCTAGTTACGTGGACGCCCGAAGGAAGGAATTATTGAACCTGCTTCAAGGAATTAAATCCGTAGCAGAGTACGAGGCAGATTTTTTAAGGTTAAGCCGTTACGCACGTGGTATTGTGGCTACTGAATATGAGCGCAGTGTGCGGTTCGAGGATGGACTGAGAGATGAGTTAAGGGTATTGATCGCTCTACACAGAGAGTGCAACTTTGCTGCCTTAGTCGAGAAAGCTAAAATAGCTAAGGATGTTAAGCGCTTAGAACGGTAAAGTTGGGAAAAAGAAAGAAACAGATTCAGAAGAGAGGCAGGTCCGTCTGGGAGGCCTGTTAAGAGGGCTAGGGTCACAGAACCAGTTAGAGCAACAGTAGCTGATGTCGTAAGGGCTCGGGCTTGTGCTGAGTGTGGGAGGTCACATCCGGGCAAGTGTAGGAGGAGCAAGGGTGCATGTTTCCGATGTGGGGCTATGGATCATCAGGTGAAAGATTGCCCTCAGAGGCCGGTTCAGGTACAACCTGTAGGAGGGAAAGTCGCTCAGCCTGTGAGGGGTGGACTGCCACCTAGGGGCCGTGTTCAGGGTCGCAGTGGTAATGGTTATGGACGGGGTCGTGGAACACCAGGCAGAGGTGCTGGGAACGCTGAGGCTCGATAGCCAGTATTGGTCTACGCTGCTCGTAGGCGTGAGGAGGGTGATGCACCAGACGTCATTACTAGTATGTTTCTGATTCATAGCATGCCTTATGTTGCTTTCATTGATATTGGTTCTACGTATTCTTATGTGGCTTGTGATGTATCTGGGAAGTTGGGTATGAAATCTGAGAACACTGTGAGTGAGGTATCTGTAGTTAGTCCGCTGGGTAACTCAGTTAGAGTAGACAAACTTTTTAGAGATGTACCCCTAGAAAATCAAGGTAAAATCTTTTCTACAAATTTAATGGAATTACCGTTTGGGGAATTTGATCTCATCTTGGGGATGGACTGGCTTGTTAAACATCAAGCGAGCGTGGACTGCGCTGCAAAACGGTTTATACTAAAGACTTCAGAGGGTGAAGAGGTAGCCGTAATAGGGGAACGAAGGGATTATTTGACAAATGTTATTTCGGCAATAAAGGCTAAAAAGTTGATTCGTAAAGGTTGTGAAGTGTTTCTGGCTTATGTAAGCAATTCTGAGTCTAAAGGACCTTCGGTGGCAGAAGTAACGACTGCTAAAGAATTTGTAGATGTTTTTTCAGATGAGTTGCCAGGCTTGCCTCCGAATCGTGAAGTCAAATTCAGTATTGATCTGTTGCCGGGAATAGCTCCCGTATCTATCGTTCCCTATAGGATGGTGCCGAAGGAGTTGGTTGAGTTAAAGGCACAGATTCAAGAACTTATGGATCGAGGTTTTATTCGACCGAGTGTGTCTCCGTGAGGAGCACCAGCACTTTTCGTTAAGAAGAAAGATGGAACGATACGTATGTGTATAAATTATCATTAGTTGAACAAACTGACTATCAAGAATAAGTATCCCCTGCCAAGGATTAAGGATCTGTTTGATCAGCTTAAGGGAGCTTCGGTATTCTCCAAAATTAATATCTGGTCTGGTTATCATCAATTAAGGGTTAAGGAAGCAGACATCTATAAGATGGCATTCAAGACAAGGTTCGGGCACTACGAGTTTTTAGTGATGCCGTTTGGTTTGACGAATGCACTGGCAGCCTTCATGGATCTCATGAATCAGGTTTTTCAACCTTACTTGGATCAGTATGTGGTTGTCTTCATAGATGACATTCTGATATTTTCAAAGTCTAAGGTGGATCATGATAAGCATCTTTGTATAGTTCTACAAATTCTGAGGGAGAAGCAACTCTATGCCAAATTCAGTAAGTGTGAATTTTGGCTTCGAGAAGTAACATTCTTGGGTCATGTCGTTTCTGCCGAGGGAATTAGAATAGACCCCCAAAAAATAAAAGCAGTGTTGGAGTGGAAACCGCCAAAATCAGTGTCTGAAATTTAGAGTTTTTTGGGTTTGGCGGGGTATTACAGAAGGTTCGTGGAAGGGTTCTCTGTCATTGTTGTACCGTTGACGAAGTTGTTACGAAAAGGGGCACCGTTTGTCTAGTCTAACAAGCAACAAAAAAGTTTTGAGAAATTGAAAAGGGTGTTAACGGAGGCGCCTGTTTTAATTCAGCTAGTGTTTGGAAAGGAGTATACCGCGTATAGTGATGCATCACATGTTGGGTTAGGTTGTGTGTTAATGCAGGAAGGGAAGGTGGTTACGTATGCGTCATGACAGCTTAGGCCACATGAGGTGAACTACCCTACATACGACTTGGAGTTGGCAGCAGTTGTGTTTGCATTAAAGATCTGGAGGTATTATATCTATGGGGAAAAGTATACCATCTATACAGACCATAAGAGCCTCAAATACCTCCTTACTTAGAAGGAGTTGAACCTTAGGCAACAAAGGTGGATTGAGTTGCTCAAAGACTATGACTGCTCTATTGAGTATCACTCAGGGAAGGCTAACGTGGTAGCCGATGCTCTGAGTCGCAAAGTGGTGTCTGATCTGAGAGCATTGTTCGCTCGTCTTAGCCTATATGATGATAGGAGTCTGTTGGCGAAACTTCAAGTGAGGCCAACTTGGACTGAAAAGATCAAGGAAAAGTAGTTGTTGAATGAATCTTTGGTTCCTCATTTCCAGCAAATAAGTAGTGGGGAGACTTCTGATTTTGGGTTGAATAATGAAGGAGTTGTGTTTTCGAGGGAGAATTTGTATTCCGAAGGACTCTGATCTGAGGCAATTGGTTCTGAAAGAGGCTCATGGCAGCCCATATGCCATGCATCCTGGTGGGAACAAACTTTATCGGGATCTGCGAGAACTGTATTGGTGGCCTGGACTCAAGCGTGAGGTAATAAAATTTGTGAACAGGTGTCTGACGTGCTAGCAGGTGAAAGCTGGGCATCAACTACCTTCTGGGCTTCTGCAACCGGTCAAAATTCCACTTTGGAAATGGGAAAGGGTAACCATGGATTTTGTAAGTGGGTTACCGTTAACGCCTTCCAAGAAAAATTCTGTCTGGGTAATAATCAATAGATTAACCAAATTCGCTCACTTTATACCAGTCAGAACGGATTATTCTCTGTAGAAGCTTGCTAAGTTATATGTATCTGAGATAGTACGTCTTCACGGTGTGCCAGTATCGATTATTTCTAACAGAGATCCCAGGTTTACATCTTGGTTCTGGAAGAAACTTCACGAGGCGTTGGGTACACGTTTGGATTTTAGCACTGGACTTCACCCTCAGACGGACGGTCAGTCAGAAAGGGTAATACAAGTGTTGGAAGATATGTTAAGGGGATATGTTATTGATTTCCGAGGTAGCTGGGAAGACTACTTGCCGTTAGTGAAATTTGCATATAATAACAGTTACCAGGCGAGTATTCAGATGGCACCATATGAAGCGCTATATGGTCGGAGGTGTTGTAAGCCTACCTGTTGGACGGAGTTAGGGGAGCAACAGATGTTAGGACCAGAATTAGTGGCTAACATAGAGGATAAAGTTAAGCTGATTAGAAATCGGTTAAAGGAAGCTTCTGACAGGCAGAAGTCATACGTAGATTTGAAACGCAAAGAAATTGAGTTTGTTGTGGGGGATGAGGTGTTCTTGAAGGTTTCACCTTGGAAGAAGATCCTGAGATTCAAAAAGAAGGGCAAGCTAAGTCCTCGTTTTATTGGACCTTACCAGGTCTTAAAAAAGGTAGGTCCAGTAGTGTATTAGCTTGAGTTGCCTCCGGGGTTGGAACGAATCCATGACGTTTTCCATGTTTCTATGTTGAGGCGGTACCGTTCTGATCCTTCCCATATCATACCAGTTGAAAGAATAGAGGTTAACTCTGATCTGACTTTTGATGAGGAACCAGTGTAAATTTTGGATCGTGATGTGAAAGTGCTAAGGAGGAAGTCTGTTCCTTTGGTTAAAGTACTCTGGCGCAATCATGGCAAGGATGAGGCTACGTGGGAGCCTGAGGACGCGATGCAGAAGCAATAACCTCACTTATTTTGACCAAGTAAATTTCGAGGATGAAATTTCTTTAAGGGAGGTAGAGTTGTAACGCCTCAGATTTTTGGGCCTCTGTGTGTTTGCCTAATTTCGACAATTGCGTGTTGGGTATCTTATGTTGGTGTTTGGGTGTGTTTAAGGGGTCCTTGGAAGGCCTGAGTTAAAGCTTAAGTCTTAGTGAAATTTTGATTTTTGGTTTAGGGAAGTAGGGATGTTAGCTCGCGAGGTTTATGTTTAATTTTCGTGAACTCATGTCAGAAAGAGCCTAGTGGTGGAGTGGTTGTGGCGTCATGAGCAAGGTGGGGAGCAAGGAGTATGGCGCCTTGGGATAATGGGGACTTGGGTTCAATTCCCCTTGCAAGTTTATGTTTTGCTAGGAGTGTGTGGCATGTGGTTTAGTTGGGGACAAACTCTAGAGGTGGTTGTGATTAGATAAGAGGAGACTTGGTCATGAGAGTTCGAATGGAATTCAAACTTGAAGGTGAGTGATTTTAGGAACAAATCATAGAGAAAAAGAAGGGATAGAGTTGGAAAGGGGTGTTGGCCGAATGTAGGGAAGGTGAGAGTTGCATAGTCGGGTAGGGGAGTTGGAGTAGTTTTTTTCAGTATTTTGGTAATAGTAAGCAATAGTCTCGTTTGTGTTCACCAGGATTTGTTTTGTGGTGAGCTTAGATGCCGAATTCCTTTCTTTAGGCTCAGGATTAAGTGCCTTAAACCTAATGGTGTGCCTTCTTTAGGTAAGTTCCAAAAGAAACCGAAACCCAATTCTTAACCTTGCCTCCTTTTTGCCTCTTTATCAAAATTGGAGACACAAGTGCCAAATTCCCTTGAGATCCCATAATTCAAACCCGATTTCTTTTTCTCTTATCTCTTCTAAGCGAACCCTCATTCTTTTCTCAAGTCTCTAGCTGATTGTCCTTCTTTCATTCTTGTTGTCGAACTCTACATCTCCCTCTCCTTGATCATAACCCCTTCTTGATTCATTCTCACTACTCCTCCCTCTTGAGCTGAATTTCACCTTGCTTTTCTCCCTACAAGTTTCTTTTGGCCAAGTTTTGTTCTCTACTCTTGGTTGAAATCCCTGTAATGGCCGAATCTTTAAGTACTTCATCTCTTGCGATTCTTTAATCGATTTTCCCATTGGGTCGAATACATAGTGCAACACTCAGGGTAAGTACTCCTTTCCGTTGTTCATTCTCTTGTGGATATTGGTAAAAGCCGAAACTCTTATTTCCCTCATGCCATTAGATTTTGGGGTTGTTCTCATAGGTCGATCTAAGTTCCTTCGCGTTTGATCTTTTATGTATCAGCTACTCATAGATTCAGAACTTGTTAAGGGTGATTCGTCATTGGTTAAGAAAAGCAACCGACACATAGTGGTTAGGTTTCGGCAGAAGTAAGTGAGCATAGGTGGTCATTAATGGTTGATTGGATTTTGAGTTAATATTGTGGTTGGATCATTGTAAGTTGATCATCGGTGGGAGTGCTCGACTTAGTTCATAAATAGGTGTGTAACTACACTCTCGGTAATATAGGTCGGCAAAAGCCGAAATGCTAGAATATCGGCGTATGATAGCCCATCAGCGTGCAAATGCTATTGGACCAGTCTAAACTCAGTAGAAATGGGACTTTAGTCCATGAAAATCATTTGGTGCAAATCTGCACCCTTAGACTATGTTGGGCTTAGTTTGATCAAAGTGGGCCCAATAGGACTATAGGCCCGTAAGAGTAAAATATTCGGTAAGAAGTTATTAAAATGGTAGAATGATAAAATTTGGGTTACTGAGCATAAAATTTGATAGAACGGGTCATTCGGGTGAGTAGGCCCATATGAGGCCGAAAGGGGGCTTTAGAGCCGAAAGCTACTTCTGACCTAGTTAATGAATCCAAGTTGCTAAATATTTTATGAAATTTGTTAAGAGGTTATATTTAGTGTTAAAACATTGAATATGAATAAAAGGTCTGAAATACCGTTAAAGGATAAAATTACCACTTTATCTCCAGTTATGAAAATGACTATTATACCCTAGGAGTGTAGGTTAGTGATTAAACATGTAAAATTTTGTATCTGCTATTCTGTAAGCATGTTGTATTCGTGTGTATGATGTTCTGTATATCTGCATGGGGTTGGGATTGTGAAAACGGAGGAAGTTCTGTTATAGTGGCTATGCCACCTATTCTGTTAACAGTGATCTTGCCACTCATTTTGTTTCTGGTGGCTTTGCCACATTATTCTATTACCAGCAGCTTTGCTGCACATTGGTGTGTGGGCTGGGTGGGTTATGTTATTCCCCACATGGTGTGTTGGTTGGTACGGGTGGTGTGATGGCTGGTTGGGGTGGGTTGTGCATAGTATATGTACATTCTGTGTCTGTTATAGCCATGGGCCCGATCTGATTCTGTTTGGGGCTTTAACCCATTCTGTTCCGATGGGAAGTTGCGCACTGAGTTTTCGCAAACTCACTCTGCTTTTCTTAATTTGTGCAGGTAACACCTAGACTTAGGAGATTTGGAGCCGTGATGGACTCGAGGTGGCCACATGATCTTACTTGTTTTCTGCACCAATTGGACTTCCGCTGTTCCCATTTTATTCTCATTTTCTATCTTTTCGAGTTTTAGTTGCGTAATAAGGCCATTACAGGATTTTTAACTTTTATTTGGGATATTTATTTATTTTGAATAGCATTGCATGTAACCGGTTAATTAAACACACTGGGCTTCTAAAAATTGATAACAAATGTTTTGAAAGAAAAACTACCATATAACTTTTTCAAAATAGTTCGGGGGCTTAGCTTTTGTCAAAATTTTCAAAACCAAAGGAAAGAGGGTTTAAACTTGTTCTAATAGAGGTTTTAAACTAAACATTCCGCGATAAACAGTATTTTAACTTAAAAAAAACAGAGAGGTTTTACAGATTTTGAAGTTTAAGCCATGTGACCCTCCAGATCTGGGCATAACGTCCAGGCTGGGTTTGAGGTGTTACAATAGATATATGGTGTGAAAGTTTCGTATAGAAATTTTATCGTTTGATAGATTAATTCAGTAAAAAGGATAAATCGCATAAAGTGATAAATAGGAGTTGTATTTCATAAATGACTTATTTGATCATGGTTTTAGAAATGGGAGTCCTTAAATGGTTATTTTGTCATTTTAAATGGTAGTGGACATCCATGTCCATATTATTAATGATTTTAATGGTTTTAGTAAAGGGTAAAATGGTCATTTAATTTATGTTTTATATTAAAACAAAACATGAAAAATGTCTTAATTTTTATGTTCTTCCACCGAAAATAGAGAGAAAAACTTAGGGCTTGAAGTGTTTATACATTTGGAACCCATTTTGCTCAATTGAAGTATGGTTTTGGATCGATTTTTAATGATTTTTACGTTTTTGGACCGTTGCTTAATAATCTACAAAGCCGATGCCCTAATTTTTGAATTTGGTTGTGTTTTTTTTGAAAAATGCCATTGATGAATACATGGTTATTTTGATAGTTTTTGGTGAATTATTGATAGATGTTTTGAAATATAAAAGTTTTATAAAGTAATTTTTGATGAAAATGAGTTTTAAGGATTTAATTGAAAAGAAATAGAAATTTTGTGGTTAGAAATGTGATTTTATGAAAGATATGTGCTTGTATAAGGTATAGGGATATTTGGCTATGGTGAATTGAGGGACTTATTGTGTAATTTGCTATTTTGTGTTTAAAGGACTAAGTTGTAAAGTGGTTGAAAGTATAGGGACTAAATTGTAAATATGACAAAATATATGTTTTTGGATTAAATTGAATATGTTAGTGATTAAATAGCTAAATTTGCATTAATATAAATAAAGACAATCGAATTCCGGAACTTGATCGGGGAAAGAGAAAGGTAGACGAATAGACTCGAGATTCAACTAAACCGAGGTAAGTTCATATAATTAGAATTGAATTTGAATATGTTTATAACTATTGCTTAATTGTCAAGTAGATGTATGAGATTATTGGATTGAATTGCATATTGGTTATACATATATGAAATGACATGGAAATGTTTAAAGATTACAAATACGATCTCAGTACCGAGTCCCGTTTGAACCATAGAAAGTTGTAGGATACGAGTGACATGTCACTAGGGCTACAGGGTGGTTCGAGCTCCTGCATTTGTTGCAGACTCACCACAGCTCATGAGCTATATGTTTATCCTTCGGAATTACATATTCAGTCTTCAGACTTATCGTTCAGCCTACGGGCTTACCGATCATCCTACGGGATTACATGTTTAGCCTTTGGGCTTACCATTTCAGGCTCAAAAGAGCATACATGATGCATTGACGGATTACAAGTTATACGTATATACAATATGTGTGTATCACACGGGTATCCCTCGATGTTCTTAAGGGTTCAACGGGAAATTTTCGATACATGTTACATGAGAATTTAAAAGACATGTATTATATGTTATATGAGAATTGAAACTTACATGGACTACATGATATGAATTACATGTACAAAGAAATTGACTTGTGCTTATGATGTATGAATATTTCATTTTGTACATGAATGATTTATAAGATTACATGGACTAACAAGTGTATGCTTGTGAAATAGGCAACTTGAGTATATGAATTGAATTGGCATTGTTAATGTACTTATCTTATTAATTCGATAAGGTTTAATTTCTATAATTATACGAGCTTACTAAGCTTTTGAAGCTTACTTGTTTATTTATCACCTGTTTTATAGATTCGGAAGCTAGCTCGATATTCGGACGAGTCGGAGATCGCTATCACACTATCCATCTAGCTATTTGGTACTTTTGGATCTATATATTTGAAATGGTCATGGCATGTATAGGCTAGTTATTAAGTTTATGTTTATGGTTAGCTTGTTAATGAAAATGATATGTTTTGATACTAATTCAAGCTGTGAGATATGGTTTGCTTTGTAAATGTGTAATCCATTTTGAATGTCCAGTTTGATGTGTTCTATATGGCAATGTTTGAATTGGTTAGCTAAGAAAATGATGCATACTTGGTACATGTTTAGATGATGAATAATGTTTTGAAATTGTCTTTGAAATGGTTCATTATATGTTTATGTCGTGTTGAATAGTTGTCAATTATGCATGAAATTTTGTGGTTATATGGCTCTGTTTTGCTTGTAGGGATTGACCCATTTTGGGTGGCAAGAATGGTTTAAACCAAGCCTACCTTGTGCCACACGGGTAGAGCACACAGGCGTGTGACTCAGCCGCGTAACCCCTACACCTTAAATGTTTTAGGTAATTTTGCACACGACCTAGACACGGGTGTGTCCGGTAGCCGTGTGGTAATTGACAGTGTTGGCCACAGCCTGGACACACGGGCGTGTCTAGTAACCGTATGGGATTTGGCAGTGTTGGCCACGGTCTGAGTGAATTAGGTGTGTCTGGTGGAGCACGACCGTGTTGGTATGCACAGGATAGGGACACGGCCGTGTGTCCCTAACTTGAAAATTTTCTCAAATGTTCTCCCTATCCTTCACATGTTTTCAATCTAATCCTAAATGAATGTATGTATGGTTATATGAACTTTAAAGCATGATTGGATGAATGATTATAGAACCACATTGTGTTTGTGAAGTTTAAAAATTTTTACTGATTTTGATCTGAGTTACAAGTCCGGTAATGCCCCTTACCTATTCTGGCGACGGTTATGGGACAGGGGTGTTACATTTTATTGGTATCAGAGCTACGGTTTAGTCGATTCTAGGACTACCATAGTAAGTGTGAGTCTAGCTATACATGCCATGTTCATGAAATGCGATAGTGTGATATCTCCTGACATCCTCTTAAATCTTTTTATATAGTAATGGATCCAAATCGAGCAATAGCCGACGATATTGAAAGTATTGCGCCAGCACCTGCTCAAGCGGCTGTGCCTTCTGAATCGAGCCCTGCTGCGGGCAATTAGGAAGAAGCTAAGCAAGCTTTCTTCCATATGATGTCTGAATGGCTTAGCGAGTTTGTGCGAACAAACCCGGCTACTCCACAACCCCCACCTCCTCAAGGCCCACAACCTAACCTTGAAAATGTACGGGTTATGGATCCTCTGAGACTAAATAGACCTCTGGTTGACAAGATACGAAAATATGGGGCCCAAGAATCCACAGCTTTAGTGAGTGATGATGATGAAAGGGCCGAGTTTTGACTTGAGAATACGATCAGGGTTTTTAATGAATTAGCTTGCACACCTGATGAATGCTTGAGATGTGCTATTTCTTTGCTACGGGATTTTGCATATCAGTGGTGGAATACCTTGATATCGGTTGTTTCGGGAGAACGATTAACTGGGACTTATTCCAGACAAAATTCAGAAAGAAATATATTGGCCCACGATTCATCGACCAGAAAAGAAAGGAGTTCCTAGAGCTGAAACAGGGTCGAATGTCCCTGACTGGGTATGAGAGAGTTTGTACCATTTAGTAAATATGCTCGTGAATGTGTCTCTACCGAAGCAATTATGTGTAAACGATTCGAAGATGGGTTAAATGAAGAAATTCGACTGTTAGTCGAGATATTTGAACTGAAAAAGTTTATAGTTCTAGTTGATCGGGCTTGTAAAGTCAAAGAACTTGCTAAAGAAAAGCAGAAAGCTTATTTTGAATCCAGAGAATTCAGAAAGAGAATTGCGAGTAAGTCGCACCAGTCCAAATCCAAGAGATCAAAAGACTTTCATCCTGTTTCTGCTGCTTCTACGGGCATATCCATCAGAGAAAAAAATGTTAGATCTTCTCATTCGAGACCTCAGGCAACCTCTGTGGCTAGTGCGGATAGTGTGAGAACTCCCGGACCTAATTGCAAGTACTGTAACCGGAAGCATTTTAGAGAATGCCAATTGAAGAGTGGAGCTTGTTTCAGATGTGGATCGTTGGATCATTATCTGCGAGATTGTCCTGAAAGATCAATAGCTAGCAAAGAGCAGTCGATAAAGACAAATAATATTGTGGCTAGAGGTAGACCGCCCCAGAATACTGGGAATAGGAGTGGATCCCGCAATGCTTCCCAAGATGTTAATGTGAGATCCGAGACACGCACTCCTGCTAGAACATATATGATACGTGTATGCGAGGAAGCCTCGTCGCCTGATGTTATTACTGGTACTTTTTCTCTTTATAACACAGATATAGTTGCGTTGATAGATCCTGGATCAACTCATTCATATATCTGTATGGAATTAGTTTTAAAAAGGGTCTACATGTTGAGTCTACAGAATTTTTAGTTAAAGTATCGAATCCGTTAGGCAAGTCAGTGTTAGTTGATAAAATATGTAAGAATTGTCCATTGATGACTCGGGGATATTATTTTCCGGCTGACTTGATACTCCTCCCGTTTAATGAGTTTGATGTGATACTAGGTATGGATTGGTTAAATGTGCATAAGGCAATTGTGAATTGCAGACGAAAGAGTATAGAGTTGAAATGTCAGAATGGTGAAATTCTTCAAATCGAGTCAAATGATTTGAATGAATTGCCGATAGTTATATCTGCTTTGCGAGCTCAGAAATATGTGAGAAAGGGGTGTGATGCTTATTTAGCGTATGTGTTGGATACTAAAGTGTCAAAATCGAAAATTGAATCTGTACCAGTGGTTTGTGAGTTTCCAGATGTCTTTCCAGAAGAGTTACCAGGTTTACCGCCGATCAGAGAGGTTGAATTTGGTATTGAGCTGTTACAGGTTACTACACCAATATCGATAGCTCCGTACACAATGGCACCGACTGAATTGAAAGAGTTGAAAGCACAGTTACAAGAATTAACAGATAGAGGTTTCGCGAGACCGAGCTTTTCACCTTGGGGTGCTCTAGTATTGTTTGTGAAAAAGAAAGATAGGTCAATGAGAATGTGTATTGATTATCGGCAATTGAATAAAGTGATAGTGAAGAATAAATACCCTCTTCCGCGAATTGATGATTTGTTTGATCAGTTAAAAGGGGCTACTGTATTTTCAAAGATTGATTTGAAATCGGGTTATTACCAGTTACGAGTTAAAGAGTCAGACATACCAAAGACTACTTTCAGAACACGGTACGGTCATTATGAGTTTTTAGTTATGCCTTTTGGGTTAACTAACACCTCGACAGTGTTTATGGATTTGATTAACCGTATTTTCAGACTGTATCTAGATAGTTTGTTGTTGTATTTATTGACGATATTCTGATCTATTCACATGATGAGTTAGAACATACTGAACATTTGAGAATCGTGTTACATACTTTGAGAGATAAACAGTTATTCGCTAAATTCAGTAAATATGAATTCTGGCTTCGGGAAGTCAGATTTCTGGGTCACATTGTTTCTGCAAAAGACATCAGAGTTGATCCGAGCAAAATATCTGCTATTATAGAATGGAGACCACCGAGAAGTGTCTCTGAGATTAGAAGTTTTCTGGGATTAGCAGGATATTACTGAAGATTCGTAAGAGGATTTTCAATGATTGCAGTACCGTTAACTCAAATGCTCCAAAAAGATGTGAAATTTGAGTGGACGAATAAATGTCAGCAGAGTTTTGAACAATTGAAAGCCTTATTAATGGAAGCACCAATTTTAGTCCAACCTGAATCGGGTAAAGAATTTGTGATTTATAGTGACGCTTCGATAATTGGACTGGGTTGTGTATTGATGCAAGATAGGAAAGTTATAGCGTATGCCTCCTGGCAGTTGAAACCGTACGAGAAGAATTATCCGACACATGATCTTGAACTAGCCGCTATAGTTTTTGCTTTAAAGATTTGGAGACATTATTTATATGGTGAGAAATGTCGAATCTTTACGGATCATAAAAGTCTGAAATATCTGATGTCCCAAAAAGACTTGAATATGCGACAACATAGATGGCTCGAATTAATAAAAGACTACGAGTTTGTAATCGATTATCATCCAGGACAAGCTAATATTGTAGCTGATGCATTAAGTCAGAAATCTTTATTTACTTTGCAGTCTTTGAATACTCATATGAAGCTTTGTGATGATGGATCTATTGTAGCCGAGTTAAAGGCTAAACTGATGATTCTGCAACAAATCTGCGAAGCTCAGAAGAATGATCCTGAATTGCAAGCTAACTGACTTCACTGTGAGTTAAATCCTAATTCTGAATTCTCTATTGGGGCTGGTGATTGTTTAATGTTCCGAAATAGAATTTGCATACCGAATGATAGTGAACTTATTTAGAAAGTTTTGCACGAAGCACATGACAGTCGTTTTTCAATTCATCCGGGTAGCACTAAAATGTATAATGATTTGAAGAAATTATATTGGCGGTCGAGAATGAAAAGGGATATCTCTAAATTTGTATCTAAATGTCTGATCTGTCAACAAGTTAAGGCCGAACATCAGGTACTGTCAGGTTTATTACAGCCTATTCTAATTCCGGAATGGAAATGGGACAGAGTGATAATGGATTTTGTATCAGGATTACCCCTGACTCCGAAGAAGAAAAATGCAATTTGGGTCATTGTTGATAGATTGACCAAATCTGCTCATTTTATACCGGTACGTATAGACTATTCTCAAGATAGGTTAGCTGAATTGTATTTATCAGAGATTGTATGACTACATGGTGTACCATTGTCTATTATTTCTGATCGAGACCCGAGATTTACTTCGAGATTCTGGAAGAAATTGCAAGAAGCTTTGGGAACGAAATTGAATTTCAGTACAACATTTCATCCCCAAATCGACGGTTAGTCTGAATGAATTATTCAAGTTTTAGAAGATATGTTACGGTGTTGTATTCTTGAATTTGAAAGTGGCTGGGAGAAATATTTACCCCTAATTGAATTTCCGTATAACAACAGTTTCCAGACGAGTTTTAAAATGGCTCCGTACGAAGCACTATACGATCGTAAATGTCGAACACTGTTGTTCTGGACTAAGTTGAGTGAGAAAAAGTTACACGGAGTTGATTTAATCCGAGAAACGGAAGAAAAAGTAAAAGTAATTCGTGACAATTTGAAAGCAGCATGTGACAAACAGAAATCTTATGCAGATTTGAAACAAAAAGAAATAGAGTTTCAGGTCGGAGATAGAGTATTTTTGAAAGTGTCACCGTGGAAGAAAATTCTTCGTTTTGGTCGAAAAGGAAAGTTAAATCCTCGTTTTATCGAGCCGTATGAAATTATAGAAAGAGTAGGACCTGTAGCTTATCGACTAACGTTACCGTCTGAACCTGAAAAGATTCATAATGTGTTTTATGTATCGATGCTTCGTCGATACCGATCCAATCCATCTCATGTCATCTCTCCCGTTGATGTGGAAATGCAGTCTGATTTGTCGTATACTGAAGAACTGATCAGAATTCTAGCTCGAGAAATCAAAGAACTGAGAAATAAACGTATAGCACTTGTAAAGGTTTTTTGGTGTAAACACGGAATAGAAGAAGCTACGTGGGAGCTCGAGGAAGCTATGCGAAAATAATACCCTAACCTGTTTACCGGTAAGATTTTCGGGGACGAAAATCCTTAAAGGGGGAGAGTTGTAACAGCCCATTTTAGACCCTAATTAGAACGAGTGGTTTCGGGACCACTTAACCGAGTCAAAATATTATTTTTATTACTTTAATATGTTTTACAGCATGATAGATATATGGCATGAAAGTTTCATATAGAAATTTTATCGTTTGATAGATTAATTCGGTAAAAAGGATTAAATCGCATAAAGTGATAAATAGGAGTTCTATTTCATAAATGACTTATTTGATCATGGCTTTAGAAATAGGAGTCCTTAAATGGTTATTTTACCATTTTAAATGGTAATGGACATCCTTGTCCATATTATTAATGATTTTAATGGTTTTAGTAAAGGGTAAAATAGTCATTTGGTTTATGTTTTATATTAAAACAAAACATGAAAAATGTCTTAATTTTTATGTTCTTCCACCGAAAATAGAGAGAAAAACTTAGGGCTTGAAGTGTTTATACATTTGGAACCCATTTTGCTCAATTGAGGTATGGTTTTGGATCAGTTTTTAATGATTTTTACGTTTTTGAGACCGTTGCTTAATAATCTACAAAGCCGATGCCCTAATTTTTGAATTTGGTTGTATTTTTTTGAAAAATGCCATTGATGAATACATGGTTATTTTGATAGTTTTTGGTGAATTATTGATAGATGTTTTGAAATATAAAAGTTTTATAAAGTAATTTTTGATAAAAATGAGTTTTAAAGATTTAATTGAAAAGAAATTGAAATTTTGTGGTTAGAAATGTGATTTTATGAAAGATATGTGCTTGTATAAGGTATAGGGATATTCGGCTATGGTGAATTGAGGGACTTATTATGTAATTTTCTATTTTGTGTTTAAAGGACTAAGTTGTAAAGTGGTTGAAAGTATATGGGCTAAATTGTAAATATGTCAAAATATATGTTTTTGGATTAAATTGAATATGTTAGTGATTAAATAGCTAAATTTGCATTAATATAGATAAAGACAATCGAATCCCTGAACTTGATTGGGGAAAGAGAAAGGTAGACGAATAGACTCAAGATTCGACTAAACCAAGGTAAGTTCGTATAATTAGAATTGAATTTGAATATGTTTATAACTATTGCTTAATTGTCAAGTGGATGTATGAGATTATTGGATTGAATTGCATATTGGTTATACATATATGAAATGACATGGAAATGTTTAAAGATTACAAATATGATCTGAGTACCAAGTCCCGTTTGAACCGTAGAAAGTCGTAGGATACGAGTGACATGTCACTAGGGCTACAGGGTGGTTCGAGCTCCTGCATTTTTTGCAGACTCACCATAGCTCATGAGCTATATGTTCATCCTTTGGGATTACATGTTCAGTCTTTGAACTTACCGTTTAGCCTACGGGCTTATCGATCATCTTATGGGATTACATGTTTAGCCTTTGGGCTTACCGTTTCAGGCTCAAAAGAGCATACATGATACATTGACGGATTACAGGTTATACGTATATACACTGTGTGTGTATCAACCGAATATCCCTCGATGTTCTTAAGGGTTCAATGGGCAATTTCCGATACATGTTACATGAGAATTTAAAAGACATGTATTATATGTTATATGAGATATGAAACTTACATGGACTACATGATATGAATTACATGTACAAAGAAATGGACTTGTGCTTATGATGTATGAATATTTCATTTTGTACATGAATGATTTATAAGATTACATGGACTGACAAGTATATGCTTGTGAAATAGGCAACTTGAGTATATGAGTTGAATTGGCATTGTTAATGTACTTATCTTATTGATTTGGTAAGGTTTAATTTCTATAATTATACGGGCTTACTAAGCTTTTGAAGCTTACTCTGTTTATTTATCCCCTGTTTTATAGATTCGGAAGCTAGCTTGATATTTAGACGAGTCGGATATTGCTATCACACTATCCATCTAGCTATTTGGTACTTTTGGATCTATATATTTGAAATTGTCATGGCATGTATAGGCTAGTTACTAAGTTTATGTTTATGGTTAGCTTGTTAATGAAAATGATATGTTTTGATACTAATTCAAGCTATGAGATATGGCTTGCTTTGTAAATGTTTAATCCATTTTGAATGTCCAATTTGATGTGTTCTTTTTGGCAATGTTTGAATTGGTTAGCTAAGAAAATGATGCATACTTGGTACATGTTTAGATGATGAATAATGTTTTGAAATTGTGTTTGAAATGGTTCATTATATGTTTATATGGTGTTGAATGGTTGTCAATTATGCATGAAAATTTTGCACACGGCCTAGACACGGGCGGTCCGGTAGCCATGTGGTAATTGACAGTGTTGGCCACGGCCTGGACACACGGGCGTGTCTAGTAACCGTGTGGGATTTGGCAGTGTTGGCCACGGTCTGAGTGAATTAGGCGTGTCTGGTGGAGCACGACCGTGTTGGTATGCATGGGCTAGGGACACGGCCGTGCGTCCCTAACTTGAAAATTTTCTCAAATGTTCTCCTTATCCTTCACATGTGTTCAATCTAATCCTAAATGAATGTATGTATGGTTATATGAGCTTTAAAACATGATTGGATGAATGATTATAGAATCGTATTGTGTTTGTAAAGTTTAAAAATTTTTACTGATTTTGATCTGAGTACAAGTCCAGTAATGCCCCTTACCTATTCCGACGACGGTTAGGGACAAGGGTGTTACACCACATATCCAAGCCGGAAAGAAAATTTTTTATAAATTATTGCATGGTACATATTATGATAGGAATGTTATATGAAAATTTTGATAAGAAAATTTTACTGATTATGTGTTTAATTAGGGAAATGATCAAATTGCATAAAATGCAAAAGTTAAATTGTAGAAACTAAAAGGATCAAATAGCTATGGAATTCAAATTAAGAGGTCCTTATATGGTAATTAGACCATTAAAGAAAAGCTAGTAGATATTTTTTTATTATTCATCCATCGAAAAATTAGAAAAGGATAAGGACTAAATTGGAAAATGGAAAAATTAAAAGATTATAATTAAATTAAATAGATAATATCATCTTAATTTCATCATCTTCCCCAAAATTTCTATGGAAACCCTAGGAAAGAGAAAGCAAGCTTTCTTGGCTTAATTGGGTCAGTAATCTTGTCTCGTTTTTAGTACTTTTTATATTTTTGAGATCAAAATAGCTTAATCTTTTTATTTTGGGGATTAATTAGTAAAGATATCAAAGTATAGAAATTTTCCATGGATGAATATGCTAAAAATTTAAAATTTATGGTAGAAAATGAAAGGTTGTTGGTAGATAAACAACTTTTGTAAAGTGAATTTTCATGAAATTGTGATTTAGGAACTAAATTGTAAAAATGTAAAATTCATGGAAAATTTTTTATTTTTATGAAATATATGTGCTATAAATGTTATATGAAAATTTCAATTAGGCTTGGAATAAGGATTAAATTGCATGAATTTCATTTTCCGAGTCAAGGGACGAAATTGTCATTTATGAAAAGTATAGGGGCAAAATGGTAATTTTACCTAGGTTGTAAATTGAATTAAATTGAGTATGAAATGGATTAAATTGATGTTAAATTCATTTATATAGATTCGAGAAACTCAAATACAAAGTTAGATCAAGGAAAAGAAAAAGTGTCAGATTAGTAGATTTCGGTATACAAACAAGTATTTAGGTAAGTTCGTGTAACTAAATTGTGTACATTTATATGGTTGAATTAAGTGTTGTATATGTGAATTGTATAATTGTCATGTATATGAAATAGATTGAATATTCGATATTACCGGATAAATGTTAAGTTCCGGTTGAACAAATGAAAATCGATGGATACAAGTTTCTCGTATTGGTTGTAGTCTCGCATATGTTGCAGACACACACAGCTCAAAAAGAGCATCCCGTATTAGCCCTTTCAAGCTTCCCGTATTAGGTTCTTATGAGCTTCTCATTATAGCTTTTCAAAGTGTTACAATAGGTTATGATCCTACATTTGTTGTGGACACACCTTAACTCTTATGAGCATCCCGATTATAGGCACTTCATGAAATTCCTATTAAATTGGCTCTTTGTGAGCTTCTTGATAGTGATCACTTGAACTTCTCGAATTTGGCTATCCGGAGCTTCCCGTTACATGGCTCTTTGTGAGCTTCCCGATATTGTTCTTTGTGAACTTCTCGATTATGGCTCTTATGAGCTTCCCGTTATATAGCCCGGATAAACTTCCCGATAGGCTCTTTATGAGCTTCCCGAAATGCCTCTGTGTGACCTTCCCATTACAAGACTCGAGAGTGTGCTTCCCGATTATGTGCCCTAATTGGATACCCTTGGATATGAATTGACGGATTTTAGTTTTGTACATTAAAGTGTACTACATAGCGTATCCATCGATATTTCAAATAAATTCAATGGGTAATGTTCTGACATGGCTAAACTGTATGTGAAATGTTTTGTCATTAAAATGTACATGTAATATGGTATAAAGATATAGAAAGCATATGTATATGAAATTCATTAAATGATGAGCTCATCCACATTCTTGGTATTATATGAAATACCTGCCTAACATGATTGGTGAAGTTGTGTGTTTTAAGCTATAAGCCAAATTGCTTGGATTCATTTTTGTATGCTATCTTAAATTTGAATATATGGTAAGTTAAATTCCTGTTATACAAACTTACTAAGCATTTGAAATCCTTACTTGGTTTTCTTTTCTCTGTTTTATAGTGCTCAGAAGCTCGTAAAGGTTGGAGTTAGTCGGAGCATCATCATACTATCCTTCAGCCCGTTTTGGTATAAACTGAAAACTTGTTTTGGTATAATGGCATGTATAGGCTAACTCAGCCAATGTTAGCATGTAAATGGTTGTTTATAATCTAGCCATTGAAATGGCTAGTAATGGTATGTTTTAGTACATAAATATGAGGCTATATTATATTTAACATATGTGTGTATGATATAGTTAAAATGAATTATGGTAAATTATATATTTAAAAAAAAAAGAAAGTAAGTTTGGAAATACATGAATATAAGTGTTAATGTATCATACATAACTCTTGTGTTTGGCTTGGATAAGTTGTCTTAAATTGGTTGTTGAAATTTCTTAAATGTTGGTGTAGGTGCAAGGTGAAAAAGATAAGAAATAAGGCTTGGAGAATGGTCTTATTTTGTCCACACGGGTAGACACACGGGCATGTGTCTTGACCGTGTGTGACACACAGCCATGCGCATGGGCATGTGGTTTGCCCATGTGTCCCATGTATCTTAAAATTCAGAAATAGAATGCTCAGAATTGATCACACGAGTAGAGACATAGGCATATGTCTCAACTGTGTGAGACATATGGCCTAGCACATGGCTGCGTGTCTTGGTCGTGTGAATCCTGCACTTAATTTTTAAAAATTAAATTGTCCACACGGCCTAGCACACAGGCGCGTGACTTGGCTGTGTGTCCCCTGCATTTAATTAAGTTGCAAGTTAGAGAGTTACACGGGTTAGGAACACGGGCGTGTGCCCTACCTCATATGCCACACAGCCTGACCACATGGGGGTGTGACCCCTGCACTTGGGAAAATTTTTTGAAATTTTGTGAAATATTCTCTGAGTTTTTGATATAGTCCCGATTTGTTTCTAATGTATGTTTTGGGCCTTGAGGGCCCTAATGAAGGACTTTACAGTAAATCTCTAAAATGTATGATAAAACAATATAAAATGTCTATATCCATTCCGTATGTTCTGGTAATGCTCCATAACCCTATTCTGGCAACGGATACGGGTTAGGGGCGTTACAACTTCCCCCACACTTTAAAGCATATATTGCCCTTATTCTAAAATTATGAAAGCTTAAACAAGAAAACTTCCATGAGAAGGTCGAATCCTAGTTGTTGTTTTAGCGTCGAGATTGGTTTGCTCGAAGCGGATAGAAATTACCTACAAGAAAATATGACAATAAATTTTAAACATGCAATATAATTTAAAAGGAAAGAAGTTAATGAATAAAATAAACTAAAACTAAAGTAATAAAAAAAATATGAAACAAAATTTAGAACAAGAAATAGAAGTTCTTTAAAAGCTAGGACGGTCTATGTTGCCACCCTAGAAGAACTTTCAGCTGGTTCTCGACACCTTGATCTGTAGTTTGTTTTTCTGTCGATGTATATGAACCAACCATTTTGGTTGATTACAATGATTTTTCTTTTTTTTTTTACTGACTTGACATCCACATTGTGAGCCATTTAGTACCAAATCTGAGCCAACCCTAAATTATTTTTTGGGGTATTATTGCCTCAAACTTCCTCATTTCCCTATTGCGTGAGGCTTTGGTTACTCGAGCCTTGCTGCTGTTGTCGAATAAGAATGAGTCAAACTCCTCAACCTCATCAGTTGGCACCTTCTCTCCTATGGCCAATAAGTGTATTGGCTCTTCTACACTTTCATTCAATATCAGTTTAGGCTCTATGTTAGTGGTTAGTTCATTATTCACTTTTACATTTACGGTTACTTTCGTTGCCATGTCGATTAGATCAGAGACCATTTCAACTATGTCCAACTCATCCACGTGATCTTCAGTTACAAGCTCCGATTGAATCTCATCATAAATCTCATCATGGTCATTGATAGTACAAGGGTTTTCATGAACCGAGTTGTGAACATCATACATGTCCTCTTTCCTTGGAGGAAGCATTTTGGATATTTCTTGAATCATATTTATCATTTGTGCCTTCATGTCTAATATGTTTGATAATACCTTAGAGTTGTCCGTCCTAGTGGTTTCACATGAAATGCATATCATATAAATCACAGGGAGGCTTGTCTATATTTTCGGGCATATTATGATCTTTTTCAAGTGCCTCATACAAATTACCAGTGAACTCATGTGGATGTTCAACTATATTAGTACCTTGACTATTACTCCACTTGTGTGTTGAGACTTTATTTCCATGTTGATTCAACTCTATCATGAATAATTTTTATTTTCCATAATCTCTCATTCTTCATATACTCCCTCCTCGTATACTTCATTATCAGTAATTGCCTCATCACTAAACCACGCGTGATCAGTTTCATTCATATTTGAATCATTTTACTAGATTAGTTTGTATGGATCAAGGACTAACTAAACAGGTGTTCGTCTCCTCTGAGGCATATACTAAAATTGAAAAAAGAAAAGAAAGAAGTTAGTAAACTAAATTAGTAAAAAAAAATACAAATTTTATCTATAGTTCAAAATTTTCCTAATTATTATATTAAACGCAAAAATTAAAACTAATTCAATAATGTTGCCTCCTCGGCAACGGTGCAAACAATTTACCTGCCTCCGTACATGCTAATGTCCTAAGTGTGAATACTGCAACTAAAGATATAGATTTGAGGCAGTGTTTGCAAGTATACACACTAGGTTGTAATATAGTTTTACAATAAAGTAGGTAAGTACTCCGAGGATCATACCCAAGAGAGGAGGGTATTAAATTGAAGTTAACCTAAACACAAATATAATTAATTAGTTATTAAAAATATTATATTATGATAAAACACAAAGGAAATATTTTTGGGGGTTTTATGGATAAAAAAGTTAAAAACTGTATAAATAAAAGGGACTTCGAATTGGATTTGTGATATTCGGTCCTAATTTGCTGGTTGAAGGGTTCCTTGAATTCCTCAATTCCATCCCACGTATCAAGCCTAAATGATATGGAAAATGTCAGCTCAAGCTTTGACCCACTTATCAAAGTTGAGATCACATAAGACTTAAGGCCAATTCAAGAAGAATTGAACACCAAAATGTAGCCTATAAAGGAGCATAAACCCAACTGATTGGCCCAACAAAGAAGCCCAACCGATTCTTCAAGCTACCAACATCTTGGTAGACTTGGTCTCACTCCATTCCAACATTGCACTTTGAAAGGAAGAGTCAACCAACCACCCAAGAAGGAATACAAATGGATGACAACTCCTCCCCTCCAAAAATAACAACTTGACTCCCCCTTTCCTATTTCTAAGGATCGATCACTCAAAGGAGAAAAAGAGGGATTTTGAATTCTAGTTTTAACCATGATGGTTGGGAACTCTAAGTATATACAGAGCACTCATTTCACATAAAATGGGCATCCAACTCTTGAGAAGAAGTCATCTTCTGAACCCTAAAAAATTTCCATTATTCTTTTCATCTTTTTTCCCACCTCATTCACACCACACACACAAACCTTTCATCATTGATCTTCTTCTTTCAAGAGAAAAGACACAAATTTAAGAGAGCAAGAACAAGAAGATTTGAGAACTACCAAACCGATATACAAATGATATTTCGCATCAGGGGCATAAAAAAAGGATCAAGGAAGAGCAACACAATAGTGTCAATAGGTCTACACAATTGGCTGTAACTTCTTTATTTTTTTTCTCTTTTTTTGTTGTCAAGTTGATAAACATGATTACTTTTTATTCTTTGGTTTTTAATTCAAAGATTATGGCTTAAATTTATTTGGTGCTAGATTGATTGCAATTCATTATTTAATATTATTTTTACCTTGTCAATATGTTTTGTGCA
Source organism: Gossypium stocksii (assembly GCA_020496765.1). Lineage (NCBI taxonomy): Eukaryota > Viridiplantae > Streptophyta > Magnoliopsida > Malvales > Malvaceae > Gossypium > Gossypium stocksii. Next base: position 66,520,620 of record CM035621.1, read on the forward strand.
CCATTTATTTACTTGTTCAAGTAAAATCATGTATGTTCTTTTTGCATTACAAAGTGCTAAAAAGCATTTGAATTAATTATTTCATCCAAACAAGATGGTAATTAGTGGACACAATATTTGACTGATTCATGTTTAGTTGTTTCAGGATTCAAAATCAGATTTGTAATGGTATGTAATAATACCTATTACCTTGCATGGCCACTTTTGGGAGAAATGTAGCTTTGGTTAGTAAATAATTGATTTGCCAATGAATATACCGTAACATTGTCAACACTATTGTAAATATGATTAATTTAAATAAAAGTAATTAAGTTGGCTCTTTCATGTCATTGTTGTAAATCTTGTGATTGTTGTTTTTAATTCTATGATCATATTTTGTTTGCCTTGATAATATTTTATATTTAATTTAGTACTAATAGATTCAAATTGTAACACCCCTAACCCGTATCTGTTGCCGGAACAGGGTTACGAAGCATTACCAGAACATACGGAATGAATACAAACATTTTATATTGTTTTATCATACATGTCAGAGATTTATTGTAAAGTCCTTCATTAGGGCCCTCGAGGCCCAAAACATATATTAGAAACAAATCAAGACTATATCAGAAACTTAGAGAATTTTTCGCAAAATTTCAAAATTTTTCCCAAGTGCAGAGGTCACACACCCGTGTGGTCAGGTCGTGTGGCTCACACAACTAGGTGACATGCCTATGTTTCAGGCCATGTGGCATATGATCTAGGGCACACGCTCGTGTTCCTAACCCGTGTAACTCTCTAACTTGCAACTTAATTATGTAACAACCCGTTTTAGGGCCAAATCAGAACAGTGGTTTTGGGACCACAAATCTGAAGTAGGAAAATTTATTGTGATAATATTGTAAGGTCTATAGTATGATTGAATGCATGTGTGAAAATTTTGTTAAGAAATTTTATCGATAGCAGGTCCAATTTAATTAGTAGGACTAAATTGCAAAAAGTGAAAAATATGTGTTCTAGAAGCTTTGGGTGTCTATTTGTTATGGTATTTAAATTGAAGGTCTTTATTTAGTAATTAGACCATTATATCTCATGATGGATAAAAATGGACATGGAAGGGTAAAATTTCAAGGTTAGGCATTAAGGGCATTTTGGTCAATTGTCAAATAAAGACAAAATAAAACAAATAAAAGTCTTCCTCTTCTTCAATGTCATCCCTTGTGCCGAAATTTGAAGAGAAGACATAGCTAGGGTTTGGATAAGCTTTCCAAGCTCGATTGTAAGTCCATCCTAACCCCGTTTTTAATGATTTTTACATTTTTGAAATCCTCGTAACCTAATCTATCCTTTTCAAGGACTAATTTTAAGTATTAGCAAAGTTTAAAATTTTACCCATGTTATACATGCATGTATTTTGATGTCTAATGGTAGAATATGAATGTTAGTTGTGTGATAAACGGCTTTTGCTAAGTGATTTTTGGTAAAAATGTCAAAAAAGACCTATTTGCAAAAGTTGTAAAATGTGTGTAGAAATATGTGAATAAATGAAAAATGTGGGCTGCTATAAGCATGTATAAGGTTCGGCTAGGCTTGGGTTTTGAGAAAAGTGAACACATTTCATTTTACAAACATAGGGACTAAAGTGTAAATAAGTAAAAAATTAGGGGCAAAAATGTAATTTTTCCATAATATGATTTTTGGACTGAATTGAACATTGTGATAATTAAATGAGCTAAATTTGTTATTATAGATCAAGAGAAACGAGGTTCGGACCTAGATCGGGGGAAAAACAAGGTGTTAGACAATTAGGTCCTTATTTTACTATTTTGTACCGAGGTAAGTTTGTATGTAAATAATGCATCGTTAATTCACATTTATATGCTTTATTATTGTATAAATTGTGTAATTGACTATTCAGATATACTTGACAAAGTTTCGATACGTGAGACTTCCCGATTGAACCTTAGGAATAAAATAGGATACGAGTGACATGTCACTAGGAACCTATGTGTATGTGAATGTGACAGTGTGATTTCGGGTGCTAGTCTTGTATGTCCTACTAGTGGCTGGGTACTCCAGTAAGTGTTGTGGATAGCTGTTAGCTTGTGTGAGTAGCACTAGGTAGCTACGTCCCGACCGTCAGCTTGTGTGAGCAGACCCGTGACTAGCTCGAGAACGAGCATATATGTGAAATAAGATATGAGGTAGCTTGGCTACATATGTGTCACTTATGTGCAAGCTTTCCAAGTATGCATTAATATTCCGAGTGTTCAACGGGAATTGTTAAAGATATGAAAGTATGTGGTGGTGTTATGATTTGGTACAAGTATGTACATGAAATTTATAAGTATGAATGCTATAAGTGATAAACTTCCGATAAGAATACGATTGAGTAAGTTATGTTTATGTGGATTTAATGATGGTTATGTTATCTTTCATTACATGAATTTCATGATAATTTATGTGGTTAAGATGTTTATTATTTCATATGAACTTACTAAGCTTTTTAGCTTACTCTCTTTTTATTTCCCTTGTTTTATAGTGTCACCAAGCTAGCTCGAGATCAGAGATCGTCAGAGACTCGCCTCACACTATCAGAAACATTATTTTGGGTATTAAACAAAATATTATTTTGAGAGCACGGCATGTATAGAAGACTTGGTCATTTTGTTATATGTCATAATTGATTTAGCCAAACATGTTGGCTTATTGGTTGAAAGTTTATTTTGTATAAGGACATTGGAAATTAGCTAATGTTAGCTATATATATAATCATATGATGATGAATTTCATAGATGTGGAAATTTCCATGAGTTAGGTTGATGAGTATGTGATGTTTAAGTATGATAGATAAAGCATGAGAATGATGTGTTAATGTCTTGATTGTAGACATTCGGTTACTTAAGTATGCTATGTTTTGTACCTATGAATTGGTGTTTGTGTGTATGTGTAACAGGGTGGCAAATGGCTTGACAAATAGCCTTTATTTTGTCCACACGAGTAGACACACGGGCGTGTGTCTAGGTAGTGTGTGACACGCGGTCTACCCCATGGTCTACCCCATGGGCATGTGTTTAGGCCGTGTGTCCCCTGCACTTAAATTTTGAGAAACAGAATGCTCAGAATTGAGAACACTGGTAGAGACACGAGCGTGTGTCTCAGCTGTGTTGATGGCACGACCTTGAACATTGGTGTGTGCCCTGGCCGTGTGAAGTTTGCACCTATTTTTTTGAAATTAATGTTCCACCCGACCTAGTGACACGGGCGTATACCTTGGCCGTGTGAACTCTATTTGGTTATGAGTTATAAGTCAGAGAGTTACACGGGCTAAGGACACAGGCGTGTGTGACCACATGGCCTGCCCACACGGGCGTGTCCCATAACCACATGGGCGTGTGACCCCTATATTGTGGAAATTTTTCCAAGTTTTGTAAAATTTTCTAAAGTTCTTAATTTAGTCTCAAACCTCTCCCAATGTATGTTTTGGGCCTCGTAGGCTCATATTAGGGACTTTATGATGGCATATGAATGGTTTTAATTTGGACGCAAATTCATGTCCTGTAATTGTATGTGTGTTCGTGTGATAAGTCTAGTAATGCCTCGTATCCTATTTTGACATTGAACACAGGTAACAGGTGTTACAAATTAAGTGCAGGGGACACACAGCCAAGTCACATGACCATGTGCTAGGCTATGCGGAAAATTTAGTTTTTGAAAATTAGGTGCAAGATTCACACGGGCAAGACACACACCCGTGTGCTAGGCCATGTGTCTCACACAACTGAGACATACACCCGTGTCTCTACCCATGTGATCAATTCTTAGCATTCTATTTCTAAATTTTAAGATACAGGGGACACACAGCCAAACCACACGCTCATATGCATGGCTGTGTGTCACACATGGTAAAGATACAGGCTCGTGTGTCTACCCATGTAGACAAAATAAGGCCATTTTCCAAGCCTTATTTCTCACCCTATTCACCTTGCACCTACACCAACATCTAAGCATTTTCAACAACCAATTCAAGACAACTTATCCAAGCCAAACACAAGATTTATGTATGATATATTAACACTTACATTCATGTATTTCCAAACTTATTTCTTCTTCTTTTTTAAAAAAAAAAAATATAATTTACCATAATTCATTTTAACTATATCATACACACATATGTTAAATATAATATAGCCTCATATTTATGTACTAAAACATACCATTACTAGTCATTTCAATGGCTAGATTATAAACAACCATTTACATGCCAACATTGGCTAAGTTAGCCTATACATGCCATTATACCAAAACAAGTTTTTTATTTCTACTAAAATAGGCTGAAGGATAATGTGATGATGCTACGACCGACTCCAGCCTTTACGAGCTTCCGAGCACTATAAAATAGAGAAAAGAAAACCAAGTAAGCATTTTAAATGCTTAGTAAGTTCGTATAATAGGAATTTAACTTACCATATATTCACATTTAAGATAGCATACAAAAATGCATCCAAGCAATTTGGCTTATAGCTAAAACACACAACTTCACCAATCATGTTAGGTAGGTATTTCACATAATACCAAGAACATAGATGAGCCCATCATTTAATGACTTTCATATACATATGCTTTTCATATCTTTATTCCATATTACATGTACAATTTAATGACAAAACATTTCAAATGCAGTTTAGCCATGTTAGAACATTACTTGTTGAATTTATTTGAAATATCGATGGATACGCTATTAGAACATTACTTGTTGAATTTATTTGAAATATCGATGGATACGCTATGTAGTACACTTTAATGTACAAAACTAAAATTTGACAATCCATATTGAGGGGTACCTAATTAGGGCACATAATCGGGAAGCACACTCTCGAGCCTTGTAACAAGAAGCTCACATAGAACCATTTCGGTAAGCTCATAAAGAGCCTATTGGGAAGCTTATCCGGGCTATATAACAAGAAGCTCATAAGACCCATCATCGAGAAGTTCACAAAAAAACATATCGAAAAGCTCACAAAGAGCCAATTTCATAAGAAGCTCATGAAGAGCTTATAATCGAGACACTCATAAAAGCTAAGGTGTGTCCAAAACAAATGTAGGATCACAACCTATCAGGTCGCTCTGAAGAATTATAATAGGAAGCTCACAAGAACCTTTACAGGAAGCTTGAGAGGGCTAATACGGAATACTCTTTTAGAGCTGTGGTGTGTCTGCAACATATGCAAGACTACAACCAATACGAGAAACTTGTATCCATCTATTTTCATTTGTTCAAATGGAACCTAACATTTATTGGGCAATATCAGATATTCAATCTATTTCATATACATGACAATTATACAATTCACATATACAACACTTAATTTAAACAAATAAATGTACATAATTTAGTTACATGAAGTTACTTAAATATTTGTTTGTATACAGAAATCTACTAATCCAGCACTTTTTCTTTTCCTCGATCTAACTTGTAACAACTCGATTTAGGGCTCAAACAAAATAATGGGTTCGGGACCATGAATCTGAAGTAGAAATATTTATTGTGATATTATTTAGAGGTCTACAGTATGATTGAATGAGTGTCTGAAAAATCTGTTAAGAAATTTTATTGATGGGGTCCAATTTGATTAGTAGGACTAAATTGCAATAGGTGCAAAATGTGTTTTCTAGAAGCTCTGGGTGCTTAATTGAAATGAATTCTTAAATTGGAGGTCATTGAATGGTAATTAGACCATTATATCATAGGACGGTCAAAAATAGACATGGTTAGGTGAAATTTCAAAGTTAGGCATAAGGGTATTTTGGTCATTTGGTAAGTAAAGACAAAATTTAACAAATAAAAGATGTTATCTTCTTTAACTTTATCCTCCATTGCCAAACGTGAAGGGTCTCCATAGCTAGGGTTTTGGCCAAGCTTTCCAAGCGCAATTGTAAGTCCATCATAGCCCTGTTTTTAAAGATTTTTATGTTTTTGAGATCCTCGTAAACTGATCTAGTCTTTCCAAGGACTAATTTGAAGTATTATCAATGTTTAAAATTTTACCATGTTAGACATGCATGTATTTTAATGTCTAATGGTAGAAAATGTATGTTAGATGTGTGATAAATGACTCTTGCTAAGTGATTTTCAGTAAAAATGTCAAAAAGGACCTATTTGGAAAAGTTGTAAAATGTGAATAAATGGAAAATGTTTGCTGGTGTGAGTATGAAAAAGGTTCGGCTAGGCTTGGGTAATGAACAAATTGAAAGAAATTCATTTTACGAGCCTGGGGACTAAAGTGTAAATAATTAAAAAGTTAGGGGTAAAAATGTAATTTTTTTCCATAGTATGATTTTTGGATCGAATTGAATGATGTGATGATTAAATAAGTTAAATTTGTTATTATAGATTAAGAGAAATGAGGTTCGGACCTAGATCGAGGGAAAAACAAAGTATTTGACGATTAGGTCCATTTCAACTATTTTTGTACCAAGGTAAGTTTGTATGTAAATAATGCATCGTTATATTATGTTTTACTGCTTTAATATTGTATAAACTGTGTGATTAACTCATTGGACATAATCAACAAAGTTTCGAAAAGCGAGAAATCTCGATTGAACCTTAGGAATAGAATAGGATACAAGTGACATGTCACTAGGAACCTATGTGTATATACATGTTTATGTGAATTCAGGTGCTGGTCTCGTATGTCCTACCAGTGGCTGGGTACTCTAGCATTTGTTGCGGATACTTGAAAGCTTGTGTGAGCAGGTCCATGAATAGCTCGAGAGTGAGTTTATGTATGTTATGAGATATGAGGTAGCTTTGGCTACACATGTGGCACTTATGTGTAAATTTTCGAGTATCCATTTATATTCTAGTGTTCAACAGGAAATGTCAAAGATGTGAAAGTGTGTGTATGGTTATGTTAAGATTTGGTACAGATATGTACGTAAAACTCACAAGTACGAATACTATAAGGGATGATCTCTTGGTAAGATTGTGATTGAGTAAGTTATACCTATGGAATTTTAATAACAATTATGTTTTCTCTCTATCGAAACCATTTTTAATGTTTTTTAAAAACGGGGAATCGACTTCGGATTTTGAAAATAAAAATAAACGGGAGTCGCTACCAATCCTTTTTTACTGAGATGTGATTGGGTCACCTCGAAAAAGTGGTTGTTTTTAATAAACAATTCAATTTATCAAAACAACGATTTTGGTCTACGAAAATCAAAAAATAGGTTCGGGAGTTGATTACACACGAGGAAGGATTAGCACCCTCGATACGCCCAAAATTGGTACCTAGTTGATTATTTAGTGTCTTAATGTTGAAAACTGAAAACTTGAAAGAATTTAAAATACGATCCCTCTTTGTATCGATGTTATTAAAAAGGTAAATCATTTAGGTAAGTTAAAATGTATGGTAAATATCATCTTATCCCGGGGGTAAAATGTCACATCCAATACGTTAGGACATAACACTTTCAGCCCCTAAGGCTAAACTTGCCATTTTATTCAAAAACTCGTGTATTTAATTTTGAAAGGATATTCGAATACTTAGAGTAAACGAGAGAAATCGAAACCCAATACGTTAGGGCACGATCTCTCGAATTTCTAACTACCGAACATTGCCTTGATTTTGAAAATCTTATTTTGAGATATCAAAACGTCACATCCAATACATTAGGACATGATATCTCAAATTCTCGAGAATAAGTTTTTATATTTAAAAAAGAATATGAATTATTTCAAAAGGATATTCGATTATTTAGGTTAAACAAGAAAATCCAAAACCCAATACGTTAGGGCACGGTTTCTCGAGTTTCTAAATACCAAACATTGCCTTTGCAAAAGAATGATTTTTATGTCGAATAAAGGTTAATAAAATGAAGTTGTAATAAAATGCGAAAGTAATTTACAACAAAGAATATATGCAAATAAAGTAAACGTAATAACAAGAAATAAAAAAACCATAAAAGAGTAAGCAAGCATGCGAATTAATTACAGATTAGAAATAACGAAAAATAATAATAAGAACTATGTAATAAATTTAAGCATATAAATAATAAACAAACAAATAATAAAAGCAAAGATAAAATTAATGAAAAATATTAAAGTATAATAGTGAAATATTAAAATAATAATAATCATAATAATAATAATAATAATAATAATAATAATGTAGTAATAATATAATAGTAATAATAAAATATTAATAACAATAATAGAAAATAATAATATGTATGTACATAAAATATTAATAATGATGAAAAGAAAACAATAGATATAATATGATAATAATAATAATAATAATAATAATATATGTACATAATAGTAAGAAACGTGATATATAAAAAACAGAATTAAATATAATATAATGATGTATAATAATAATAATAATAATAATAATAATAATAATATACTAAAATATAATAGTTATGATAATAACAAAATAACATAATGGTAAATGTGGAATTTAACATAATATTGAAAATAATATTAGAAATAACTATTAATAATACTACATAAATAGACATATATATTTATATAAGTGTTAATTGAAACCAATACTAATACTAATAAAGAAATCAATAATAGATATAATAATAATAAAATAAATAAATAATATTAATAATAGATATAATAATAATAATAATATACAATTAATTAAAAAGGGGCTAAATTGAACTAAAATCTAAAACAAGGGGGCAAATTTGAAAATAAAAAGAAGAACGGAGGGCCTATTCGGAAGCGTGCACAACATGAAAGGACTAAAAGCACAATATTCCGTCCCATCCGAAACACACAGTGCAAGGGAGGACCAAAATGAAAACGAAATAAAAGTTCGGGGCCAAATTAAAAAGACATAGGATCTTAATTGCAAAAGCATGAAAAAGCGGAGGGGCTAAATTGCAAATAGCCCCTCCAATGAAAACACGCGGATCCTGAGGTTGGAGCGGGCAGGTCGTGTGGGTCGGCTCAAAACGACGTCATTTTGGTGTTTTAAGCCTGACCCCAAAACGACGTCGTTTTGGGGGGTTCATATAAGTCAAAAAACTGCAAAAAATTTTCATTTTTTACATCCTTTAAAAAAAAACACAGCAATCCTCTCTCCCTCTCTCAGCCCTCTCTCGGTCTGGGTGATTTTCGATCGCCGGACCACCGCCGGTCGGTTGCCGGCGACCGCCGCGCGCGGTGGTCGGAGCTCCAATGAGGTAAATTTTTTTTTATAAATAATGTGTGTATATATATGTCTATAAAAAAGTGGATTTGGAAAGAAAAGAATGAGAAAAGAGAAAAATAAAAGAGAAAATCACCTCGTTTTCCCTATTTGGTTTTTTTAGCCTTTCTTGTTTGTATTTTGATGTTTAAAATCTATTTTTTGGGTGGTTGTATTTGGAAAAAGAGAATTGCTTCTTGTATTTCATAATATAAAAAAAATTACATTCAGTTTCTTGATGGCTTTTTATAGCCATTCTTTTGCAACTTGTCTATCTTTTCTTCTTTTAATGTTTGCAGGTGCAAGTTGGATGATAGGACGTGATAGAGGCGATGGAGATGACCGGCGTAGGGTGGTGGCTACAGCAGTGCGGCATCGTATACTAGGAAGCTAGGGTTTGACATTGTTTTGTTTTTTTCTAATTTGGGTTTAGGGTTAGATTGGGTTTAGGATTAGGTGTTAATGGGTTTGTTGGGCCTGTTGGGTCAAAATTGGGTCTGTACACTCTTGTTATATGAATTGCTTGATAATTGTGTAGTTATGATGCTCATTATTTGCATATGAACTTACTAAGATATATAGCTTACTCCCCTTTTCTTTCCCTTGTTTTATAGTGTTGCCAAGCTAGCTCGGACTGGTGATTAATGATTTTAGTATTTTGAAAGTATGGCATGTATAGGAGGACTTGGTCATTTTGTTATGTGTCATATTTGATTTGGCCAAATATGTTGGCTTATTTTGGTTTGATGATTCTTTTGTATAAGACCATTGGAAATGGGCCAATATTGGTTATAAGTATATTCATAAGATAATATCTTTTATGAATGATGTGTTAATGACTTGGTTGTATGTATATGTTTGGATTGGTGTTATATTTTGTTGTGTAGGTGTATGCTTTAAAGGGTGGCAAAATAACTTGGTAAATAGCCTATATTTTATCCACATGGGTAGGCATACGGGCATGTGTCTAGGCCCGTGTGTGACACACGGCTAGCCCTACGAGCATGTGTTTAGGCCGTGTGTCCCCTGCACCTTAATTTTGAGAAATAGAATGCTCAGAATTAGCACATGGGCAGAGACGCATGCGTGTGTCTTAGCTGTGTGGACAGCATGGCCTTGAACACGGGCGTGTGCCCTAGCCGTGTGAAGTCTGCACCTGTTTTGTTGAAAATTAATTTTCCACACGGCCTAGCACACGAGTGTGTGACTTGGTCGTGTGATCTCAATTTGGTCATGAGTTACAAGTCAGAGAGTTACACGGGGTAGGGACACGTGCGTGTGTAACCACACGGCCTGCCCACACGGGCATGTCCCATATCCACACAAGCGTGCGACCACTGTTTAGTGGATATTTTTAAGTTTTGTAAAATTTTCTAAAGTTCTCGATTTTGTCCCGAACCACTTCCAACGTATGTTTTGGGCCTTGTAGTCTCGTATAAGGGACTTTATGATTAAATGCAAATGGCTTTAATTTGGACGTAAATTTATGACTTAAAATTGTATGTTTATTCGTGTGATAAGTCCAATAATGCCTCCTACCCTATTCTGGCGTTGAATATGGGTAAGGGGTGTTACATTTGAGCACTGGTTTAGTCGATTCTCGCACTAACCTAGCATGTGTAAGAGTCTAGCTATACATGCCATATATAAATTATGATAGTGTGACGACTCTTGACAATTTAATTTGTGTTTTCATATAGTAAATGGATCCCAACCAAGCTGTAGATGATGAGGTAAAACATAATACGCTGGCTCCCGCTCAAGTGCCAGCGCCATTTGATAGTAGACCTCTCACGATTAGTCAAGGAGAAGGGGCTAAAGAAGCCTTCCTCCTAATGATAAATGAATGGCAGATGGAGTTTGTTTGAACAAACCATATGGCTCAACACCCTCCACCCCCTCCTTATCCTCAATCGATTTCTGTAGCTCCTCAAGGTGTGGATTTGGTAAGACTGAATAAGCCTTCGATTGACAAGCTTCGAAAGTAAGAGTGTAACATCCTAATATAGGGTCTAGTCGGAATAGTAGTTTTGAGACCATAAATCTAAAGTAGAAATATTTGTTTTATGATTTTTTTAGGTCCATGACATGTTTGCATGATTGTGTGAAAGTTTCATGAAGAAATTTTGTAAATAAGAGTCCAAATTGACTTTTAGGACTAAATTGCGAAAGTTACAAAATATGAGAGCCTAGAAGCTTTAAGTATGAAATACTTTGGATTATTAATTAGAGATCCTTAAATAGCAATTTTCCCAATTTTTATAATTTTGGACAAAAATGGGCATGCGTGGCTAAAATTTGAAAGTTTAGTAAAAATGACATTTTGGTCATTTGGATAATAAATTAATAAAAAGGGAAAAAGAAAGCAAAAATGTGCTCATCTTCCTCAAGCAAGTGCCAAAATTCTAAGCCCTCCATAGCTAGGGTTTTTGACATTTTCAAGCTCACAAGTAAGTGCATCCTAGCCCCGCTTTTAATGTTCTTTACATTTTTGAAGTTGTCATCAACCGATCTAGCTATTTCTACCATTATTTTGAGCTAGGGTTCATGTTCAAAAATTTACCCATGTGTGACATGCATGTATTTTCATGTTTAATGAAGGAATATGAAAGTTTAATATGTGATAAACATCTTTTACTAAATGATTTTTCATGAAAACACCTACAAAGTACTAAATAGTAAAAGTTATAAAATGGGTAGTAAAAATGTGTTTTAAAAGAAAATGTGGGTTTTTATAAGCATGAAAATGGTTTAGCTAGGCTTGTATGTTAAAGAAATTGAGCACATTTCATTTTACGAGCCTAGGGACTAATTTGTAAATATGTGAAAGTTTAGGGGCAAAATTATAATTTTGCCAAAGTATGATCTATGGACTGATTTGAACAATGTGATGATTAAATAAGTGAAATTTTCTATTATAGATCAAGAGGAACGGGGTCCAAACCTAAATCGAGGAAAGAACAAAGTTGCGAACTAAATTGTATAACTTGTCATATTTTGTTACTGAGGTAAGTTTGTGGATAAATAATGTAACACTACTTCATTATGTATTTTAATGCCTTATTATTGCATGATATGTATAACTATTCTATGAATTTTGATTTACAATGACTTAATGTGTAACACCCCTTACCCGAAACCATCACCGGGGTCGAGCACGAAGTGTTACCAGACTTGAGCAATGCTTTCAGAATTTACTCCCTAGAGGACACTAAGTCACATACAATTCAATCTGAATATACCCCATCAAGGGTTTTCGAACGTATAACTATTATTACAGACAATTCGGATTCGAATCCGATCAAATTGAACACTTAGAAAATTTTTCACTTTTAAATCAGAGTCACACGCCCGTGTGATAAATTTGGCACGGCCGTGTGAGTAGACCATGTGGTCTTCACACGCCCATGCTTGGTACCCGTGGAGCAATCTGTCAATTACACCACGGCCATCCCACACGACCGTTTGAGGGCCGTGTCCGCCACACGGTTGAGACACACGGCCGTGTCTCCTACCCGTGTGGTACACTAAATAACAATTTCAAGTGCAGAGGGCACGGTCCAAAGACATGCCCGTGCCATCCATCCGTGGCACATTCTGTCAAAAGCCCCACGACCAAGGCACACGCCCGTGTGCTTTGCCATGTAGACCGTGTTAGGCTATTTACCAAGCCTTTGCTCCCTGATTCACAAGTAATCATATCCCCAACCAATGCAAAGAACAATATACCAAAACATTTTAATATAACAAATTACCAATAACTAATTTTTATACATGCCACCATATACAAGTACATGAGGATTAACATTTTTCCCCAAGTAAACAAGTTCATAGTGTGACGCAGCCTCCGACGATTTCCAACCCCGAGCTAAATCCTGAAAACAATAAGAGAAATGGAAAGATGGGGTAAGCTTCATAGCTTAGTAAGTTGGCATATCAGATGTAATTCAATTAATAAGGTTTGCCCATTCCTCAATAAGTATTTTAAAAAGGTAAATAATTATTCACTTAGTTACAGTTTTTACTCAAGTTCAACTTGAGCTGTTTTTCTAGGTCACAGTTGCTAATTTAATTATTCCGTAAGCTACAGAACTCAAAATTTAGTTCTATAAATTTTCCTTGAAACTAGATTCATATTTCTTCTTTCCATAAAATTTTTAGAATTTCTAACTTAGCCAATTAGTACAGTTTATTCAATAAATTTTCCCCTATTTCACTGAACAACTTCACTGACCTTTGTTAATTATGAAATAAATATCTCACTGTACAGAATTCAGATAACATTTCCATTTGTTTCTATTGAAATTAGACTCATCAAGAAATTTAAGCATATAAATTACACATCATAACCGTTTTTACACAATTTTTGGTGATTTTCCAAAAACAGAACAGAGGATCACGAAGTTATCCAGAACCAGTCTCACTAATGTTTAAATATATTACATTTTACACTTCTTTTACTTACTAAGTTTCTTTTATAAGAAAATAGACTCAATGAGCTTTCAATTCATATCTTATTCACTTTCTAATTCAATTTTCACCATTTTTGGTGATTTTTCAAACGTACACAACTGCAACTGTCCAATACTGTTTTAATACAAATTTCACCTTTTCATGCTTTCTTAATAAAAGTTCTAATGGTAGCACTTACCCCTTATATTTCTTACCATATCTAGATTATTTAACAAGCTTATTGCTCATCATTTACACTTATATACCTGCACTGTTCATTAGATCTCACATTCACAATTATCAGGTAAATGCATCAAACATAATGTTCACTTACACATTTTAACACATGATCACTTACTTTTCACAATCAATCACTTATTCTTCATGCACATATATATGCCGATCATAAGCACACTTAATAGTATCATATCATTCTCAGTATACAGTACCATTCTCAGTTCACCTGTACAACCACTATATTACAGCATAGTTAATCTAATCCCATTGAGCAATTTCGGAATATAACCAGATAAATAGAGGTTAGCACTTAAGTGCCGAACAGACATGGCAGAGCCATAAGGTAGCTAAAGTTACTAACAGAAGGGTAGCCGAAGCTACAAACAGAAGGGTAGCCGAAGCTACAATACAGAAGGGTAGCCGGAGCTACTATCGGAAACAGAATAGAAGTTACCACGGGCCTGCTCACACAAGCTGACAGGTGTCTGCAACACATGCAAGACCACCTAGCACCCGGGTAACTATATCAGTCAGAACAGTGGGGACCTCAAGTGACATGTCACCTATATCTATGTCTATTCCTACTTGCTCAATCGGGACTTATAGACAATACATAAATCGGTAGTTTCAGAAACACATACAATGATCGATCAGAATTTACAGTCAATTCAACTTTCCATATATTCAGTCACCTCATAGAGCAATTATCAATGTATCCTCATAGGAGCAATTATTTAAACAGAACTAATCGAATTTGCTAGAATTTCATATGACTTACTCCTTGAGCACTTTCTATAACACTTTGCACCATAGGTATATATTTTTAAATCAATTCACCAACTTGGCGCATTAAACATTTATTCCACATAATTCAATTAATACACAAAATTTGGGCTTCAAATACAAGTTACAATAATATTGCACTATTATTATCATACCAACTTACCTTGATTGCCGAAATGGCTAATTTTCCCGCTTTAGCCCACCATTTCGTTCTTTCCCAATCTTAGTCCAAATTTCACGTTTTCATCATCTAACATATCAAATAACATTCATTTAACACATTTTATCCACACACTAATCAATTCAATTCACATATCATGTTTTGGCAAATTTTACAAATTTGCCCTTATACTTTACCATAATTACCAAATTACCCCTAGGCTCGTAAAAATGATTTTTAATCAATTTATTACTCCTCAGGCCTAAATGACCATTTCATGACCATAGCAACTCATAATTTCAACTATCTCACACATTTACAACTTGTTTTACCATTTTTGCAAAATATCCCATTTTAGGTGTCTTCATGCAATTTCTTTCATAAAGGTCGTTTATTAGGCAACTACAACTCATATTCTTCCATAAAAACTCAGAAAACAACACATATATGTTCATGGCAAAACCCTAGACTCTTAATCATTTTGCAAAATAGTCCCCTCTTTTGAAAGCTCATGCTTTCGGGGTTCCAAAAATGTAAAAATCATCAAGAAATAACCAAAGATCACTTACTTATTAGGGCTTAAAGTAGCTGAAAGTTTAAAGCTCAAAACCCCATCCTTTACTGCCATTTTCGTGAGAAAGAAGAAGGAATGAAAAAGAATATGACACTTTTTCTTTTTACTTTATTTTATTACCAAAACTAGCCAATAAAAACACCTAACACCTAACTTTGACTTTTCAACCTTCTTTTTGCCTCTTATGGCCGGCCACACACTTCCAGTTGCCTAATTTCACTTTAAAGGCCCCCAATTTAAGATACAAAGCAATTTAACACCTTTAGGCATTAACACACAACTTTTACCTTTTACGCGATTTAGCCCTTTTTCAAAATTGAGCTAGAAATCGCTAAAATTAAATTACCAAAATTTTCATGCATCGTTATAAATATGCTATATCACATAAAATAATATCAAAATAATTTTCTCCGGCCTTGAAATAGTGGTTTCGAAACCACTGTTCCAACTAGGCCTGAAATAGGGCTGGTACAAAATGACGATATGTCGAGTTTTTGATGTCTCAAAATCTCGGTTGAACCTTAGGAATAGATAGGATACAAATGTCATGACATTAGGGTTATTAGATCTCGTGTAATACCATATCTAGGATATGGCATCGGCATCCAATTGTGTGATTACGTGTAAGACCATATATGGGATATGGCTTCGTTACAGCATTTCGTGTAAGACCATGTCTAGGACATGGAGTCGATATGAGATCCTGCATAAGACCATATTTGGGATATGGCATCGACATCGATTTGCGATCCCATGTAAGACCATATCTGGGATATGGCATTGGCATCTTACCATGTGTATGAGATTTTCTGAGTATCCTTTAGTATTCCAAGTGGTTCAGCGGGTAATTCAAGAGTATGTTAAAGAAATGACAAGGTATGAACATGTTGAAAGGGTACATGTATGTACACGAAGCTCATAATTCTTGAGTTATGCATTGATAAGGTCTCGGTAAGAAGTGATTGAAGGAATCATGACCATGAGTTTTATGGTACATTATATAAATGACATGTGCTAAAGATGTGTCTATGATACTTGATGACATTGTGACAAGTTATATTTTGTCATGTGTATGATTTTGCATGATTAATGTTGTAAATTATTTACATGCAAACTTACTATGTAACACCCTAACCCATGTCTGCCACCGGACAGAGTCTCAAGGTATTACAAAATAAAATACAATCTTAAACAAATATATAAGAATTATATAATTAATTGTAAACACAAGTCTCAAGAATTACTCAAAATTTAAATCATAAAATAACACATCTCTTAATGAAAACATTTTCGCTTCATAGGTATAAATAATAGATATGTCCTTCACATGTAATAAAATAAATATATATATTGCAACACATACTCACAACTTACATTTGTGTATCATTTTCTATAATCATTTGAATAAGGTAATATGCCCCCATAATCATAAACTCTTGACATATATTTAAGGCAAACAAAAAACTTAAATAAAATGGTGAGTTAAATTTTATATGCACGTCATAGTTTAAATGCACAAATGTACTGCAAAGTTTATATCATGCATATTCTATCCTCTTTACACTCTAGTTTCATGACTTATAAAAATTCCATAACTTTAACAATGCACTATATAACCGAATACACATGTTATCAAGCAAGTCAAATGTATATTTTTATTACGTTCTTGGTATAGGCTTAATATAGAACAAAACATTTACGTATTACTTATTTATCATGAATTCATGCAAGGTGCGCATTTAACCAAGTGCCAAGTTGTACTTAACATTTAGACATCAAATATATATTTATATATATGTATATATATATCAAGTAGTCGATAAGGCTAATCATGAACCACATGCATTATTTGTCACTTTATAAACAACTAAATGAGCTAGTTCATAGCTACCCCTCATTTAATAATGCCACATTTAATATCCTCCATCACACAATTAATAAACATGCATTATATTAATACTATTTCATGGCCGAATCTCTATACCTAGGATCACTTACGCATATAAGCTTCCATTATCTCAAATTTAAATCATAAAATAAATTTGTTAAAATACTTTAGCCAAAGGCATATAGATTGAGACTAAACATAGCAACCGAATTCACATACATATTGCGTAATAGTAAGAAACACATACATAGCTATCTAGTTAACTTATGACCAATTTTATCATGTCATATTTAAGATCAAAAACTAAACTTGATATATAATCACCTAGCACAATTTGCATATATATATATATATATATTCATGGCATACGACATCTCAACCAAAATAGACCTTAACAACAACAAAACTGAAATCAAGTCAAGCAAAATAATTAAGCCATTTTCGCATGGCTAATTTACAGCATTTCCAAAGCATTCAATCTCAAAACTAGCCTATACATGCCATAATTTCAGTTTAGCTTAAAGGTACCAAAATGGTAGATAGTATGATGAGCTTGGCTGACAATCCCCGAACTTGTAGCTTGACTTCAAAATCTATAAAACAGAGTAACATAAAACACAGAATAAGCTATCGTAGCTTAGTAAGCTATAAGCAAATAAACAGTTCAGTAACATATACAAATTGATAAAATATTACATTTCCATGTGCAAAGCTACCCTAGCCGAATATTCCCAAGAACAAATTAGCCAAAATATCAATCGGCTACGTAAGTTAAATTATCAATATGTAATCCATTTCACAAGTATACATATTTATATAAGCTCAAGAATTCATTTAAAACATCATATACACAAAGTATATCTATAGCCTATTATATACATGATTACATATAAATGTATATCCACAAATCATTTTCATAATATCCACACCACTTGTTCAAGCCGAATACACTTAATTTAAAACATGGAAATTCATGCTTTATATCATATATAACTTATATTATCAAACAAGTCATATACAAACCTTATCATTAATAACTAGCAAGCTAATTCATACCTGTCACTTCTTTTGTTTATTTAACACATCCGATCACAATTTACATTTGCCCGATAAACCATTTGGAATTGGATAGGACACTCGGATAATCATATAATTCGTACAATGCCAACGTCCCAGACGTGGTGTTACATGTAGCCACATATCGATGCCACTATCCCAGATAGGGTCATACTCATAAACACATATCAAAATCACAAATCGATGCCATGGACTTACTCGCACACATATATCGGAATCCTATGTCACCACATATGTATCCTAACTATTCCTAAGGTTCATACAGGGCTTTTGGACATCGTATCTCGGTCGAATCGAACTTGGGAGTGTGGTAACCATATTCAAACACATTCGACTATAGCATAATTTAATCTTAATATTTTATAACAGCAAGTAATTATAACATTAAACTATCAATAAACCCGTCTATTTGCTTATAAACTTACCTCGAACGTCGTAAAACGGGACGGGGCTGCTAGTCGGCAACTTTCGTTTTTCCCCGGTCCAAATCTGATTTCTTTGGTTCTTGATCTAAACATATTCAACTTAAGCTCATTCAAACATATTTTCATTCAATTTAGTCCAAAAACACATAAATGGGAAAATTACCATTTTACCCCTAACATTTACAATTTTTACAATTTAATCCCTAATGCATAAAATACAAAATATACAAAATTTATCACACCCAAGGTAGGCCAAATACCCCTAGTGTCCAAATAAGCTCATATTTTCCATAAATTTTACATTTTAGTCCCCCCACATTTTTATTTTTTGCAATTAAGCCCTAATTACTCAAAATCATTAAAAATTCCTTTACATAATATATTAACCCAATCCATATCTTTCATAATTCATCATCAAACAACAAAAATCACAAGCTCTCAACAATGGCACAATTCAAAATATTCATCAAAATAAAAAATTAAAGCTTGGGTTTTCTGGTACTCGAAGCAAGGATTTTAAAAAAGTAAAAATTATCAAAAACCAACTAAGAACGAACCTTGAATCAAGATGAGAAAGATGGCCGAACCTAGCTCTTGTTATTTCCTTTTTTCTTTTGTTTAGTTTCGATTATGAAGAACAAAGGAAAATAAAATGAATTTGATTACTTTATTTTTTACATATATTAGTTTATTAACTAAATTACTTAAATAACCTTAATGATATAATAATAAAATCGTATAGTAGATGTCTTTAACCATCCACTACACTGAATATTGGGCTTATTGCAACCTTAAGGCTTCCATTTAAAAAGCCAAGTGCAATCTAGCCCTTTTTAGAAATAACCACTGAATTTTTATTTTACATGATTAAGTCCTTTTATTTAATCAGACACCTAAACGACGAAATTAAATCACGCAAATTTCACAGATATAAATTAACACAAAATAAACACAGAAAATAATTTTAAAATATTTTTCTGACTTGGATTTGTGGTCCCGAAACCACCGTTCTGATTAGGGTCTAAATCAGGCTGTTACATACTAAGCTTGATGCTTACTCCCCTTTCTTTTCCATTTTTTCTTATAGTATCTCCAAGCTAGCTCAGGGATCGAAGGACGTCAGAGAGTCGATCACACTATCAATTAAAGTATTTGGGTATAGCTTGTTTTAATATTTTTAAAATGGCATGTATAAGGACTTGGTCTTTTTGTTATATGTCATATTAGTTTAGCCAAAGATGTTGGCTTATGATGATACATGATTCATTTTGTATAAGGGCAATAAAAGTTGGTCAATATTGATACTTGATATATTCATATGATGATGTTATTCATGGAAGTGATAGTTTGCATGTTTAAGTTGCTAAGTATGTGATGTATAGGCTTGAATAATGTGTGGATGACTTTGTTTTTGAGATATTTGATAACTTAAATAAGTTACATTATGTGCCTTTGAAGGGTGGCAAAAGGCTTGGAAAATAGCCTTATATTGTCCACACAGGTAGACACACGGGCGTGTGTCTAGGCCGTGTGTGACACACGGTCAGCCCCATTGGCATGTGATTAGGCCGTGTGTCCCCTACATATTAATTTTGAGAAATAGAATACCTAGTAGTAAAAACACGAGCAGAGACACGGTCGTGTGTCTTGGTTGTGTGAGAGATACGGCCCAAAGACATGGGCGTGTGCCCAGGCTTTGCGAAGTCTAAACATTAAATGCAAAAATTATATTTGCCACACGGCCTAGCACACAGGCATGTGACTTGGCTGTGTGACCCTAATTTGTTGATGACATCATAAATAGAGAGTTACACGGGTTAAGGACATAGGTGCGTCCTGAGCCACACAGGCATGTGTGACCACACGGCCTACCCACACGGTCGTGTGACTCTCATAACATGAAATTTTTCTAAGTGTTGTAAAAAAATTCAAAAGTTCTCGATTTAGTCCCTAACCACTTCTAATGCATGTTTAGGGCCTTGTAGACTCGTTTAAGGGACGGAATACTTGTGTATGAACTGTTTTGCATTGAATGAAATTTTATGGCCTGATTTTGTATGGATGTTTATGTTTAAGTCTGGTAACACCTCGAACCTTGTCTCGGCATCAGGTACAGGTCAGGGGTGTTATAAAGGGACTGAAGAGTTTAGAGTAAATATAGATGATGATCCCGAGAGAGCCCAATTTTAGCTTGAAAATACTAACAGGGAGTTTGATGAGTTATCATGCACACCTAAAGAATGCTTGAAATGTGCTATATCATTATTGAGGGACGCAACATATCACTAGTGGAAGAAACTAGTATTTGTGTTACCGAGGGAGAAGGTTACATGGGAGTTCTTTCAAGAGGAATTCTGAAAGAAATATATTAGTCAGCGATTCACCGATCAGAAACGTAAGGAGTTTCTTGAGCTGAAATAGAGCCAAATGTCAGTGACAAAGTATGAACGGGAATTTGTCAGGCTTAGTAAGTATGCTCGAGAGTGTGTTTCCTCTTAGGCTATTATGTGTAAGAGGTTCGAAGATGGGTTGAATGAGGATATCAGACTATTAGTTGGAATCTTGGAACTGAAAGAATTTTTTGTATTGGTTGAACGAGTTTGCAAAGCCGAAGAACTAAGCAAAGAGAAAAGAAAAGCTGAGAGTGATGCTAGAGATGCAAGAAAAAGGCCGATGAGTAAGTCATGTCCATCTCTGTAACACCCTGATTTTGGGCCTAAAAGAATTGGACCTCGGGCGTGGGTGTGTTTAAAATTTTTGAGAGCATGATAATGGCACAAATTGCATGTTAGAATGGTTGGGCTTGTGGTTTTGAAGTATTTAGGGGTATCTATGAAGTCCTGAGTTCAAATTTTAGGTTAGGAAAATTTTTTTCAGCCTTTAGGGAACCCTGACCCTAGGGGTTATGACCTTTAAATAAATGGAGAAAAAATAGGACGCAAGTAAGGTTGTGGTGTAGTGGCTAAGTGGCGCCACTTAGGGAGTAGGGAGGTGGCATCATTAGCTGGCAAGGGGATCCTAGGTTCAGGTGCTAGCATGGTAATATTTGGGGATTTAATTTTTACGCTATGGACGGCTAGAGTGGCATTGGAGTTGAACTCTGAAGGAGAGAAATTCAAGGAAGAGATTAATAGAGTGATAAGGGGAGAATATCTTGGAGGAAAATTAGGAGATGGGGTGTGTGAAGTGTTGGTGCTAATTTGGGAAGTGAGAAGTGTGTAAATTCGACTTAGTGGAGTAAATGAGTGTCGTTTTTGGGTCTTTTAGGGGGTATTACGAATTTTCATTGTTGGTTCTTAAGGGGTATTACTGAATTATCTCTTTCTTTATTGCCTTTGCCGAAACCTTCTCCTCTCAATTTCCTTGTTGCTTTATCATTCTTTTCCTTGCTCCTTAACCTTGGTCGATTGGGTGCTAAACCAATTAGCCGATTTCTTTTCTTATTTTGTGCCGAATGCTCTCCTCTTCTGTGTGGCCAAATCCCCTGTTGTCCCATCACCAACTTTGTTTTTGTTTCTAAACACCAAAACCGACATCTCCTCTCTTTCTTCTTAATTGTGGGATTGAATCTTTTTCTCAAGTCTCTGTCGAATTACTCCTAGTATACTTTGGGTTTCGTAAGTGCGTTTATCTCTATTTTTAGTTTTGGTGATTGGCTAAGTATTATTAGGAGTTGTAAGGGTAACTATGATGGATGTTAGTCATCTACTAAGTCAATCTTTAATAATAAGAGTTTCTACAAAGCAGATTTGGGAATCGATCGGGGCTAACAAACGGTGAAAGTTTGATTAGGTTGAATCGCGCAAGGTAAGGGGAAGTGGTATGATTTCAGCTTTTGGTAATAGTATTTGATAAGTGTATGATTAACTATTGAGTGACATCGATTGTAGGTTCATGGCTAAGGAGTTCGCATCGCATTTTGTTAGCAGGTGTGCACACACACTTCACACACACAATAGATTGGCAAATCCCGAAATGTCGAAATCCCGAAAAGCTGAAATGCCGAAAAGCCGAAGGTTTGGCTACGGTGGTCTTGCGAGTACGTGAACACTCATATAAGGGTAATCGATATGATACCAGAGACCCCATGAGCATTCTCATGGACTTGGGTCACGTTTTGGCCAACTGGGCCAGAATGGGCCAAATGGGTCGACGGGCTCGTAGGCCCAAGTAAGGAAAAATTGGTAAATTGGTAAAAAGCGACGAGTTGATTAAGTTGGTTGTATGGCTTGGAATAGATTTGGCCCTGATGGGCCGTATAAATGTGATTGGGCCTAGTTGGCCATATAAATGTGGTTGGGCCTAATGGGCTATATAAATGTATGTGGACTCGTTAGGGTTATGTCATAGACTTTTGGGCTTAGTATCTAATAATTGCTTAAGCAAACATAAAACTTAATTAACCAACTAAGTGTAACTATGAACAAGTCATAAGGTTAAAGTGTGGCAATGGGTATATGCATGTCTAGGATTGGATCTAGGAAGACCTTGGTACTTAAGCGGTCTTAATGACTCACCTCCTCTTCTTTGGAATCCTACCTGGTGCATAGAATATGTTCACTTTAGCCAATGGGGACTTGTTGATGGGACAAGGTACGTAATTAAACCCATGGTGTTAGGGTAGAATTACTGAAATATCCCTGTAGGGTAGAATTATTGAAATATCCTTGTAGGGTAGAATTACTGAAGTACCCCTGTAGGGAAAAATTATTGAGATACCCGTGACCTACAAAATTACAGAAAAACCCTTAGTTGGCAAATTACCAAAATACCCCTATGTGCCATGAGTATGACTTATAAATGCTATATGTTATCTGTTGCATTCATGTGTTATTATATTGCATCTGGGCCGGGATTATGATTGGAGGAAGTGTATATAAGGGTTGCACAGTCGCTTGACGATTGTGGATCCACTGCAGGCTTTATAGCCACCGCAGGCTTTTTAGCCACCGAGCAGTTATGCTGCACCGATAAGTGGTGCCACAGCCGGTGTCATATCAAGTGTATAAGGATGGGTGGGTTGAGTATCTCCCCACAAGAGTGCAAGGTTGGAAGGGGGTGTACAGGGTTGGTTATGGGAAATTGCACATTGCATAATCATAATGATATTGTTGTGATTTGGGCTAAGGCCTAAGGCCACTATATGTTGAGATATGGGCTCAAGCCCAACTGAGGCCACTATGGGCTAAGACCCAAAAGGCCACCATTATTGAATAGGGCTTAGGTCTAAATTGTTTAATACATGTTATATGTTTGTCGAGGGATGCACACACTGAGTTTTCGTAAACTCACTCCCTCTTTTTAATTTTTCAAGTGATCCTTAGTAGGCAGCTCGACGTACAAGAGGACTCGGAGGTGGACACACTGCAAGATGATTAATAATTTAACAGTTTTATTTATTTTATTTTATTTTTAATTAGTATTTAGGTTGTAATAAGGCTTTTAGATTCCTGGATTACAAATTTGGGATCTTATTTGTAGTTTTATACTTACTAGAGGTAAAAACGAGTTTTACCAAAATAACTTATGTTTTAAATTAAGCTTCCACAATGATTAAGATTTTATAATTAATAATGTCTTTAATAGGGAATAATCTTTTTAAAACCACATTGGGAATTGATCAAACGCAAACTGACGTTTTACACAAATTTTTAAACAAGAAGGGTTTTCAACGAAAACTTGGTTTTCGAAAAACACTTCAATGTGACACACCAAATTCGGGCCTAACTTCTAGGCTGGGTTTGGGGTGTTATAATCTCAGTCAAAGAAATCTAGAGAAATGTATTCTCGTTTGAATGTATCAGCTAAGCATTCACACAGAGACTGCGGGAAACAATCTTTAGGTTCTAAAGCTCAAGCTATTTCGATGGCAAGTATGGGTAATGTTAGGTCTAATAAACCTGAATGTTAGCATTGTGGTAGATGACATCCCAGAGAGTGTTGGATGATTAACTGAGCTTGTTTCATGTGTTGTTCTCAAGAGCATTTCATATGAGCTTGCCCTGGGAGGGATATGGAAGAAAATTTTCAAAGTGCAAGGCCAAGTAATACTACTAATAGAGCTAGCAGTAAAGGTGTAACAAAGGATTCAGCTGTGAAATCCAAAGCTAGAGCACCTGCTAGAGCTTATGCCATACGTGCTCGTGAGGATGCGTCATCTTCTGATGTGATTACTGGTACATTTTCTCTCTATGATACTAATGTTATTGCATTTATCAATCCTGGATCGACTCATTCTTATGTTTATGTGAATTTGGTATCTAGTCAAAATTTCCTTTTGAGTTTACTGAGTTTGTGATTAAAGTGTCAAACCCCTTAGGCAAATATGTGCTAGTTGATAAAGTTTGCAAGAACTGTCCTTAGATGATTCGAGTCACTGTTTTCTGGCTGACTTAATGTTGTTGCCAATTGATGAATTTGATGTTATTTTGGGTATAGACTGGTTGACACTGCATGATGCCAAAGTAAATTGTAGACAGAAAACTCTTGAATTGAAGTGTGAAAATGGTGAAGTTCTTTGGGTTGAAACAGATGAATCAAGTGAATTGCCTATTATGATTTCGTCTATGTCTGCTCAGAGGTATGTAAGAAAGGGTTATCAAGCATTTCTTTCATATGTACTAAATACGAAAGTGTCTGAATTGAAGATTGAACCAGTACTAGTAGTTTGTGAATATCCGTATGTGTTCCCAAAAGAGTTACTTGATTACCACTGGTTAGAGAGGTGGAGTTTGCTATTGACTTGGTACCGGGGACTGCACCCATATCGATATCTCCGTAAAGGATGGCTCTGACTGAGTTAAAGGAATTGAAGTCCCAGTTATAAGAGTTGATAGATAAGGGTTTTGCGAGACTGAGTTTTTCACCATGGGGTGCACCGGTGTTATTTTTCAAGAAGAGGGATGGATCTATAAGACTTTGTATCGATTACCGACAGCTCAACAAGGTGATTATAAAGAACAAGTATCCTTTGCCAAGGATTGATGATTTGTTTGATCAATTAAGAAGGGCAACAGTGTTTTCGAAGATAGATCTGAGATCCGGCTATTATCAGTTGAGAGTTAAAGACTCAGATGTGCCGAAAACCGCTTTTTGGACAAGGTATGGGCAATATGAATTTCCTGTTATGCCCTTCGAACTAACTAATGAACATGCCGTTTTTATGGACTTGATGAATCTGATCTTTCGACCAAATTTAGATAAGTTTGTGGTTGTATGTATTAATGACATTTTGATTTATTCTTGGGATGAGTCTGAGCATGCCGAACACATGAGATTTGT
Organism: Gossypium stocksii; assembly: GCA_020496765.1. Taxonomy (NCBI): domain Eukaryota; kingdom Viridiplantae; phylum Streptophyta; class Magnoliopsida; order Malvales; family Malvaceae; genus Gossypium; species Gossypium stocksii. Next base: position 66,546,688 of record CM035621.1, read on the forward strand.
ATTGCAGACTTTGAGAGATAAGAAATTGTTTTCTAAATTCAATAAAAGTGAGTTATGGCTCCGAGAAGTAGGATTTTTCAGGCATATTGTCTCCACGAATGGTATAAAGGTTGATACGAGTAAGATTTCAACAATTGTTGAAAGGAAACCATCGAGGAATGTATTCGAGGTTAGAAGCTTATTGGGCTTGGCCGGGTATTATTGACGTTTTGTCAAGGTATTCTATATGATCGCTACACCTATGACAAGATTTTATAGAAACATGTTAAGTTTGAATGGTCCAAAAAATGTCAAAAGAGTTTTGAACAGTTGAAAGCGATGTTGACTGAAGCACCGGTGTTAGTGCAACCTGAGTCGGGAAAAGAGTTTGTGATTTTCAGCAATGCGTCTCTGAACAGTCTTGGACGTATGTTGCTGCAAGAAGGCAAGGTAATAGCTTATGCCTCGAGATAGTTAAAGCCACATAAGAAGAATTATTCGACACATGATTGGAAGTTGGCTACCACTGTGTTTGCCTTAAAGATTTGGCGACACCATTTGTTCAGTGAAAATTGCTACATCTATACCGATCACAAGAGTTTAAAATATTTGATGACTCAGAAAGATTTGAAAATGAAGATGGCTCGAGTTACTGAAAGATTATGAACTAGTGATTAACTATCATCCGGGAAAGGCGAACGTAGTCGCACATGCTTTGAGTAGAAAGTCTTTGTTTACTTTGAGAGCTATGAATACGAAACTAACTTTGTCTAATGATGGTTCAATCCTGGCCAAGATGAGAGCTAGACCGATGTTTCTTCAGAAAATTTGTGAAGCTCAGAAAAATGATAGTGAGTTACAAGCTAAAAGAGCTCAGTGTGAATTGAGTAGTGATTCAAACTTTTGGATCGGTTCGGATGATTGTTTGATGTTCCGAGATAGAATATGTGTACCGAAAAATGATGAACTTATTCAGAAGATTTTGCACAAAGCACATAGTGGTTGTTTATCAGTTCATCTGGGCAATACGAAGATATATAAAGATTTGAATAAATTTTATTGGTAGTCGGGTATGAAAAGAGATATCTCTGAATTTATATTGAAATGCTTGATTTGTCAACAAGTAAAGGCTAAACATCAAGTGCCTTCAGGTTTACTTTAACCTGTAATGATTCTCGAGTGGAAATAGGATAGAATTACGATTTGTAACTGGACTACCTCTAACTTCAAAGAAGAAAGATGTTGTTTGGGTCGTTGTTGATAGATTGATGAAACCAACTCATTTTATTCCGGTTCATACCGACTATTCACTTGATAAGCTAGCTGAATTGTACATTGTTGAAATTGTTAGATTGCATGGAGTGCTTATTTCTATCATTTCGGATAGAGATTCGAGGTTTACATCTCGATTTTGGAAAAAAGTTACAAGAGGCTTTGGGCACGAAATTGAACTTTAGTACCGCAAGTCATCCACAAACTGATGGTCAATTGGAAAGAACGATATGAGTTCTCGAAGATATGCTTTGCTGTTGTGTTTTAGAATTCGAAGGTAGTTGGGAAAAATATCTACCTCTAGTCGAATTTGCTTATAACAACAGCTTTTAGTCGAGTATAAAGATGGCACTGTATGAGGCTTTGTATGGCAGCAAGTGTCGAACTCTATTATATTGGACCGAGCTCAGTGAGAGATAGATTCATGGGATTGATTTGGTTAGAGAAATCGAAGAAAATGTGAACGTATTTTGCAATTGTTTGAAAGCAGCATCAGATAAACAGAAATCATACGCGGATTTGAAATGAAAGGAAATTGAATTTCAAGTTGGTGATAAAGTATTCTTGAAAGTGTGTCCGTGGAAGAAAATCCTTCGATTCGATCGCAAAGGTAAATTGAGTCTGCGTTTTATTGGTCCGTATGAGGTTATTGAAAGAATAGGGCCGATGGCATATCGGTTAGCTTTACCGATAAAGTTAGAAAGAATCCACAATGTTATTTATGTGTCTATGTTGTGTCATTATTGATCAGATCCTTCACACATCATTTCCCCAACTAAGGTGGAGATCCGACCTGATATGACTTACGCTGAGGAACCGACCAATATTTTAGCACGAGAAGTCAAACAGTTGAGAAATAAAGTATAGCCCTAGTGAAAGTTTTGTAAAAAAGACATGGGGTTGAAGAGCCTACATGAGAACCCGAGGAATCCATGAGAAAACAGTACCCAAACCTCTTTTCCGGTAAGATTTTCGGGGATGAAAATCCCTAAAGAGGAGAGTTGAACAGCCTAATTTAGGGCTTAATCAGAACAGTGGTTTCGGGACCACCAATTCAAAGTAGAAATATTTATTAGGCCATTATTTTAAGGTCTACAGTATGATTGAATGATTGTGTGAAAAATCTGTTAAGAAATTTTATTGATAGGGGGTCCAATTTGATTAGTAAGACTAAATTGTAGTACGTGCAAAATGTGTGTTCTAGAAGCTCTGGGTGCTTAATTGAAATGAATTCTTTAATGGAGGTCCTTAAATGCTAATTATACCATTATATCATAGGATGGAAAAAAATGGACATGGTTAGGTGAAATTTCAAAGTTAGGCATTAAGGGCATTTTGGTCATTTGGCAAATAAAGACAAAATTTAACAAATAAAAGATGTCATCTTCTTCAATTTCATCCCCCATAGCCAAATGTGAAGGGTCTCCATAGCTAGGGTTTTGGCCAACCTTACCAAGCTCAATGATAAGTCGATCCTAGCCCCGTTTTTAATGATTTTTACGTTTTGAGATCCTCGCAACCTAATCCAGTCTTTCCAAGGACTAATTTGAAGTATTATCAAAGTTTAAAATTTTACCCATGTTACACATGCATGTATTTTGATATCTAATGGTAGAAAATGTATGTTAGATGTGTGATAAACGACTTTTGCTGAGTGATTTTCAGTAAAAATGTCAAAAAGGACCTATTTGAAAAAGTTGTAAAATGTGTGTAGAAAATGTGAATAAATGGAAAATGTGTGCTCGTGTGAGTATGAAAAAGTTTAGCTAGGCTTGGGTAATGAAGAAATTGAAAGAAAATCATTTTACGAGCTTAGGGACTAAAGTGTAAATAATTAAAAAATTAAGGGCAAAAATGTAATTTTGCCATCGTATGATTTTTGGGTCGAATAGATAATGTGATGTTTAAATAAGTTAAATTTGTTATTATAGATCTAGAGAAACGAGGTTCAGGCCTAGATCGGGGGATAAACAAAGTATTTGATGATTAGATCCATTTCAACTATTTTTGTACCGAGGTAAGTTTATATGTAACTAATGCATCATTATATTATTTTTTACTATTTTAATATTGTATAAACTGTGTGATTGACTCATTGGACATATTCAATAAAGTTTCGAAAAGCGAGAAACCTGATTGAACCTTAGGAATAGAATAGGATACAAGTGACATGTCTCTAGGAACCTATGTGTATATACATGTTTGTGTGAATTCGGGTGCTAGTCTCGTACGTCCTAACAGTGGCTGGGTACTCCGGCATTTGATGTGGATACCTAACAACTTGTGTGATCAGTACTGTGTAGCTACGCTTTGACTGACAGCTTGTGTCAGCAGGCCCGTGAATAGCTCGAGAGTCAGTTTATGTATGTTATGAGATATAAGGTAGATTTGGCTACATATGTGGCACTTATGTGTAAATTTTCAAGTATCTATTAATATTCTGAGTGTGCAACAGGAAATCTCAAAGATGTTAAAGTGTGTGTGTAATTATGTTACGAGTTGGTACAGGTATGTACGTAAAACTTACAAGTACGAATACTATAATTGATGATCTCTTGCTAAGATTATGATTGAGTAAGTTATACCTATGGAATTTTAATGACAATTATGTTATCTCTCATTATATGAATTGCATGATAATTGTGTAGTTATGATGCTCATTATTTGCATAAGAACTTACTAAGCTATATAGCTTACTCCCCTTTTCTTTCCCTTGTTTTATAGTGTTGCCAAGCTAGCTCGGATCGGTAATCGTCGGAGATTCAAATCACACTATAAACACTCTCATCTTGGGTATTAACGATTTTAGTATTTTGAAAGTATGGCATGTATAGGACGACTTGGTCATTTTTTTATGTGCCATATTTGATTTGGCCAACTATGCTGGCTTATTTTGGTTTGATGATTATTTTGTATAAGACTATTGGAAATGGGTCAATATTGGTTATAAGTATATTCATGTGATGATATCTTTAATGAATGGCATGTTAATGTCTTGGTTGTATGTATATGCTTGGATTGGTGTTATGTTTTGTTGTGTAGGTGTGCTCTAAAGGGTGCCAAAATGACTTGGTAATTTGTAACGCCCCAAAATCCCGAAACTTTTAATTTTATGTGCTGAAGTTGACATGTATGATTAGCACTATTAGAATATTAATTTTAAGGTATTACAAGGGTTCTTTGAAGTCTCGGGGTTAAGGTAGACCATAGGGAAAAATTTAATTTTTGCCTTAGTGGAACCCTAATCTCAGGTATTAGGTCTTTTAAACAAATCAATGGGAAATAAGGCACAAATGGGCCTGTGTCCCAGTGGCAAAGTAACGCCACTTAGGGAGCTGTAGGTGGCGTCACTATCAGGTAAAGAGATCCAAGGTTCGAGGCTTAGATTGGTGTTATTTGGGGACTTTATTTTTGCGCTTTGGAGGGTGGTAGTGGCGCTGGAGTGGACTCTGAAAGGGAGTGTTTAGGAGAGAAATTTAATGTAAGGATAATAGAGAAAAAATAGGAGATTGGTGAGTAGAAGAGATGGAGCCGATTAGGACTATGGGGAGGCTAGTTTTGGCTTTGAGGTTATTTAAGGGTGCCGAATTCCCTTTAAAGGGTTTCTTTTATTTTGCCAAACCGAATGCTAACAAATAGGGTTATAGGTGTCATTTTCTTCACCTTTCTTCTTTGTTGTTTCTGCTGAATCTTCTCCTCCCAAGTTCTCTTGTCCTTCACTCTTTTCTCACTTGTGTTCAAAAGCAGAAAACCTCTGTTCCTTTGTGTCGATTTCTCCTTGTTCTGCCTTTAACTCAATCGATTATTTTGCTCTTAAGTGGATATCTACACTCCCTCAATCAAAAGGCGTCTATTCCTTGCCCCAAAAGTCGATTGTACCTTCTTTTGTCACCCCCAAACGGATCTTGTCATTCTTAGTTAGTGTTGGCCGAATACTCTTCCTTTTGGGAGGAGAAACCGATTGGTACTTAGTAGAGAATTCCATTCAAGCTTGGATCTCTAGATCTCTGCCGAAAAGCTATCCATACTTTTCGGATTTTGGGTAAGTGTTCCTTATTTTTTGTTAAGTTGGCCGAATGGTTTTTGGTGAGGAAAAGGGTGAGTTAAGTTGGATACAAATCACCTATTATTTTGTCTTTAACAATTAAGATTGATGCAGATCTAGGGGATATTCGTGATTAGTAGCTAAGGAATGGCTATTAGGACTTGTGGCATACGGTAAGGTTATGGTAAGGCTTCGGTTTTTGGTAAATATTGTAGTTAAGTGTGTGATTGATTGGAGGTTGGTATTGGTTGTAGGTTCAAGGTTGAGGATAGTGTAACATGTCTCATTTACCAGGTGTGTATATACATTGCACACACGACAAATCGGCAAAAGCTGAAATCCTGAAAAGTCGAAATGCCGACAAGCCAAAAAGCCAAAAGGTTGGCACCGGCAACCATACGAGCGTACGAACACTCGTGTGAAGACACTGTTACGACTATTGTGGCCAAGAGAGCGATCTCATGGTCTCGGACCACTGTTTGGCCAACTGGGCCAGAATGGGCTAAATGGGCCCGACGGGCTCGTAGGCCCAAATCGGCAAAAATTGATAAGTGATAGTAAATGATGAGTTGGTATCGATGGTTGAATAATTTGAACATGATTGGGCCTGATGGGCCGTATATTTGTTATTGGCCTAACGGGCCATATAGATATGATTGGGCTTGATGGGCCATATGTGGCTTTAGGAAAGCATGTAGACTTGCTAGGGTTTTATAGTGGACTCTAGGCCTAGTTCTAATGAATTCTTAAGCCGTATAAAACTTAATTAATTAATCAAGCATGTCTGTGGACAAGTCGCAAGGTTAAAGTGTGGCAATAGGCATATGCATGTCTAGGATTGGATCTAAGGAGAGCTTGGTACTTAAGCGGTCCTAGCACCTCCTCTTCTCTGGAATCCTACCTAGTGCATAGTGCCTATTCACTTTAGCCAACGCGGACTTGTTGATGGGCCAAAGTTCGTAATTAAAACCCGTAATGTTAAAAATTACTGAAATACCCCTGTAGGATAGAATTTATCGAAATACCCCTGTAGGGTAGTATTTACTAAAATACCCCTATAGAATAGAATTACTAGAATACCCCTGTAGGGTAGAAGTACTGAATGAAATGACTGAGATGCCCTCATTGTATACAGGACTAAAATAGCCCTAGGTGCTTAATGTGTGAAAATGTGTATGTTGCATTCATGAGATGTATGTTGCACTTGGGTGGGTTTGATGGTACGGAGGAAGATATGTGAGGATCGCATTGTCACTTAACGACCGTGGATCCACCGGTGGCTTTAAGCCCACTATATGATTAGTAGCCTTGCTGCAACGATTGAGTAGTGCTGCAACCGATGCTACCATTGAAGTGTAGGGATGGTTGGGTTGATATTTATATCCCCACAAGAGTGTAGGGTTGGAAGGGAAATGGAGTGCAGGGTTGGATTGGGATGGGAGCATTGCATTCATGTGATACTGATGTGATATGGGCTAAGGCTCAATTGAGTTCATCGTGGGCTAAGGCCCAAGACCACCGATATTGATAGGGCTTAGCCCAATGTGATAAATTGCATGTTGATTTGACTGTTAAGGGTTGTACACACTGAGTTTCGAAACTCACTCCCTTTTTTTTTAATATTTCAGGTGACCCTCAATAGGATGCTTAATGTGGGAGAGGACTCGGAGGTGGCCACACTAGAAGTTCATTAGAATTTTTAAATAGTTTTGAATTTCTTTACCTTTGATTATTTCTTTTTATTTGGGTTGTAATAAGGCCTATCGTTTCTGAAACAAATGTAAATTCAGATTTTTTTTTATTTATGCGTACTATTGAGTTATGGGTTTTCTTAAAACTTAAACATGTTTGCTAAATCAACGCCATTAAATTAATAATTTTCTACAACATGGGCTTTTCTCCAAAAATTAAAGTTTTTTAACTAACTCACCTAAACTTTTAAAGCAAGCAAAGGTTCAAATGGATTTTATCATTAAACAAATTTCTAGCTCAAATATTTCAATGGATCAGATTGGTGCGTGTTACCCTATTATGTGACACCACCTGATTCGGCCATAATATCTGGGCTAGGTTTGGGGTGTTACATAAATAGCCTATATTTTGTCCACACGGATAGGCATATGAGCATGTGTCTAGGTCGTGTGTGACACATGGTTAGCCCCACGGGCATGTGTTTAGGCCGTGTGTCCCCTGCGCCTTAATTTTGAGAAACAGAATGCTCAAATATGAGCATACGAGCCGAGACACAGGTCTGTGTCTCAGCCGTGTGGACGGCATAGCCTCGAACACGGGCGTGTGCCCTAGCCGTGTGAAATCTGCACCTATTTTTGTGAAAAATTAATTTTCCACACGGGCATGTGACTTGGCTGTGTGATCACAATTTGGTCACAAGTTACAAGTCAGAGAGTTACACGGGGTAAGGACACGAGCGTGTGTAACCACAGGCCTGCCCACACGGGCATGTCCTATATCTACACGGGCGTGTGACCCCCGTTTAGTGGAAAATTTTCTAAGTTTTGTACAATTTTCTAAAGTTCTCGGTTTTGTCCCAAACCACTTCCAACGTACGTTTTGGGCTTCATAGGTTCGTATCAGGGACTTTATTATTAAATGCAAATGGTTTTAATTTGGACGTAAATTTATGACTCGAAATTGTATGTTTGTTCGTGTGATAAGTCCAGTAATGCCTCGTACCATGCTCCGACGTTGAGTACAGGTAAGGGGTGTTACATAACTTCGTATTTGAGTTTTCTGGATCTACATAAGTGAATTTAACATCAATTTAATCCATTTCATAGTCAAATTAATCCAATTTACATCCTAAGCAAAATTATCATTTTGCCCCTATACTTTTCATAAATGACAATTTCATCCATAGGCTCGAAAAATGAAATTCATGCAATTTAATCCTTATTCCAAGCCTAACTAAAATTTCCATATAACATTTATAGCACATATATTTCATAAAAATAAAAATTTTCCATGAATTTTACATTTTTACAATTTAGTCCCTAAATCACAATTTCATGAAAATTCACTTTACAAAAGTTGTTTTATCTATCAACAACCTTTCATTTTCTACCATAAATTTCAAATTTTCAGCATATTCATCCATGGAAAAATTTCTATACTTTGATATCTTTACAAATTAATCCCCAAAATAGATAGATTAAGCTATTCCGATCTCAAAAATATAAAAATTACTAAAAACGAGACAAGATTACTTACCCAATTAAACCAAGAAAGCTTGATTTCTCTTTCCTAGGGTTTATATAGAAACTTTGGGGAAGATGATGAAATTAAGATGATATTATCTATTTAATTTAATTATCATCTTTTAATTTTTTCCACTTTCCAATTTAGTCCTTATCCTTTTCTAATTTTTTCATGGATGAATCATCAAAAATATCTACTAACTTTTCTTTAATGGTCTAACTACCATATAAGGACCTCTTAATTTGAATTCCATAGCTATTTGATCCTCCTAGCTTCTAGAATTTGATTTTAGCATTTTATACAATTTGATCCTTTCCCTAATTAAACACATAATCAGTAAAACTTTCTTATCAAAAGTTTCATATAACAATCTATCATAATACAGACCATGCAATAATATTATAATAAATTTTCTTTCCGGCTCAGATTTGTGGTCCCGAAACCACTATTCTCATTTCACTAAAAATGGGTTATTACACAAAGCACCTCTTATTATTTTCCCTTCATCAAATTGTGAATATTAATTTCATAAATATTCTGCTTTTCATATATAGTCCCTATGGAGGCGATACTCAATTCTTATCACTTTATTACTTGTTAATGATTGTGTATACTTGCATATTTCTGTAAACCGTCGAGTAAATCATAATTTATCCTGGTGGGAAAAGTGAGGTCGCGAGATAAGCGAGTACCTATTGATTAATTAATTAGTAAAGGTCGAGCGGTAATACTATTAGTTAATAGTTAAATCCACCTAAAACCTAATTTTGAAGTTAATTACGACCATTGGTACAAGTTAATATTCTGTCAGTTATTTTGATTTGGGTGTTTGATTATTTTCTATTTGTTTTATTTAGTTAATTTATTTCATATATGATTCTTTATTTAATAGTTCATCGTAATATAATTTTTAATTATTACTACTAAGACTTATTACTATAGAAATATATTTTTGGTTCAATTAATCCTCCATTGGATACGGTCTCAAAACACTTACCAGTGTTTCGTTGTAACACATCTATATTATAATTGACCGTATACTTGCAAGCACAATTGATGTTTTTGGTGTGGTATTTATACTCTAAATGATAACACGCTTAAAGGCGATCAAAAGTCTGAAAAGTACTCATAATTGGACCTGATGTGAGAGAGGCCCAAAATCCACTCATGGAATATGAAGTGGCAGTAACCCTAGGAGGAATACTAGGGGTTGCCATCCACCCTACTCCTATTCTAAGTAGAAAGTTGTTTTCTAGTTGAAATAAACTTCTACAATTCAATAAGGGTTCTACTTTCTCTTCCTATAAATAGATGGTGCTAGTAGAGCTATTAACACAACTTTGAGAGGTTATTACTTTGCTGAAAAATAGAGAGAATTTATTCTCAACTATTAAATATTTTTCCATAATAACAATTCTACCGGTTTCTATTAAAGAATAAAGAAATTTCATTTTCACCCTAAAAAGAAAAGAAAACTTTTTCTAGTTTTGTGTTTTTGATTCAATTGATTCTGGCCCATACTCGAAGTAGTTCATGGTATGAGAATAATGGAGAAGATCGTTTGGTTGAAAGGTAAAAAAATCAAGGATCTACTTATCTGAAAACATCAAGGATCTACTTATCCGAAAGCACAAGTACAATTTCAGTCTAAGGTTTGTTGCTATAAATATCATAAACCAAGTCCATTTTCAAAATTTTAATTTTTCACTGTGCAAGATAATCGTTTTTAAACCAAATTTTTTCCAACAATATGAAGAGTTTGTTTTTTTGAAAATGATAGCAAGAAACCCTTCTTTCATTCTAAATTTTGAAAATGGAAAATCTTCCTAAACACCCTTAGTCTAATAACCACATAAGGACCTCTCTTACTCAAAATCTTACTTTTTAAAAATCTCACATTGACCTTTCTATTATTACTAGTTCTACAAATTAGTCCTTCAATCTTAATTACTAAATTCTCTAATTTACTCTCTCCCTAATTCTAATTAAGTCCAATTACCCACTAATAATGCATACATCCATCATTGTGTCGACTCCCGGGAACCTTTCGATCAAACTTCTCGAAAAGGCTTGGTTTAAGAATTTCGATCCAAAATTGAATTTTCTAACCCTAGTGAGAACGATTATTGTTTGATGAATTGTTAGTCTAGATAATCATATCTGTGTTTTTATCTTTTAAGAGTAATTCACTTTGATACCCAAGACAATGCATCTCCCTTTTGGACTATATAGAAGATATAATAGTCTTTTAATCAACTTTCTCAATTTCGATAAGACTATAGACCATTTAAATTATCTACTAATATAAGTTGTCTTCTAGTATTATCATTCAACCACATAATGCAACTTAATATTAATTAAACATTGGATGATCAATGAGCTAATATTTTTTTATATTTTGTTTTGCATGCAAAAACTGTAACACCCCTTGTAACAACCCCTAACCCTAAACCGTCGCCGGAACAGGGTTACAAGGCATTACCGGACATATCAGACAACTTACGAATAACTCGCAATTAAAATAACATTCATAGTATAATTTAATAATTAAGTCCCTATATTGGACTGTCGAAGCCGAAAACATGTATTAAAAGTGAAACGGGACTTGTTCGAGTTCTCTAAAATTTTTTTTATAAAATTTTCGGCAGCATTTTTTCTTATTTTTACATAAAACCCCCTGCAAATTCAAACCAAAAACAACCCAATACTAATGTTTCAACCAAAGATTTTACACATTAAGACACTTTTAAATCATGCTTATAACATTGATTTAATACTTTAATCAAGTATAATAGCATATAAAGAAATAATTTATAACTTCATTCTTTATCCAATTTAGTACCAAATTTACCATTTATATAACTTAGTATTACATTCATCATTCAAAACATTTTAACCATTTTTTTTAAACTTAAAACCATATAGCATAAGTACATAACTCACACACTTTCACCTAGTACATGCCACTTAAACTGAAGGAAGAAATACATCACCAAAATCTTCGTGTTAGAGTCGGGATCATTCTGGATGCTGAACCGGACCTTGAACTCTAATAACCTGCGCACGGAAACAACCGTACGCTGAGTATTTCATACTCAGTGGTATTATTATAAATCAAACTATTTAACATTAATGAATAACAAATAGTAAATATAAAACCTTATAAATCTCCAAAACTAATTTACATATAATTCATACAACTTTATAAAGCAATTTATCAACTAATATTGTATTTCAACAATATCGTTTTCCATCAAATTCATGAATCATAGATTTATACGATCAAATTTCACATACTAATTCAAATCATTATTTAGCTCATACTTTCATTCTCATACCTTTAATAATACAGATAAATAAATTTTCATTATTATTTCTCATTTTATTTTATTTACCCTATTAACAAGATTCAGACCCTGACAGATACGCGAATTCCACTCAAACACACTAGAATATCCAACCCAAACACACCCGAAATAATATAAATTCTCCATAACACACCAGTATAATATAGCCTCACAAACACACCATTATATCATATCCTCCCAAACACACCAATAAGGCATTAAATGCCTCTTCGGATAAACCGAAGCATATAATAACATAATCATCTTCTCGGCTAAGCTACAAATATTCTCATCACATCACAATCCTATGGCATACCATTTGTATCCAATCTAGTCCGACAAGTTAATAGGGTATTATTTTACTTTTCCAATTTCAAATTCATTTCCACAACAATTTCAAATACTCAATCAATTCAAAACATCTATTATCTCAATTCACATATAATTCAATATTCACACATATTCTTACTTAATTTCAAATATTATTACTTACCTTATCTTAGATGTCCCATGACTACAAATTCAATATAACATTTAATAAATAGTTTGAGTTATAGTAATACAAACCCGAAATACGCATTTACTCCTCAACAAACTTTTCTTTTCCTTTCGATGCTGATGCCTCGATTTCTTTTTTAGCTACGAAAATAATAATAAATTACATTATTAATTACAGCTCTAATTATAATAATTAATTGAATTTTTACTCAATTTATACCCCAATTCCAATTTAATCCTAATTGACTCTTTTACTTGTTTAATTTTAATTAGTACTTCATTTCTATTCAATTTCCTATAAAATTTAGCCTAACAATCTAATGTTCATTATAAAACCCTAATTTAAAATTTCTTTTAATTTAATTCCTAAAACACAAAACTTATAGCTTCTTTTACAATTTAATCCCTTTTTCAATTCTAACTTAAATTTTCATTCAATTAAACCTCTAATTCATCTTTTTGTTCAACATAAACTATGTTTGAAAACCTAAGAACTTTCATGGCTTTTACTTAATTTCAACAAAACTTGGTTTAAAAGCTTCTAAAACATCAAAATTAAGAGAAAATGACTAAATTTAGCTTACCAATTAAACTTGAAGCTTTAAAATCTCAATTTTCCTCTTTTCTTTTCTTTCCCTTTTTCTTCCCTTGTTTTCGTTTTATTCTCTGCTTTCTTTCTATTCTTGTTTTGTTCTGTTTCTTCTGCTTTTTTTTTAATGCTTTCGTGCCTTTTTATTTTGTTTACTTTATTTTATATTTAAGTTAATTTAATAATTATAAAATATCTATTTAATAACAATATAATTAATACATTTGCATACTATCATTATCATTCAGTTGTCTTTCTTTTATTTATTTAACAAATAAAATCTTATAATATCAATATTTAATTAATAAACATCTTTAACTTAAATAATAAGTAATTTAATTAATTATTTTATAAATGTACTAATATAATTTTTTTACACATTTATTAATTGTGTACCATACATTTGTCTTTATCTTATTTAGTTATCATCTAAAGTCCCAAAAATTTAATTAATAAAAATATAATTTAATTCTAATTATTTATTACTTTAATATTAAGTAAACAAATTGTTTTATAACAAATGTACCAATATTTTTATTACAATTGTCATTATCTAATTTTTTTTCATACCAAAAATCTTATAATTTTAATTATTTATCTAATAAATATCTTTTACTTATTAATAATAAATAACAAATATCTACTTAATAAATAATACTTGTATGACAATTGTATTATACATATTATTACACATGGATATTATCTCCATCCTACATTTGTCATATTTTAGTTTATTTTTCATAATATAATATTTATAATATTTATAATAATAATAATATATTTATATATATTATATATACATGTATTTAATATAAAAGCATAAAAATCTAGATATTTTTATGCATTTGTCGCCTCATTTATGACAAATGGCTTATTTCCCATTTTAATCCTTCTTTCTTTCTTTTAATCTATAATTAGACTTTTAACCTTTATTCAATTTAGCCCTTTTTCACTAATTACTCTAATTTAAGCTAAATTCATCTAATTAAAACCTAATTAAACACACTACTAGACTCCTAATTAGTCCTAATAATTATTTACGGATCTAATTCACTAAGACGGAGGCCCGATATTACACTTTTCGGTGCCCACGGATTTTGGGTCGTTACACCCCTAACCCGTATCCGTTGCCGAATTGGGGTTACAAGGCGTTACCGAACAAAATACAGCTAATATAGGCATACATTACGTTTTCATATTTAGTAAATTAATCACATCAAATCACTTAGACTATTCAAAATTAAAACTTTAAAACTACTAAATTAATGGTATTCGAATACCTAACAAAGATCATACATTTTACTTCATAAATTTATACATGCACATTTTAGGCCAAACAAATCATAACACAAAGCTTTTTGACCATATCACAATCGGCACAAACAATTTCATAACATGGTCAAGTTGTTTTTTTTTAACATATTAACCATAAACGCATTTAACTACACCAAGATTGAATCATTAAAAATTCGGACCTGACCTAAATAATCAACCATTTAAGTATGATGCATATAAATACATTATCATTTGTCTTATCATCTAATTAGCTAACAAATTTAATATAAGAAATTTATATTCAACTCAAACATTACTCATTTAACTAATATTAACCAACAATCAAATTATTAGCACCAAAACATATACGCATAAATATATATACATTTAATTTATAAGGTTAATCATACTTGCTCACTCATTACAAGAATATGCGCATACTTAACAAATACAAACTAAATCAAAATATCCATTATATCATCAACTATAAATTCATCATTTATACTATTACAAAACCAATCACTTGACCAACCACATATACAATTCGAACATTATACCAAACTTATTTATTTCAATTTCGATCATTTAATATACCTTATATAACATTCAAATCATATACATTCATGCCTTTATAAACTGAACCTAAATGGTCAAATAGCATAGCCGAACATACAATACATATATATACTAATTTTCTCAAATCATATCAAAGTTATCCTGTAGCTTATAGATTTATGAAACATAGATCCAAGAATTGTCCATCCAACATCATATTATTCAAGCCAAAACACATGTTCATCCACACACACAAACTATACCATAAAATGCACTTCCAAATGAGTTAATTACAAAGTTGAATAACCTTAATACCATTCACTACTTGATACCAAATTATAAACTATAAAACATACCTTAAAACAATTTAACTCACATCCGAATACACATAGATATTAACCATCACATAATTAAATACATAAACACATTCACCATGTAACATATTTCCAAAATGAGCTAACCATAAAGCTGATTCTATATACATCATACTTAGCATTTAACATTGCCAAATCATGCAATCAAATACCACAAGCACAATTACCATGATATATACCTTCAATATAAGTTCAAACCATGACCAAATACACACAAATCATAATATTATAATTAAGCCATTTTCGCATGGCTAAACATATATACAACTTCCAAATAAGCTAGTCTATACATACCATAGGTTCAATGTAACACCCCAAACCCGGCCTAGACGTTATGGCCGAATCTGGCGATGTCACACTGAAGTGCTTTTTGAAATCTTAATCTTGTTGATAAAAACCCGTTGATGGTTAAAGTCTCTATGTTAATTCTCAAATCATCTTATTCATTTGATAATCATTTTAAGTCGTCATTACTTTTAAAACATTGTTTGTTGCAGAACCATTTCCAAAAATGTTGCGAAAATGTGGTGTTTTGAAAATAGTTAACCCTTTATGAAAACTAACGTTAAGTATCAATCTAAATAAATAAAGCCTATAGTAAAATAAAAGAAAATAAACCAAGTTTCAAGAGGCCTTATTACATAACAAAAACCCAAAAGGAATAGTTATAATTCAAAAGCTAATATAAAGCCGTATGGATATGTGGCCACCATCGAGCTCCTCGCAACACCAATCCGCCTAACGCTGGGGATCACCTATACAGTTAAAAGTGGGGTAGAGTTTACGAAAACTCAGTGTGTAATCCCATAATATACAATCAGTTAGACATACAAAATGTAGTAACAATCTGGGCCTAAGCCCATTACAGAAATAGTATCAGGTGGGCCTTAGCCCATTATAGAATCAGTAAACAGTTTTAGATGGGCCTTAGCCCAATACAGTAGCAAAATCAGAACAGAAATGCAGCAGAAATGTAGCAGAAATACTACCCCAATCCAGCCAACACACCACTCTGTCCCGCCAGTCACACCATGTGGGGATAAAATTGACCCACTCAACCAAACACACCAAGATTAGCACCAGTTGCGGCACTAATTGATATCGCAGTAAAGCTGCCAGTAAACAGGATGACTATAAGCCATAAACAAGATGGTTAAAAGCCATAAGTAGGATGGCTAAAAGCCATAATCAGGATGGCTACAAGCCATAATCAGGATGGCATAGAGCCATAATTAGGATGGTACAGAGCCATAATTAGGATGGTACAGAGCCATAATCAGGATGGCATAGAGCCACAATCAGGATGGCTAGAAGCCATCCACTTCCTCCGTAAAAAATCACCCATCCCTATGCAGAATGTCATGTCATACCATCATACGTGAATGCAGAATGTCATGCTCAATCATAGTCATATATATATCATATAGCAAATCTGTCATACATAGCATAAGGAGCATAACAGTCATTTCCCCTACAAGGGTATTATGGTCTTTTTACCCTAGGGGGTATTTCAGTAATTTTACCCTACTGGGGTATTTCGGTCATTTTACCCTGTGGGGGTATTTCGGTCATTTTACCCTACAGTGGTTTTTTGGTTATTTTACCCTACAGGGGTATTTCGATTATTGTCATCAGAATGGGTTTAGACACACTTACCCACCCATTAGAAGGTCCACAGCCGTCTCAGGCGACTCATGTAACCTCAACAAACATAACAGTGTGAATGGGCCCAAAGCCCATTATGCGGCCCATATGGGCCCACACGCCCGTGTGCCCTACTAAGCTTAGAAACGACCCTAGCCATGTATGCGACACAGTCGAGTCCACAATTCCTACATATTCGTGAGATTTACCTATGTGGGGCCCACGAGCCCATTGGGCTCACACGGCCCATTTCGGTCCAACATGGCCTTGACGGCCTAAGCCCATGAGATCGCTCATGATGGCCTCTACAATCATACACCCATGTTTCTTGGGCTCAGATCACCACACGTGCGTTCGTACGCTCGTGTGGCACCAATCGCCAAACTTTTTGACTTTTTGGCTTTTGTTGTTCTATGGTTAATCAGTGTGAGTACCCAGCTGATGCGATTTGAAGCTAATCCTCGTTCTAACTCCTATTCCTGAAGAAGAGATCAATATGTCATCTAATTAGGCACTTAACCATTTTACAAACGAGATCTAACTGAATTCAAAAACGATCACGATCCCCTTACCAACCTAATAGTAAACACACCCTTAGCTCTCAGGAGATGTACAAAACACCCTCGACCACCACCTACACCAGAGTCACCATCTTTCATTAGGTTCATGCCCAAAATATAACACCATCACAACAAGAACCCATGATTCTTTATGACATACTCGTAACCACTTACCAATACAGCAGAACTGATTTACAGACCAATGAAGTAGCGCACAAAGAATCGTGAATGAGGATTAGCTTGAAAGAGTAGACAAAAGAAGGGTAGGTTCGGATATAAGAGAAAGTCAAACATTCGGCTAAGCAAAAGTACAGAAGAGGGAAAAACAAATCAAACACTCAACGGTTGCTAGAGGACTAAATGTCATCACTGAACCAAAATGGAGAAGGAAGACTCAACAAAAGTACCAAAAAAGAGAGATGATGATAGAACAATTTGAAAAAGACGAATAGAGAAAAGAAGGGAGATGAATTCGGTCCCAATGGCAAACTGTTAACTGAAAAGGGATCGAGAGCGAATGAAAGTGTATAATTGGCCAAAAGAAAAAGGAAGAAAGTCGGTTCACAAAAGCAAATAAAGAAAAGAGAGGGAGAAAGTAAGCAAACCGTAAAGCAAAGAATAGAATGCCCGAATAGTAAAAAAAAGAACAATTTTCGGCACCCAAGAGCAGAAGAAAAGAAAAGAAATACCAAAAGTGATTACAATGTGTTCAAGAGCACAACCAAAACCAATTCTCGAAAGAAACACCCCAAAAACTGAATTCAAGAGTGCCAAAAGTCCCCATACGGCACAACTCTCCCCCCATCTCACATTTCCTTGATTTCCTCCTATAATCTCTCCCAACAGCAACCTCCTCAAATCCCAATATTCTCTCCTCAAAATTTTCCAAATATCCCTCCTCAATTCTTTCTATGACCAGTTAAACTTCATTGAGTAGTACTCGATTCAAACTCCACCACTCACACCCCAAAGAAGTAAAATAAATACTTTTTTATGTATAGAGTGACTCGAACCCAAGACTCCCAGTAGTTGTAAACACGCCATTAACCACCTTTACCAGCAGGCTCCTTGTGTCATATTTCACTCATAAATACCTACAAGGTTCCATGCTAGAGTCATGGTTCCAACTAGCAAGAAAATAAAAATGTCGCAAGAGCCAAGGCTCAAACCTCAAAACCTAGGAGTACTCCACACGTCATTTACCACTTGACCAACAACTCTTCCATGTCATATTTCAACCAAATTAATTTAAGAAGCCTACTATCTAGAACAAGGGTCTTATTCACTTAAAATTAAATTTTTTCCTAAAACCCAGGTTTGAACCCAGGACTTCTCCAACACTTCTCAGGACACATAACAACTGAAGCAGACATTTATTTTTGTCACTATCTTGCACAACTAAATACCTATGTGTCGTCTCCTAACTGTTCCCTTGCTCAAGGCTCAATACTTCTAGGCCCAAATTTAGGGCGTTACATTTAAAGTTCAACTTTTAAAAATACTAAAATAGCAATCGATAGCGTGACAGATTTCTTTGACGATCCCCGAGCTCGTAACTAGCTTCCAAAATCTTACAAAAAAAATGAACAAACACACACAGGGTAAGCTTGAATAGCCTAGTAAGTCATAAGTAAATAAATTAATTCAATGACATTCATAATTCAATTTAACTAAACTGAATCATGCTAACCATAACCACATATTCATTTATCACACTTGCAACTTCATATATCAATACATATACTTTAGCATTTTTTATCCACTTGGCTGAATACACATGTATTCATAAGCATATTCCATTCTCACTTTCATAATGCACATTTCATATATTCATATAAACTATATACTTACCTTACTACTCAATCATTTAACTTAGCACATACCTGACCTTTTAGCTCAATTTCACATTCGATCTTAACACGATATTGCCCATTGAACCATTCAAAATCAATAAGGATACTCGGATAGTCGAAAAGCTTGTACAATACCAATGGTCTAGACGTGGTCTTACATGTAATCACATATTGATGCCACTATCCCAGACAGGGTCTTACACGAATCAAATACGATGCCGATGTCCTAGACATGGTCTTACACGTAAATCACAAGTCGATGCCAACGTCCCAGACATGGTCTTACACGAAAACACATATCGGAATGCTATGCCATGACAAATGCATCCTAACAATTCCTCAGGTTCGTACGGGGCTTTCAGACGTCGTAACTCGATCAATTCAGGCTCGTAAATAATTCTTTCTTGCTTGTATCAATTTGGCATACACAAATATATTCACTAAAATTCAATTCGGCAGTTATAGTTCATATATTTTCAAAATTAACGACATTTATTTACTTATGAACTTACCCCAGACGAGAATTAACGAACTAGGACGACTATTCAACCACTTTAGATTTCCCCCAATCCAAATCTGGTTTCCTCTTTTCTTGAGCTAATTCAATATAAATTTGAATTATTTAATCATATATTCAATTAAATTCCTCCAAAAACACATAAATGGGCTAGTTACACTTTTTCCCCTGACATTTCACATTTTTCACAATTTAATCCCTATTTCACAAAACACAAAATTTTCAAAATTTTACCACACCCATACTTGGCCGAATTTCATTAAGGTCCATAGCATCCCATTTCTTTCATTTATTTCACATTTTGACCCCTTCAATTTACAAAATTCACAATTTAATCTTCAATAGGCATTTTTACTAAAAATCACTTAATTAAACTTAACAATCTAACAACATATATTTATTTTTCATCATCAAACACAAAAAAAAATCAAGTTATCAACAATGGTAATTCATGAATACATCATCAAATTCAAAAATTCAAGCATGGGCTAGCTAAAACACGAAGCAACGATCTCTAAAACATAAAAGTTATCAAAAAGGGACCAAAACACATACCTTAATTTTTCTTGACCATGGCCGAATGTAACAAAGCTTTAAATCCTTGTTTTTATTTTATGTTTCGGTGGAAGAAGATGAAATATAAGCTAATTATTTTTTTTGTTTTATTTAATTATCATATAATTATAATTTCAAATTTTAACTTTTATAATTTCATTTAAAATCCACTAAGTAATGTCCAAATTTGTATTTAATGCATTCAATGGTCAAATAACTATATAAGGACACCACATTATAAAAACAATAACAATTCAGCACTTACACGTTTAATAGCCACTTTTGCATTTTATGCGATTAAGTCCTTTTATTAAATTGGACACTCAAACGATAAAATTAAATCACAAAAATTTCACACATATAAATTAACATGCTGTAGACCCCAAAAATAATATTAAAATATTTTTTTACTTAGATTTGTGGTCCCGAAACGACTGTTCCAACTAGGGTTTAAACTGGCCTGTTACAACTCTCCCCCTTAGGGATTTTTGTCCCTGAAAATCTTACCGGTAAATAGGTTTCGATAACGTTCTCTCATAGCATCCTTGGACTCCTACATAGCTTCTTCTACCCTGTGTCGATGCCATTAGACTTTCACTAAAAAGATTTTCTCATTTCTCAATTCTTTTATTTCGCAATCTAAAATCCAAATCGGTTCTTCTTCGTATGTCATACTAGGTTGAATTTCAATCTCAGACAGAGAAATCACATTAAAAGGATCGGATCGGTATCATCAGAGCATTGAAACATGAAATACGTTATGAATCTTTTCTAGCTCAGGTGGCAAAAATAGTTTGTAAGCAGTCAGCCTATACGCTCAATAATCTTATATGGCCTAATGAATCTCGAACTCAATTTGCCTTTACGACCGAATCGGGGTATTTTCTTCCATGGTGAGACTTTCAAAAACGCTTTCTCCCTAATCTGAAATTCAATGTCTTTCTGTTTCAAGTCTGTGTACGGTTTTTGATGATCTAACGCTGCTTTCAGACTATCACGAATCACTTTTACTTTCTGTTCAATCTCTTTGACCAAATCAACCTCGTGTATCTTATTCTCACTAAGCTCAGTCCAATATAAAGGTGTTTGACATTTACGACCGTACAAAGCCTTATAAGGAGCCATTCTGATACTTGATTAAAAGCTATTGTTATACACAAATTCAATCAGTGGCAAGTATCGTTCTCACGTACCTTCAAACTCAAGAATACAACATCTCAACATATCCTCGAGTATCTGAATAATATGCTTGTATTGACCATCCGTCTATGGGTGGAAAGCAGTGCTAAAGTGTAGTTTTATACCAAATGCATCTTGCAATTTCTTCCAAAATCGTGATGTGAACCTCAGATCTCTATTCGAAACAATTGAAATAGGTACTCTGTGTAATCTCACAATCTGCAAAATGTATAACTCAGCAAGCTTATCAAGTGAATAATTTGTGTGAACAGGAATGAAATGAGCCGATTTAGTCAATCTATCTAAAATAACCTAGATTGCATCTTTCTTACTCGGTGGTAGAGGCAAACCCGATACAAATCCATCGTGATTCTGTCCTATTTCCACTCAAGAATCGTAATCAGCTGAAGTAACCTAGACGGTACCTAATGCTCAGCTTTGACTTGCTTATAGATTAGACATTTTGAAACAAATTTTGAGATATCCTGCTTCATACCAGACCACAAGTAAAGCTGTTTCAAATCATTATACATTTTAGTACTACCCAGATAAACAAATAACCTACTGTTATGAGCTTCATTTAAAATCATATGAATCAACTCTGAATTTCTCAGAACACATATTTGGCCTCTGAATCTCAAATAACCCTCAGCATCAACTCAAAATTCTGAATCAATATTCAAATCATATTGAGCCCGTTTTTCTAATAATTCATTATCGGCTTTCAGAGCTTCGCAAATCTTCTGCATAAATAACGGTCTTACTTTTAACTCAGATACAATTGAGCCTTCATCAAATAAAGCCATATGCGCATTCATCGTACGCAGAGCAAATAGAGATTTTCGACTTAGAGCATTAGCAACAACATTGGCCTTTCTCGAATGATAGTCAATCACAAGCTCGTAATCTTTTAGCAATTCTAACCATCATCGCTGTCTCAAATTCAAATCTTTCTAAGTCAGCATCAAATATTTTAAGCTTTTGTGATTAGAATAGACGTGGCATTCTTCACCGAACAAATAGTGGCACCATATTTTCAATGCAAACATAATAGTTGCCAATTCCAGGTCGTATGTCGGGCAATTCTTTTCGTGCAGCTTTAACTGTCTCGAGGAATAAGCTGTGACTTTGCCTTCCTGTATTAAAACATAGCCCAAACTATTCAATGATGCATCACTAAAGATTACGAATTCTTTACCCAATTCTGGTTGAATTAACACTGGAGCTTTGGTCAACAAAACTTTCAACTACTCAAAACTTTTTTGACATTTGTCCGACCACTCAAATTTAACATCTTTCTAAGTAGTCTTGTCATCGAGGTTGCAATCATAGGGAAACATTTTACAAACCGTCTATAATAACTAGCGAGTCCTAGAAAACTTTAGACTTCGGATACATTTCTCAGAGGCTTCCAATCTAGAATTACTGAAATCTAGCTCGGATCCACTCAAATACTAAATGCTGACACAACATGTCCCAGAAAACTGACTTCACGTAACCAGAATTCACATTTACTAAACTTCGCATACAACTGTTTATCATGCAAAGCCTATAGCACTGTTCTCAGATCTTCGACATGCTCAGATTCATCACAGGAATAGATCAAAATGTCATCTATAAACACAACCACAAAATGATCCAAATACGGTCTAAAGATCCGATTCATTAGATCCATAAACACAGCAGGTGCATTATTTAGTCCAAAAGGCATAATGAGAAATTCATAATATTTGTACCTCATTCGAAAAGTAGTTTTCGACACATTAGAGTCTTTAACTCGCAGCTAATAGTAACCCGATCTCAAATCAGTCTTTGAAAACACTGTAGCCCCTTTCAGCTGATCAAACAGATCGTCTATGCACAGCAAGGGATATTTATTCTTTATAGTCACTTTATTGAGCTGTCTATAGTCGATGGACATTCTCATAGTTTCGTTTTCTTTTTTCACAAACAAAACCAGTGCACCCCAGGGAGAAAAACTTGGTCACGCGAAACCTCGATTTGTCAACTCTTGTAACTGAGCTTTCAACTCTTTTAATTCAGCCGGTGCCATTCTGTACGAAGCTATCAATATCGGAGTTGTCTCCGGTACTAACTCAATGCCAAACTCTACCTTTCAGATTGGTGGCAAACCTGGTAATTTTTCAAGAAACACATTCGGATACTCGTACACTACTGGTACTATTTCAATCTTCTTTTTGATCACTTTAGAATCGAGCACATAGGTAAAGTAAGCTTCACAACCCTTTTTCACACATTTCTAAGCTAACATCGAAGATATCACTGTCGGTAAATCATTCAGATCGTTAGACTCAATCCAAATAATTTTATCATTCTGGCATCGCAAATTAATAGTCTTTTGTTTGCAGTTCACAATAGCATCATGCAATGTTAGCCAATCCATACCTAGAATTATATCAAACTTGTCGAATGGCAACAACATCAAGTCAGCCAAAAAACATGAATGTTGAATCATCAATGGACAATTCTTGCATACTTTATCAACCAAAACACAGCAGCCTAAAGGGTTCGATACTCTAATCACAAACTCAGTAGACTCTACAGGAAAAGTCTTACTAGATACTAAAGTCTCACATACATAAGAATGAGTCAATCTAGGATCAATCAATGAAACAACACTAGTATCATAGAGAGTGAAAGTACAGGTAATCACATTTGGAGACGAAGCTTCTTCACGAGCGCGAATAGCATAAGCTCTAGCAGGTGCACGAGCCTCAGATCTAACAACAGTGTCTTTAGTTCCCCTCTGGCTACCACTCATATTACCTGTGTTTTTGGGTGGTCTACCTCGAGCTGTCGTGTTACTCGGCCTCGTATTCTACTTCAAGTCTTGCTCAACCAACTGAGGGCATTCACGAATGAAGTGATCCATTGATCTACATTTAAAACAAGCTAGATAATTCAATCTACAACTGTTGGGATGTCGTTTACCGCAATGTTTGCACTCAGGCTGGTTTGGTCAGATGTTACCAACACCAGCTATTGAGGTACCTCTCGAACTCACAGGTGGTTTGTCTCGATCACGTCTAGAATAGCTCACAGTAGTTTTTGTACGACTAAAGTCATCTCGGAATTTCTTTGTTGCCGAATGAAATAACTTACTCGATGATCTTTTTTGTGAATATATAGCTTCAAAGTCAGCCTTTCATTTCTCTTTCCCGAGCTCTTCAGCTTTGTATGCTCGCTCGACTAATACTGCGAACTCTTTTATTTCAAGAATCTCGACTAACAGTTTAATATCTTCATTCAACCCATCTTCGAATCTTTTACACATTATGGCTTCGGTTGATACACATTACTGGGCATATCTGTTGAGTTTGACAAATTTTCTTTCGTATTCTGTAATTGTAATACGACCATATTTCAACTCGAGGAATTCTTTGCATTTTTTGATCAGTGAATCTCTAACTGATGTATTTCTTATCAAATTCAATCTGAAAGAACTCCCAGGTCACCCGTTTTTCAGAACCACCGAACCAATGTATTCCACTAATGATACGCAGAATCACAAAGCAATGATACAACACATTTAATACACTCATCAGGTGTACCAAATAACTCATCAAACACATGGATAGTATTATCAAGCCAGAATTCAGCTCACTCAGCATCATTATCAACGGTAGCTTTGAATTTTTCAGCCTCGTATTTTTTGATTTTATCAATCGAGGGCTTAGTTAATCTCATTGGATCAATTACTTGAGGTATTACAGGTATCTGAGGACGATTAGGCGGGGGTGGAGGTTGTTGAATAGCTGGATTTGTACGGATATATTGTGTGAACCAATCGTTCATCATCTAGAAGAAGGCTGGTTTAGACTCTCCCTCATCGCTACTCGAAACAAGTCTAGAATTAGATTGCACTACCCCTTGTGCGAAAACGGGTGCATTACTTTCCACGTCATCAGCTACGGCTCGATTGGGATCCATTTACTATATGAAAACATAATTTCAATTGTCAGGAATCATCACACTATCACAGTTGATAATTATGGTATGTATAGCTAGACTCATACGCTACATTAGTCCTAGAACATACTAAATTGTAGCTCTGATACCAATCAATTGAACACCCCTAACCCATATCCGACATCGATTTGGGGTTACGAGGCGTTACCGAACAAAACACAGCTAATACAGGCATACATTACATTTTCATATTTAGAAAATTAATCACATCAAATCACTTAGACTATTCAAAATTAAAAATTTAAAACTACTAAATTAATGGTATTCGAATACCTAATAAAGATCATACATTTTACTTTATAAATTTATGCATGCACATTTTAGGCCAAACAAATCATAACACAAAGCTTTTTGACAATATCACAATCGGCACAAACGATTTCATAACATGGTCAAGTTTATTTTTTTAACATATTAGCCATAAACGCATTTAACTACACCAAGATTGAATCATTAAAAATTCAGACTTGGCCTAAATAATCAACCATTTAAGTATAATGCATGTAAATGCATTATCATTTGTCTTATCATCTAATCAACTAACAAATTTAATATAAGAAATATATATTCAACTCAAACATTACTCATTTAACTAATATTAACCAACAATCAAATTATTAGCAACCATGACATATGCACATAAATATATATACATTTAATTTATAAGGCCAAAAGCATACTTGGTCACTCATTACAAGAATATGCGCATAGTTAACCAATACAAACTAAATCAAAATATCCATTATATCATCAACTATAAATTCATCATTTATACCATTACAAAACCAATCACTAGACCAACCACATATACAATTCGAACATTATACCAAACTTATTTATTTCGATTTCGATTAGTTAATAGACCTTATATAACATTCAAATCATATACATTCATGCCCTTATAAACTGACCCTAAATGGTCAAATAGCATAACCGAACATACAATACATAAATATATAGTAATTTTCTCAAATCAAATCAAAGTTATCCTATAGCTTATAGATTTATGAAACATAAATCCAAGACTTGTCCATCCAGTTATTCAAGCCAAAACACATGTTCATCCACACACACAAACTGTACCATAAAATGCACTTCCAAATGAGTTAATTACATAGCTGAATAACCTTAATACCATTGACTACTCAATACCAAATTATAAACCATAAAACATACCTTAAAACAATTTAAATCAAATCCGAATACACATAGATATTAACCATCACATAATCAAATACATAAACACACTCACCATGTAACATATTTCCAAAATGAGCTAACCATATAGTCGATTCTATATACATCATACTTAGCATTCAACATTGCCAAATCATGCAATCAAATACCATAAGCACAATTACCATGATATACCTTTAATATAAACTCAAACCATGACCGAATACACACAAACCATAATATTATAATGAAGTCATTTTCGCATGGCTAAACATATATACAACTTCCAAATTAACCAAAACATAAGCTAGTCTATACATGTAATAGGTTTAAAGTTCAACTTTTAAAAATACCGAAATAGCGGTCGATAGTGTGATGGATTTCTCTGACGATCCCCGAGCTTGTAACTAGCTTCCAAGATAAAAAAAAATGAACAAACACATAAAAAATAAGCTTGAATAGCCTAGTAAGTCGTAAGCAAATAAATCAATTCGATGACATTCATAATTCAATTTAACTAACCAAATCATGCTAACCATAACCACATATTCATTTATCACGCTTGCAACTTCATATATCAATACATATACTCTAGCATTATTTATCCACCTGGCCGAATACACATATATTCATAAGCATATTTAATTTTCACTCTCATAATGCACATTTAATATATTCATATAAAGTATATACTTACCTTACTACTCAATCATTTAACTTAGCACATATCTGACTTGTTAGCTCGATTTCACATTCGATCTTAACTCAATATTGCCCGTTGAACCATTCAAAATCAATAAGGATACTCAGATAGTAGAAAAGCTCATACAATGCCAATGTCCCAAAAGTGGTCTTACATGTAATCACATATCGGTGCCAGTGTCCCAGACAGGCTCTTACACGAATCAAATACAATGCCGATGTCCCAAACACGGTCTTACACGAAAATCACAAGTCGATGCCAACGTCCCAGACGTCGTCTTACACGAAAACACATATCAGAATCCTATGTCATGGCATATGTATCCTAACTATTCCTAAGGTTCATACGGGGCTTTCAGACATTGTAACTCGATCAATTCAAGCTCGTAAATAATTCTCTCATGCTTATATCAATTCGGCATACACAAATATATTCACTAAAATTCAATTCGGCCTTATAATTCATATATTTTCAAAATTAACAACATTTATTTACTTATGAACTTACCTCGGATGAGAACAAACAAATCGGGTCGACTATTCAACCACTTTAGATCTCCCCCGATCCAAACCTGGTTTCTGTAACGCCCCAAACCCGGCCTAGACGTTACGGCCAAGTCTGGTGTGTCACATTGAAGTGTTTTTTGAAAACCATGTTTTCATTGAAAACCCTTCTTAGTGTTTAGAAACTTCTACCGTTAATCTTGTATAAAACCTCAGCTTGTGTTTGTTTATTTTTTTCAAAACGTGGTTCATTGAAATAATCATTCCTTTTTCAAACATTGTTAACAACTTTGTAAAATTTTATGGAAAATTGTGAAGGCTTGTAAACCTTTGTAGTTTGCGGAAACATGTTATTTTTAAAATAGTTTAAGTATCGAAAAATCAGACCTTCTTCGTTATGGCTTAAAGTGAATGGATACTATGCACCAGGTAGGATTCCAGAAAAGAGGAGGTGAGTCAATTAGACTGCATAAGTACCAAGCTCTCCCTAGATCCAATTCTAGACATGCACACACCCATTGCCACACCTTAACCATATGACTTGTCCACGAACAACAAATTAGGTGTAAGTCTATTTAAAATATTTATTTATGAAAACGTTTACGTTGCAGAAGCTTTGCTCTATTATCGTGTTATTTTGAAAACAAGTAACTTTTATAAAAGTGCACCTTAGAGCTATTCGATTTCGAAACGATTTAAACAATATCATACTTAAGCTAAAACAAATTAAATAATTTGAGCGGCCTTATTACAAACCCAAATTAAAAATAAAACGATTAAAATAAATAATAAATAAGTAATCTAATTAAACCAGAGCTGCAATCTTCGTGGCCACTCCGAATCCCTCCAGCTCCAAGTCCACCAATTTAGGGCTCACCTGCATGGATGGAAGAAAAAGGGTGAGTTTGGAAACTCAGTGTTTAAAGAAAGCCCATCCAGAGCCCATATCAGCTCAAGCCCATTGGGCCTAAGCCCTATCCAGAACAGTAAATACTGAGCTGAAGCCCTATTCAGTAAACAGTATAACTGGGCCATAGCCCTTTTCAGATAACAGTACGGCCTGTAGGCCCATTACAGTAACAGATCAGTAATAATGCATGTATGCAAAGCCCATCACATGTGGGGAGACTACTCAACCCACCCAACCATTACACTCCACCCGTACCAACCAGACACTCCATGTGGGGAAACTACTTAACCCACCCAACTGCTACACTCCACAGTGGCAGCATAGCTGCATAATCAGATAATGTGGCCAAGCCACTAGTACAGTAATACGAGGCGAAGCCTCTTTCAGTAAACTAGGGCAAAGCCCCTTTTTCAGTAAACTGAGGCAAAGCCTCTTTTCAGTACTTCCTCCATCAAATAATCCCAATCCCATGCAACAGATAATGATGTCAAGGCATACAATGAACATAAACAGTAAAGCATGCATTTCAATCGAATTTAGCCCTAGAGGTATATCAGTCATTTTGCATCTAGGGGTAAAATAGTAATTTTTCACTCATAAGAGGTATTTCAGTAATTAAGCGAGTTCCTAGGGTTTCTTGCACATTTTAATCAGTAATAGTCTAACTTTTGTCTCAGTAGCTTATTTAGCCCATTTTAACAGATTACAGTCATTGAGCCCTAAAACCCCTAATGGGCCCTAAGTGTCTATTAGCTACTTAAGCCCAATTAGTCCAAGTTTTACGATTAACTTACCAGTTTGAGCAGTTTTGGACCTACAATCTATCAGAACATGTTTATCGCTTATTTTACCCATATGGCCCATAAGCCAATTGGGCCCACATTTGGCCCATCGAGGCTCATATTTACCGAAGTGCACGAAGTTGCATACTCACCAACCTTATCGATTTTGATTACAGATCTACCGCTTCCAACCGACCCATGAGCGTTGGGAAGCTTGCTAGCCCACAAAATGCGGAAATTTTGGCATTTCAGCTTTTCAGCTTTTGCCGATTTAGACTACAGAAGGGTGTTTGTTTACACACCTGATTTACGATTACCACAACAAGATTTCCTATGCAATTTCTCCTACAATTGATCACTTAACAAATTAGATCAAGATCTAAACAATATATAATCGAAACTATGCTTACCATATTCGGCTAACAACCCTTAAGGCCTTATAACACTTACCTCTGTTGAAAAAAGGAACTAGATCTAAGTCTAGATCTAGATCACTTCCACGTCCCTAGCCTTTATTCCTCCTTACTTAAATCACTTTTCCTTACAAACTAGAACACATAAATTGATTAGAAAGACTAGCATTACTTTCACCATAGTTGACAGCCTCTCTAAAGTTTTTAGGGACTTTCTACTTTTCTTAAATCACTAAATAATGGAAGATAGACTCCGAGTACTTACCACCAAAGATGTACTTATCAAAAGCGTTTCCAACACTTTTCTAATCTCAGATCCGCTGTGAATCTAACTTAAATGTGAGTAGAGAATAGATCTAGAAATTAATTCCCGAATCACTAAGAATACGAAGGTTTCGACTTTTGGTATAATGAAAAAGAGAAAGTAGTAGTTGCATTGGAAAAGAGGATATGTTGACAAGGGTTATGAGAGTGTGAGATTCGGCTAGAAAAGAAGAAGAAAGAAGTAAGGGTATTTAGTCAAGAAGAAATCGGCACAAAATTAAAACCTTTCGGGACTTCGACCTTTGAAAAGATTGGATTGAAGAGAGGATAAGCAAAAAAACAAAACAAAAGCCGATTGAAAAGAAAGAAAACCAAGTTGTTAATACCATGGAAAAACACCCTAAACCAACTAAGAATAAACAACTCATATGGGCTAAAATTATAAAAGCAATAGGCACTTAATGCTTATAGCCAAATGAGTGCTTAATTCGGTACAAAAGTCCTTTCCAAAAACAAATTCCATGATTTGCTCCTTAAATTTAGCTACCACCCAATTTTATTTCCATCCAAATTCCTTCTCACAGATTAGCATGCTTTATCTGCCGCTTGCTCCGCTTCAGCATGCTGCTAGGAAAGTTTCAATCCCGCACAACTCCTTTCCAAGTGTGCACAGCAAAAAGGGAGCCCTCCTGTACGCGCAGCAGCCCGAACCTGGGACCTTCAGGCATCCACACACGCTGCTGGCCATTGCGATGCGACCTTGCTTTCAATATAATACGGTCGCATTTAATTTTAAGGCTTATCCGCTGAAGCCTCTTCTATTTAAACATAAAACTAAAATTTCGCCTGCGCTTGGACTCAAACTCGCATCCCCTCAGTGTTCCTAGCGCGCTGCTGCCACTGTGCCATAGGCGCTCTTGTGGCATAATTCGTTAACAACTTCTTTTAAGGCCTATTTAGTCGCACTCCTGATTACTAAAAACAAAACAACTTGCACAAGCGAGGCCTCGAACCCAGGCTCTCTTCCACACTCCCAGCGCCTTTGCCACTGGGCCAAGCTTTCCTTTGTGTCCCATTTTTAATCCAACTAATTATAAGGCCTCCTTGCGTCGGTCCTTGGGTTTTAAAAAAACCCACATTTGCGCACGTTGGGAGTCGAACCCCAGCTCCCCTTCCTGCTACCTAGCGTGCTTTGCCACTGGGCCAGGCACTTCCTTGTGCCTAATCTTAGCCCAGCTTAAATATAAGCCCTATTGCCTAGTTTCCCCTAAAGAAGCAAAAATTAATTTTTTTGCTAGAGCCCCGGGTCGAGCCGAGGACTTTTCCCACACTATAAGT
Source organism: Gossypium stocksii (assembly GCA_020496765.1). Taxonomy (NCBI): domain Eukaryota; kingdom Viridiplantae; phylum Streptophyta; class Magnoliopsida; order Malvales; family Malvaceae; genus Gossypium; species Gossypium stocksii. The sequence continues at coordinate 66,578,225 of CM035621.1, forward strand.
CCCTCTTATTTTATTTAATTACTAGACTAAACACCAAAATAATAACAATAATAATAATTTTCTATAAAAATTTAAAACATCAATAATTTTATTTCGGCCATCTTCTACCCGAACTCGGATTCAAAGCCCAACACTTCTAGGCCCAAATTCAGGGTGTTACAATTCACCCCTCCTAAAAAAAATTTCGTCCTCGAAATTTCTAAATAATATGATAGTCGTGCAACAACTACTCTACTACGCTACCGCTGCGCTCTCTGATCTAAATAATTTTTAGTACGACCTGAAACATCTAATTATCGAAGTAAATAAACATTTATCAAGCACGCATAACAAATAACTACAAAGATCTCGATTCAAGAATTTTAGTACTTGTTCATATATTTTATGCTGAGATAGTATTATTATTACAAAATTGTAGCCTAGCTACAATCTCAGTCTTCTAGGGTTTAGGTTCCCTACGGTCTCAGTTTCTACAGTTTCAATACTACCCTATCTACAGTATCATAATAGGGTTTCAGTTCTATCTACAGTAACATTTTACTATAGTATAGCATAAGAGGAGAAATACTTACAGACTTGGTGCCGAGGATTTAGTGTGCCACTTCTTCAGATACCAGATTTCATAAACCCAGAAAACTCAAATTTTAAAATCAAACTTTAAAACATGTATAACTTAAAAAAAAACGAATTTGAAGAAAATAAAGTTTTTACAAAATTTCTAAACCATTTTTGAAAATACCCCTCTTGGGCTTAAATTTTAAAGATTTCGAAAACTTTTTACACCTGATTTCATAGCCGAGTTGTTGTAACCGGGCTCTGATACCACTAAATGTAACACCCCAAACCCAGCCCAGATGTTACGGCCAAGTCTGGTGTGTCACATTGAAGTGTTTTTCGAAAACCATGTTTTCATTGAAAACCCTTCTTAGTGTTTAGAAACTTCTACCGTTAATTTTGTATAAAACCTCAGCTTGTGTTTGTTTATTTTTTCAAAACGTGGTTCATTGAAATAATCATTCCCTTTTCAAACATTGTTAACAACTTTGTAAAATTTTATGGAAAATTGTGAAGGCTTGTAAACCTTTGTAGTTTGTGGAAACATGTTATTTTTAAAATAGTTTAAGTATCGAAAAATCAGACCTTCTTCGTTATGGCTTAAAGTGAATGGATACTATGCACCAGGTAGGATTCTAGAAAAGAGGAGGCGAGTCAATTAGACTGCTTAAGTACCAAGCTCTCCCTAGATCCAATCCTAGACATGCACACACCCATTGCCACACTTTAACCTTATGACTTGTCCACGAACAACAAATTAGGTTTAAGTCTATTTAAAATATTTATTTATGAAAACGTTTACGTTGCGGGAGCTTTACTCTGTTATCGTGTTATTTTGAAAACAAGTAACTTTTATAAAAGCGCGCCTTAGAGCTATTAGATTTCGAAACGACTTAAACAATATCATACTTAAGCTAAAAAAAATTAAATAATTAGAGCAGCCTTATTACAAACCCAAATTAAAAATAAAACGATTAAAATAAGTAATAAAATAAGTAATCTAATTAAACCAGAAATGCAATCTTCGTGGCCACTCTGAATCCCTCTAGCTCCAAGTCCACCAATTTAGGGCTCACCTGCATGGATGGAAGAAAAAGGGTGAGTTTAAAAACTCAGCGTGTAAAGAAAACCCATCCAGAGCCTATATCAGCTCAAGCCCATTGGGCCTAAGCCCCTATTCAGTAAAGAGTACAACTGGGCCTTAGCCCTTTTTAGATAACAGTACGGCCCGTAGGCCCATTACAGTAATAGATCAGTAATAATGCATGTATGCAAAGCCCATCACATGTGGGGAGACAACTCAACCCACCCAACCGCTACACTCCACCCGTACCAACCAGACAATCCATGTGGGGAAACTACTCAACCCACCCAACTGCTACACTCCACAGTGGCAGCATAGCTGTATAATCAGATAATATGGCCTAGCCATCAGTACAGTAATACGAGGCAAAGCCTCTTTCAGTAAACTAGGGCAAATCCCCTTTTTCAGTAAACTAAGGCAAAGCCTCTTTTCAGTAAACTGAGGCAAAGCCTCTTTTCAGTACTTCCTCCATCAAATAATCCCAATCCCATGCAACAAATAATCATGTCATGGCATACAGTGAACAGAAACAGTAAAGCATGCATTTCAGTCAAATTTAGCCCTAGGGGTATATCGGTTATTTTGTACCTAAGGGTAAAATAGTAATTTTCACTCATAAGGGGTATTTCAGTAATTAAGCTAGCTCCTAGGGTTTCATGCACATTTTAATCAGTAATAGTCTAACTTTTGTCTCAGTAGCTTATTTAGCCCATTTTAACAGATTACAGTCATTGTGCCCTAAAACCCCTAATGGGCCCTACAGTGTCTATTAGCTACTTAAGCCCAATTAGTCCAAGTTTTACAATTGACTTACCAGTTTTAGCAGTTTTGGACCTACAGTCTATCAGAACATGTTTATTGCTTATTTTACCCATATGGCCCATAAACCCATTGGGCCCACATTCAGCCCATTGAGGCCCAAATTTACCGAAGTGCACGAAGTTGCGCACTCACCAACCTTATCGATTTCGATTATAGATCTACCACTTCCAACCAACCCATGAGCGTTCGTACACTTGCTAGCCCATGAAATGCCAAAATTTTGGCATTTTGGCTTTTCAGCTTTTGCCGATTTAGACTACAGAAGGGTGTTCGTTTACACACCTGATTTGCGATTACCACAGCAAGATTTCCTATACGATTTCTACTACAATCGATCACTTAACAAATTAGATCAAGATCTAAACAATAACTAATCGAAACTATGCTTACCATATTCGGCCAACAACCCTTAAGGCATTAGAACACTTACCTCTGTCGAAAATAGGAACTAGATCTAATTTAGATCTAGATCACTTCCACGCCCCTAGCCTTTATTCCTCATTACTTAAATCACTTTTCCTTGCAAACTAGAACACATAAATCAATTAGAAAGACTAGCATTACCTTTCACTATAGTCGACAGCCTCCCTAAAGTTTTTAGGGACTTTCGGCTTTTCTTAAATCACTAAATAATAGAAGATAGAATCCGAGTACTTACCACCAAAGACGTACTTATCAAAAGCATTTCCAACACTTTTCTAATCTCAGATCTGCTGTGAATCTAACTTAAATGAGAGTAGAGGATAGATTTAGAAATTAATTCCAGAATACTAAGAATATGAAGGTTTCAACTTTTGGTATAATGAAAAAGAGAAAGTAGTAGTTGCATTGGAAAAGAGGATATGTCGACAAAGGTTATGAGAGTGTGAGACTCAACTAGAAGAGAAGAAGAAAGGAGTAAGGGTATTTAGTCAAGAAGAAATTGACACAAAATTAAATCCTTTCGGGACTTCGAGCTTTGAAAAGGTTGGATTGAAGAGAGGATGAGCAAAAAAAAAAAAAACAGAAGTCGATTGAAAAGAAAGAAAACCAAGTTGTTAATACCATGGAAAAACACCCTAAACCAACTAAGAATAAACAACTCATATAGGCTAAAATTATAAAAACAATCAGCAGTAAATGCTTATAGCCGAATGAGTGCTTAATTCGGCACAAAAGTCCTTTCCAAAAACAAATTCCATGATTTGCTCTTTGAATTTAGCTACCACCCAATTTGATTTCCATCCAAATTCCTTCCCACCGATTAGCAAGCTTTACCACCGCTTGCTCTACTTTAGCAAGCTGCTAGGAGAGTTTCAATCCCGCACAACTCCTTTCCAAGCGTGCACAGCAAAAAGGCAGCCCTCCTGCACACACAACAGCTCGAACCTAGAACCTCCAAGCACCCACACACGCTGCTGGCCACTACGATGCAACCTTTCTTTCAATATAATATGGTCACATTTAATTTTAAGGCTTATCCGCTGAAGCCTCTGCTGTTTAAAAATAAAACTAAAATTTCGCCTGCGCTTAGACTTGAACTCGCATCCCCTTAGCGTTTCTAGCGCGTTGCTACCACTGTACCACAGGCACTCTTGTGGCATTATCCGTTAACAACTTCTTTTAAGGCCTATTTAGTCGCACTCCTGATTACTAAAAACAAAACAACTTGCGTGAGCGAGGCCTCGAACCTAGGCTCTCATCCACGCTCCCAGCGCCTTTGCCACTGGGCCAAGCTTTCCTTTGTGTCCCCTTTTTAATCCAACTAATTATAAGGCCTCCTTGCATCGGTCCTTGGGTTTAAAAAAAACCCACATTTGCGCACGCTGGGAGTCGAACCCCAACTCCCCTTCCTGCTACCTAGCGTGCTTTGCCACTAGGCCAGGCACTTCCTTGTGCCTAATCTTAGCCCAGCTTAAATATAAGCCCTATTGCCCAGTTTCCCCTAAAGAAGCAAAAATTAATTTTTTTGCTAGAGCCCCGGGCCGAGCCCAGGACTTTTCCCACACTATAAGTCCCTCTTATTTTATTTAATTACTAAACTAAACACCAAAATAATAACAATAATAATAATTTTCCATAAAAATTTAAAACATCAATAATTTTATTTCGGCCATCTTCTACCCGAACTCGGACTCAAGGCCCAATACTTCTAGGCCCAAATCCAGGGTGTTACAGTTTCCTCTTTTCTTGAGCTAATTCAATATAAATTTGACTTATTTAATCATATATTCAATCAAATTCATCCAAAAACACATAAATGGGCTAATTACACTTTTACCCTTAACATTTCACATTTTTCATAATTTAATCCCTATTTCACAAAACACAAAATATTCAAAATTATACCATACCCATACTTGACCGAATTTCATTAAGGTCCATAGCAGCCCATTTCTTTCATTTATTTCACAATTTTACCCCTTCAATTTACAAAATTCACAATTTAATCCTCAATAGGCATTTTTACTAAAAATCACTTAATTAAACTTAACAATCTAACAAGATATATTTATTTTTCATCATCAAACACAAAAAAAAAAAAAAATCATCAAGTTATCAACAATGGTAATTCATGAATACATCATCAAATTCAAAAATTCAAGCATGGGCTAGCTAAAACACGAAACAACGTAAAAATTATAAAAAACGGATCAAAACACATACCTTAATTTTGCTTGACCATGGCCGAATGTAAGAAAGCTTTAAACCCTTGTTTTTCTTTTATGTTTCGGTGGAAGAATATGAAATATGAGCTAATTATTCTTTTTGTTTTATTTAATTATCAGATAATTATAATTTCTAATTTTAACCTTTATAATTTCATTTAAAACCACTAAGTAATGTCCAACTTTGTCATTTAATGAATTCAATGGTCAAATAACCATATAAGGACACCACATTATAAAAACAATAACAATTTGGCACTTACACATTTAATAGTCATTTTTGCATTTTACACGATTAAGTCCTTTTATTAAATCAGACACTGAAACGATAAAATTAAATCACGAAAATTTCACACATATAAATTAACATGCTGTAGACACCAAAAATAATATTACAATATTTTTCTAACTCAGATTTGTGGTCCTGAAACCACTGTTCCGATTATGGTTTAAACTGGGCTATTACAAAAACTATTTAAGGCATTACACAAAAGATATTAATGAGAATGATGGGATTTTGACGATATCACTACACTAAGGGCACTAGATCCTAACATCAACCCCCTAAGTTGGCTATTTAGTAAGTTGAAGGATGAAAAACAACCACACAAAACTTTAAGAAAGATTAAGTTGAAAGCAATTTCTAAAAATTCACAAGAGAAGAACCTTACAATGAGAGAACTAAAAGAGTATTCGAATCATAAAAATCCAAGGTCTTTTTTGCAATGGGGTTGGCAACATCTATTGGATCACTGGTACACCCCATGGATAAGTGGACAAAATATTTTGGCGATCATCAGTCATGGATCCATGCACGAGGAACGAATTGGGTTGAAACAAGGGTCGAAAGTATACCTTTCAAAATAAAAAACTGATGAATAATGTTGTTAATAGGATCCATTTCGGAGATGTTGATTCCAAGTAGCAACAATAACGAATCGGGCTCTATGGAATCCACATAATCAAAGAACAAACAGAAAAAAAAAAATCTCAACTTTTCAGATAGAAAAATAAAAAAGGGCTGCTAGAGCTTTTGACTTTTTTTTTGGTAACCCTAACACACTAAGGGATTATATTCATTTTATTTTCGTTGATATCCTATATAAGAAAAAAATGGGATTATTCTCTTATTATTAGAGAAACAAATGGAAAGTCAGAAAAAGAAATTATATTCTTTCTTAAAGAATATCAATTTCCATGTCTTCTATATTTTAACCAAAATTAATTATTATAATTATTTATATATAATTTCAATAAACTATATACAATTAATATTTTGTATGAATCAAATTCATATATTAATTTTATCTACATTCTCTATTTGTGTACAACAAGTTTGAACATATAATGTGTTTAATATTTAACAATCAAATTAAATTAATTTAATGATTAATTTAATTCATGTGACAGCTAAATGCAATACCAAATGTATTTGAATTCTGTTCACTTCAACCATAGTGTGTGACCCTATAAGCTCTTGTAACGTTAGTAGTGATAGTAGAATGTTTCTAGTATTACAAGCAATGAGTGACATCTCTCAATACATTATTGCTAGCCAAGTTACAAGAAGTCGCGATTCAACATAACCTTTCTGTGATAATTTTTCATGTATTATATCATTTTATCCTTAATATCTTGATTGGACACAAGTCATGGAATAGTCAGACTTTTATAGTCCAATATCTTATTTCTTGATATTATAAGTAAACAACAATAAACAAATAAATGTGATATCTCATATCAACTTATTCGAGCATGACCATGCATTTCTAGTCTCACTCCATCAAGAGGCTTAAGATATTGCTCCCATTGTGTAGGAGGGACAAGCCCTATCATGATCAATCATATGCCACTACATAGATTGTAGCATACCCAACATCAATATTTAAAGTATAACTTGTTATGGTAGACGTTTGACTATGTCAAAATATACGACTCACAATGTTGGGACAATGATGATCTCAAGTCTGAGGATTATATGCATAGTTATCACTATGAGTAATGTTATGACTATTACATAATAATCCAAGAAACATAATCATAGTGAGTTAGTCCAGTATGTTGTTCTCTAACACATACTCATGTATCGATTTTGACATCCCTATGTTAATGAAAACACTTTGTCATCAATCAACTACACATTAGCCTCAATGCATTATCATTGTTCAAGCCCACAATAATACTTGACTAAGGAATCATAGTGAGTCAGTCCAGTATGTTGTTCTCTAACACATACTCATAAATCGATTTTAACATCCCTATGTCAATGAAAACACTTTGTCATCAATCAACTACACATTAGCCTCAATGCATTATCATTGTTCAAACTCACAATAATACTTGACTAAGGACATTTTAAGAATAGTGATATTATTTTTAGGGCTTTATTATTAACTAATTTATTTATACATGCAGAAAAAGAAACTGAAATAATAATCACAATATTTTATATTAACAAATAAGGTAAAACGAGTATTTGATTACAATCATCTCAAGATTAGTCTTTAGACATACTCTAACAGCTTTCTAGTTGAGTCCTAAACTAAGATTGCTAGTTAAGCTAGCAATTCTAAGAGTTAATAGGCGGCAACTACAAAAAGTCATAAATGGATTTTATTTGTTTAGCCCCTGCGTAATTACATATTGAATGAAAACCAAATGTAACACCCACCTAATAAGGTGAATTAGGCTAACCTATGTAATGTGAGCATGGATCCAATTTTACAAAGCAAATAAAATACTTAAGTCCTAAAAATAATTCTCTAAATGGGCCAATAACATATTAGGCTGAAAAGAAAGTTTAAATAAAATAACTGTCATAAATTTCGTAACAAATAAAGCCTTAAAAATATATATTTAAAAAATATATTGTGGGCTCATATATATAATTAAAATTAGACATTTAAATTTACTCAAAGCCTAAAATTTGTAAATTCCGTCCAAAAAATTTTGCTTGCACATTCTTCTTTAAAATGATCATAATTTGAGTTCTCAAACTCAAAATTAAATAATGCAAAATATGTTTCAAAGCTAAGTGATAGTTCTTAATCGATATGAAGACAGCTAAACCTATAAATACATAGATACCATCTAAAATCTCATTAGAATTTAAATTATCTTTTGAGCTTAAGATTTACCCAACCATGCAAGTATCAGTTCCTTTCAACTAAAAACTAAAATCCTCCAAAACAATCTCTTTGACACACACACACACAAATGACTAGTCTCGTTGAAACCTATGCATGTGCCCCTTTCACTAAACATGGTCATGGAATTGTAATCTCCAACAATCTTGAATACAACTCCATCCTTTATTTCAATGCAAGATTTGTCGAGGATTCATATTTGTTCAAAAATGGGAGAACCAAAATCTTTTTGTCTTTTACTTGTTTGGGTGCTTTAAATTTGTCCTAATTTAAGAATTGGACAGAATTAATTCAAAATTTATTCAAAAATGAAGTGGAGAATCAGAAACTAAGAATGTGAAAAAAAGTAATATAAAGTGAAAAAATTCTGATATGAGAGAATAGTTGTGAAAAATAATAGAAAAAATTAACCAATCACTAATTAATTAAAAACCATTTTAATAATATATTTTTTAACAAAAAAGAATTTTAATAAAATTATCTTATGAAATAAAATTAAGACATGTGCCATGATTTTATTGTGTGGAGATTTTTTTAACGTTTGAAAAATTTCGGACTAAGAATTTATAAAGGATGAATATTTTAGGTATCAAAATTAAAATAAAATAATTTAATTATTAAAATAAAAATTAAAATATTTCAAAAACTAAATCATGAATTAAGGCTTTTACGATACAACAAACATTCCATAACGGGAAATCCAAATAGAGAGAGAGATCTTAAAGGGTTTGATTTGAGTAACCACTTTATCCAAATAGAGTTTAATTGTTTTTTTAATTCATTGTTTCTACTTTGTTTCTTTTAAACATTTAATTTAAAGATAAAAAAGGTTTAATTAAAGAGAATTTGCACGTAAGATTTTTTTAATTTAAATATTTTAATTATTTTTCCATGTCAGCATTAATACAAATATAATTTCATGTGTCAATTTTTAAGAATTAATATCTATCGTGTTACCTTCCATTAGCAATCAAATAGGTGTTAACTATTCCTTTAATAGAAAGTTATAGTTAATTATATTTTAACACGAAAGACTCAATCTGATGTAATTTTTCTTTAGAAACTTAATTAATTAATTTTTTAAATTTTTTATTAAGAACTTTTTATCTTCTTTTGATAAAAACATATTAAAGGAATAAGGCATTAATAAATTGTTAATTTTTAGAGGCCAATGGCCGAATAGAACTTTTCTCAGCCCAGTTAAAAAGGGCTATATATTTGTTTTGGAATTAGGGAGGGTTCAATTGTTGGGGTGATCGGTTTTACTAATTAATGAAATAAGAATAGAGTAATCCAGAAATTAGAAATGTCAATACTATGGGAAAAAAGCGAGACATGGCAGTGGCTAGTGAGGAGGACAAGGGATTCGAAGCCATTCTTCTTGGCCTTTGCCACCCTCTGCGGCGTTGTTCCGGGTGTCATTGGCTACGGCGTCATGCAACTTACCAACTCCCGCAACCCTCAGTTGGAGGCCCGGCTGCGCGAAAACGCCCGCCCCGAATCCCTCGTAAGCACCCTCCTTACTCTTGAGTTCCATCCACTATTAATTCATCGAGTAATTGAATGTTTTGCATAATTTATATCATGATTGCCTGCCTGATTCGTTGAAGCATCATAAACTAAGGGTTCATAATTTTATCTCGTGTCCCCCCTCCCATGTTTTGATTAGATGATGGTGAAAGTGAACCAAGAGCGATTAGCGGAATACCTTGGGGAGCTCCAGCGGAAAGAGGATACAAATGATCGGTATGTAGCTGCTTTGAGGGGAGAGACATTGACTAGGACTCCTTATCAGAGTATTCAGCCTGTTCCAAAGCAAAACGCTGAGAAGAAGAGCAACAGCATCGAGAAGGCTTAGCCATGTAGTTTGGTTGCTGAAAGTGTTAACTTATACATTGTTTTCTCCTATGGTTGCTTTCTTACTTTACTTTGCATTGGTTAAAGTGAGTACCTCATACCTCAAACAAATCTGGGTTAATGTTTTTGAAATACTTTAAGGGTTATTTGAGTACACTGATTTATGTTTATGTTTATGTTCGCTTCTTCATAATAAGGTTATTTAAATTTGGTTTTCAGCCCCTTCTACCTTAAAGATAGGGTGTGCCTTGGACCAGGGAGATTATAAATTTGTAAATATAAACATGGATTGGCCGCAGCACAACCCACTTCATAGATCCAGTTAGAACCCTGTCCAGTTGCATGATCTAAGCCGCTTATGTTTCAGTGTATCGAAGAAAAAACAAATAGCTTAAGTTTCAAATCTTTAGAGAACCCTTCTCAATTCATATCGTGTTGCCTTGTTTTGTTTTGGTTGGTAGGGATCTAACATCAAATTTACGAGAACGAACCCTCTCTTATCTGAGAAGGGCGAACCATTTGATTTAGATACCATTTTGTTATTTACTTTTATGGTTGTATTTTGTGTCTTTTCTTTTGGAAGGTTGGTTTTGAAGTAAAAACAGCTGCCTTTTACTTCTTCGCTTGCTGCAAGCTTAGTGTTTCCTGTTTTCTCAGGTATTCCTTCTCTGTCTGCACTACTTCATGGAATCTCATTGCTCTTTCATAGTGTATAGTTTTGAGTAAATTGATTAAGGATTTTCTACTAAGATTGGATCTTTGGAGCTATTTATGGCTTGATACAGCCAATTTACTCCTTGCAACTAATACCACAGATGTTGGCTAAATGTTAAGAAAAGCCCCTAAATCATATTGTTTTATTTATGTAAGCTATAGATAATTTTTATACATCGATGGATATTTTTATCCTTTGTTAAGCCCTAATTATTAGGGACTTGTAAAGCTTAAATACATTCAATTATGTTTTAAGTTTTTTGCCACCTAATTATTGAAAGTAAGTTACAAAATGCTTATTGAATTAATTATATTTGTCTCATTGGTTTGATTAAGTAAGGGGAGATAATGTGGCAATTCTAAATTTAGTTTATTAACAAATTTAGCTTTTAACAACTATTCAATTTTTTATTTGGTCCTGATTATAAAGAAATTAACCTACAATATTTACACCTTGTTTCAATTTGTTCTTAATTCTAATAAAACTACATATTTTTTTTTAACATAAAAAGTCCTGAAAAAATATAAAAATTAAAATAGGTTAAATTTTGCTATTAGTTTTTGTACTTTTTGAAAGTTGTGAATTTAGTTTTTGTGATTTTATTTGATCAATTTTAGTCCTTGTAATTTTTGAATTGGTTAATTTTAGTCTTTATGTTTTTAATTTTTTTAATTTAGTCTTAATGTAATCATTAATCTGTTATTAAGTTTTTAGTGAGTAATATGTAGAAATAATAAGTTAACGTGGTATTGTACATATGATAATATGTATTTTAGAAATACTAGGGCTTTACTTAATTTACAAAGTTATTATTTAATGAGGATTGATATTTTAAAATTAAAAATTACAAAGACTAAAAATAATTAAATAAAAATATAAAGGTTCCATCCATAATTTTTAGAAACTACATTAGTTAACCAGAAAACATTATAAAAATTCTAGAAACCTTAAGTTTGAAAAGTTAAAAAATGTATACTTTTAGATTTTTCCATGTGAATTTATTCTGAATTTATTTTCCATTTCGAACCTATAAGGGTTTTCACATGGCCAAGCACACGCCTGTGTCCTAGGCCGTGTCCTTCACACGACCGAGCACATGCCCGTGTCTTAGCTCGTTTGAAAAATTAGAGGTATTTTGTTTATGATGTCATCGCAAAAACTTCGTCACACGACCAAGCCACATGCCCGTGGGCTAAGCCGTGTCTATCACATGGTCGAGACACACGACCGTATCTCCACCTCGTGTGTTTACTACAAAACATTTAATTTTCATAATTTCACGTGCAAGGGACACACGGCCATTAACACCCCCGTGGGTTGGCCGTGTGTCACACACGATCTAGACACATGCCCGTTTGTCTACCCGTGTGGACAATTATAAGCTATTTTCCAAGCTAATTGCCACCTTGAAACACAAACCAATTTTTTTTTTTTTGCCAATACACAATATAACACAAAACACATCCAAACAACCACATTTTGGAATCCATACAATACATTTTACCAACCACTGTAACACCCCTTACTCAAGTCTGATGTCGGGATCGGGTACGAGGCGTTACTGGACATTTGCACACTCTATCTCTCGATCTTGACTCACAAATTTCACAAAAATTTATAACTTTTTCAATCTTATTCAAAATGCTCTTATTATGGGCTTACGAGGCCCAAGCGATACATTTGGGGTAATTCGAAACTAAACTAGAACTTTTCGAACCTTCACAAAAATTTAGACATATACAGGGCACACGTCCGTGTGGGACAGGGACACGCCCGTGTGGGCAAGCCGTGTGTCACACATACCCATGTCCCTAGCCCATGTGGAATAAATTTTTATTTCGAACCTACAGGGGTTTTCACACAACCAAGCACACGCCCGTGTCTTTGACTCGTGTCCTTCACACGGCCTCAACATGCTCCTGCCCTCTCCCCGTGTGAAAAACTGAGACATTTTGTTTATGACGTCATCGCGAAAACTTCGTCAAACGACCAAGCCACACGCCCGTTGTTAGGCCCTGTCTTTTACACGGTCGGGACACACGGCCGTGTCTTCAACCCATGTGTTTACTACAAAACATTTAATTTCCATAATTTCAGATGCAGGCGACACACGGCCTATCAATATGCCCGTGGGCTGGCCGTGTGTCACAAACGGCCTAGACACACGCATGTGTGTCTAATCGTATGGACAATTATAGGCTATTTTCCAAGCCAATTGCCACCCTGAAACACAACCAACAACAACCAATATTGCTAATACACAATATAACACAAAAATACATCCAAACAACCACATTTTGGCATCCACTCACTATATTTTACCAATCACACCAAAACATACACATTCGTACACATTTGTACGCGTACTATGCAAGCTTGCTCATTAATATATTACAACATTTTGGACAAAATACGACTTAACCAATCATGGCTCATTTCTCATGGCCAAGTATCAAATACCAATACCAACAATTGGACCCAAAGGAGTTATGACACATAATCAAAACAATAGACTACCTATACATGCCATAACTTATCAAGTTTGTAATCAAAATACCAAAAAAGATTGTTGATAATGTTGATGGAATCCCGTTGGTCACTGAGCCTCAGATTAGCTTGACGAATAAAACTTAGTAAGTCCATATGTAAAGAATATGAGCATTTAAACTAAATAGACTTAGTTAATGGAAAATATGTTTTCCAATCATACAAATAAGTTAGGAACTTATCACTTACTCATATAATCTTACCACAAGCTCAATACATACACTAAGCAATTTGTACATATCATATTATAATATAACCTGTACATACATAATCTCGAACACACGGTTAAATTTTTTCGCATGCAATCATATATTATAACCTTAATTTGGATAGTCTGATGAACCACATGGAATACTAAAGGATACATAGAAATTAGGCACAAGTGCCACACAGATAAATGTAGCCGAAGCTACCACTAATATGTAGCCGAAGCTACCAATTATCACATAAGGCTCAATAATGAGCTATCATCGGGTTTGCTCACACGCTGACAGTGTGGTCGATTCTACTCAGTGCTGCTCACACAAACTGATAGGTATCCGCAACAAATGTAAGATTACCTAGCCACTGGTAGTCAAACTAGACCAGCACCCGAACACATTACAATCAATAGTGGTCGATGGGTTTCTAGTGACATGTCACTTGTATCCTAATGATTCCTAAGGTTTAACCGGGACTTTTCATCACTTATCGGTTTAACATTCCAATATCAATATTTCAGTAAAAAAAATTTAGAGTTTCAAAATAATTAAAATAATTAAACATAGTAATTAAAAATAACTCATCATTTACAGATAGGACTTACCTCAGTACAAAATGCAACCCTTTTTTTATTTACTCTGAAACCTTGCCTTTTCCCCGGTCAAGGTCGTTTTCTCATCGTTCTTGATCTATAACATCAAATTTCACTCATTCAATACATACATTACTCAATTGGGCACAAAATCATCCTATGGTAATTTTTACCATTTTACCCCTAACTTTATTAATTTTTACAACTTAGTCCCTAGACTCGTAAAATGGAATGTATATATTTTCTTGGTAACCCAAGCCTAGCCGAACATTAATAGTGCTCATAAGAGCCCACATTTCTCATCAATTTATACTTTTACTTCACATTTTACTATCTTTACAATTTGGTCCCTATTATGGACTTCTATGAAAATCACCTAGAAAAAGGTGTTTACTACAGTTTAAACTTTTATTTTCTATCAAAAGGTTTTAAAATACTTTCATGTCACATATGGATAAATTTTTAAACATGAACCCTAGCTTAAAATAGTGGTTTAGAAAGCTAGGTCAAGGTACGAGGATCTCAAAAATACAAAAAACATGAAAACTAGGGCTAGGAATCACTTACTTGGAGCTTGAAAAGTGAACAAAACCCTAGCTATGGAGAACAATGAGCATTCGGCCAAGGGAAGGAAGATGAACACAAAATTTGACTTATTTTTCCCTTTTTATTTCATTTAATAACTAATTAACCAAAATACCCTTAATGGTATTCTTTGCAAATATTTCCTTCCATGAGCATTTTTGTCCATCATGCTATAAAATGTTCTAATTGCTAAATAATAACTCCTAATTTAAGAATCCAATTCAATTACACACTAGATGCTTCTAGAACTCACATTTTAAATTTCCTACAATTTAGTCCTATCGTTCAATTGGGTACTCTATTGGTAAAATTTATTTACTAAATTTTCACTTATGCATTCAATCACACAATAAGCCATTAGAACTTTATTGGAATAAAATTTTCTATATCAGATTCGTGGACTCAAAACCATCGTTTCGTTTAGGCCCTAATTTGGGCTGTTACAACTCTCCCCCCTTAAGCGATTGTCGTCCCCGAAAATCTTACCAGTGAAAATATGTGGGTATTATTTCCTCATGGTTTCCTCCGATTCCCATGTAGTTTCCTCTATACCATGTTTTTTCTATAATACTTTCACTAAAGTCACATTTTGTGACAGCCTTAACTTGACCCTAGTCGGGAAGTGGTTTCGTAACCATTAAACCGAGTTAAAGAAATTTACTTTATTTTTTATTTTATTTTATTTTATTTTAATTATATTGTTTATGTCTTAAATAGGTGAATGTTCATACGTGAATTTGTGTGCTATGATCTTTTGTCAAATTTCATGTGTTTTTAATTTAAGGACCTAGATGGGAAGATTTAACTTTATGTGTGGCCTTTGTAAGAAGACTAATTGCATAATGTTGTCAAATTCATGGATTTGCATGTCAATTAAACCTATTTGAAGTGAGTGGCCGGCCATGATGTGATATGGAGCACTAAGTATGGAATTCTTTAATTATTTTTATGTATATTGAAATTAAAATATGAAAAACAAAATGGAGAAAAAATTTTTTTGTTCATCTTTTCTTCCCTTAGCCGAAACTTGGTGAAAGAATAAGGAAAAAACATCCCTAAAGCATTCCGCACCTTCTTTGGAATATTAAGCTCAAGAGCACATTGGGACAGCTTCGGACAAAGGAAAGGCAAAGGTGGTAGACTAGCAATTCGCCAACAATTATCGACCACCGAAGTAAGTTTTAAGTGACATAGCTTAGCATACGATTGGATTTCATATGATTTATGATTGATAATGTAATGGTAAAAAGGACATATAGCCGAAAATTTCAAAACCTAGAGAGGCTTTAGAAATCAATTCGAGATATGGATTATTACATGTTTATTTCTGATCATATAGTGAAATAATGTCATACTATGTATGAAATTGTGAATGAGGCAAATGAATATTTTGTTTTGTGAAATAAAATATGCAAAAGTTATACTTGATGAATATGAAGACATAAGTTTCAGTCCTATAACCGGGTTAATCCCGAAGGAATTTCGAGCCAATGTTGTATCCGGGTTAATCCCGAAGGGCTTTCGAGCCAATGTTGTATTCGGGTTAATCCCGAAGGGCTTTCGAGCCAATATTGTATCCGGGGATAATCCCGATGAACCTTAGAACTATATTTAAAATTTGGGCTAAGCTCGAAGATACTTGTGATGGAAAAATACAAATTTTGACTCAAATATTAGTAATTAATGAGCTCGTTACCGTAATATGATCAGGTACGTGTTGTATCCTAAAGATGAATGAACTTTCGTTGGGTTATGATTTAACCATTATGCATTGTTGTTTCGGATTATGGTTTATAAATGTTGAGTGCATATAGCTATACATTGTATGAAACCATTCGGTTCTTATAGAAATGGACTAAGTTAATGCTGGGCATGAGAATAAGATTCAGTAGACGGGTGTAAAAGCATGGGGGTATACCCCAACCCATAATTTAGCTCGTTATAGAGAGTCAGAACTACTTTCGGCTAAAGAATGTTTTAATTAAGTGCTGAAAATTACTTCACTTTAGTCTTTTAACCATACTTTATCGCTTAAAACTTGCTATGCATTTTAAATGCTTACTTTGTTTGCCCACCTCTTCTGTTTTAATTTTCTTTAGATCTCGTTCGCTAGCTTCGGTCTCGGGATCCTTGCGCTTGAAGTAATCTCTACTATTGAAGCTCTCCCTCTTCGGTATATCATAGCTAAACTTCGTGAATGGCATGTATAGTTTTTGTTCTATGGTCGTTAAATGAGAAACTCTCTTTTTGAGGTTGTAATTAAGTATGGCCATGCGAAAATGGCTTCTCAAATCGCTTTATGTCTATATATAGTCTTAAGGTTGATGATAGTTGCTAATGTTTGAATTGATATGCAATTTGTGAAAGATTGTTTTGTGATATATGCATGGTACGAATAGGAACATGAAAATCTAAATGCCGAAACTTTATAGATTGATTATGATGATTTGGTTGGCTTGTACATACTTATATGTGAGCAGATTGAAATCTATACTAAAATTTCCTAGATGTAAATAGTTATTATAAACCTAAAGGTATGACACGATTCGGTTTAAGTTTTTTTTTTTTATGCATTCATGAAGTTTATCCATGAAACTAGATGTTTTATTTTACGTTGACAATTGCCTATTTACATGTTTCAAACATAGCCATTCGGCCAAAACACTTTTCTATTTATATGTATATGATATTGTGTGATGATCACTAGTGAAAGAACTAGTTATGGCGTGGAATGCTTATATGACATGTTCATGCACATGAAATCATTCTATAGACTAGTTGCTAGTATTATCTAAGTACCCATATTGCATTATACAAATAGTATCTATGATTCATAAGTGGAAAGTGGTAGTATCCCGTTAGTTCGAGTAAAGTTTTGTTAGTTACGATTGTCAGGTAATACCTCTTGACCTTCCGGCGACGGGTATGGGTTTTAGGGGTGTTACATTTTATTGGTATCAGAGCTACGGTTTAGTTGATTCTCGGACTACCGTAATAAGTATGAGTCTAGCTATACATGCCATTTAGTGTCATATCAATAGTGAGATAACTTCTGACATCTGAAATGTGATTATTTTTGGTGTAGAATGGATCCTGAACCCGATCGAACCGTAGCGGACGATGTAGAGAGTATAGCGCCTGTTCCCGTGCAAGGGACAGCACTGCCTGACTCTCAACCGAATATCAGTCATCGAGATGATGACACTAGACAAGCCTTTTATGCGATGGTGAGTGACTGGTTCGCTCAATTCATTAGATCAAATTCGGCTGTTCCGCAACCTTCGCCCCCGAATACTTCGCTTCTGACTTATATGACCCCTCCTGTGACTGATCCAGTGAGATTGAGTAGGCCCCCGGTTGACAAAATTAGAAAATATGGGGCTGAAGAGTTCCGGGCTACCCCTAGCGACGATGCCGAGCGGGCCGAGTTTTGGCTCGACAATACCATTCGAGTGTTTGATGAACTGTCCTGCACACCCGAGGAGTGTCTGAAATGTGTGGTGTCTCTGTTACGTGACGCGGCCTACTACTAGTGGAATACTCTGGTTTCTGTTGTTTCGAAAGAACGGGTCACTTGGGAGTTTTTCGAAACCGAGTTCCGTAAAAAATATACCAGTCAGAGATTCATCGATAAAAAACAGAAGGAATTTCTGGAACTCAAGCAAGGTCAGATGTTAGTAACTGAATACGAGAGAGAATTCGTGCGTCTCAGCCGATATGCTCGTGAATGTGTATCCTCCGAGGCTATTATGTGTAAGCGTTTCGAGGACGGGTTAAACGAAGAAATTAGACTGCTAATGGGAATTTTGGAAATTAAAGAATTTGTCGTTCTAGTCGAGCGAGCGTGTAAAGCTGAAGAGCTCGGAAATGAGAAAAGAAAAGCTGAGGAGGGAGCTAGAGAGTTCCGCAAAAGATCTGCGGGAAAATCTATTCAGCAATCGTCCAAAAAGACTAGGGATGACTCGGGCCGATCTAAAAATATATCGGGTTTTTCTAAACATGAACATCATCGACCTCCCGTGAGCTCGCGAGCTACTTCCATCGCCAGTGTTGGAAATGAATGTCGGGATAGATCTGATTGCAAATATTGTGGTAAATGGCACCCGGGGAGTTGTAGGCATCGAGATCGCTCCTGCTTCCGGTGCGGGTCTGCCGATCATTTTATTAAAGATTGTCTGAGAAATGATGAACGCACTCCCGATCTGAGTCAGAGACCTAGTGGCACGGCGGCACGGGGTAGACCACAGCGGCGAGGGGGTAGTGCTAGTGGTAGTCAGAGAGGGACTAGAGACACTACAGTTAGATCCGAGGCTCGAGCACCTACCAGAGCATATGCTATTCGTGCCCGTGAGGAAGCTTCTTCTCCGGATGTTATTACTGGTACTTTCACACTCTTTAACACTAATGTTATTGCCCTGATTGATCCTGGTTCGACCCATTCATATGTGTGTAAAACTTTAGCCTCCAGTAAGACTCTTCCTGTTGAGTCTACTGAGTTCGTAATTCGAGTGTCGAACCCTTTGGGCCGTTGTGTTTTGGTCGATAAAGTATGCAAGAAATGTCCCCTAATGTTTCGAGATTTCTATTTTCCGGCCGACTTGATGCTTCTACCATTCGATGAATTTGACATTATTCTCGGAATGGATTGGTTGACTGTTCATGACGCGATAGTGAATTGCAAGCGAAAGACTATTGATTTGCGATGTTCGAATAATGAAATAATCCGAATTGAGTCCATTGATCTAATCGGGCTACCTATCGTAATCACTTCCATGTTAGCTCAAAAGTACGTGAAAAAGGGTTATGAAGCTTATCTAGCCTATGTGTTAGATAACAAAGTTTCCGAACGAGAACTTGAGACGATGCCTATAGTTTGTGAGTTTTCAGATGTGTTTCCCGAAGAATTGCAGGGATTACCGCCTGTAAGAGAGGTCGAGTTCGGTATAGAGTTGATTCCAGGTACGACGCCGATTTTGATTGCCTTGTATCGTATGGCACCTACCGAGTTAAAAGAACTGAAATCTCAGCTGCAAGAGTTGACAGACAGGGGTTTCGCGCGACCTAGTTTTTTACCTTAAGGTGCACCGGTTTTGTTTGTGAAAAAGAAAGACGGGACTATGAGGATGTGCATCGACTATCGACAGCTGAATAAAGCCACTGTAAAGAATAAGTATTCGTTGCCCCGAATTGACGACTTGTTCGATCAGTTGAAAGGAGCTTCAGTGTTTTCGAAGATTGACTTGCGATCCGGCTATTATCAGTTGAGAGTTAGAGATTCCGACGTGCCAAAGACAGCATTTAGAACGAGGTGCGGACACTACGAGTTCTTAGTGATGCCGTTTGGGCTCACTAATGCCCCTGCGATCTTCATGGATTTGATGAATCGTGTGTTTAGGCCATTTTTGGACCGTTTTGTAGTAGTGTTCATCGATGATATTTTGATTTACTCTCGTGATGAGATTGAGCATACCGGACATTTGAGACTTGTTCTTCAGACTTTGCGGGATAACCAATTGTATGTGAAGTTCAGTAAGTGCGAATTCTAGTTGCGTGAGGTCAGATTCTTAGGACATATAGTGTCTGCTTCGGGTATTTGAGTCGATCTGAATAAAATTTCAGCTATACTTGACTGGAAACCCCCTAAAAATGTTTCTGAGGTTCGAAGCTTTTTAGGACTCGCCGGTTATTACCGACGATTCGTCAAAGGTTTTGCGATGATTGCGACTCTATTGACAAGGCTACTGCAAAAAGATGTCAAGTTTGAGTGGTCTGATAAATGTCAACAAAGTTTTGACCAGCTAAAAACCCTTTTGACGGAAGCTCCAGTATTAGTTTAGCCAGAATCCGGTAAAGAATTTGTAATTTTTAGCGATGCGTCTTTGAACGGTCTAGGCTGCGTTTAATGCAAGAAGGTCGGGTTGTCGCTTACGCTTCGAGGCAGCTGAAGCCCCACGAGCGAAATTATCCGACCCATGATCTTAAATTGGCCGCTATTGTGTTCGCTCTAAAAATCTGGCGACACTATCTGTTTGGTGAGAAATGTCACATCTTTTCCGATCACAAAAGTCTCAAGTACCTGATGTCGCAAAGGGATTTAAATTTGAGGCAAAGGCGGTGGTTAGAATTACTGAAAGATTACGAACTTGTTATTGATTACCATCCGGAAAAAGCTAATGTAGTTGCGGATGCCCTTAGCCGAAAATCTCTTTTCTCCTTGCGAGCTATGAACGTGAATTTAATGATGTTGACAGATGATGTATTGGTGGCCGAATTAAGAGCAAAGCGACTGTTTCTACGGCAAATTGGTGAAGCTCAGAAAATCGATGACAAATTGGTTGCTAAACGAGCTAAATGTACGTCGGGGGAGGATGCAGAGTTTCAAATTGATGAAAAAGACTGTCTAAGATTTAGGGACCGACTATGTGTTCCGAGAAATTCTGAGCTAGTTTCGACGATTTTGAATAAAGCCCATAGTAGCCGAATGTCAGTTCATCCGGGTAGCACGAAAATGTATAACGACTTGAAACGCCAGTATTGGTGGCACGGTATGAAGCGGGACATCTTTGAATTTGTATCTAAGTGCTTAATATGTCAGCAAGTGAAAGCGGAACATCAGGCGCCGTCGGGGTTACTCCAACCAATTTTGATACCAGAGTGGAAGTGGGATCGTGTTACAATGGACTTTGTGTCGGGCTTACCGTTGACTCCGAGCAAGAAGGATTCCATTTGGGTTATTGTGGACAGACTAACAAAATCAGCTCATTTCATTCCGGTTCGTACAGATTTTTCACTTGATAAGTTAGCAGAACTATATATCTCCCAAATTATAAGATTGCACGGAGTGCCAACCTCTATTATATCAGACCGTGATCCTCGTTTTACTTCACGATTTTGGAAGAAATTGCATGAGGCTTTGGGAACCAAACTTCATTTCAGCACAGCTTTTCATCCGTAGACAGACGGTCAATCTGAACGAGTTATTCAGATACTCGAGGACATGCTGAGATGCTGCATTCTCGAGTTTAGCGGTTCGTGGGAGAAATACTTACCCCTAGTTGAATTCGCGTATAATAACAACTTCTAGTCGAGTATTCAGATGGCACCCTTCGAAGCTCTTTACGGTCAAAAATGTCGTACACCCCTATTTTGGACCGAGCTTAGTGAGAATAAGATTCTCGGAGTTGATTTGGTTAAAGAAGCAGAACAGTAGGTGAAAATGATTCGTGATAGTTTGAAAATGGCATCCGATCGTCAGAAATCATACTCAGATCTGAAGCGTAAAAATATTGAGTTTCAGATTGGCGATAAAGTATTTTTGAAAGTCTCACCGTGGAAAAAGATATTCCGTTTTAGCCGTAAAGGCAAGTTGAGTCCGAGATTTATCGGACCGTATGTGATATCAGAATGGATTGGGCCGGTTGCTTATAGATTGATTTTGCCCCCTGAACTTGAAAAGATCCACAATGTTTTCCATGTATCGATGCTCCGTCGCTATAGATCCGATCCTTCGCATGTGATTAATCCGTTGGAAGTTGAAATTCAACCTGATTTAAGTTATGAAGAAGAACCTGTCCGTATTTTAGCTCGAGAAGTTAAAGAATTGTGAAATAAAAAGGTTCCGTTAGTAAAAGTGCTTTGGCTTAAGCACAGGATCAAGGAAGCAACTTGGGAGCCCGAGGATGCTATGAAAAACAGATATCCAAATCTATTTTCGGGTAAGATTTTCGGGGACGAAAATCCCTAAAGGGGAGGAGAATTGTGACAGCCTTAACTTGACCCTAGTCGGGAAGTGGTTTCGTAACCATTAAACCGAGTTAAAGAAATTTACTTTATTTTTTATTTTATTTTATTTTATTTTAATTATATTGTTTTATGTCTTAAATAGGTGAATGTTCATACGTGAATTTGTGTGCTATGATCTTTTGTCAAATTTCATGTGTTTTTAATTTAAGGACCTAGATAGGAAGATTTAACTTTATGTGTGGCCTTTGTAAGAAGACTAATTGCATAATGTTGTCAAATTCATGGATTTGCATGTCAATTAAACCTATTTGAAGTGAGTGGTCGGCCATGATGTGATATGGAGCACTAAGCATGGAATTCTTTAATTATTTTTATGTATATTGAAATTAAAATATGAAAAACAAAATGGAGAAAAAAATTTTTTGTTCATCTTTTCTTCCCTTAGCCGAAACTTGGTGAAAGAATAAGGAAAAAACATCCCTAAAGCATTCCGCACCTTCTTTGGAATATTAAGCTCAAGAGCACATTGGGACAGCTTTGGACAAAGGAAAGGCAAAGGTGGTAGACTAGCAATTCGCCAACAATTATCGACCACCGAAGTAAGTTTTAAGTGACATAGCTCAGCATATGATTGGATTTCATATGATTTATGATTGATAATGTAATGGGAAAAAGGACATATAGCCGAAAATTTCAAAACCTAGAGAGGCTTTAGAAATCAATTCGAGATATGGATTATTACATGTTTATTTCCGATCATATAGTGAAATATTGTCATACTATGTATGAAATTGTGAATGAGGTAAATGAATATTTTGTTTTGTGAAATAAAATATGCGAAAGTTATACTTGATGAATTCGAAGACATAAGTTTCAGTCCTATAACCGGGTTAATCCCGAAGGGCTTTCGAGCCAATGTTGTATCCGGGTTAATCCCGAAGGGCTTTCGAGCCAATGTTGCATCCGGGGATAATCTCGATGAACCTTAGAACTATATTTAAAATTTGGGCTAAGCTCGAAGATACTTGTGATGGAAAAATACAAATTTTGACTCAAATATTAGTAATTAATGAGCTCGTTACCGTAATATGATCAGGTACGTGTTGTATCCTAAAGATGAATGAACTTTCGTTGGGTTATGATTTAACCATTATGCATTGTTGTTTTGGATTATGGTTTATAAATGTTGAGTGCATATGGCTATACATTGTATGAAACCATTCGGTTCTTATAGAAATGGACTAAGTTAATGCTGGGCATGAGAATAAGATTCAGTAGACGGGTGTAAAAGTATGGGGGTATACCCCAACCAATAATTTAGCTCGTTATAGAGAGTCAGAACTACTTTCGGCTAAAGAATGTTTTAATTAAGTGCTGAAAATTACTTCACTTTAGTCTTTTAACCATACTTTATCGCTTAAAACTTGCTATGCATTTTAAATGCTTACTTTGTTTGCCCACCTCTTCTGTTTTAATTTTCTTTAGATCTCGTTCGCTAGCTTCGGTCTCGGGATCCTTGTGCTTGAAGTCATCTCTACTATTGAAGCTCTCTCTCTTCAGTATATAATAGCTAAACTTCGTGAATGGCATGTACAGTTTTTGTTTTATGGTCGTTAAACGAGAAACTTTCTTTTTGAGGTTGTAATTAAGTATGGCCATGCGAAAATGGCTTCTCAAATCACTTTATGTCTATATGTAGTCTTAAGGTTGATGATAGTTGCTAATGTTTGAATTGATTTGCAATTTGTGAAAGATTGTTTTGTGATATATGCATGGTACGAATAGGAACATGAAAATCTAAATGCCGAAACTTTATAGATTGATTATGATGATTTGGTTGGCTTGTACATACTTATATGTGAGCAGATTGAAATCTATACTAAAATTTCCTAGATGGAAATATTTATTATGAACCTAAAGGTATGACACGATTCGGTTTAAGTTTTTTTTTTTTATGCATTCATGAAGTTTATCCATGAAACTAGATGTTTTATTTTACGCTGACAATTACCTATTTACATGTTTCAAACATAACCATTCGGCCAAAACACTTTTCTATTTATATGTATATGATATTGTGTGATGATCACTAGTGAAAGAACTAGTTATGGCGTGGAATGCTTATATGACATGTTCATGCACATGAAATCATTCTATAGACTAGTTGCTAGTATTATCTAAGTACCCATATTGCATTATACAAATAGTATCTATGATTCATAAGTGGAAAGTGGTAGTATCCCGTTAGTTCGAGTAAAGTTTTGTTAGTTACAATTGTCAGGTAATCTCTTGACCTTCCGGCGACGAGTATGGGTCTTAGGGGTGTTACACATTTCACTTCTGAAGATAAGATTTTGATAGGCTCTTCACTATAAGTCATATCCGGCTGAATTTCCACTTCAGTCGGTGATATCACATGTGATGGATCTGAACAGTAACGACGTAGCATCGATACATGAAACATATCGTGGATCTTTTCTAACTCCTTTGGTAAGGCCAATTGATATGCCACTGGTCTGACTCTTTCTACAATTCCATATGGTCCAATGAATCGTGGACTCAATTTTCGTTTCCGACTAAATCTCAAAATCTTTTTCCATGGAAACACTTTCAAAAACACTTTATCACCCACTTGGAACTTGATCTTTTTTCTCTTCAAATCAACATAAGACTTCTGTGGATCTGATGCAGCTTTTAAACAATCACGAACTATCTTCACTTTCTCTTCAATTTCTTTAATCAAGTCAACCCCATGAATTTGCTTTTCACTAAGCTCCATCCAATACAACAGAGTCTAATATTTGTGACCGTACAATGCCTCATATGGTGCCATTTTGATACTCAGTTGAAAACTATTATTGTAAGTGAATTCCACCAAAGGTAGATACTTCTCTCAACTACCTTCGAACTCAAGAATAGAACAATAGAGCATATCTTCAAGGATTTGAATCACCCACTCAAATTGACCATCTGTTTGTGGGTGAAAGGCAGTACTAAAATTCAACATGGTACCTAAGGCTTCTTGCAACTTCCTCCAAAATCTCGAAGTAAATCTCGGGTCTCTATCCAATATAATAGAATCGGCACCCCATGCAGTAAAATCCTGAAACAGGGCCTGAATGGAACATAGGTTGCGAAACCACAAATCTGAGATAGAAAAGTTTATCACGATGAATTATCATGATTTACCGATTCACTAGATGCATGTGTTAGACTACCGATAAGAAATTTTATAGATTGCATGTTTAATTTATCTATTAGAGCTTATTTGCAAAAGTTGCTGTAACAGCCTGAATTAGAGCCTAAATGGAACGATAGTTTCAGAACCATGAATTTGAGGTCAAAAAAAAAAATTACGATTTAGTTTTAAGGTTTATTTATTGATTGAGTAATTGTGTGAAAATTTTGCGAAGAAATTTTATGTATAAGTGCCTATTTGATAAATAGGACTAAATTGTAAAAATTGTAAAATGTGAGTTCTAGATATTAAAGGGGATTTAATTGAAATGAGTTCTTAAAGTGGAGGTCCTTATTTAGTAATTGGACCATTGGATATTTTGGTGGACAAAAATGGGCATGAATAGGACAAATTTGAAAGAAAAGCCTTTAAGGGCATTTTTGTCATTTGGTAATTAAAAGAATTAAAAAGAGAAAAAAAGCCAAAATTGGTCCATCTTCTTCATGGAGGCCGAATATAGCACAGGGGAAGCCTTGGTTAGGGTTTCCAAGCTTTCCAAGCTCAATAGTAAGTCCGTTCTAGCCCTATTTTTAATGTTCTTTACGCTTTTGGAATCCCGGCAGCTCGATAAAGCTTATTCTAGCCATAATTTAGGCTAGGGTACATATTTGGAAAAATACCCATAGGTGAAAAGTGTTTATTTTGATGTTTTATGATAGAGTATAAGGTTTTAAATTATGCTAGACAACTTGTGCTACTCGGTTTTAAGTAAAAACGAGTAAAAGGGCTTAATCGGTAAAAATACCTATTGTTCATAAGTACATGTTATAGTGGGAATTTGAGGTTGATGTTGGTAAATAAATGATCAGCATGTCCTAAAACATAAGAATTTGGGATAAAGTTTAATTTTCGAGCCTTGGGCAAAAGCGTAAATATGCAAAAGTTTAGGGGTAAATTTGTAATTTTGCCAAAGTTTAAGTTAGGGATTGTTTTGAATAGTACATTAATTAAATAAGTGAAATATGATGTTTTAGATCCCGTAAAATGAGATTTGGACCTAGAACGAGAGAAAAATCGAAAATTAGGAAAGTTGGTAAAATGGTCGTTTTGGCATCGAGGTAAGTTCATATGTTTAATAAGAAATTAATTATGCATATTTGGATGTTAAATTGGTATTTTAGCTATAAATATTTTAGTAGTGGATTTCAGATATGGTAATTATTGTTCGATAATAATTCGACATTGAAAAGATAAATTATAAAAGGTCACATGTAAGCCCATATCTGAAATATGGCCTTGTATGATATTGAGAAAGTATAGAAAACCATAGTTTGAAGGGGAGAAGTTGAATTGAAGAGGAGTCGATAGATAAAAAGTATCAAAAAGCCTCGTTTGAACCTTAGGAATGTTTGGGATACGAATGTCATGACATTTGGGGTTATCAGATAGGACAGGAATAATCCATATAAGTCCATATCAGACATATGGCTTTGGAAAGACAGGAATAATCCATGTAAGTCCATATCAGACATATGGCTTTGGAAAGACAGGAATATCTCATGTAAGTCCATGTCAAGAACATGGCATTGGCAGGCAATAATCAGGCAGGAAAACTCGAGTATCCTTAGTATTCCAAGTGATTCAACGGGCTAATGTACATGTTAAATTACAGGAAGGTTCAGGTAAAGAGATGATAAACAGGTCCAAGTGAGTTCGTAAGAACATCATAGTTATTAGTTGAGGAAACTTTCAACAAAGGAAAGGTAATTTTTGTTTATGAGTTTTCAGTTTACACCATGAGAATGACATAAGTTGAAATATCTTAATATCAGGAAGGAATATGACTATGATCAGTGAGATGATGTAGGCATGCAAGGGGAATTCGTAAGTGATGAGCCTATAGTATATAGAGCCTTTGGTAAGGCCACAGATAAGTAAGTTGGGAAAGTAAGAATTTAGCAGTATTTATTCAAGCTGAAACAGCTTAGTAGTAAGCTAAATTTATTGTTACTGCTTATTACTTTACATGTGAACTTACTAAGCTTTATAAGCTTACTTCTTTTCCTTTACCATATTTCAGAGTACTTAAAAGCAAGCTCGGGTTAGAGGTCGTCAGAGATCGCTTCACACTATCGACTATCAAGTTACCAAATAGGTATCTTCATTTACAAATGTCCTAGTTTATGGCATGTATAGGGACTTAATATTTAGTAAGTGTCAATTATGATATGGGCAATGTATGGCAGGTAAATATTTGATAAGGATTAGATATTGAAATAGCTAATTAAGAATATGTTTTGATGTTATGTATGCCTAAATGAAAGTGAATACATGGAAATCATGAAAAAGTGAAGTTAGCATTAAAACAGTATTAGATATCAACAGTGACGTGAATTTGAAAAATTACTAAAAAATAGTAGACATGGAATTAGATGGTGAGCGAGATATATAATTAAAGCTTAATGAGTCTATTTCCATGTGAAAGAAACAGGGGAAGCAAAGGAGTTGTAAATTATGAGTTATAAGAATTTGAGTGAGACTGCTCCAGATTGATTTCGCGATCCCCTGTTCTGAATTTAAAAATTCACCATAAATTTTACATAAATATTTAGAAGTTATAGTTTATATTCCTAGATTCCTTATTGAGTCTAGTTTTTAATAAAACAAGTGGAATTGTTATTTGAATTTGGTACTGAGAGAGGTCAGGGTAGTTGAGCAGTGAAACATGGGAAACTTTAAATAATAAACTGTACAAATTGGCTGAGTCAAAATTCTAGAAAAAAATTAGTAAGAACATATATGAGTCTAGTTTTAGAAAAAAATTACGGAATTGAATTTTGAGTTGCAAAACTTGAGTTATGATTTTTTTAGCAATAGTGATGCAGTTGGACAGCTTTATTATGGAACAGGGAAATGATATGTTTTGTTCCATTTAGGTAATAGGGAAATTTTCATTAATCCTGGTTGGTCCCGAATCATTTCAATTGTATGATTTAGGGTCTCAATGACCCTTTTTAGGGACATATTGAATGAATGAAAATAAATTAATTTTAGAAGCAAATTTTATACCCAGGTTGAGTAAGTTAAGTCCGGTAATGCGTCTCACTCGACTCCAGCAACGGTCTCGGGTAAGGGGTGTTGCATTTATTGGTATCAGAGTAAAGGTTTAGTCGGTTCTCAGAATATTCAGTATGAGTATGAGTCTAGCGATACATGCCATACTTATATTTTGATAGTGTAACGACTCCTGACCCAGATGTAACTTGTTTTATCAGATAGATGCACACTCCAACCGAGCTAAGTTTGATAGTACAGACAATATGTTTATGATGAGTTAAGGCTCATAAAAGGTAAGAATGGTAGTTCATGATGTCAATACGATGATGAATAAATTGTGAGAAGGGTTATTCTTGAAATGTGGAAAGATAACATGAGATGAAAGTTTACAGTAAGATAAGTGTTCATGTTTAATTGGCACTTGTATGATGCTATGTGTATAACTAGAAAAATTAAGTGAATGTTATGAGCAATTTTATTCCAGATTCAAGAATGCATGTATAAGTGCACTAGTTTGTATAAGATGATCAAGAAGTCTCTGTATTATGAATATGCATGTTAAGTTGCTTGAAGTAAATTGAATAATTGTGATAATATTATATATTGATGAGTGTTAAGTTATATGCAAGAGTATATAAGAGGTAAGTCAGAGGTGTTACAACCTCACCCCCTTATCAGTAAGGTAATTCAGAATGAGATTCCATGAAATATTAGCAGGAAATGATTTACTGACGAAAATAGTTTTTCTTATTATGAGTATGTTTATGGTGATTATGAGTTTGGGCCTGATAATGAAAGTATAGAGGTATAGTATTCAGAGGTATAAAGATTCTATTTTTGCACTGGTTGTTATTGAAATTTGTGTTTAAATCTCTCAGATGATCATGATGTTTTATTTTCACCCGGGATATTATTTACTAAAGTAATTGAGAAGTCAGTCTTATTATAGCACTATGATTTTTAAGCAGTATGAGTATTGTGGCCTCAGTATAGTTCAATTCAAACATGTGTATTGATCTTCATTTTTCGCATAATCTTGATATATATATCAGTGAGTTAAAGACCGAATGCTATGTTTTTTTTTGAGTTATGCAGTAATAATGATTTGTGATTAGCTCTTTAAAAAAAAACTCACGACAGAATGTATGTTGACATATCATGACAGCATAGAGAAGAATAGTTTTTGAAAAGTTATTGTCTTTTAGTTGAGACTGATTTAATTGAGCAATTGATTGAGTTGTATATATATGTTTGAATTATTCATGGCTTCAGAGGTAAATGCTGATTTTCAGGAAAAAACAGATAAATGACCTGAGTAAAAAGTATATATTCTAGAAGTTATGGTACAGAGTTGTATATGCATATCAGAATGGTTAGATCAGAGGTATATTTTTTTTGCAAATCCAAGTTGTCTGATTTCTAAATTTCTCATTGTATGAAGTTTAATTTGGCTTGAATTCATGCTAATAAAGTATAGATAGTTAGAGATATTGACAACTGAAGTATCCATTATGATTCAACTTGATTTGAATAAAGAGTTTATGGTTTCTAAAAATGTGTTAATGAGAAATTTAAAGTGCCTTGTGAAATCAGTCCTTAATCTGTCATCTGGTAAGTTTTTCGGGGATGAAAATCTCTAAAGGGGGGAGAAATGTAACATCCCGAAATAGGGCCTAAATGGAACAGAGGTTGCGAAACCACAAATCTAAGATAGAAAAGTTTATTACGATGAATTATCATGATTTACCGATTGACTAGATGGATGTGTTAGACTACCGATAAGAAATTTTATAGATTGCATGTTTAATTTGTCTATTAGAGCTTATTTGTAAAAGTTGCTGTAACAGCCTGATTTAGGGCCTAAACGGAATGATAGTTTCGGAACCATGAATCTGAGGTCAAAAAAAATATTCCGATTTAGTTTTAAGGTTTATTTATTGGTTGAGTAATTGTGTGAAAATTTTGCGAAGAAATTTTATGTATAGGTGCCTAATTTGATAAATAGGACTAAATTGTAAAAATTGTAAAATGTGAGTTCTAGATATTAAAGGAGATTTAATTGAAATGAGTTCTTAAAGTGGAGGTCCTTATTTAGTAATTAGACCATTGGATATTTTGGTGTACAAAAATGGGCATGAATAGGACAAATTTGAAAGAAAAGCTTTTAAGGGCATTTTTGTCATTTGGTAATTAAAAGAATTAAAAAGGGAAAATAAAGCCAAAATTGGTCCATCTTCTTCATGGAGGCTGAATATAGCACGGAGGAAGCCATGGTTAGGGTTTCCAAGCTTTCCGAGCTCAATAGTAAGTCTGTTCTAGCCCCGTTTTTAATGTTCTTTACGTTTTTAGAATCCAGTAGCTCGATAATGCTTATTCTAGCCATAATTTAGGCTAGGGTACATATTTGGAAAAATACCCATAGGTGAAAAGTGTTTATTTTGATGTTTTATGATAGAATATGAGGTTTTAAATTATGCTAGACAACTTGTGCTACTCGGTTTTAAGTAAAAACGAGTAAAAGGGCTTAATCGGTAAAAATACCTATTGTTTATAAGTACATGTTATAGTGGGAATTTGAGGTTGATGTTGGTAAATAAATGATCAGCATGTCCTAAAACATAAGAATTTGGGATAAAGTTTAATTTCCGAGCCTTGGGGAAAAAGTGTAAATATGGAAAAGTTTAGGGGCAAAATTGTAATTTTGCCAAAGTTTAAGTTAGGGATTGTTTTGAATATTACATTAATTAAATAAGTGAAATATGATGTTTTAGATCCTGTAAAATGAGATTTGGACCTAGAACGGGAGAAAAATAAAAAATCAGGGAAGTTGGTAAAATGGTCGTTTTTGCTTCGAGGTAAGTTCATATGTTTAATAAGAAATTAATTATGCATATTTGGATGTTAAATTGGTATTTTAGCTATAAATATTTTAGTAGTGAATTTCAGATATAGTAATTATTGTTCGATAATAATTCGACATTGAAAAGATAAATTATAAAAGGTTACATGTAAGCCCATATCTGAAATATGGCCTTGTATGATATTGAGAAAGTATAGAAAAACATAGTTTGAAGGGGATAAGTTGAATCGAAGAGGAGTCGATAGATAAACAGTATCAGAAAGCCCCGTTTGAACCTTAGGAATGTTTGGGATACGAATGTCATGACATTTGGGGTTATCAGACAGGACAGGAATAATCCATGTAAGTCCATATCAGACATATGGCTTTGGAAAGACAGGAATATCTCATGTAAGTCCATGTTAAGAACATTGCATTGGCAGGCTATTATCAGGCAGGAAAACCCGAGTATCTTTAGTATTCTAAGTGGTTCAACGGGCTAATGTACATGTTAAATTACAGGAAGGTTCAGGTCCAGAAATGATAAACAGGTCCAAGTGAGTTCGTAAGAACACCATAGTTTTTAGTTGAGGAAACTTTCAACAAAGGAAAGATAATTTATGTTTATGAGTTTTCAGTTTACACCATGAGAATGACATAAGTTGAAATCTCTTAATGTCATGAAGGAATATGACTATGATCAGTGAGATGATGTAGGCATGCAAGGGAAATTCGTAAGTGATGAGCCTATAGTATGTAGAGCCTTTGGTAATGCCACAGATAAGTAAGTTGGGAAAGTAAGAATTTAGCAGTATTTATTCAAGCTGAAATAGCTTAGTAGTAAGCTAAATTTATTGTTACTGCGTATTACTTTACATGTGAACTTACTAAGCTTTATAAGCTTACTTATTTTCCTTTCCCATATTTCAGAGAACTTAAAAGCAAGCTCAGGTTGGAGGTCGTCGGAGATCGCTTCACACTATCGACTATCAAGTTACCAAATAGGTATCTTCATTTACAAATGTCCTAGTTTATGGCATGTATAGGGACTTAATATTTAGTAAGTGTCAATTATGCTATGGGCAAAGTATGGTAGGTAAATATTTGATAAGGATTAGATATTGAAATAGCTAATTAAGACTATGTTTTGATGTTATGTATGCCTAAATGAAAGTGAATACATGGAAATCATGAAAAAGTGAAGTTAGTATTAAAACAGTATTAGATAGTAGCAGTGA
The DNA here is from genome assembly GCA_020496765.1 of Gossypium stocksii. Lineage (NCBI taxonomy): Eukaryota > Viridiplantae > Streptophyta > Magnoliopsida > Malvales > Malvaceae > Gossypium > Gossypium stocksii. Next base: position 66,611,032 of record CM035621.1, read on the forward strand.
CGTGAATTTGAAAAATTAGTAAAAAATAGTAGACATGGAATTATATGGTGATTGAGATATAGAATTGAAGCTTAATGAGTCTATTTCAATTTGAAAGAAACAGGGGAAGCAAAGGAGTTGTAAATTATGAGTTATAAGAATTTGAGTGAGACTACTCCAGATTGATTTCGTGATCCCCTATTTTAAATTTAAAAATTTGCCATAAATTTTACATAAATATTTAGAAGTTATAGTTTATATTCCTAGATTCCTTATTTAGTCTAGTTTGTAATAAAACAAGCGGCATTGTTATTTGAATTTGGTACTGAGAGAAATCCATTTCATAGTGAACAGGGTTCAAGGCTGTTGAGCAGTGAAACAAGGGAAAATTTAAATAATAAACTGTACAAATTGACGAAGTCAAAAATTATAGAAACAAATTAGGAAGAACATATATGAGTCTAGTTTCATAAAAAAATTATGGAATTGAATTTTGAGTTGTGAAACTTGAGTTATGATTTTTTTAGCAATAGTGACGCAGTTGGACAACTTTATTATGGAACAGGGAAATGATATGTTTTGTTCCATTTAAGTAATCGGGAAATTTTCATTAATCCTGGTTGGTCCCGAATCATTTCAATTGTATGATTTAGGGTCTTGATGACCCTTTTTAGGGACATAGTGAATGAATGAAAATAAATTAATTTTAGAAGCAAATTTTATACCCAGGTTGAGTAAGTTAAGTCCGGTAATGCCTCGTGCTCGACTCCGGCAACGGTCTTAGGTAAGGGGTGTTACACATGCAATCTTACAATCTCGACAATATACAATTCAGCTACCTTATCTAATGAAAAATCTGTACATATCGAGATGAAATGAGCCGATTTTGTTAACCAATCAATAATGACCCAAACGACATCTTTTTTTGGGGGTTAATGATAGACCCGTCACAAAATCCATAGTAACACGATTCCATTTCCATTCGGGAATCGTTATTGGCTATAATAGACCAAAAGGTACTTGGTGTTCAACTTTCACCTGTTGACAAACCAAGCACTTTGATATGAACTCGGAGACGTCTCTTTTCATTCCGGACCACCAATACGATTTCTTCAAATCACTATACATCTTTGCACTGCCCGAATGAACAGATAGGCAACCATTGTGAGCTTCGTATAGAATTTCTTGAATCAACTTAGCATCTTTTGGTACACATATTCTATCTCGAAATATCAAACAATCATTTTCACCAATTTGAAAATCTGTCTGATTATTCTTTTGGCACTGAACTCTTTTTGCTTGCAACTCACTATTACCCTTTTGAGCTTTATATATTTGGTGAATGAACGATGCCTAGCTCGCAACTCGGCCAAAATCGAACCATCAGCGGATAAGGTCATTTTTGTGTTCAAGGCTCTCAAAGCAAACAAAGATTTTCTACTTAAAGCATCAACTACCACATTTGCCTTCCCTAGATGGTAGTCAATCACTAACTTGTAGTCTTTCAATAGTGAAAGTCACCTTCGCTGTTGCAAGTTCAAGTCCTTTTGTGACATTAAATACTTCAAGCTTTTATGGTCGGTGAAGATGCGACATTTCTCTCCATAAAGATAATGGCGCCAAATCTTCAAGGTGAAGACAATTGCAGCTAAGTCCAAATCGTGTGTCAGTTAGTTCCTCTTGTGTGGTTTCAATTGTCTTGAGGCATACGCTACCACTTTATCTTCTTGCATCAACACGCATATCCAAGACCATTTAGAGATGCATCACTGTAAATAACAAATTCTTTACCAGATTCTAGTTGCACTAGTATTGGTGCTTCGGTTAATATTGTCTTCAGTTTCTCAAACCTTTGCTGACACTTTTCTGTCCACTCGAACTTAACATCTTTTGCAGTAATTTAGTCATCGGTGAAGCGATCATCGAAAATCCTTTTACAAAGCGCCAATAGTAACCCGTCAAACCCAAAAAACTTTTAACTTTTGATACATTTTTCAGCAGTTTCCAATCTACTATCGCAAAAATCTTACTTGGATCAACTCGAATGCCATCTTTCAAGACAATGTGACCCAAAAATCCAACTTCTCTGAGCCAAAACTCACTTTTACTAAATTTTGCATACAACCGTTCATCTTACAAAATTTGTAAAACTGTTCTCAGATGCTCGGCATGCTCGTTATCATCACGGGAATAGATCAAGATGTCGTCAGTGAAGACCACTACAAACTTATCCAAGTACGGTCTAAAAATCCGATTCATTAAGTCCATAAACACCGTTAGGGAGTTAGTCAAGCCAAAAGGCATTACGAGAGACTCATAGTGTCCGTACCTTGTTCTGAAAGCAATTTTCGGCACATCGGACTCTTTCACCCTTAACTGGTAGTATCCCGATCTCAAGTCTATTTTAGAGAACACAGTAGCTCCTTTCAGTTGATCAAATAAGTCATCAATTCTTGGCAAAGGATACTTTTTCTTTATTGTCACTTTGTTAAGTTGCCTATAGTCGATACAAAGTCTCATCAATCCATCCTTTTTCTTTACAAATAGCATGGGGGCACTTCAGGGAGAAAAACTAGGTCTCGCAAACCCTCTATCCATTAATTCTTGCAACTGCACTTTTAATTCCCTTAGCTCTATTGGAGCCAATCTATACAGGGCTATTGATATCGGGGCAGTCCCCGGTAACAAGTTGATGGTGAGCTCTATCTCTCTAGTAGGAGGTACACCCAGTAACTCCTCAGGAAAAACATCTGGAAACTCACAAACCACTGGCACTGATTCCACTTTCAATTCAGATTCTTTTATATTCAATATATAAGCCAAACATGCTTCATATCCCTTTCTCAAACACTTATGAGCAGTCATTGACGAAATCAAAGTAGCCAACCTGCAGGACACATCTGTTTCAACCTGAAGACTTTCACCATTTTCACACTTTAATTCGATAACCTTTTGTGTACAATTCACTTTAGCATCATGCACTGATAGCCAATCCATGCCTAAAATAGCATTAAACTCATCAAATGGCAATAACATTAGATCAACTACGAAATAGTGACCTCGGATCACTAAGGGGCAATTCTTGCAAATTTTGTCAACTAACACACTCTTGCCTAGAAGGTTTGACACCTTAATCAGAAATTTAGTTGACTCCATAGGCAATTTCATATCATTCACTAATTTCATGCAAATGTAAGAATGCGTAAACCCGGGATCAATTAGTGCAACAACATCAACAACAACATCATAAAGAGAGAAAATACCAGTGATCACGTCAGGGGATGACGCCTCTTCCCAGGCATGAGTAGCATAAGTTCTTGCGAGCGCTCTGGCCTCCAATCTTGCAGTTGAACCTCTAGCTATGCCTCTACTACTAGTTCCCTCCTTCACATTTCTAGTAGGCTGCCCCCTAGGGGGTACATTGCTCGGTTTAGTACTCTGAGTAGTTTCTTTAACTACCATTTTCGGACAGTCTTTAATGAAGTGGTCTTGAGAGCCACATTTAAAGCATGCCCTGGTGACCATCCAACACTCACTGGATGTCTCCTACCATAGTGTTGACATTCAGGGTTACTTGGCTTATCATTGCCAACACTAGCTACTGAAGTAGTCTGAGCCTTCGAACCAATATTTTGTCTCCCACGAGTCCTGCTCGGATTTCCAACCGAAACGATCGAACAGTTTGACATATTCCTCACTTTCTTCGATGACAGTTGGAAAGACTTACTCATCGATCTTTTCTTCACATCCCTAGCCTCTGATTTGGCTTTCCTTTTTTCCTTAAACAATTCCTCTGCTTTACATGCCTGATCAACAAGCACAACGAATTCTTTCAACTCCAAAATCCTCACATACAACTTAATATTCTCATTTAGGCCGTCCTCAAATCTTTTGCACATGATTTTTTCAGTAGAAACACATTCCTGAGCATACTTCCTAAGTCGAAGAAATTCTCGCTCATACTCAGACACTATCATACAGCCTTGTTTCAGCTCTAAAAACTCTTTACTCTTTTGATCAATAAAGCGCTGACTTATGTACTTCTTTCGAAACTCCACTTGGAAGAAGTCCCAAGTAACTCGTTTAGCAAGTACAATTGAGACTAGTGTTTTCCACCACTGATACGCTGAGTCTCTCAGAAGTGAGACGGCACACTTCAAGTGCTTCTCAGGTGTGCAAGAGAGTTCATCAAATACTCGGATGGTGTTTTCCAGCCAAAATTCTGCCCTCTCGGGGTCATCATCAACATGGGCTCTAAAATTTTCGGCCCCATACTTACGGATCTTGTCAATTGGGGGCTTACTCTGTCTTGTCATCTCCACACCTTGTGGGGCTATTGGGATCGTTTGAAGAATAGGAAAAGGTGAGGGAGGTTGAGCATTCAGACTCACCTGAATGAAGCCTATATACCACTCACTCATTATAAGGAGAAAGGCTTCCCTAACCTCTTCTCCCTGGCTAGTTCTTACATTTCCACTTTTAGGTGGCGCGGTCTCTTGAGTAGGAGCCGGTGCGTTGCTTTCAGCATCGTTAGTTATTGCCAGGTCGGGATCCATTTACTATATAAAAACACAATTTAAAAAAAAAATTAGGGATCATCACACTATCAATATTCACAATTATGACATGTATAGCTAGACTCTCACACTTGCTATGGTAGTCTGAAGACCGACTAAACCATAGCTCTGATACCACTAAATGTAACACCCCTCACCCAAGTCCAATGTTGGGACCGAGTACGAGACATTAAAGGACTTTCGCACACTCTATCGCTTGATCTTGACTCAAAAATTTCATAAAATTTAAAACTTTTTCAATCTTATTCAAAATGCTCTTATTATGGGCTTATGAGGCCCAAGCAATGCATTTGGGGTAATTTAAAACTAAACCGGAACTTTTCAAACCTTTAAAAAAATTTAGACATATACAGGGCATACGCCTGTGTGGGATAGGGACACGCCCGTGTGGGCAGGCTGTGTGTCACACACGCCCATGTCCCTAGCCCATGTAGAATAAATTTTTATTTCGAACCTACGGGGGTTTTTACATGGCCGAGCACACACCCGTGTCTTTGGCCCATGTCCTTCACACGGCCTCAACACGCTCGTGCCCTCTTCTCGTGTGAAAAACTGGGACATTTTGTTTATGACGTCATCGCAAAAACTTCGTCACACGGCCAAGCCACACACCCATGGTTAGGCCCTGTCTTTTACACGGTCGGGACACATGGCCATGTCTTCAACCCGTGTGTTTACTACAAAACATTTAATTTCCATAATTTTAGGTGCAGGAGACACACGGCCTATCAACACGCCCGTGGGCTGGCCGTGTGTCACACACAAGCTAGACACACGCCTGTGTGGACAATTCTAGACTATTTTCCAAGCCAATGGCCACCCTGAAACACAACTAACAACAACTAATATTGCTAATACACAATATAACACAAAAATATATCCAAACAACCACATTTTGGCATCCACTCACTATATTTTACCAATCACACCAAAACATACACATTCATACACATTTGTACTCATACTATGCAAGCTTGCTCATTAATAAATTACAACATTTTGGACAAAATAGGACTTAACCATACATGGCTCATTTCTCATGGCCAAGTATCAAATACCACTACCAATAATTGGACCTAAAGGAGTTATGACATATAACCAAAACAATAGACTACCTATACATGCCATAACTTATCAAATTTGTAATCAAAATACCAAAAGGGATTGTTGATAGTGTTGATGGAATCCCCTTGATCACCGAGCCTCGGATTAGCTTAACGAACCTATAAGGGGAGGAAAAAGAGAAGGGGTAAGCTCTAAAACTTAGTAAGTCCATATGTAAAGAATATGAGACTTAGTTAATGGAAAATATGTTTTCCAATTATGCAAATAAGTTAAGAACTTATCACTTACTCATATAATCTTACCACAAGCTCAATACATACACTAAGCAATTTGTACATATCATATTATCATATAACCTATACATACACAATCTCGAACACACGGTTAAATATTTTTCCCATGCAATCATATATTATAACCTTAATTCGGATAGCCCGATGAACCACATGGAATACTGAAGGATACATGGAGATTAGGCACAAGTGCCACACACATAAATATAGCCGAAGCTACCACTAATATGTAGCCATAGCTACCAATTATCACATAAGGCTCAATAATGAGCTATCATCGGGTTTGCTCACACAAAATGACGATGTAGTCAATTCTACTCAGTGTTGCTCACACAAGCTGACAGGTATCCGCAACAAATGGAAGATTACCTAGCCAGTAGTAGTCGAACTAGACTAGCACCCGAACACAAAACTATCAATAGCGGTCGATGGGTTCCTAGTGACATGTCACTCGTATCCCAATGATTCTTAAGGTTCAACTAAGAACTTTCATCACTTATCGGTTTCACATTCCAATATCAATATTTCAGTATAAAAATTTCAAAGCTTCAAAATAATTAAAAAAATTAAACATAGTAATTAAAAATAACTCATCATTTACATATAGGACTTACCTCGGTACAAAATGCAACCCTTTTTTTTATTTACTCTGAAACCTTGCCTTTTCCCCAGTCAAGGTCGTTTTCTCGTCGTTCTTGATCTATAATATCAAATTTCACTCATTCAATACACACATTACTCAATTGGGCACAAAATCATCCTATGGTAATTTTTACCATTTTACCCCTAACTTTGTTAATTTTTTGAACTTAGTTGCTAGACTCGTAAAATGGAATGTATCTATTTTCTTGGTAACCCAAGCCTAGCCGAACATTAATAGTGCTCACAACAGCCCACATTTCTCATCAGTTCATACTTTTACTACACATTTTACTATCTTTACAATTTGGTCCTTATTAGGGACTTTCATGAAAAATCACTTAGAAAAAGGTGTTTACTACACTTTGAACTTTCATTTTCTACCAAAAGGCTTCAAAATACTTTCATGCTACATATGGGTAAATTTTTAAACATGAAACCTAGCTTAAAATAGTGGTATAGAAAGCTAGGTCAAGGTACGAGGATCTCAAAAATACGAAAAACATGAAAAACGGGGCTCGGAATCACTTACTTGGAGCTTGAAAAGTGAACAAAACCCTAGCTATGGAGAACAAGGAGCATTCGGCCAAGGGAAGGAAGATGAACACAACATTTGACTTATTGTTCCCTGTTTATTTCATTTAATAACTAATTGACCAAAATGCCCTTAGTGGCCTTCTTTGCAAATTTTTCCTTTCATGGGCATTTTTGTCCATCATGCTATAAAATGATCTAATTGCTAAATAAGGACTCCTAATTTAAGAATCCAATTCAATTACCCACTAAATGTGTAACAGTTCGATTTAGATCCTAATTGGAACAGTGGTTTCGGGACAACGAATTCGAGTCATAAAAATATTTAAAAATTATTTTCTGTGTTTATTATGTGTGAATTAATATCTGTGAAATTTTTGTGATTTAATTTTGTCATTCGAGTGTCTGATTTAATAAAAGGGTTTAATCGCATAAAATGAAAATTTGATGGTTAAAATGTGAAAGGGCCGAATTATTGTTGTCTTTTTAAATTGTGGTATTTAAGATGCAATATTACCATAGTTAAATGTGATGGACGGTTGTGACATTATAACATAATGGTTTTATATTTTAGTTTAAAGGTTAATTTAGTAAAATATATAATAATATGTATATAATAAAACATAAAATAATAAAGCCATGCTCATTTTTTTATGTCATCACCGATAGTAAAGAAAAGAAAAAGAAACAAAAGCTTTGAGATATTCGGCCATCCTCAAGCTTGATTCAAGGTAAGTTCTAGCTTGGTTTTTGATAATTTTTACGTTTTTGAGATCGTTGCTTCGAATACTACCTAACCCATGCTTGAATTTTTGATTTTGATAAATATTTTAAGATATGCTATTGATGAATAATTTTGTTTTGTGGTGTTTGAAAATGAAATATGGAAGATAAGTTTTGGGTTAATATGTATTTTATTGGAAATTTAGATGAATTTGAGTAATTAAGGCCTAATTACAAAAATGATAAATTGAGGGACTAAATTGTAAAATAAATGAAATGTATGGATTTGTATGAATAAGATGAAAATTTGGCCTAAACATATTGTTTTGAGATTTTGTGTATTTTGTGTTTTATGCAATTTGGACTAAATTGAAAAAGTGTGAAATATTAGGGGTAAAATGGTAATTTTCCCATTGATATGTTTTTGGATTAAATTGAATGAAATTCTATTTGAATGAGCTTAATTTGAAATTGTATAGATCAAGAACAAAAGAAATCAGACTTAGATCGGGGGAAAACAAAAATAGTCGAATAATCGATTTATATCGTTCGTCGATATCCGAGGTAAGTCTATAAGCAATAAACGTCATTAAATTTGAATGTATATGAACTTTATATGATGAATTTAATTGTAGGAATTTTTATTAGTTATAGCTGAATGTATAAATGTTTATGAGATTTGGGTACAAGTTCGATTCAATTGAGATATGATGTTTGAAAAGCTTCGTATGACCTTAAGGAATAATTAGGATTCCCGATATATGAATTATGTGTAAGACCGACTTTGTATCAGTGATATTCAGGCTTCATGCCTAGCAGGCTTTGTGCCGGTGAAATATATCAAGCTTTGAACCTAGCAGGCTTTGTGCCGGAGTATTATATCAAGCTTATTACCTAGTAGGCTCTGTGCCGGTGTATTATACTAGGCTTTATGCCTAGCAAATTTTATGCGAGCAACGGTAAAAGTAATCAAATGTGTTAAATGAGCTAAAGTGACCAGGTATGTGAATGTGGTTTACTTATTTGAAATGAAGGTAAAATTGACTGAAAGATATGTGATAAAAATTATATGTGATGCTATTAAAAATGTATGTAATTATGAGTAGTGTATTCGGTCTTATGATAGGTATAAGTATGTAATTTAAAAGCTTGATTTATGAGTATGTGTATATGAAAGCATATGTATAGTCGGTTAAATATGATAATGTGACTTTGAAATTGGAGAATATATTGATAATTTATATATGTGTATATTCAGCTAAGGTATATTTTGAGTATAAATATATGTTTGATATGGTTTATTTTTGTAAGAATGGAAATGTTTATATATATATATGAAATTGATAGTACTATTCAATTTTATTTTGTTGATCTATCGAGATCATTAATTTGTTTAAATTGCTTATAACTTACTAAGCTACGTTAGTTTACTGTGTGTATATGTTTGCCTCTGTTTATAGATTTTGGAAGCTAGTTACGTGCTCAGGGATTGTCAGTAAAGTCTATCACACTATTGACCGTTTTCGATATTTTTATAAGTTTGAATTTGAAACTATGACATGTATAAGCTAGCTAGTATGTTTAATTTTGTGGCATGTATATATACGAGCTATGCGAAAATGGCTTGGTTATTATAAAAAGTTTGGTTCATATGCTTTTGCTCAAAATGTTGGATATATTCAGTTTTGTTGAATCAACTATGGTATATAAATATGTTTGAATTATGCATGATATGGTTCGATTAATGCTTGATAATATATTTTGGTATATAAGTAGTTGGATGTGTTCAATATGAAATGTCTTGGTGTGACTCATGATCTATGTAAATGACTTCTTGATTCGGCTATAGTGTTTATAAAGCGATTTATGTTGGTTATTTAAGTAATGTATAAATTCACTTGATTGAATTGGTATTTGGTTTATGTGATGTACGAATAGGAGATAGTAATGATTTACCTTGTGTTTCAGCTTAGTTAGTAAAATTATGTGATTAAGTGTTTAGCTATAATTTAATAAATATTTGGTTGTTATAACATGGTTTAAATTAAGTTATGTTATAAAATATATGAATGTTGTACTAAAGTTACTTGGTTGAAAGGAGGCAAAAGTCTTATTGATTGTGCGATTAATGATTTGACTGTATATATGTAAGTTGATTTCTTATAAAGCTTATGAATTTGGTATGTATAAATTTGGTTAATGCTTTTGTATTATTTTTTTCTTTTGTAATTCATGCTATAAGAAGATATGATGGTTATTTGTAAATTAGGTAAAATTTGTTTTGAACTTTGTGTTATAATGATTAAAAGCACTTTGAAAGAATAAGTAAGTCATGGATCATTTATAGCCGTATAAAAAGAGATTATTTTGGTTATGTATTTGTAAAGTCTTAAATTGTTATTTGGCTTATAAAGTTAAAATTGAATGAATAAATGAGCATGTGAAATTGTGGTAAAAACCATTTGAGTTTAAGGTATTAATCAAATGGTTCTTATTAATAGGCACTTTGCGCATAAAGTAATAATATTAGAAATTATATTGAGCTTTTTGTGAGACATGTTAATGCTGTAATTGTTGTATGTTTAAAGTCATGATTTTAATAATTATTACTATATTTTCAAAATATGGATATATATTATATTCGTATGACTGTTACATGATTGTAATATGGTTTGAGTATGAAATATGAGTATCGTTGAATGTTAATGGTTTGTAAAATTCGCTATGCGATATATATATATATATATGTTCATATGTATGCATTCGAAAATGACCTAAGTGATCATGTAGATGTATGAGTTTGTATCTTGTCTGGTAATACCTCGTAACCCTATTCCAGCGATGGACATGGGTTAAGGGTGTTACAAAATGCTTCTAGAACTCACATTTTAAATTTCTTGCAATTTAGTCCTATCGTTCAATCGGGTACTTTGTTGGTAAAATTTATTTACTAAATTTTCACTTATCATTCAATCACACAATAAGCCATTAGAACTTTATTAGAATAAATTTTTCTATGTCAGATTCGTGATCTCAAAACCATCGTTCTGTTTAGGCCCTAATCAAACTTTAACAAGCATGACACATCCATACCATAGTCCACATATACTTAGCCAATTTTGCACTAACATATTACAACACTTTAACAAGTATAACTTAATCAAACTTTGGATTATTTTAAATGGCCAATTACCAATACAATACCAACAACAATGGACCCAAAAGACTATGACATAAAACTTAAACATTAGACCACCTATACATGCCATAATTTCAAGGTTCATAATTAAAATACCAAAATAGTTGTTGATAGTGTTGATGGAATCCCGTTGATCACCGAACCTCAGGCTAGCTTCATGAACCTATAAGGGAAGGGAAAGGAAAAGGGGGCAAGCTATAAAGCTTAGTAAGCCTATATGCAAAATTTATGAGTATATAAAATCATAATCCATACAATTTGCAAAAAGATTCTCTTATGATCACATTGGGTTTGAAAAAGTTACTTACTCAATAGCCTTACCATATAACTAAATACATACATTTAGTACTTAGTATACATGGTAATTTATCATATAACCTGCACATACACGTACTCAACACCCGATCAAATTATTTCTCATACAATCATATTTTATCATATCAGTTCAATTAACCCGTTAAACCACGTGGAATACTAAAGGATACTCGAAATAAGGCACAAGTGCCAGACATGATGTAGCCAAAGCTACCGATGGATTGTAGCTTAGGCTACCACATAATACATAACACATGGAGGCTCAATAATGAGTTATTCATGGGTCTGCTCGCACAAGCTGACAGTATAGTCGAAACTAGTCAGTGCTGCTTACACAAGCTGACAAGTAACCGCAATAAATGCAGGATTACTTAGCCACTAATTGTCGAACTAAACCAGCACCCGGAATCACATATATATAATCGATCACTGTCAATAGATCCTAGTGACATGTCACTCGTATCCTAATGATTCCTAAGGTTCAACCGGGTTTTTCTTCACTATCGGTTTTATGAAAATACATATTGGACAATTTATTGAAAAATTTCGAATTACAATAATTAAGATAATTAAACATAATAATCATAATAACTCATTATTTGCATATATGACTTACGTTGGTACAAAAAATGCTAATCTTTTTTACTTTGTACGACAACTTGCCTTTTCCTCGGTCAAGATCGATTTCGTGTTATTCTTGATCTTTAACATCAAATTTAACTTACTCAATACATACATTACTCAATTTGACACAAAATCATCCCATGGTAACTTTTACCATTTTACCCCTAACTTTGTCAATTTTTACACTTTATTCCCTAAGCTCGTAAACTGAAATGTATCTATTTTTCTGCATTCCCAAGCCTAGCCGAACATATTTCTCTTTTATGGCAGCCTACAATTTTCAAATTCTCACAATTTATGCACATATTTTACAACATTTACATTTTAGTCCCTAAATGCATTTTCATGAAAAAATCACCTAGCAGAAGTTATTTACTACCCATCAAGCTTCCATTTTCTACCAATAGACATCAGAATGCCTTCTTGTCACACATGGGTAAATTTTTAAACATGAACCCTAGCCTAAAATAGTGGTATAGAAAGTTAGGTCAAGGTACAAGGATTTAAAAAATACGAAGAGCATGAAAAACGGAGTTAGGAGTCACTTACTTTGAGCTTGAAAAGTTGAAAAACCCTAGCTATGGATTCCAAGAGACATTAGGCCAAGGTAAAAGAAAGGTGGACACTTTTTTGGCCTTATTTTCCCGTTTTATTTCTTTTAATATCCAAAGGACCAAAATGCCCTTAATGGCCTTTGCAAAATTTTCCTTCCATGGACATTTTTGTCCATCATGCTAAAAAATGGTCTAATTGCTAATAAGGACCTCTAATTCAAAATTTCATTTCAATTTCACACTAAAAGCTTCTAGAACACATATTTTGAAACTTTTGCAATTTAGTCCTATTACTCAATTGAGCACTTTATCGGTAAAATTCATTTACTAAAATTTTCACTCATTCTTTCAATCAAACAATAAACCTTAAAACTTAATTAGAATAAATTTTCTATGTAAAATTCATGGTCCTGAAACCACCATTTCGTTTAGGCCCTACTACGGGCTGTTACAACTCCCCCTTAAGGGATTGTCGTCTCCAAAAATCTTACTAGTAAAAAGATGTGGGTATTGTTTCCTCATGGTCTCCTCCGATTCCCATGCAGCCTCTTCTATTCCATGCTTTTGCCATAATACTTTCACTAAAGCCATATTCTTGTTTCTTAACTGTTTCATTTCTCGGGATAAGATTTTGATTGGCTCCTCACTATAAGTCATATTCGGCTGAATTTCCACTTCAGTCGGTGAGATCACATGTGATGGATCCGAACGATAATGATGTAGCATCGATACATGAAACAGATCATGGATCTTTTCTAACTCCGTCAGTAAGGCCAATTGATATGCCATTGGTCCAATTCTTTCCACAATTTCGTATGGTCTAATGAATCCCGGACTCAATTTTCCCTTCCGACCAAATCTCCAAATCTTTTTCCGTGGAGACACTTTCAAAAACACTTCATCACCCGCTTGAAAATCGATCTCTTTTCTCTTTGAATCCACATAAGACTTTTGTCGATCCGATGCAACTTCTAAACAGTCACGGATTATCTTCACTTTCTCTTCGGTCTCTTTAATCAAGTCAACTCCATGAATTCTCTTTTCACTAAGCTCCATCTAATATAAAGGAGTCATTTATTTACGGTCATACAATACCTCACAAGGCACCATTTTGATGCTCGATTGAAGACTATTGTTGTAAGCAATTTCCACCAAAGGTAGATACGTTTCCCAACTACCTTCGAATTCAAGAACACAATATCAGAGCATATCTTCGAGGGTCTGAATCACTCGTTTAGATTGACCGTCTAGTTATGGATGAAAAGAGGTACTAAAATCCAATCATTCGTTTCTGGATGAAAAGCGGTACTAAAATTCAATTTGGTACCTAAGGCTTCTTGTAAGTTTTTCCAAAACCTTAAAGTAAATCTCGGGTCTCTATCCAATATAATAGAAATTGGCACCCTGTGCAATCTTACAATTTTGACAATATACAATTCGGCTAGCTTATCCAATGAGAAATCCGTATGTACCGGGATGAAATGAGCTGATTTCATTAACCGATCAACAATGACCCCAATGACATCTTTCTTTTTCGAGGTTAACAGCAAACCCACCACAAAATCTATAGTAATATGATCCTATTTCCATTTGAGAATCATTATTGGCTGTAATTGACCGAAAGGTACCTGGTGTTCCACTTTCACCTGTTGACAAACCAAACACCTTGATACGAACTCGGAGACGTCTCTTTTCATATCGGGCCACCAATATGATTTCTTCAAATCATTATACATCTTCGCACTGCCTGGATGGACAGATAGGCAGCCATTGCAAGCTTCGTGTACAATACTCCGAATCAACTCTACGTTTTTTGGTACACATACTCTGTCTCGAAACATCAAGAAGTTATTCGAATCTATTCAAAATTCTGTCTCATTACCCTTTTGACACTGAGCCCTTTTTACTTATAACTCACCATCATCTTTCTGAGCTTCACAAATTTGTTGAATAAATGATGGCCTACCTCGCAACTCAGCCAAAATTAAACCATTATCGGATAGGGCTAATCTCATATTCAAGGCTCTCCGGCAAATAGAGATTTTCTACTCAAAGCATCGGCAACCACATTCGCTTTCCTGGGATGGTAGTCAATCACTAACTCAAAGTCTTTCAATAGATCAAGCCATCTTCGTTGACGCAAGTTCAAATCCTTTTGTGACATCAAGTACTTCAAGCTTTTATAATCGGTAAAGATATGACACTTCTCACTATACAAATAACGTCGCCAAATCTTCAAGGCAAATACAATGGCTGCTAACTCCAAATATTGTGTCGAGTAATTCTTCTCGTGCAACTTCAATTGTCTCGAAGCATACGCCACCACCTTATCTTCTTGCATCAGTACACATCCAAGGCCATTTGGAGATGCATCACTGTAAATCACAAATTCCTTACCGAACTTAAGTTGCACTAACACTGGCGCCTCTGTCAATACTGCCTTTAACTTCTTAAAGCTTTGCTGACATTTCTCTGTCCACTCAAACTTAACATCTTTTCGTAGCAATTTGGTTATTTGAGAAGCAATCATTGAAAATCCTTTTACGAAGCACCGGTAGTAACTAGCTAATACTAGAAAACTTCTAACTTCTGATACATTTTTTGGCGGCCTCCAATCCGCTATTGCTGAGATCTTACTTGGATCCACTCTAATGCCATCTCTTGAAACAATGTGACCCAAAAATCGAACTTCATTGAGCCAAAATTCAATTTTACTAAATTTTGCATACAACTGCTTATCTCGCAGGATTTGCAAAACTGTCCTTAAGTGTTCAGCATGCTCGTTTTCATCATGAGAATAAATTAGGACATCATCAATGAAGACGACCACAAACTTATCCAAGTACGGTCTAAAAATTTGGTTCATTAAATCCATGAACATAGCTAGGGCGTTAGTTAGACCGAAAGGCATTACGAGAAACTCATAGTGTCCATACCTTGTTCTAAAAGCAGTCTTCAGCACATCAGACTCTTTCACCCTTAGTTGGTAGTATCCAGACCTCAAGTTAATCTTTGAAAACACCATTGCTCTTTTTAATTGATTAAATAAATCGTCGATCCTTGGCAAGGGATACTTAATCTTTATTTTCACTTTGTTGAGTTTCCTATACTTGATACAAAGTCTCATCGATCCATCTTTTTCTTTAGGAATAACACGGGGGCACCCTAGGGAGAAAAAAGTGGGCCTTGCATAGCCCTTATCTGTCAACTCTTGTAGCTGGACTTTTAACTCTTTTAGCTCGGTCGGAGCCATTCTATAAAGAGCTATAGATATTGGGGCAGTCCCTGGCAACAAATCAATAGCAAACTCAATTTCTCTAACAGCAGGTATACTAGACAATTCCTCAAGAAATACATCCGAGAACTCACAAACCACTGGCATCGATTCTACTTTCAATTCAGACTCTTTCGTATTCAATACATAAGCCAATTACGCTTCACAACCATTTCTCAAACACTTCTGAGCAGACATTGACGAAATCAAAGTAGGAAATTTGCTAAACTCATCTATTTCAACCCGAAGACTTTCACCATTTTCACACTTCAATTTAATAACCTTCTGCCTACAATTCACTTTAGCATCATGCATCGATAGCCAATCCATGCCCAAAATGGCATCAAACTCATTAAATGGCAATACCATTAGATCGGCTAGGAAACATTGACCTCGGATCGCTAAGGGACAATTCTTGCAAATCTTATCAATTAACACACATTTTCCTAGAGGGCTTGACACCTTAATCATAAACTCAGTTGACTCTATAGGCAATTTCATATCATTTACTAATTTCATGCAAATGTAAGAGTGTGTGGACCCGGGATCAATCAATGCAACTATATTAACATCATAAAGGGAGAATGTAAAAGTGATCACGTTAAGGGATGATGCCTCCTCCCGGGCACGAATAGCATAGGTTCTTGCAGGCGCTCTGGCCTCTGATCTTGTAGTTGAATCTCTAGCTATGCCTCTACTACTAGCTCCCTCTTTCACATTTCTTGTAGGCCTCCCTCTAGCAGGTATATTGCTCGGTTTAATGCTCTGAGTAGTTTCTTTTGCTACCATCTCCAAATAATTTTTGATGAAGTGATCTTAGGAGCCACATTTGAAGAAAGCCCCGATGACCATCCAACACTCACCGGGATGTCTCCTACCATAGTGTTGACATTCAGGGTTACTTGGCTTGACATTGCCAACACTAGCTACAGAAGTAGTCTGAGCCTTGGTACCCGTATTTTGTCTCGCATGAGTTCTACCCAGATTTCTAGCTGAAATGATCGAACGGTTTGGCATATTTCTCACTTTCTTTGATGACGGTTGGAAGGACTTACCCATTGATCTCTTCTTCACATCTTTAGCGTCTGATTCAGCTTTCTTCCTTTCCTTGCACAATTCCTCAACTTTGCACGCTCGATGAACGAGCACAACAAATTCCTTCAATTCCAAAATCTGCACATATATCTTAATCTTCTCATTTAGGTCATCCTAAAAAATTTTGCACATGATTTCTTTGGTGGAAACACATTCCCGAGCATACTTACCGAGTCAAACGAATTATCGCTTATATTTGGACACTATCAGGCAGCCTTATTTCAGTTTTAAGAACTCCTTCCATTTTTTATCAATAAAGCGCTGACGTACTTCTTTCGCAACTCTACTTGGAAGAAGTCCCAAGTAACTCTTTTGGGTAGGTACTACCGAGACTAGCGTTTTCCACCACTGATACGCTAAGTCTCTCAGAAGTGATATCACACATTTTAAACACTCCTCGGGTATGCAAGAAAGTTCATCAAACACCCGGATAGTGTTTTTGAGCCAAAACATTGCCTTTTCAGGGTCATCATCAACACTAGCTCTAAATTCCTTGGCTCCATACTTACGAATCATGTCAACAGGAGGTTTATTCATCCTTGCCATTTCCACGCCTTGTGGGGCTAATAGGATTGGTTGAGAGATAGGAAAAGGTGGGGGAGGTTGGGCATTTGGGTTCGCCCGAACGAACTTCGTATACCACTCACTCATTCTATGGAGAAAGGCCTTTCGAGCCTCTTCTCCTCGGCTAGATTCAACATTTGTACTCTCTAGTGGTACGGCCACTTGCGCGCCCCCTTGAATAGGAGCTGGTGCTTTATTTTCAGTGTCTCAGCTACTACCAGGTTGAGATCCATTTACTATGTGAAAACACAAATTAGGGATTAGAAACCATCACACTATCAATATTAACAATTATGGCATGTATAGCTAGACTTTCACACTAACTATGTTAGTCCGAAGACTGACTAAACCATAGCTCTGATACCACTAAATGTAACACCCCACACCAAAGTCTGATGCCTGGACTAGGTGTGAGGAATTATCAAACGTACGGACACATAATCACTCAATCCTAACATACAATTTCCACAAAAATTTAAAATTTTTTCAATCTTACTCAAAACACTCTTATTATGGGCCTACGAGGCCCGAACGATACAATGGGTGTAAACTGAGACTAAACTAGAACTTTTTGAACACTTATAAAAAATTAACTCAAAACAGGACACACGCCCGTGTGGAACAGGGACACGCTCGTCTGTGCAGGCCGTGTGGCCATGCACGCCCGTGTCCCCTACCCATGTGGATTCATTTTGAATTTATTTTCCCTTTCAAACCTACAGGGATATTCACATGGCAGAGCACATGCCTATGTCCTAGGCCATGTCTTTCACACGGCCGGGCACACGCTCGTGTCTTAGCCCGTGTGAAAAACTAGGGGTATTTTATTTATGATGTCATCGCGAAAACTTCATCACACAGCCAAGCCACATGTCCATAGGCTAACCCGTGTCAATCACACAGTCGAGACACACAGCGATGTCTCCACCCCCTGTCTTTACTACAAAACATTTAATTTTCATATTTTCATGTGCAAGGGACACACGACCTATTAACACGCCCGTAGGCTGCCCGTAGGCTGGCCGTGTGTCACATACGGCCTAGACACACGCCGGTGTGTCTACCCGTGTGGACATTTATAGGCTATTTTCCAAGCCAATTGCCACCCTAAAACAAATCCAACACAAAACAATTTTTTTTGCCAATGCACAATAAAACACAAAAACACATCTAAACAACCATATTTTGGCATCCATACAATACATTTTACCAACCACATACAAGCATGACACATCTATACCATAGTTTACATATACTTAGCCAATTTTGCACTAAAATATTACAACACTTTAACAAGTATAACTTAATCAATTTTGGCTCATTTTAAATGGCCAATTACCAATACAATACCAACAACAATGGACCTAAAAGACTATGACATAAAACTTAAACATTGGACCAACTATACATGCCATCATTTCAAGGTTCATAATTAAAATACCAAAATAGTTGTTGATAGTGTTGATGGAATCCCGTTGATCATCAAACCTTGGGCTAGCTTGACGAACCTATAAGGGAAGGGAAAGGAAAAAGGGGTACGCTATAAAGCTTAGTAAGCCTATAAGCAAAATTTATGAGTATATAAAATCATAATCCATACAATTTGCAAATAGATTCTCTTATAATCACATTAGGTTTGAAAAAGTTACTTACTCAATAGCCTTACCACATAACTCAATACATACATTTAGTACTTATTATACATGGTAATTTATCATATAACCTGCACATAAACATACTCAACACCTGGTCAAATCATTTCTCATACAATCATATTTTATCATATCAGTTCGATTAACCCGTTAAAGCACGTGGAATACTAAAGGATACTCGGAATAAGGCACAAGTGCCAGACATGATGTAGCCAAAGCTACTGATGGATTGTAGCCGAGACTACCACATAACGCATAACACATGGAGGCTCAATAATGAGCTATTCAAGGGTCTGCTCACACAAGTGACGGTATAGTGGAAACTACTCAGTGTTGCTTACACAAGCTGACAAGTGGAAATACTAAACGAGAACTGTACTATGAGATAATTTATTTTTAGTAAAGAGAGGTTAGGTCTGTTAGGCTGCGAAATAGGGGAAACTTTAACTAATAAAATGAACTAATTGGCCACACAAAAAATTTTGAAAAAATTATGGTAAGACGATATATGAGTCTAGTTTTGAAATTTTGAGTTTTGTAACTCAAGTTATAATTAATTTAGTGACTATTACGCAGGTGGACAGATCAACAGTGAAATAAATTATTTTAATTTGTGTAAGTAATTGGAAAATTTTTTAATGTTCCCGGTTTGGTCTCAAACCGTTCCTATTGCATGTTTAGGGCCTCGAGGGCCCATTTTAGGGATATATTGGATGAATATAAATGAATTAATTTTAAAAATAAATTTTTATGCCCTGAACTAGTAAGGTGCTCGACTTCGGCCACGGTCTTGAGTAAGGGGTGTTACATTTATTGGTATCAGAGCAAGAGTTTAGTCGATTCTTAGAATATTTAGTATGAGTAAGAGTCTAGCTATACATGCTATACTTATATATTGATAGTGTGACGACTCTTGACAATTTTAAAATGCCTTTCTTTTATAGTTATGGATCCCGAACGAGGTTGTACAGATGATGTAGAACGTAATGCACCCACTCCCGCAGAAGGGACAGTGCCACCAAATAGTAGTGAAAGGCCCGTTACAATTAGTCAGGGAGGAGGGGCTCAAGAAGCCTTCTTCTAAGCTGTGAATGAATGGTTTTCCGAGTTCGTTAGTATGAATCCGGTTGTTAGACCTCCACCCCTCATGATCCTCAGACTACCTATATAGCTTCCCCAGTCATAGATACAGTCAGAAGAGAGAAGCGACCAGTTGATAAAATTGGAAAATAAGGGACCAAAGAGTTTCGGGCTACTAATAATGACGATGCAGAGAAAGCTGAATTTTGGCTCGAGAATACTATTAGAGTTTTTGATGAGTTACCTTGCACACTAGAAGAATGTATAAAGTGTGTGGTGTCACTTCTTAGTGATTCAGCTTACTATTGGTGGAAGACACTTGTGCCAGAAGTACCAAAAGAAAGAGTTGGGATTTCTTTTAGAAAGAGTTCTGTAAGAAGTACATCATTCAGAGGTTCATTGACTAGAAAAGAAAGGAATTCCTTGAACTAAAGCAAGGTAAGATGACAGTGACTGTATATGAACGTGAATTTGTCAGACTCAACAATTATGCTCGAGAGTGTGTGTCAACTGAAGCTATTATATGCAAAAGATTTAAAGATTGGCTTAATGATGATATTCGACTGTCTATTGGTGTTCTAGAGGTAAAAGAGTTTGTTGTTTTAGTTGACAGAGCCTGTAAGGTAGAGGACTTGCTAAAAGAAAAAGAAAAAGGCAAAGTTAAAATTAAGATGTAAGATACGAAGAAAAGACAGATGAGCAAGTTGTTTCAGTCTACATCCAAGAGGCCTAGAGAGTTCTCTACTAGATCAAACTTTTCAGCTAGGTATTCGAGTAGAAACAGAGATAACATAAATATGGGTTTTAAAGCTCAGACTACCTCGATTGCGAGTGTAGGCAGTGCCCGACCGGGCAGACTAGAGTGTCTACGGTGCGGTAGACGTCATTTTCACCAGTGTCGAGCAGATGAGAGTGGTTGTTACAAGTGTGGTGCTCCAAATCATTTTATACGAGAGTGTCCTGTAACAGCCCAAACTCGGCCTAGAAGTTAGGCCCGAATCTGGCGTGTCACATTGAAGTGTTTTTCGAAAACCTTGTTCTCATTGAAACCCTTCTTAATATTTAAAACTTGTGTAAAGTCATGGTTTATGTTCATTTAATTCCAAACGTGGTCGTTGAAAAGTTAATCACTTTTAAAAATGTTGTTAATGTCATCAAAAATTTCATTTAGTTGCGGAAGCTAACTTGAAGTAAAGAAGTTTAAAACATATGTTTTGAAAACACAAATTGGTTTGAAAACTCGTTTTATCATAATCTAGCAATTCGAAATAAGAAATCAAAACCCAATTAAAAGTTAAAATCCTCAAATGGCTTACTATAAGGATTTAAAACCCAAATATAAGATTAAAATAAACAAAGTCTCAAAGTAGAGTATTAGCGTTCGTGTGGCAACCTTCGAGTCCCTCGCGACTCCAAACCGTCTAAAGCAGGGGATTACCTACGCAGTTAAAAACAGGTTGAGTTTATGAAAACTCAGTGTGTAATCCCATTACTAGAGAATAGTCAGTATACAGAAATAGAAACAGAAATAGTCTGGGCCAGAGCCCTTTAACGGTAACAGTACAGTCCGGTTCAGAGCATACGTGGGCCAAAACCCGCTACAATATCATTTGAGTCACAGCCCATAACAAAATCAATTGGACCTAGCCCAAACCAATAACAGAACAAGTGGGCCTAAGCCCAAAATAGTGACAGTTCTCATAAACAGATATGCAATAGTGTGAGTATGCATCCTAACCCAGTCCAACCAGCACACCACCTGTACCAACCAACACACCATGTGGGGATTAAAGTGACCCACCTAGCCAACACACTAATAACACAGCAAGGCTGCTAATAACAGAAACGTGGTGGAGCCACTAGAATCAGAATACGTGGCAAAGCCACGGGGCAGAACTTCCTCCAATCAAGCCCAACCCCATACAGAATATCGTGTATGTCATGTTGAATCATCACACGTGTATGCATAATGGCCATGCTCAGTAACGATCATTTAAACACATATATTAAAAACATATCACTCATGCAACCAAGGTCACGTTAATTAAAACACTGTTATACGATCACAGTCGAATTCACAGTCCAAGTTTGTCACTTGCCCACAATGACAAAATAGTCATTTTACACTCTAGGGCCAAAAACGGTCATTTTACCCTATAAGGGGTATTTCGATAATTCTACCCTAAAGGGTATTTCAGTAATTTTAGAAATCGAGGGCGTTTTGGTAATTTCACAAATCAAGGCTATTATGGTAATTTTACAAATTGGGGATATTTCGATAATTTTACAAACTGGGGGTATTTCGGTAATTTTACAAATGGGAGGTATTTACGACCCCACTGAAAGTCTATCGTCGCCTCGAGCGATGATTGCAACCTAAACTGACATAATGGTGCAGATGGGCCTAAGGCCCACTATTCGGCCCAAGTGGGTCCACACGCTCTTGTGGCCCAAATATCCCAGAAATAGCCTCAACTATAAGAACTACACACTCCAAACCAACAGTAGCCATATAACATACATTTCAACCGTGTGGGGCCCACAAGCCCATGGGCCCACACAACCCATATAGCCCAAAAATGATTCTAGCCACATGGACTACACAACTTGGTCTAAAATCCACCACAATATGTGAAATTAATTCGTGTAGGGCCTAAAAGGCCCATTGGGCCCGCACACCCCATTTCGACCCAACGTGGCCTCTATCATCTGACTCTCATTATCGTGGGCTCGATTCACCACAGTAATGTTCGTACGCTCGTGTGGCATGATTCGTCGGTATTTCGGCTTAATCGGCATTTAGCCTAATCAGTGCACTTCGAACTTTCGACTTTTTAGCCGACCATCAAACATAGCTTACGGATACACACTTTATCGGCTTATGCCAATCCACAAAAACAGGGTACACGGTTACACACTACTACACACCCTTTTGGCTCTTACGCCAACCATCAAATATAAGTAGAGTTGCACACCTTGATTACAAAGTGCGTTACGAGCCCCTAGCACCGAACCTTAGTCGACTGAGACTTGATAAGTCTCCACTAAGTGCTTAGCAAGGATTGGTCCCCTTGCTGTAATCTGCGTTAAGAAAACCTTATTAATCGAGATTGCATAAGTTTTTAGTTTATATTCACAATCAACCACCTTTAACACCATCCATCGAATATTCGAACTCAACTAAAAAGTACAGCAACAATACTTACTATAATCAAAACTGAGAGTAGGCTTTCGACCGTTTTTTGCAATACGCGCCCCTCTTTACTCCTTGAGCACGCCTAGGTATCGACCAACGTTAGTACTAAGGGAAGAGAAAGAGAAGATTTGGCTGAAGGGAAAAAGAACCACACAAGCAACAAAAATCCATTTAAGGAAACACCATAACTTACACTCAAACTCGGCAAATAGAGAAAAAGAACCCGTAGCCTTATGATAGGAGAATAGAAATGAGAATAGATTCGGAGTTGAGAAAGAGATAGTAGGGTAATTGGCTTTTACACACTTATGAATAAATGATAACAGTGTTGAACAAAAGGGAAATTCAGCTCAAGAGAAATAAATGGAAAAAAACACTAGAAGAAAAGATGTAGAAGAAGAAAAGAGATGCAGTTGCCCAAGGGAAAAATAGGTAGAAAAGGTACAAAAAGATCCTAAATGGTAGCACAGAAACGAATAAGAAGAAAGTAGAGTGAACCCGAGCAAAAAGAATGCACGAGAGGTCACTTTTAGTGCAGCTTCGGTAACACCCAGAAAAAGAGAAAAGTAGCTTTGGTTTGGTAACTAAACTGACCAAAAGAAAAAACAAACCGAACAAAGCTGAAATATGCACCACAATCCCCTTTTGCTGAATTGCTTGAGTGCTATACTCAAATTTCGGCTCTAACCTCCTCTACATTCAAATTCCCTGATTCACTCCCCAAATCCTTCCTAAAATCTCTCCATTATCTCCTCTATCCAATTCAAATTCAATCCAACCACCTCATGACCAAGTCAACCATATTGTTCCAGTCCAACTCCACCTTCTACTTAGCTTGGCCAGCAGAATAAATAATTCTTTGTTTACCATGGATTCGAACCTAAGTTCCCTCAATTCCTAGTCACGCTACTTGCCACCAAGCCTCAAGTTCTCTTTGTGTCATGAAACACCCACAATTAAACACAAGTCCAACTTGCTAGCATCGATCTCCCATAAAGAGCAAAAATTCAAAACTTTGCAAACGCCATGACTTGAACCCCAATCCTCCTATTCAACCCTTGGCGTCACTTACCACTAGAGCCCAGGCTCCTCTTATATCATAAATCCACCAAAAATATTAATAAGGCCCTCAACCTAACGCCAAGTTCACTTAAGGGAAAAACTAAAATTTTTGCTAAAGCCTTGGTTTAAACCCAGGACTTCTCAAACAACCCCAAAGACTCCAAATCACTTAACCAACAAGGAAAACATGCAATTTGTGATATTTTCAAGCACAATTACATATTTATAAGCTACCTTCTAACCAATCCCAACTCAAGGCCCAAAACTTCTAGGCCCACTTTTTAGGGTGTTACATGTTTAGAAATGGTTAAAAAGAAAGAATTACAGAGTGCTAGGTTTAGGAATGTTCCAATCCGAGGTAGACCACTGAGAAACCTGGGAACAGGGGTAGGTAATAGAGGTGTGTCCAGAGATTCAACAGTGAGACCAGATGTTAGAACACCCGCAAGGACCTATGCCATCCGTGCTCATGAAGAGGCATCCTACCCTGACGTAGTTACGGGTATATTTTCTCTTCATGATGTTAATGTTATTGCTTTGATTGATCCGGGTTTGACCCATTCCTATGTTTGCATGAAATTGATGCCTAGTATGAACATGTCCATAGAGTCTACAAGATTTGTGATTAAAGTATCAAACCCATTGGTTCAGCATGTATTAGTAGACAAAGTATGTAAAAATTGCCCTTTGATGATTAGAGGTTACTGTTTACTGGCCGATCTTATGCTATTTCCATTTGATGAGTTTGATGTGATTCTTGGTATGGATTGGTTGACTACTCATGATGTGATAGTGAATTGTGGAAAGAAATTCATTTAGTTGAAATGTGAAAATGGTGAAATTCTTCGGGTTAATTCAGATGAGTCAGATAGTTCAATTGCCATGATTTCTGTTATGTTTGCTTAGAAATGCTTGAGGAAAAGATATGAAGCTTATCTTACTTTTGTGTTGAATACTAAAGATCCAAATTTTAAAATTTAATTAGTGCCTGCGGTATGTGAGTTTCCTGATGTGTTTCTGGAAGAACTACCAGGTTTGCCTCCTATCAGAGAAGTTGAGTTTGGTATTGAGTTGGTTCTGGGTACAACACCCATTTCTATTGCTCTTTATAGAATGGCTCCAATAGAACTGAAAGAATTGAAAGTTTAGTTGTAGGAATTATCAGATAAAGGCTTTGCAAGACCTAGTTGTTCACCATGGGGTGCACTAGTACTTTTCGTGAAAAAGAAATATGGTTCGATGAGATTTTGCATAGATTATCGGCATCTTAACTAGGTAACTATTAAGAACAAGTATGCACTGCCTAGAATTGATGATTTGTTTGACCAATTAAAGGGAGCTACTATGTTTTCCAAGATAGATTTGAGATCCAGATATTATTAGTTGCGAGTTAAAGAGTAAGATGTTCTGAAGACTACTTTTCGGACTAGGTATGGCCATTATGGGTTCCTTGTGATGCCATTTGGCTTAACTAATGCTCCTGCCATTTTCATGGACTTAATGAACTAAATTTTCAGACCTTACTTAGATAAATTTGTAGTTGTGTTCATTGATGATATCTTGATTTATTCTCATGATGAGACTGAGCATTCAGAGCATTTGAGAATAGTTTTACTGACTTTGACAGATAATCAGCTTTATGCCAAGTTTAGCAAAAGTGAGTTCTGGTTACGAGAAGTTAGTTTTCTTGGACATATAGTCTCAAGTGAAGGTACTAGAGTTGATCCGAGCAAGATTTCAGCCATTGTTGATTGGAAGCCTCCTAGGAATGAATTAGAGGTCAGAAGTTTTCTTGGTCTCGCCAGTTATTATAGATGATTTGTAGAGGGATTTTCCATGATAACTACCCCATTGACAAGATTACTATAGAAAGATGACAAGTTTGAATGGACTGAAAAGTGTTAGCAGAGTTTTGACAAGTTAAAGGCATTATTAACTGAAGCTCTTGTCTTGGTACAACCAGAACTGGGTAAAGAGTTTGTGATTTACAGTGATGCGTCCTTGAATGGACTAGGCTATGTACTTATGCAAGAAGGAAGGTAATTGCTTATGCCTCTAGACAGCTAAAGCCACATGAGAAAAATTATCCAACACATGATTTAGAACTAACTGCCATTGTATTTGAGTTGAAAATCTAGAGACATCACTTGTATGGTGAGAAATATTGAATATTTACTAATCATAAAAGTTTAAATACTTGATGACTCAGAAAGATTTGAACTTGAGACAAAGAAGATGGTTAGAGTTGATTAAAGACTATGAACTAATGGTCGATTATCACCCGGGTAAGGCAAACATAGTTGCTGATGCTTTGAGTAAAAAATCTTTATTTGCATTAAGAGCTTTGAACACTAGTTTAACCTTATCAAATGATGGTTCTATCTTACCCAAATTAAGAGCTAAGCCAATATTTTTTGAAGAAATTTGTGAAGTTTAGAAAGATGACAGTGAGTTGCAAGCCAAAAGAGCTCAGTGTGAGTCGGGTATAGGGTCAGATTTTCAGATCAGTTTTGATGGTTACTTAATGTTTAAAAATTGAATATGTGTACCAAAGAATGATGAGCTTATTCGAAAGATCTTAGAGGAAGCACATAGCAGTTCCTTGTCTATTCGTCTAGTTAGTACAAAGATGTATAATGATTTGAAGAAAATGTATTGGTGGGTAGGAATGAAGAGAGATATCTTAGAGTTTGTTTCTAGATGCTTGATCTGTCAGCAGGTAAAAGGCAAACATCAAGTACCTTAAGGTTTATTGTAGCCTGTGTTAGTTCTTGAGTGGAAATGGGACTGAGTTGCCATGGGTTTTGTAACAAGATTACCATTGACACCGAGAAAGAAAGATGCAATATGGGTTGTGATTAATAAGCTAATGAAGTTGGCTCATTTTATTCCAGTTCGTATGGATTATTCACTTGACAAGTCTGTCGAGTTGTATATTTCAGAGATAGTCAGACTACATGGAGTACCGTTATCAATTATCTCAGATAGAGACCTGAGATTCACTTCGCGGTTTAGGAAGAAGTTATAGGAAGCTTTGGGCACAAAGTTGAGTTTTAGTACAACTTTCCATCCTCAGAGCAAAGTTCAGTTAGACAGAGTTATTCAGGTACTTGAGGATATGCTCAGATGTTGTGTCTTAGAATTTCAAGGTAGTTGGGAAAAATATTTGTCGTTGGTAGAGTTTGCCTATAATAATAGTTATCAGTCGAGTTTGAAGATGGAACCTTATAAAGCTTTGTATGGACGTAAATTTCGCACACCTTTGTATTAGACAGAGCTTAAAGAAAATTAGATTTATGGGGTTGATTTAGTTAAAGAAATTGAAGAGAAAGTGAAAGTTATCAGAGATTGCTTGAAAGCAGCTTCAGATAGACATAAGTCTTATGCAGACTTGAAAAGAAAAGAGATTGAGTATCAAGTTGGTGACAAAGTGTTCTTAAAAGTATCCCCATAGAAGAAATTCTTTAGATTTGGCAAGAAAGGTAAACTAAGTCTGCGTTTTATTGGATCATTTGAGGTGACTGAAAGAGTTGGGCTATTAGCATATTGGTTAGCTTTGCCAACAGAGTTAGAGAAGATTTATGATGCGTTCCATGTGTCGATGTTACGTTGTTACCATTCTGATCTGTCACATGTGGTTTCACAGACAGAGGTTGAGATTCAGCCAGATATGACTTACAGTGAAGAACCGGTAAAGATTATAGCTCGAGAGGTCAAACAACTAAGGAACAAAAGTATTGCACTTGTGAAAGTATTATGGAATAGGCATGGGGTAGACAATGCTACTGGGTACCCGAAGAGGCTATGCGAAAACAATATCCAAACCTATTCACAGGTAAGATTTTTAGGGACGAAAATCCCTAAAGGGGGAGAGAAATGTAACATCCCGAAATAGGACTTAAATGGAATAGTGGTTACAAAACCATGAATTTGAGATAGAAAAATTTATTTCGATTAATTTTATGATTTATCGAGTGAATAGATGCATGTGTTAGAATATTGATTGTATAATTTGCCTATTAGGGCTTATTTGCAAAAGTTGATAAATATGAGTTCTAGATAGGAAAGGATTAAATTGAAGAGCATAATTGAAGTAGAGGTGCTTAAATGGCAATTAGACCATTAGGTTTTCATGGAAAAAAAATGGACATACATAGGTAAAAATAACCAAAGTTTTAATGAAGGGCATTTTAGTCAGTTGATAATTAAAACGAATTAAAAGGGAAAAAGATGGAAAAATTGCTATCATGTTCTTCAAGTGGCTGAAACTCATGTGTTTCCATAGCTAGGGTTTCTTCAACTTCTCAAGCTCATAGTAAGTGTATCCAAGCCCCGTTTTTAATGTTCTTTGCGTTTTTGGTGTCCCGGTAGCTCAATTTAGCTTATTCTAGTAATAATTTAACCTAGGGTTCACATTTGGAAAAATACCCATAGGTGAAATATGTTTATTTTAATGTTTTATGATAGAATATGAAGTTTTAAATTATGTTAAACAACTTGTGCTACTCGATATTAAGTGAAAACGAGTAAAACGACATAATCGGTAAAAATAGCTAATGTTCATAAGTACATGTTAGAGTGAGAATTTGATGTTGCCATTAAGGGAAAATGATCAGCATGTCCTAAAACATAAGAATTAGGGAAAAAGTTTAATTTCTGAGCTTTGGGGAAAAGTGTAAATATGTAAAAGTTTAGGGGTAAAATTGTAATTTTGCCAAAGTTAGAGTTAAGGACTGTTTTGATAAATGTGAGTATTAAATAAGCTAAAATTTCTAATTATAGATCAAGAAGAACGGAATTTGGGGATAGATCAAGGAAAGAAAAAGGTAGAAGATTAAGTTGTCAAGTTGATCGTATTTTACACCGAGGTAAGTTTATAGGAAATAAATGCAATATTTCAATATTTTATATTAATGTTGTTAATTTCTAGCATATATACATTTATTTTATGAGAATATTCCAAGTTGAATCTGTAACACCTCAAACCCGGCCTGAACGTTATGGCCAAATCTGACGTGTCACATGGACTTACGACTGACTGGGTTCTTTGCCTAAGGTGACTAAAGTGATTTTCGTGAAACAGTGGTTTAGTGAATAGTCAGTTTATTAAGTCTTTAGGTTATCCATTTGTTACGTTTGTTGTGTTTTGAAACCATTCCTTAAGTTTGATAAAAAATTCGTATGGCCTATAACTAGCAGTTTCGACGAGGTATAAATATAACCAATAAACAAAACCATAAAAGGAAAAGAGATTTTAAGAGTGGCCTTATTACAACTTAAAACCCAAAATGATAATCAAAATAATTGAAATACTGAAGAAAAAGTGCAATAGATCAAACTGCAGAACATGTGGCCACTCCGAATCCCTCACAGCTCCAAGTCCGCTATGGTTGGGAATTACCTGCAAGGATGAAAATAAGGGGTGAGTTTGGGAAACTCAGTGTGTACAATAACCCAACCATAGTCCAAATCAGATCAAGCCTCAGAGTCAGATTAATTAGGGCTTTAGCCCATTACAGAAATCAGAATGAAGCCCATAGGCCCATAACAGATATAGAACAGATATATCATGCATACAGAAACCCAACCCATATCCATCCATATACACCCCCGTACCAACCTTACACCATGTGGGGAGACTACTCGACCCACCCATCCGCTACACACCACAGAATTTGCAGCAAGCCTGCCAGAACAGATATTGTGACAGAGTCACCAGATACAGATATTGTGGCAGGGCCACCAGAACAGATACATGTGGCATGGCCACCATAAACAGATATTTGTGGCATGGCCACCAGAACGCTTCCTCCATCAAAATAACCCATATCCCATGCAACAGATATACATGTCATGGCATAAAACATACAGAATCAGAATATCATGCATTTTAGTCAAAATTAACCCTAGGGGTATAATGGTCATTTTGCTCCTAGGGGTAAAATAGGAATTTTCATACTTAGGGGTATTTCAGTAACTTTATTACTCTAGGGTTTTCATGCATATTATAGTCATTCACACTTTTAACAAAATCACTTACCAAGCATTTTTACCCCCACTAACCCGATTTCGGCCCATTAAGCCCAAATACACCGAAATGTTCGAAATAGCATGCAAAGTAATCTCACCGCTTGCGATTCTAGTTCTAACCATCAAATGAGTGTTCGCACACTCATAAATCTACAAAGTGCTGACCTTTTGGTCACTTTCGGTCACTTTTCAGTCAAATATGGCCTGTACCGTCTGAGTCTATAGAGAGGGTACGATACACACCTGTTTACTGCCGGAACGTTGACGAGATCCCCACATGTAAAGCCTATAATCAGTCACTATCGCGTTAGTCTAATAATTGACAATACCAAAGCATTAACCTCCTTACCACAATCGGCCAACATAGCCTAAGTCCCTAAAGTTCTTACCTTTCTGCCGAATATGGACTAGATCTCGATGTTCAACCATGATAGCCTTCCAAATCCTTTGCTGTACAACCCTCTTGACCATACTAGCACATACAAAACCAAAAGAAAGAGGCCAATAGGCCCTTAGTCCAAATCGATAGCCACCCCTAAGGGGTTTTGGCTTTTTGCCTTAAAACATAAACTATAAAAAAAACAAGATTTGCATACTTACCCCAAAACGTTACACTCCCAAAGAAGAGTTCTAGATAACGATCTAATCCCGATCTACCGTAGCTCCTATCACGAACACGAGAAGAGAATATTATAGTCAAGGATTCGGCTCCTGAAGTACCCTAGTGTAGGAAAGTTTCGATTTTCGAAAGAAAAGAATGGGATTTGGCCACAAAAGAGTTCAGCTATGGGGTTGTGGGAGTTTTTAATAAAGAACAAGAAGTAGAGAAAGAGAAGAGTGGTGATGAGAAGGTAGATTTGGCTATGGGGAAAAACCGGCAAGGAGTACTCAAGATTTTAGATTTGGTTCAAAAAGGTTTCGACAAAAAGGAAGAGTCGGCAATGGAAGGTTTGTACTAGACTGGCAGTTCACAAGGTGAAGAAAGGGATACGGATGAAAGAAGAAGAAGATGGGAGGAAAGAGGAGAGAAAAAAGAGAAGTGGATATTTGGTTTGGCAAAGAAAATGGCACAAAGAGATTTGGAGGCTTGTGTTTTCAGCTTTTAGCGAAATGAAAGGAAAAGAGAGCAACCCTAAGCACATTAACTATTTTTAGGAAACCAAAGGAAGACTAAACTGAACTCCAAAAGAAATGCTACAAAAAGAATACGGCACCAACATCCTTAATGCCGAAATTGCTACCTCAAAGACCTAGCCGAAATTACCTAGGCTAGAGACCCTTGGCCAGCCAACTCTTACTCATCAAGAGTCCATCATTCGGTCAAAACCTCTTCCCTTGATCAGCTCCTAAATTTCCTCCCTGTATCCCTCCTCAACTCACTCCTTTGAACCATTCAAACTCTTTCTGATAGAGTTTTACCCAAAGTCCATCACTTAACTCTCATGTGCATAAAAATAATTCCACTCTTTGCTAACCTTGTGACTTGAACCTTGGCTCCCCCCTAACAGCCACACGCCACTTTAATAGCACCCTAGTGGCGTCATTTAGCCACTCTGCCAAGGGCTCTTTTGTAATCCATTCTGCTCACTTAATCCTAAATTCCCTCTTCACTAGAACCCCCTTCTCTTTAAAACTAGAATTTATTAAATCTGCCGGGTTTCAACCTAAGCTTGGGCCTTCTAGAAGCCCACTAACATATTAGAGCATAATTTATACAGTCAAAATACAGAAATTTAAGAATTAACCAAAAATCACAGAAATCCCGAAAAGTCCCAAAAATTAGGGCGTTACAACTCTACCCTCCTTAAAGAAATTTCGTCCTCGAAATTTACCTGATCCAAACAATTGAGGGTATTACTGACGCATTGCCTCCTCTGGCTCCCAAGTAGCTTCCTCTCTCCATGATTACGCGAAAGCACCTTTGCTAATGGAACCGACTTTCTTCGTAGAACCTTTGTATCTCGATCCAGAATCTGTACAGGCTCTTCCTCGAAAGTCAAATCAGGCTGTACTTCAATCTCTGCAACTGGCAGGACATGAGTAGGGTCAGAACGATATCGCCTTAACATGGATACGTGAAAAACATCGTGAATCCTGTCTAATTTTGGAGGTAATTCCAACTGATAAGCCATTAAACCTACTCGTTTCAGAACCTGATAAGGCCCAATGAACCGCAGACTCAACTTGTCCTTCTTACCAAACCTTAATATCTTCTTCCAAGGAGAAACCTTCAAGAAAACCATATCACCCACTGAGTACTCAACCTCTTTACACTTCAAATCCACATACGATTTCTGCCTATCAGATGCTTTTTTCAACCGATCTCTAATTACCTTGACCTTATCTTCAGTCTTTGCTACCAACTCAGGTCCAAGAACTTGCCGTTCACCCAACTCGGTCCAACAACTAGGTGTACAACACTTACGTCCATACAGCGCTTCATATGGTGCCATTCAAATACTAGCCTGATAACTGTTGTTGTAAGCAAAATCTGCAACGGTAAATAGTCCTCCCAACTACCTCAGAAATTGATGATGCATCCCCTCAACATATCTTTCAAAATCTGAATAACCCTTTCCGACTGACCATCAGTCTGAGGATGAAAAGCTGTGCTAAAGTTCAGCCGCGTACCCAACGCTTCATGCAACTTTTGCCAGAACCGCGATGTGAACCTAGGATCTCAATCAGAAATAATCGATGATGGCACTCCATGTAGACGCACAATTCTTGCCACATACAATTTGGCTAACTTTTGAAGTGAAGAATCAGTGCGAACAGGTATGAAATGAGCAGATTTGGTCAACCTATCCACAATTACCCAAATCGAGTCCTTCTTCGTCGGGGTCAAGGGTAATCCACTCACAAAGTCCATGGTTACCCTCTCCCACTCTCAAAGTGGTATCTTTACTGGTTGTAGAAGTCCGGAAGGTAGTTGATGTTCAGCTTTCACTTGTTGACAAGTCAGACATTTTCCCACAAACTCCGCTACTTCTCGTTTAAGTCCAGGCCACCAATATAGTTCTTGCAAGTCGCGATATAACTTATTTCCTCCAGGATGCATAGCACAAAGTCCTCCATGAGCTTCTTTCAGGATTGACTGCCTTAACTGAGAGTTCTTCAGAATACAAAATCTCCTTCGAAAACATAGGACACCCTTATTGTTCAGTCCAAACTCAGAAGTTTCCCCATTATTAACCTGCTGGAATCGAGAAACTAGAGACCCATCCTTCAACTACTTTTCCTTAATCTCATCAACCCAAGTTGGCCTTACTTGCAATTCTGCTAATAGACTACCATCGTCGTACAGACTCAGACGAGCAAACATTGCTCTCAGATCAGATACAGCTCTACGACTTAGGGCATCAGCCACCACATTAGCTTTGCCTAGGTGATACTTGATCAAACAGTCATAATCCTTAAGCAACTCTATCCATCTTTGTTGCCTAAGGTTCAACTCCTTCTGAGTCAGCAAGTACTTAAGACTCTTATGATCCGTGTATATGATACACCTTTCTCTGTATAAGTAATGTCTCCAAATCTTGAGTGCAAAAATTACTGCTGCCAACTCCAGATCATGAGTAGGATAGTTTACTTTGTGAGGCTTGAGCTGCCACGAAGCATAAGTAACTATTTTACCCTCTTGCATCAACACACAGCCCAAACCCATATGTGATGCGTCACTATACACAGTAAAGTCCTTTCAAGACTCTGGCTGAATCAATACAGGTGCCTCAGTCAGAACTTTCTTCAACTTCTCAAAAGCTTCCTGTTGCTTCTCGGTCCAAGCAAATGGTACTCCTTTCCTTATAAGCTTTGTCAGTGGCGCTGCCATTACAGAAAATCCTCCCACAAACCTTCTATAGTACCCAGCCAAACCTAGAAAACTCCGTATTTCTGATAATGACCTTGGTGGCTCCCACTCCAAAATTATTTCGATCTTTCAAGGGTCCACCCTGATCCCCTCAGTAGAGACAACATGCCCTAAAAAAGTTACCTCCCTCAACCAGAATTCACACTTACTGAATTTCGCATAAAGCTCCGTCTCCCTTAGCACTTGCAGTACAATACAGAGATGCTCATCATGCTCCTCCTCAGTTCTAGAATATACCAGAATATCATTAATGAAAACGACTACGAATCGATCCAAGTATGGCTGGAATACTTGATTCATCAGATCCATAAATGCTGCAGGTGCGTTTGTCAGCCCAAATGGCATAACCAAGAACTCGTAGTGACCATACCGAGTTCTGAATGCTGTTTTGTGAATATCCACCTCATTGACCCTTAACTGATGGCATCTAGATTGAAGATCGATCTTGGAGAATACTGAAGCTCCTCTAAGCTGGTCAAACAGATTGTCGATTCTTGGCAGAGGGTACTTATTCTTAATTGTCAGTTTGTTCAACTACCGATAGTCGATGCACATCTGCATCGTCCCATCTTTTTTCTTTACGAACAACACTGGTACTCCCCATGGAGATGCACTCGGCCTAATAAAGCCTCTATCCAACAACTCTTGAATCTGTGCTTTCAGCTCCACTAACTCCTTTAGTGCCATCTTGTACGAAGCAATGGATACTGGTGCCGTTCCAGGCAACAAGTCGATTCCAAACTCGACTTCTAGGTTTGGAGGCAAACCCGGAAGCTCTTCTGGGAAAACATCTTAGAATTCCTTAACGGTTCTAACCTTATCCACCGTCAAACCCTCAGTCTTCTACTGACTTACTAATGCAAAATAGGCCTCACAACCCTTACAAATCCACTTCTCGGCTCTCAATGCCGACACCATATTAGACAGATAATCCCTTCGCTCGCCTATCACCATAACCTCCTCATCCTCCATGGTCTTTAACATCATTAGCTTGGCAGCACAATCCAGAGTAGCCCTATGCTTAACAAGCCAATCCATCCCTAAGATGAGGTCGAATTCTCTGAATGGTAGCTCCATCAGATCTCCAAAGAAAATCTTACCTTGAGTTTCTAAAGGCACGTCTCTATATAGTTTGTTTACCTTAACTGAGTGACCCAAATGACTTAGTACAGATACCCCACTCACGGTCTCCTCAGAGCGCACACCCAGCAACCCAGATATGGCACATGCAACATACGAATGGGTAGATCCAATATCTATCAACGCAGTGTATTGCATACTAGAGACAAGAACGTACCAGTTATGACGTCAGGTGCATCTTCCTCCTCTCGGTGACGAGCTGTATACACCAACGCTGGCTGACGAGCCTCAGCATATCCAGCACCCCTGCAAGGTGCTCCTCATCCTCAACCATTTCCATTACCACCTCTACCTTGTCCATGTCCTCTGGGAGGCTGTGGTCCACCTTTCACTGGTTGGGCAACTCTCTGATCTATAACTTGAACCTGATCTGGTTCCAAAGGACAGTTCTTAACCCTATGCTCCATAGATCCACATTGGAAACAAGCACCAGAACATTTTTGACACTCACCCAGATGTATCTTACCACAACTCCTACAACCTTGTGGTCTAACAGCATTCATCAGTACCATTCGAACTGACTCTTCCACTCTTGCTCTTTTAACATTTCTATTGACACCACCCGAAGGTCCTGAATCTCTCCGAAAATGGTTCCGATCCTTTTTAAGATTTTGTCTTTCTGTACGCTTCACTTCCTCAGCTATCTTAGCTTTTTCCACTAAAGTAGCAAAGTTGCGCTCCCTCTGCGGAGCAATCAACACCCTAAGCTCATCTCTAAGACCATCCTCGAAGCGCATGCTATATTCATACTCTGTAGCGACTATCCCAGAGCATACCGGCTCAGCCTCAGAAACTTAGCCTCGTACTCAGTAACTATCTTACTCCCTTGAACTAGATTCAGAAATTCTTTCCTGCGGGCGTCCACATAACTAGCCCTAACATACTTTCCTTTGAAGGATGTCTTAAATAGC
The DNA here is from genome assembly GCA_020496765.1 of Gossypium stocksii. Lineage (NCBI taxonomy): Eukaryota > Viridiplantae > Streptophyta > Magnoliopsida > Malvales > Malvaceae > Gossypium > Gossypium stocksii. Next base: position 66,647,409 of record CM035621.1, read on the forward strand.
TCCCAAGTCACCCTATCAGCATGAGTTCCATCTCTCACCGTGAGCCACCACTGATAAGCCTTATCCCGCAGCAACGATATGGCTCCTTTCAGCTTCTGCTCTACAGAACAGTCCAAATCATCCATAATCTGCTCTGTGGCCTCTAACCAGTATTCAGCCACATTAAGGGCTACACCAGATACGCCCCTAAAGATCTCTGCTCCATTAGCCCAGAGTCGCTTAGAAATAGATCCTCGAATTTCATTTCCCGTACTTGCCTCAGCAACCCTTTCCAAAACTCAGAGCATCGCCTGGGATAAAGCGTCATCCCCGGCATCTCGATCATGAGACTCTACTTCCATTGCCGGTGGTACTAGTGCATCTGCTGCCGGTAAATGTCCTGAAGATAAAGATTCAGCCTGAGCACTACCTCGGCCACGTCCACGGCCTCTTCCACGAGCTACTCTCGTACTCATTTTGAATTATCTGATTATGAATTTTATGCATCAGTTAAATATTTCAGTGTTTATTACAGATCTTTTATGAATAGACAGTAATTTAGAGTTTGTTTTCTTTCGCGAAATTGTAGCCTAGCTACAGTCTCAGTCTACTTATCAGAATTTCCATAGTTTCAATATCACCCTAACTAAAGTGTCATAATAGGGTCATATAACAGAATTTCAGAAACAATCAGAAAAATTCAGAAAAACTTACAGACTTGGGGCCGGAGATTCGGTGTGCCACCTTCTTGAAAACCAATCTTAGAAACCAAATTCAATTTTTAAAATCATTCATTTGTGGAAAGAAAATCTTAAAAACAATTTTGAGAACAAATTCTTAAAACAATTTTCAAAAATCTTTATTTTACCTTACTTTTAAAAAAATTTTCTTTTTTCGACCCGTTCCACAGCCGAGTTGTTGCACCCGGCTCTGATACCACTAAATGTAACACCTCAAACCCAGCCTGAACGTTATGGCCAAATCTAACGTGTCACATAGACTTACGACTAACTGAGTTCTTTGCCTAAGGTGACTAAAGTGATTTTCGTGAAACAGTGGTTTAGTGAATAGTCAGTTTATTAAGTCTTTAGGTTATCCATTTGTTACGTTTGTTATGTTTTGAAACCATTCCTTAAGTTTGATCAAAAACTCGTGCAGTCTATAACTAGCAGTTTCGACAAGGTATAAATATAACCAATAAGCAAAACCATAAAAGGAAAAGAGATTTTAAGAGTGGCCTTATTACAACTTAAAACCCAAAATGATAATCAAAATAATTGAAATAATGAAGAAAAAGTGTGATAGATCAAACTGCAGAACATGTGGCCACTCCGAATCCCTCACAGCTCCAAGTCCGCTATGGTTGGGAATTACCTGCAAGGATGAAAATAAAGGGTGAGTTTGGGGAACTCAGTGTGTACAATAAACCAACCATAGTCCAAATCAGATCAAGCCTCAGAGTCAGATTAATTTGGGCTTTAGCCCATTACAGAAATCAGAATGAAGCCCATAGGCCCATAACAGATACAGAATAGATATATCATGCATATAGAAACCCAACCTATATCAATCCATATACACTCCCGTACCAACCTTACACCATGTGGGGAGACTACTCGACCCACCCATCTGCTACACACCACAAAATTTGCAGTAAGGCTGCCAGAACAGATATTGTGACAGAGTCACCAGATACAGATATTGTGGCAAGGCCACCAGAATAGATATATGTGGCATGGCCACTAAAAACAGATATTTATGGCATGGCCACCAGAACGCTTCCTCTATCAAAATAACCCATATCCCATGCAACAGATATACATGTCATGGCATACAACATACAGAATCAGAATATCATGCATTTCAGTCAAAATTAACCCTAAAGGTATAATGGTCATTTTGCTCCTATGGGTAAAACAAGAATTTTCATACTTAGGGGTATTTCAGTAACTTTATTACTCTAGGGTTTTCATGCATATTACGGCCATTAACGTTTTTAACCAAATCACTTACCGAGCGTTTTTACCGTATTGGGCTCATTGGCCCCACTAACCCGATTTTGGCCCATTAAGCCCAAATATACCAAAATGTTCTAAATAGCATGCGAAGTAATCTCACCGCTTGCGATTCTGGTTCTAACCATCAAATGAGTGTTCGCACACTCATAAATCTACAATATCGTCTTAGTCTATAGAGAGGGTATGATACACACCTGTTTACTGCCGGAACGTTGACAAAATCTCCACACGTAAAGCCTATAATCAGTCACTATCATGTTAGTCTAATAATCGACAATACCAAAGCATTAACCTCCTTACCACAATCGGCCAACATAGCCTAAGTCCCTAAAGTTCTTACCTTTCTGCCGAATATGGACTAGATCTCGATGTTCGACCGTGATAGCCTTCCAAATCCTTTGCTGTACAACCCCCTTGACCACACTTGCGCATACAAAACCAAAAGAAAGAGGCCAATAGGCGCTTAGTCCAAATCGATAGCCACCCCTAAGGGGTTTCGACTTTTTGCCTTAACACATAAACTATCGAAAAAACTAAGATTTGCATACTTACCCCAAAACGTTACACTCCCAAAGAAGAGTTCTAGATAACGATCTAATCCTGATTTACCGTAGCTCCTATCACGAACACGAGAAGAGAAGAGTATAGTTAAGGATTCGGCTCCTGAAGTACCCTAGTGTAGGAAAGTTTCGATTTTCAAAAGAAAAGAATAGGATTTGGGCACAAGAGAGTTCGGCTATGAGGTTGTGGGAGTTTTTAATAAAGAACAAGAAGCAGAGAAAGAGAAGAGTTGTGATAAGAAGGTAGATTCGACTATAGGGAAAAATCGACAAGTAGTACTCAAGATTTCGGGATTTGGTTCAAAAAGGTTTCGGCAAAAAGGAGGAGTCGGCAATGGAAGGTTTGTACTAGACTTGCGGTTCACAAAGTGGAGAAAGGGATATGGATGAAAGAAGAAGAAGATGAGAGGAAAGAGGAGAGAAAAAAGAGAAGTGGATATTTGGTTTGGCAAAGAAAAAGGCACAAAGAGATTTAGAGGCTTGTGTTTTCGGCTTTTAGCGAAATGAATGGAAAAGAGAGCAACCCTAAGCACATTAATTATTTTCGGCAAACCAAAGGAAGAGTAAACCGAACTCCAAAAGAAATGCTACAAAAAGAATACGGCACCAACATCCCTAATGTCAAAATTGCTACCTCAAAGACCTAGCTGAAATTGCCTAGGCTAGAGACCCTTGGCCGGCCAACTCTTGCTCCTCAAGAGTCCATCATTCGGCCAAAACCTCTTCCCTTGATCAGCTCCTAAATTTTCTCCCCTTATCCCTCCTCAACTCACTCCTTTGAACCATTCAAACTCTTCCTGATAGAGTTTTACCCAAAGTCCACCACTTAACTCTCATGTGCATAAAAATAATTCCACTCTTTACTAACCTTGTGACTTGAACCTTGGCTCCCCCCTAACAGCCACACGCCACTTTAATAGCACCCTAGTGGTGCCATTTAGCCACTCTGCCAAGGGCTCTTTTGTGATCCATTCTGCTCACTTAATCTTAAACGCCCTCTTCACTAGAACCTCTTTCTCTTTAAAACTAGAATTTATTAAATCCGTCGGGTTTCAACCTAAGCTTGGGCCTTCTAGAAGCCCACTAACATATTAGAACATAATTTATACAGTCAAAACAAAGAAATTTAAGAATTAACCAAAAATCACAGAAATCCCGAAAAGTCCCAAAAATTAGGGCGTTATAGAATCAAATATGAGGTAACAGAGAAAAAGTATTAGAAAGCCCATTTGAACCTTAGGAATGTACGGGATACGGAATGTCATGACATTTTGGGTTGAGACAGTTGAGGAACATCCCATGTAAGTCCATATCAGATATATGGCTTTAGCAGGACAGGGAACATCCCGTGTAAGACCATGCTTAGAGCATGGCATTGGCAGGCTATTATTGGTAGGAAAACCCAAGTATCCTGAGTATTCCAAACGGTTCATTAGGCTAATATACATGTTATGTTACAAGAATGTTCAGGTAAAGGAATGATAAACAGGAAAGTTAAAGAGTAAGTGGAGAAGTAAAATAAAGATTTTGTTAGTTGATGGTATAATATGAGTATATTTATACTTGGTGAATGTTGTCATTTATTTACTTGTAAACTTACTAAGCATTGTAGCTTACTCCTTTTCCTTTCTCTCTTTTATAGTGTAGCCAAGCCAATTCGGGGATCGTAAGGACGTCGGAGTTCGTCTCACACTATCAAAGGCTATCTCGGTATTTTGTAATTGGAAATGTTTTGAGTTATGGCATGTATAGGGACTTGCTAATTTTGTGTGTATGTCCTTATGATACGATTAAAGATTGGCATGTGAATACTTGAATGTGATTAGCTATTGAATGGCTAATTAAGAGCATGATTTGATGTTATGTATGCCTAAATGATAGTTTATGCAAAGATATTATGAGAGAGTAAAAGTCGGCCCTGACACAGTTTTGGAACAACAGTAGTGGTGTGAATTTGAAAAATCACTAAAAATTGTAGAAATGGAATTAAATGGTGAATAAGATATATAATTAAATCTAATTGAGTCTATTTTCATAGGAAAGAAACATAGCAAGCAAAGGATGTCTGTATTTTGATATATTTAAATTCTTGTGAGACTGGTTTAGAGGTATTTCGTGATCCCCTGTTCTAATTTTAAAAATTCACTAAAATTTGTACAAAAAGAATTATGAATCATAATTTATATCTATAGATTCATTAGGGAGTCTATTTTCATTAGAAATAAGTGGAAACACTAAATAAAAACTGTACTATGAGATAATTTATTTTTAGTAAAGAGAGGTCCGGTCCACTAGGCTGCAAAATAGGGGAATCTTTAACTAATAAAATGTAATAATTGGCCACACAAAAAATTCTGGAAAAATTATGGTAAGAAGATATATGAGTCTAGTTTCAGGGAAAATTTAGATATTAAAATTTTGAGTTTCTTAACTCGAGTTATAATTAATTTAGTGACTATTACACAGGTGGACAGTTTTATTATGAACAGTGAAATAAATTGTTTTAATTTGTGTAAGTAATTGGAAAGTTTTTTAATGTTCCCGATTTGGTCTCAAACCGTTCCAATTGTATGTTTAGGGCCTCGAGGGCCCATTTTAGGGATATATTGGATGAATGTGAATGAATTAGTTTTAAAAGTAAATTTTTATGCCTCGAACTAGTAAGGTAAGTTTGGTAACGCCTCGTGCTCAACTCTAGCAACAGTCTCGGGTAAGGGGTGTTGCACTGTCGATGAGATCACATGTGACGGATCTGAACGGTAACAACATAGCATCGATACATGAAACACATCGTGGATCTTTTCTGACTCTGTCAGTAAGGCTAATCAATATGCCACTGGTCTGATTCTTTCTACAATTTCATATGGTCCAATGAATCGAGGACTCAATTTTCCTTTCTGACCAAATCTCAAAATTGTTTTCCATGGAGACACTTTCAAAAATACTTGACCACCCACTTGAAACTCAATCTCTTTTCTCTTCGAATCTGCATAAGACTTTTGTCGATCCGATGTAGCTTTTAAACAGTCACGAATTATCTTCACTTTCTCTTCGGTCTCTTTAATCAAGTCAACTCCATGAATTCTCTTTTCACTAAGCTCCGTCCAATATAAAGGAGTTCTCCATTTACGGCCATACATGACTCATAAGGCGCCATTTTGATGCTCGATTGAAGACTATTGTTGTAAGCAAATTCCACCAAAGGAAGATATGTTTCCCAACTACCGTCGAATTCAAGAACACAACATTGGAGCATATCTTCGAGGGTCTGAATCACTCGTTCAGATTGACCGTCTGTTTGTGGATGAAAAGCAGTACTAAAATTCAACTTGGTACCTAAGGCTTCTTGTAACTTTTTCCAAAACCTTGAAGTAAATCTCGAGCCTCTATCCGATATAATAGAAATCGGCACCCTGTGCAATCTTACAATTTCAACAATATACAATTCGGCTAGCTTATATCCATATGTACTGGGATGAAATGAGCTAATTTCGTTAACCTATCAATAATTACCCAAACGACATCTTTCTTTTTTGGGGTTAAGGGTAAACCCATCACAAAATCCATAGTAATACGATCCTATTTCCATTTGTGAATCGTTATTGGATGTAATAAACCGGAAGGTACCTGGTGTTCAGCTTTCACCCGTTGACAAATCAAACAGCTTGATACGAACTCGGAGATGTCTCTTTTCATACCAGGCCACCAATATGATTTCTTCAAATCATGATACATCTTTGCACTGCTTGGATAGATAGATAGGCAGCCATATTGAGCTTCGTGTAGAATACTCTGAATCAACTCTATGTTTTTCGGTACACATACTCTGTCTCGAAACATCAAGCAGTTATTCAAATCTATTTCAAATTCTGTCTCAGTACCCTTTTGACACTGAGCCCTTTTTACTTGCAACTCACCATCATCTTTCTGAGCTTCACAAATTTTTTGAATAAATGATGGCCTAGCTTGCAACTCGGCCAAAATTAAACCATCATCGGATAGGGCCAATCTCGTATTCAAGGCTCTCAGGGCAAACAGGGATTTTCTATTCAAAGCATCGGCAACCATATTCACTTTCCTGGGATGGTAGTCAATCACTAACTCGTAGTCTTTCAATAGCTCAAGCCATCTTCACTGACGCAAGTTCAAATCCTTTTGTGACATCAAGTACTTCAAGCTTTTATAATCGCTAAAGATACGACACTTCTCACCATACAAATAATGTCTCAAGGCAAAGACAATGGTAACTAACTCCAAATCGTGTGTCAGGTAATTCCTCTCATGTGACTTCAATTGTCTCAAAGGATATGCCACCACCTTATCTTCTTGCATCAGTACACATCCAAGGCCATTTAGAGATGCATCACTGTAAATCACAAATTCCTTACCGGACTCAAGTTGCACTGACACTGGCGCCTCTGTCAATACTGCCTTTAACTTTTCAAAGCTTTGTTGACATTTCTCCGTCCACTCAAACTTAACATCTTTTTGCAGCAATTTGGTCATTAGAGGAGCAATCATTGAAAATCCTTTTATGAAGCACCGGTAGTAACCAGCTAAACCCATAAAACTTCTAACTTTTGATACATTTTTCGGCAGCCTCCAATCCACTATTACCGAGATATTACTCGGATCCACTCTAATGCCATCTTTTGAAACAATGTGACCCAAAAATCCAACTTATTTGAGCCAAAATTCACTTTTACTAAAATTTGTATACAACTATTTATCACGTAGGATTTGCAAAACTATCCTTAATTGTTCAGCATGCTCGTTTTCATCATGAGAATAAATTAGGATGTCATCAATGAAGACCACCACAAACTTATCCTCAGGAAATACATCCGGGAACTCACAAACCACTGGCACCGATTCTACTTTCAATTCAGACTCCTTCATATTCAATACATAAGCCAAATATGCTTCACAAATGTTTCTCAAACACTTCTGAGCAGTCATTGATGAAATCAAAGTAGGCAATTCGCTAAACTCATTTGTTTCAACCCGAAGACTATCATAGTTTTCACACTTCAATTCAATAACCTTCTGCCTATAATTCACTTTAGCATCATGCATCGATAGCCAATCCATGCCCAAAATGGCATCAAACTCATCAAATGGCAATAGCATTAGATCGGTTTGGAAACAGTGACCTCAAATAACTTAGGGGCAATTCTTGCAAATCTTATCAATTAACACACATTTGCTTAGAGTGCTTGACACCTTAATCATAAACTCAGTTGACTCTATAGGCAATTTCATATCATTCACTAATTTCATGCAAATGTAAGAGTGTGTGGACCTGGGATCAATCAATGCAATTATATTAACATCATAGAAGGAGAATGTACCAGTGATCATGTAAAACCCCAAACCCGGCCTAGGTGTTACGACCAGATCTGGTGTGTCACATGATCCTAAAACTAAGTTTACGACCCTTTTAGCCTTGTTGTGTCTTAAGTGAGGTTTGAATCAAAAGAGTAAGTTTGTTAAAACCAGTTTATTAATCCTTTAAGTTATCCATATTATTCACTCGTTGAGTTTTGAAAACGTTCTTTAGATTTTGAAACCAGCGCAGCCTAAACTAGCGATTCTATAAAATGTAATTTAATCATCAAAGAAAAATTAAACCAAATAAAAACTTAGATAGCGGCCTTATTACAAAATAAAACCCAAAAATAACTTAATAATAAAATACTTTAAACAAAATGAAAACCAGTTCTGCAGATGCTGTGGCCACTTCGAATCTCTCGCAGCTCCAAGCCCACTATGGTTGAGTGTTACCTGCAGAGATTAAATAAAAGGGGGTGAGTTTGACAACTCAGTGTGCAACATTATCTCAACCATAGGCCAAACAGATCAAGCCTCAGAATCAGATTAGTTGGGCCTTGGCCCATTATAGAAATCAGGTTAAGCCCATAGGCCCATAACAGATACAAATCAGATATAATATGCATACAGAAACCCAACCCAGATCCATCCATAACACCCCCGTACCAGCCTTACACCATGTGGGGAGACTACTCGACCCACCCAATAGCTACACACCTCAGAATAATTGCAGCGAGGCTGCCAGATATTGTGATGAGGTCACCAGATACAGATATTGTGGCCAGGCCACCAGATTGCAGCGAGGCTGCCAGATAATAATGTGACAAAGTCACCAGATTGCAGCGAGGCTGCCAGAATGCTTCCTCCATCATAAACCCATACCCCATGCAACAGATATATACATACTAGCATGCAACATATAGCATCTCATGCATTAGATATGCTCACATTAATGGTAACTCATGCAGATACATAAAATCATACATTTCATACAGAATTGACCCTAGGGGTATAATAGTCTTTTTACACCTAGGGGTATTTTGGTAATTTTTCCAGGTTCAGGGATATATTAGTCCTTTATCACATTTTCAGAGATTTTATGCATGCTCAATTGGTTATCAGTCCATAGATATCCACAAAAGTCCATTTTAAGCTTAATTTCCACTTTTGCCCTTTTTAGCCTAAAACCCCTAATGGGCCCTTACTAAGTCCAATATCGTCTCAAGCCTGTTAAGCCCAATTTTAGGTTTAATTTACCAATCTAACCATGTTATCATTAACCACGTCACCAGAAAGCCTATAATAGTCACTTTATCGATTTTGGGCTCGGAAGCCCATTGGGCTCGTCTTTGGCCCATTGAAGCCCATCTTACCAAAACGTTCAGAATCGCACCCTCTGCAATTCCTTCACCACCGAACTCATGGTTAACCCCAACAGAGTAAACGATTACTCTTGATTATTAAACGAGTGCGTTTTCGGTCACTTTCCACCAGTCGTGGGTCACTTTATGGCCATTTCGGCTTTTACCATTTCAGACTAAAAGTTGGGATTAGTTACACACCTGTTACTGTCGAAACCATTGAAGAAATCCACGTACGAAAAACCTACAATCGAACGCTAACTTTCAGTCTAATAAACGATAACCAAAGAACTATGACCCCTCACCATAATCGACCTACATGGCCTAAGTCCTTAAAAACCCTTACCTTCTTGTCGAAAGTGAACCAGATCCTACTGTCCCGTAGCGTTTAGCCTTCCAAGTCCTTAGTTGCACAGTCTCTTGATCGCACTAACAAAATCAACCCAAAAGAGAGCGGCCAACAAGCCCTTAGACACTAACGTTAGCCTCCCTATAAAGGGGTTTCGGCTTACAGCTTTAAAACCTGAAGAACTAACGAAATAAGTCTTAAGGTACTCACCAATCTAACCACGATCTACAACAGCTCCACTTTCCACCGCCAGAAGGGATAAAAAGATGACTTAGAATTCTGCTTTAAAGCACCACAAGGTATGGAGGCTTTCGGTTCCCAAAAGAAGAGATAAGGTTTTGGTCCTCAAGGTATTCGGTTCGACAAGAGACAGGAGGTTTTTATGAAATGGATGAAGAAGAAAGAGTGAGAGAGTTGATGAGATGATTCGGCCAAGGGGTTATGGAAGATGATATCGACAGAGAAGAGGGAGAAGAGAAGTATATGGCTATTGAGAAATCGGTACAGTGCAGAGGGGTTTCGGTCAATACAAGAATCGGCAATGGGGTTGCTAGCTTTTGTGACTTCCGAAGCAAAATGAGAAACAAAGAGGTACGAATAATAGAAGAGGAGAAATGGAAGAGAATGAAAGAAGAAAAGACCAAAGATTTGCGATTGAGTAGGGAAGGAGGTGAGCAATCGGTTTTACAGAAGAAAATACGGCACAAGGGTGGAATAAGGTTCGGCTACTTGGTGTGATAGGAGAAACAAAGTGGCTAAAAGAAATACCTAATAGACTATGAAGAAATCGACAAAAGAATGGGAGTTTTACCAACCTAAAGGAATCGGCTAAAACACCTAAAGAGGACCTTTAGAAAATCGGCATACTAAGCCCCTAATTGCCGAAATCACCAACACCAAACTCCCTAGCCGAATGGCACATACAGAGTCCCAAAACCGGCCACCTCTTTTGAAATTCAAAAGCTCCTTGATTTGTTCCTCAACCTCCTCCACGATTTGCTCCTTGACCGATTCAAATTCTCCCAAGCAGAGTTCAATTCTGCCTCAAACTCTTACCTGCTCAAGCTGAAAAATAAAACGCCTTCTTTGCCACCTCTGGAGCTTGAACCTTGGACCTCCAAGCACACTTAGGCGCCGCTTTTTAAGGAGCCTAATGGCGTCCCCCTTGCCACCTTACCATTGATCCATTTGTGTTACATTTCGCACACAATTTCTTAAGACCCTTACTTCCAATGGTCCCCTATCTCCTAAGTCAAGAATACAAAATTTTGCCGAGCTTTTAGCCAACACATGGGCCTTCCATAGGCCCATTATCATACTCCAAACATGCATTACACACCCAAATACCATCATTTAACCATTTTATCAGATAAGGATCAATCTAAGAAAAACCCGAAAATTAGGACGTTACAGATCATGTCAGGGGATGATGCCTCCTCCTAGGCACGAATAGCATAGGTTCTTATAAGCACTCTGGCCTCTGATCTTGGAGCTGAGACTCTAGCTATGCCTTTGCTACTAGCTCCCTCTTTCATATTTCGGGTAGGCCTCCCTCTAGCGGGTACATTGCTCGGTTTAATGCTCTGAGTAGTTTCTTTTGCTACCATCTTTGGACAATCTTTGATGAAGTGATCTTGGGAGCCACCTTTGAAGCAAGCCTTGGTGACCATCCAACACTCACCGGGATGTCTCTTACCACAGTGTTGACATGCAGGGTTACTTGCCTTGACATTGTCAACACTAGCTATAGAAGTAGGTTGAGCCTTGGTACCCATATTTTGTCTCGCATGAGTTCTACCCGGATTTCCAGCTAAAATAGTCAAATAGTTTGGCATATTTCTCACTTTCTTTGATGACGGTTGGAAGACTTACCCATTGATCTCTTCTTCACATACTTAGCCTCCGATTCGGCTTTTCTCCTTTCCTTGCACAATTCCTCAGCTTTATATGCTCTCGATCAATGAGCACAACAAATTCCTTCAATTCCAAAATCCCTACATATATCTTAATGTTCTCATTTTAGCCGTCCTCAAACCTTTTGCACATGATTTCTTCAGTGGAAACATATTTCCAAGAGTACTTACTGAGTCAGATGAATTCTTGCTCATATTCAGACACTGTCATGCAGTCATGTTTCAGTTCTAAGAACTCCTTCCATTTTTGACCAATGAAGCGCTAACTTATATACTTATTTCGGAACTCCACTTGGAAGAAGTCCTAAGTAACTCTTTCGGTAGGTACTACCGAGACTAGCGTTTTCCACCACTGATACGCTGAGTCTCTCAGAAGCGATATCGCACATTTTAAACACTCCTCGAGTGTGCAGGAAAGTTTATCAAACACATGGATAGTATTTTCGAGCCAAAACTCTGCCCTTTCAGGGTCATCATCAACACTAGCTCCAAATTCCACGGCTCCATACTTACGAATCATGGCAACAGAAGGTTTATTCATCCTTGCCATTTCCACGCCTTGTGGGGATACTAGGATCGGTTGAGAGATAGAAAAAGGTGGGGGAGGTTGGGCATTTGGGTTCACTCGAACGAACTCCGTATACCATTCACTCATTCTATGGAGAAAGGCCTCCAAGCCTCTTCTCCCCGTCTAGATTCAACATTTCTACTCTCTGGTGGGGCAGTCCCTTGAGCGGGAGCCAGCGCGTTACTTTCAGCGTCGTCAACTACTACTGGGGTAAGATCCATTTACTGTATGAAAGCACAAATTAGGGATTAGAAACCATCACACTATCAATATTAACAATTATGGCATGTATAGCTAGACTCTCACACTAACTATGTTAGTCTGAAGACTGACTAAACCATAGCTCTAATACCACAAAATGTAACACCCACACCTAAGTCCGATGCCTGGACCAGGTGTGAGGCATTACCAAACGTACAAACACATAATCACTCAATCTTGACATACAATTTCCACAAAAATTTATAACTTTTTCAATCTTATTCAAAACACTCTTATTACGGGCCTACGAGGCCAGAACGATAAAATGGGTGTAAACCGGGACTAAACCGGAACTTTTCAAACACTTATAAAAATTTAACTCAAAATAGGGCACACGCCCGTGTGGAACAAGGACATGCCCGGGTGTGCAGGCAGTGTGGTCATGTATGCCCGTCTTCCCTACCCGTGTGGATATATTCTGAATTTATTTTCCATTTCGAACCTACAGGGGTTTTCACAAGGCCGACCACAAGCCCGTGTCCTAGGCCGCGTCCTTCACACGGCCGGGAACACGCCCGTGTCTTAGCCCGTGTGAAAAACTAGGGGTATTCTATTTATGACTTCATCACGAGAACTTCATCACACGGCCAAGCCACACGCTCATGGGCAAGCCGTGTGTATCACACGGTCGAGACACACGGCCGTGTCTCCACCCCGTGTGTTTACTACGGAACATTTAATTTTCATAATTTAATGTGCAAGGGACACACGACCTATTAACACGCCTGTGGGCTGGCCGTGTGTCACACACGGCCTAGACACGCGCCCGTGTGTCTACCCGTGCAGACAATTATAGGCTATTTTCCAAGCCAATTGCCACCCTAAAACATAAACCAACACAAACCAATTTTTTTTCCGTACACAATATAACACAAAAACACATCTAAACAACCACATTTTGGCATCCACATAATACATTTTACCAACCACACACAAGCATGACACATCCATACCATAGTCCACATATACTTAGCCAATTTTGCACTAACATATTACAACACTTTAACAAGTATAACTTAATCAAATTTGGCTCATTTTAAATGGCCAATTACTAATGCAATACCAACAATAATGGACCCAAAAGACTATGACATAAAACTTAAACATTGGACCACCTATACATGCCATAATTTCAAGGTTCATAATTAAAATACCAAAATAGTTGTTGATAGTGTTGATGGAGTCTTGTTGATCACCAAACCTCGGGCTAGCTTGACGAACCTATAAGGGAAGGGAAAGGAAAAAGGGGTAAGATATAAAGCTTAGTAAGCTTATATGCAAAATTTATGAGTATATAAAATCATAATCTATACAATTTGAAAATATATTCTCTTATGATAACATTGGGTTTGAAAAAGTTACTTACTCAATAGCCTTACCACAATACATACATTTAGTACTTAGTATACATGGTAATTTATCATATAACCTGCACATACACATACTCAACACCCAGTCAAATCATTTCGCATACAATCATATTTTATCATATCAGTTCGATTAACCTGTTGAACCACGTAGAATATTAAAGGATACTCGGAATAAGGCACAAGTGCCAGACATGATGCAACTGAAGCTACCGATGGATTGTAGCCGAGGCTACCACATAACACATAACACATGGAGGCTCAATAATGAGCTATTCACGGGTCTACTCACACAAGCTGACGGCATAGTCGAAACTACTCAATGCTCCTCACACAAGCTAATAGGTATTCGCAACAAATGCAGGATTACCTAGCCACTGATAGTCAAACTAAATCAGCACCCGGAATCACATATATACAATTGATCACTGTCAGTAGATCCTAGTGACATGTCACTCGTATCCTAATGATTCCTAAGGTTGAACCGGGACTTGTCTTCACTATCAGTTTTATCAAAATACATATTAGACAATTTATTGAAAAATTTCGAATTACAATAATTAATGTAATTAAACATAATAATCATAATAACTCATTATTTGCATATATGACTTACCTCAGTACAAAAACACTAATCTTTTCAACTTAGTCCGACACCTTGGCTTTTCCTTGGTCAAGGTCGATTTCACGTCATTTTTTATCTATAAAAACAAATTTAACTTACTCAATACATACATTACTCAATTTGACACAAAATCATCCTATGGTAACTTTTACAATTTTACCCCTAACTTTGTCAATTTTGACACTTTAGTCCCTAGGCTCGTAAACTAAAATGTATCTATTTTTCTACATTCCCAAGCCTAGCCGAACATATTTCTCTTCTATGGTAGCCCACAATTTTCAATGTTTCTCAATTTATGCACATATTTTACAACTTTTGCATTTTAGTCCCTAAATGCATTTTCATGAAAAAATCACCTAGCAAAAGTTGTTTACTACACGTCAAGATTCCATTTTCTACCAATGGACATCAAAATGCCTTTATGTCACACATGGGTAACTTTTTAAACATGAACCCTAGCTTAAAATAGTGGTATAGAAAGCTTTGTCAAGGTACGAGGATTTTAAAAATAAGAGTAGCATAGAAAACAGGGCTAGCAGTCACTTACTTTGAGCTTGAAAACTTGAAAAACCCTAGCTATTGAGTCCAAGAGACATTCGACCAAGGTAGGAGAAAGATGGACACTTTTTTGGCCTTATTTTCCCTTTTTATTTGTTTTAATATCCAAATGACCAAAATACCCTTAATGGCCTTCTTTGCAAAATTTTCCTTCCATGGGCATTTTTGTCCGTCATGCCCAAAAATGGTCTAATTGCTAAATAAGGACCTCTAATCTAAAATTTTATTTCAATTTCACACTAAAAGCTTCTAGAACACATATTTTGAAACTTTTGCAATTTAGTCCTATTACTCAATCGAGCACTTTATCGATAAAATTTATTTAATAAAATTTTCACTTATGCTTTTAATCACACAATAAACCTTAAAACTTAATCGGAATAAATTTTCTATGTCAGATTCGTGGTCTCGAAACTGCCATTCCGTTTAGGCCCAACTTCGGGCTGTTACACCACATATACTATTCAAGCTTGCACTTTAATAGATTACATTATTTTGACGAAATATAACTTAACCAATTATGGCTCATTTCAAATGGCCAAAATACCAAAACATCACTAACAACAACGGACCCAAAAGAACTATGACATATGACCAAAACCTTAAACCACCTATACATGCCATAATTTCAAAGTTCTCCTGCAAAATACCAAATTGTGGTTGATAGTGTTGATGGAATCCCACTTGATCATCGGACCTTGGGTAAGCTTGACGAGCTTATAAGGGAAAGGAAAAAAGAAGGGGTAAGCTATAAAGCTTAGTAAGTCCATATGGAAAATAATGAGCATCTAAAACCAATAGCACATATCTAATAAAATGAGTTTCCCTATTATCACAATGAGTTTGAGATTATCACTTACTCATATGGTCTTACCACATGATTCAATACATACATTAAGCACTTAGCACACATGATATGTTTCACATAACCTTCACGTACACATTCCTAACACACGGTCAAATCTTTTCACATACAATCACATTTTATCATATCGATTGAAATACCCATTGAACCATGTGGAATGCTAAAAGATACACAGAAAAAGGCAGAAGTGCCACACATAATGTAGCCAAAGCTACCACTGGTATGTAGCCGAAGCTACCGATGGTTTGTAGCCGAGGCTACCACTTATCACATATCACATGAGGGCTCAATAATGAGTTATTCACGGGTCTGCTCACACAAGCTGACAGTATATTCGAAGCTACTTAGTGCTACTCACACAAGCTGATAGGTATCCGTAACAAATGCAGGATTACCTAGCCACTAGTAGTCGAATTATACCAGCACCCGGGATCACATAAACAATCGATCACAATCAATAGTTTCCTAGTGACATGTCACTCGTATCCTAAATGAGTCCTAAGGTTCAACCGGGGCTTTTCTTCACTTATCAGTTTTATCATAACACATATTGGACAATTCATTTTAAAATTTCAGATTTCAACAATTAAGATAATTAAACAAAATGATTAAAATAACTCATTATTTACATATAAAAATTACCTTGGTGCAAAATGGTAAACTTTACGATTTAGTCTGATACCTTGCCTTTCCCCTAATCAAGGTCGATTTCTGTCTTTCTTGATCTATAATACAAAATTTAACTCATTTAATACATACATTACTCAATTTAGTACGAAATCATCCTATGGTAATTTTTTACCATTTAACCCCTAACTTTGTTAATTTTTTTCATTTTAGTCCCTAGGGTCATAAAATGAAATGTATCTATTTTTCAACATTCCCAAGCCTAGCTGTCTCTTTTTCTCTCTTATAGTAGCCCCCATTTCTTAATATTTCACAATTTATGCACATGTTTTAAAACTTTTGCATTTTAGTCCCTAAATGCATTTTCATGAAAAATCACCTAGCAAAAGTTGATCACTACACATCAAACTTTCATTTTCTACCATTAAACATCAAAATGCTTTCATATCACACATGGGTAAATTTTTGAACATGAACCCTAGCTTAAAATAGTGGTAGAAATAGCTAGGTAAAGTTACGAGGATCTCACAAATACGATGAGCATTAAAAATGAGGCTAGGAGTCACTTACTTTGAGATTGAAAAGTTGGCAAAACCCTAGCTGTGGAGTCCTCCAAATTTCAACACAAGGGGGAGAAGATGGACACATTTTTGGCCTAATTTTCTCTTTTTATTTCTTTTAATACCCAAATGACCAAAATGCCCTTAATGGCCTTCTTGGAAATTTTTTCCTTCCATGGGTATTTTTGTCCATCATGCCATAAAATGGTCTAATTGATAAATAAGGACCTCTAATTTATTAATTTATTCAATTTAACACTAAATGCTTCTAGATTACATATTTTAAAATTTTGCAATTTAGTCCTACCACTCCATCGGGCCTTTTATCGATAAAATTTATTTACTAAATTTTTACCCATGCAACTTATTAAGTCTTAAAACTTAATCAGAATAAATATTTCTATGTCAGATTTGTGGTCTCGAAACCACCATTTCATTTAGGCCCTAAATTGGGTTGTTACAACTCTCCCCCGTTTAGGGATTTTCGTCCCCAAAAATCTTACCAGTAAAAAGGTTTGGGTACTGTTTCCTCATGGTTTCCTCCAATTCCCACGTAGCCTCTTCTACTCCATGCTTTTGCCATAATACTTTCACCAAGGCCACACTTTTGTTTCTCAACTGTTCCACTTCTCGTGCTAAAATTTTGATTGGTTCCTCATTATATGTCATATCCGGTTGAATTTCCACTTCAGTCAGTGAGATCACATGTGATGGATCAAAATGATTGTGTCGTAGCATCGATATATGAAATACATCGTGTATCTTTTCTAACTCCGTCGATAAAGCCAATCGATAAGCTACTGGTCCAATCCTTTCCACGATTTCATATGGTCCAATGAATTGTGGACTTAACTTACCCTTCCATCCAAACCTCAAAATCTTCCTCCATGGAGAAACTTTTAGAAATACTTTATCACCCACTTGAAATTCAATCTTTTTTTCTATTCAAATCTACATCAGACTTTTACCGGTCTGAAGTAGCTTTCAAAAAATCACGGATTATCTTTACCTTCTCTTCAGTTTCTTTAATCAAATCAACCACATAAAATTGGTTTTCACTAAGCTCATTCTAATACAATAGAGTCTGACATTTGTAGCCATACAATGCCTCATACGGTGCCATCTTGATGCTCGTGTAACACCCTATACCCTTGTCCGTCGCCAGAATAGGGTTTAAAGGTATTACTCAAATAAAAACAAGTTCCGGACATTTTAAAAAAAAATATGCACACATAAAAGATAGATATGTATTCAACCTTCTAAACGAATATCACTGAAATTAAAACACTTAAGCCTTATCCAGAATCAACACATGCAATCATGCTTTAATAGCAATTGGCCGAATCTAATTATATACCTGATACAACTCATAGACAATTATTGGTCATCAAAAAAATATACAAGAAATCTTATCACAATTATCACTGCTTAACCTTACTTAAGTTAATGCATTTTCGATCACTAACAATATCATAACATTGTTACACATTAAATTTCCATACAACTAGAACATCACATACTATTCATATGGTTATCCTCCAACTTTAACCGAAATCACTTGCTTGAAACTATAATCTATCAACAATAATCGAAATAAAACCATACCAAGATTTGAATATATCATACATTATCAACTTTATATATATTACTAAACCATGGAGGTCATTTAAGCTAACTCATCACCATGCCACATTTCAGATAAAACACATTTGAAGTTTACAACTAATTCGTCGAACCAAGCAATTCATATTTAATAAAAAGGCAAGCCATTTTCACACAGCTTGTTTTATACATACTTTAAACAAAACTTATGACAAAAGAGTGAAGCCTATACGTGCCATTATCAAATCATAAGTCATTAAAGATGCCAAAATGAGCTTAGATAGTATGGATGACTTCGACTTTGAATCCCCGAGCTCGTAGCTAGCAAAAGTGATCTATAAAACAGAGTACCAAAACAAACGAAGTAAGCTTCTATTAGCTTAGTAAGTTTAAGTAAACAAAACAACTTAACTTCAATGTAGCAAAGATCAAATGTACATGATCATAGTGAACCATCAATATGCCGAATATGCAAATACATATTTTCATGCACGCCTTTCCATTGACATTTATTTAGTTCAAAACTCAAAACGATAATTATGTCATTCAAACTTTCAAAGTAATTCATTGATCCAACTTAAGGGAATAATCCCTAAGCCATTTAAGCAGATACAATTTCAATGGTCGAATTCACAAATAGTCTATGAAGTTTCAATGTATAACCTCACAAGGACCGAATGCCTATACGTATCCACATGCACAATTTCATGTGCCTTATTTAATACATACTCAAAGGACAAACGAGAGTCAACCTTCACATAACGAATAATTAATACGTACCTGAACAACTTAATGCTTATTACTACTATCATTGTCAATTGTGCTTATTCCTCAAATCTGGATCTCGTATTAATTCACTGGCAATTAGCCTGCTGGGTTCCACTCGAACTCATCACTGGCATCAAAGCCTGCTGGACTTATAAGTCCGAATCTCATCACCATCATTGAAGCCTGCTGGACTTTGATGTCCAAAGTTTATCACCGGCTCGCAGCCTACTGGACTTTTAAGTTCGAACTTATCACCAGCTTTGCAGCTTGCTAGGTCTAAGACCCGAATAATATTGGACGATAGTTATTTTCACAAGTTTGTCACATATCATATTCGTTTACTTCTAATGCTCACATTCAAGCCTACTTATACATAATATAGTTCAACTAACTTGATAAAGACTATTCGGTCTCACCACATACATATAAGTTCACACACTTTTCTCATTAACCAACTTTGGCCTCATCACATGTATAATAGTACACATATTACACATTTGATCATTCGGCCACACCATATATACATAAGTATATACATTTCACATTTGATCATTAGTATTTATGCAATTAGCTTCAATAGTCTATAATACAAAACATGCTTGTTTACTTAAAAACTTACCTCAAAAGTTTTCGAACGATTGAATTCGGCTATTCGTTTACTTTCGCTTTCCCCCTATCCGAGATTGATGCCCTTTGTTCTTGAGCTAAATTTAAACAAATCAACATGATTAAATTACTTAATTGAATTATTTTCTTTTGTCTTCACATATATAAGTTTGGCTATATAAATTCATGAACAAATCAACTACTTATAATTAAAATGCAAACCATCTTATACACAAGGCATACGACACTTCGATTCAATATGCAAATTTTCACATATAATTACTCATGAATCATATTATCAAATCATAGGCATATGTGTAACAAAGGTTGAGCATTAACAATTTATAAAGGTTTTAACCATGCAATTTCTAAACCGAATTACCAATATGTATATTCATCAATATGTACCTACTTACATGCTTGAGTTCAACCACATTACACAACCTCCTATATATATAGATAAAAATACATGGCCGAACACAACTCCCTTTCAAAGCATACTTTTTAATCAATTCAATACTTAAGCATTATTTAACACTACATAAATCCACTTCTAGCCATCACATACAATCGGCAATCCTCAATTACCTTTTAATTGATTTTATTACCTATAATCTAATTCGCATCTTCAACCACCTCCACTTACAAGCACATACTCAAATTATTAACAAAAGAGTCATTCGGTTTCAAACATAAATAGATTAACAATTAAAAACACACACACATTACGAAGCTAATACTTTGATTCATAAATTGGTAAAAGACATATTAACAAACCTTAAATTGAGATTATAACAATATAAATATAGAAATTTAAAGCATTTAACATTATTCATCTTAAGTCTAAATTCATATTCGGCAACCATGGATATTTTTAAGCATATTAACCAAATTCTCAATTATCCATTAATTCACACATATGCACAATTAACCAACTCAATTCATCCTTCATCATTCTTATTACAAAGTTCATCAAAACTCATCAAGAAACATAACCAATTCCATAACCGAATGTGCATTCTACCACCAAAATAAAATTCTTACATTTCACCTTCATAACCGAATACAATTTGCCTATTTATTCACCTATAGCAACATATAACTAAATTATAAACACATATATTCCTTTAATAACACAAACATCCAACTATCCACAAATTAGCAAATTCTAGCTAATGGCCGAATGTTCTATGAATCCAAATTTCAAAAATTAACTTGTGGATTGTATTAAGAACTTAAGGATCAACTAAATCTCATAAAATCTAAAGCAAAATATCATGAATCCATACCTTAAATTGGATGTTAGAAAGGCCGAATGCTTGTTCTTTCCTATCTTTTTTTTTCTTTTGAAGTTTTCAGCATTGAAGAACAAAGGTAAACAAACTTTGTTCTTTTCACCTTTTCATTATTTTATTATCTATTTTATTATTATAAAACCACTACACTATTATTACTTAAAAGAAATGCATATAATATAATATAATTCAACCACATTATGACCGGCCACTAATTAAAATGGTGCAAGTCCACTTATTTTACATCCTTCTATAATTAATCACTTCAAATTAGCCTAACACAATTTCAAGGTTTCTCACATAAGTCCTTTTATTTGGATTCACATTCAAATTGACAAAAATCAAAGCATTCAAAATTCACACATGCATTTTCACATATATTGACATAGAATATAATATTTAATTATTTTTGTGACTCAGTTTTAGTAGTCCCGAAACCACTTCCCGACTAGGGTCGAATTAGGGCTGTCACAGCTTGATTAGAAGCTATTGTTGTAAGGAAATTCTACCAATGGTAGATACTTTTCCCAACTACCTGTGAATTCTAGAACACAACATCGGAGCATATCTTCGAGGATTTGAATCACTTGCTCGGACTGGCTGTCAGTTTGTGGGTGAAAGGTAGTACTAAAGTTCAACTTGTACCCAAGGCTTCTTGCAACTTTTTCCAAACCCTTGAAGTTAATCTCAGATCTCTATCCAAAATGATAGAAATCGGTACTCTATGCAATCTCACAATTTCAACAATATACAATTCGACCAACTTATCAAGTTAGAAATTCGTACGTACCGGAATGAAATGAGTCGATTTCGTCAATCGGTCAATAATGACCCGAACAGAATCTTTCTTTTTTAGGGTTAAAGGCAAACCCGTAACAAAATCTATTGTGATTCGGTCCCTTTTCTATTTGGGAACCATTACTTGCTGTAGGAAACCGGAAGGTACCTGATGTTTGGCTTTCACCTGTTGGCAAACTAAGCATTTTGATACAAACTCAGAGATGTCTCTTTTCATACCGGGCCGCCAATACAATTTCTTCAAATTGTTATACATCCTTGCACTACCCAGGTGGACTGATAAACAACCATTATGAGCTTCATGTAAAATTTTCTGAATCAACTCAGCATCCTTTGGCACACATACTCTGTCCCTAAACATCAAACAGTCGTTCGAACCGATCCAAAAATCTGTCTCACTATCCTTTTGACACTGAGCCCTTTTTACTTGCAACTCACTATCATCTTTCTGAGTTTCACAAATTTGTTGAATAAACGATGGCCTAGCTCTCAACTCGGTCAAAATCAAACCATCATCGGATAGGGTAAATCTCGTATTCAAAGCTCTCAAAGCAAACAGGGATTTTCTACTCAAGGCATCTGTAACTACATTCGCCTTTCCGAGATGATAGTCTATTACCAACTCATAGTCTTTCAATAATTGAAGCCATATTCGTTGTCACAAGTGCAATTCTTTTTGTAACGTTAAGTACTTCAAGCTTTTATGGTCGATAAAAATATGACACTTCTCGCCATATAAGTAATGTCACCAAATATTCAAGGCAGAGACAATGGCGGCTAACTCCAAATCATATGTCGGGTAGTTCCTCTCGTGTGGCTTCAATTGTCTTGAGGCATGCGCTACCACCTTATCTTCTTGCATCAATATACATCCAAGACCATTTAGAGATGCATCACTAGAAATTACAAATTCCTTTCCAGACTCAAGTTGCACTAACACTGGCGCCTCAGTCAACACTGTCTTCAATTTCTCAAAACTTTGCTGACACTTCTCTATCCACTTAAACTTAACATATTTTTGCAACAACTTGGTAATTGGAGAAGCAATCATCGAAAACCCCTTTACGAAGCATCAGTAGTATCCAACCAAACCTAGAAAGCTTCTAACTTCTGATACATTTTTTGGCTACTTCCAATCAACTATCATCGAGATCTTACTCGGATCAACTTGAATGCCATCTTTTGAAACAATATGGCCCAAAAATCCAACTTCACTGAGCCAAAACTCACTTTTACTAAATTTGGCATACAACTATTTATCTCGCAAAATTTGTAAAATCGTCTTCAAATGGTCAGCATGCTCATTTTCATCATGAGAATAAATCAAAATGTCATCTATTAATACCACCAGAAACTTATCCAAGTACAGCCTAAAAATTCAATTCATTAAGTCTATAAATATAGTTTGGATGTTTGTCAGACCAAAAGGCATTACGAGAAACTCATAGTGTCCATACCTTGTTCTAAAGGCAGTTTTTGGTACATCAGACTCTTTCACCCTTAACTGGTAGTATCCGGATCTCAAATCTATCTTTGAAAATATAGTTGCCCCTTTTAATTGGTCAAATAGATCGTCAATTTGTGGTAAGGGGAACTTGTTCTTTATCGTCACCTTATTGAGTTACCTATAATCGATACAAAGTCTCATCGATCCGTCCTTTTTCTTCACAAACAATATGGGAGCACCCTAGGGAGAAAAATTAGGCCTCGCAAATCCTTTATTTGTAAACTCTTATAGCTGCACTTTTAATTCTTTTAGCTCAATTGGAGCCATTCTATATGGAGCTATCGATATCAGGACAGTTCTTGGCAACTGGTCGATGGCAAACTCTATCTCTCTGACGGGAGGTATTCCCGGCAACTCTCTGGAAATACATTCGGGAACTCACAAACCATTGGCACTAATTCCACTTTCAATTCAGACTCTTTCGCATTCAGTACATATGCCAAATATGCTTTATAACCTTTCCTCAAATATCTTTGAGCAGTCATTAACGAAATCAAAGTAGGTAATTCACTAGACTTATCTATTTCAACTCGGAGGATTTCACCGTTTTCACACTTCAATTCAATAACCTTCTGCCTACAATTCACCCTAGCATCATAACCAATCCATGCCCAAAATGGCATCAAACTCATCAAATGGAAATGGCATTAGATTGGCCAGAAAATAGTGACTTCGAATCATTAAAGGACAATTCTTGCAAATGTTATCAATTAGCAGACATTTGCCCAGAGGGTTTGACACCTTAATCACAAATTTCGTTGACTCTATAGGCAATTTCATATCATTTACCAATTTCATGCAAATGTAAGAATGTGTAGATCTGGGATCAATTAGTGCAACAATATTAACATCATGAAGAGAAAATGTACCAGTGATTACTTCAAGGGATGGCACTTCCTCCCAGGCACGAATGGCATAGGTTCTTGCAAAAGCTCTAGCCTCCGGTCTTGCACCTGAATCTCTGACTATGCCTTTGCTATTAGCTCCATCTTTCACATTTCTGACAAGCCTCCCTCTAGTAGCCGTATTGCTCAGTCTAGCACTTTGATTAGTTTCCTTCACCCCCATTTTAGGACAATCCTTGAAAAAGTGATCTTGGGAGCTGCATTTGAAGTAAGCCCCGGTGACCATCCAACACACACCGGGATGTCTCCTACCACAGTGTTGACACTTAGGGTTACTTGGTTTAATATTGCCAACACTAGCCACGGAAGTGGTCTGAGCCTTAGAACCCGCATTTTGTCTCCCATGAGTTCTACTTGGATTTCCAGCAAAAATGATTAAACAGTTTTGCACATTTCTCACTTTCTTTGACGATGATTTGAAGGACTTACTCATTGATCTCTTCTTCATATCTCTAGCATCTGATTCAGCCTTCCTCTTTTCCTTACGTAATTCCTCTGCTTTACATGCCTAATCAACTAATACAACAAATTCTTTTAATTCCAAAATCCCCACATATAACTTGATGTTTCCATTAAGGTCGTCTTCAAATCTTTTACACATGATTTTTTCTATAGAAACGCATTCCCGAGCATACTTAATAAGTCAGATAATTTCTCGCTCATACTTGGACACTATCATTCGGCCTTGTTTCAGCTCTAAAAACTCCTTACGCTTTTGATCAATAAAATGCTAACTTATATACTTCTTTCAAAACTCTACCTGGAAGAAGTCCCAAGTAACTCTTTCCTTAGGTACTACCGAGACTAGCAGTTTCCACCACTGATACGCCCAGTCTCTCAAAAGTGATACAACACACTTTAAACACTCCTTGAGTGTGCAAGAGAGCTCATCAAATACCTGGATAGTGTTTTTGAGCCAAAATTATGCCCTCTCGGGGTCATCATCAACATTAGCTCTAAATTCCTCGGCCCCATACTTATGAATATTGTCAACAGGAGGCTTACTCATTCTCACCAATTCCACACCTTGTGTAGCTATTGGAATCAGTTGAGGGATGTGAGGAGGTGGGGGAGGTTGGGCATTTGGATTCGCCCGAATGAACTCCGTGTACCACTCACTTATTCCATAGAGAAAGGCTTCCCGAGCCTCTTCTTCCCGACTAAATTCTACGTTTCTACTTCCGAGTGGCAGGGTCCCTTGAGCGAGAGCCAGCACATTACTTCCTATGTCGTCAGCCACTACCGGGTAGGGATCCATTTACTATATGAAAACACAAACTAAGGATTAGAAACCATCATATTATTAATATTCACAATTATGGCATGTATAGCTAGACCCTTACACTTGCTATGTTAGTCTGAGAACTAGCTAAACCATAGCTCTGAGACCACTAAATGTAAGACCCCTCACCCACATTCGTCATCAGATTAGGGTACAAGGCATTACTATACTTACGCTCACATGAACATTCGATTGTCATACACAGTTTTTGTACAAATTTTAAAACTTTTTCATTCTTATTGATAACATTCTTATTATGGGTTACGAGGCCTAAAAGAGACATTGGGTGTGATTCGGGACCAAACCGGAACTCTTCCGACACTTAGAAAATTTTTTACTCAGAACAGGGAACACGCCCGTATGGTATAGGGACACGTCCGTGTGGGCAAGCTGTGTGGTTGCATATGCCCATGTCTCTACCCCGTATGGAATTATTTTTCAATTCAAACCTACAGGGGTTTTCACACAATCGAGCACAAGCCCGTGACCTAGGCTGTGTCCTTCACATGGTTGGGCACACATCCATGTCTTAGCCAGTGTGAAAATCCTGGGTATTCTGTTTCTGATGTCATCACGAAATTTTCATCACACGGCCATGCCACACGCCCGTGGGCTAGGCCATGTCAAGGACACGGTCGAGACACACAGTCGTGTCTCCTTCTGTGTGTTTACTATAGGGCATTAAATTTTCATAAATTCAGGTGTAGTGGACACATGGCCTATCAACACGTCTATGGGGCTAGCTGTGTATCACACACGGTCTAGACACATGCCCATGTGTCTACCCGTGTGGACAAGTATAGGCTATTTTCCAAGCTAATTGCCACCGTGAAACACAAGCAAAAATACACCACTCTTGCAATACATAACATAACATAAAAACTCATTCAACTATCCATAAATTAACATTCATATACTAATTTCTACCTACCATCAACGAGCATGCATATCCCTACATATTCCACATATACTATGCAAGCTTGCACTTTAATAGATTACATTATTTTGACGAAATATAACTTAACCAATTATGGCTCATTTCAAATGGCCAAAATACCAAAATATCACTAACAACAATGGACCCAAAAGAACTATGACATATAACCAAAACCTTAAACCACCTATACATGCCATAATTTCAAAGTTCTCTTGCAAAATACAAAATTGTGGTTGATAGTGTTGATGGAATCCCACTTGATCATCGGACCTCGGGTAAGCTTGACAAACTTATAAGGGAAAGGAAAAGAGAAGGGGTAAGCTATAAAGCTTAGTAAGTCTATATGCAAAATAATGAGCATCTAAAACCAATAGCACATATCTAATAAAATGAGTTTCCCTATTATCACAATGAGTTTGAGATTATCACTTACTCATATGGTCTTGCCACATGATTCAATACATACATTAAGCACTTACCACACATGATATATTTCACATAACCTGCACGTACACATTCTTAACACACGGTCAAATCTTTTTACATACAATTACATTTTATCATATCAATTCAAATACCCATTGAACCATATGGAATTCTAAATGAGTCACGAAAAAAGGCACAAGTGCCATACATAATGTAGCCGAAGCTACCACTAGTATGTAGCCGAAGCTACCGATGGTTTGTAGCTGAGGCTACCACTTATCACATATCACATGAGGGCTCAATAATAAGATATTCACGAGTCTACTTACGCAAGCTAATGGTATAGTCAAAGCTACTCAGTGCTGCTCACACAAGCTGGCAGGTATCCGCAACAAATGCAGGATTGCCTAGCCACTGGTAGTCGAACTAAACTATAACAGCCCATTTTAGACCCTAATCGGAATGAGTTATTTCGAGACCACTTAACCGAGTCAAAATATTATTTTTATTATTTTATTAATGTTTATAGCATGATAGTATTTTGGTATGAAAGTTTCGTATAGAAATTTTACCATTTAGTTAGCTAATTCGGTAAAAAGGACTAAATCCCGTAAAGCGATAAATATGAGTTCTATTGCATAAGTGGCTTAAATGATCATGGCTTTAAATCTGGAAGGCCTTGATTTGAAATTAGACCATTAGTAATCATGGTGGACAGTTATGGACACTTTTATAATGATATTTGGTTGTTTAATAATGGACAATAAGGTAATTTTGTTATTAAGTTAAAATAAAATAAAACAAACAAAGTTTTATGTTTTATCATCCTTCTTATGCCGATTTTAACAAATATAGAACCTCCATTTTCAAATTTCATATTCGACCAAGCTTCATTACTTATTTAAGGTACGATTTTTAATCCGTTTTAAATGATTTCTATGTTTTTGAGCTCGTTACAGCTCGATATAGCTGACCCGTATCCTAATTTCTGAAATGGTTAATGTTTTTGAAATGTGCCATGGTTGAATACTTATGTATTTTGATGTTTCTTGATAAATTATTGATGGTTGTTTAAAGATATACAAGTTTTATAAAGTGATTTTTGATAAAATTTAGTATTTTTGATTAAATTGAAAAAGGTAGAAATTTTGTGGTTAGAAATGTGATTAAATTAAAAAAATAGGCTTGTATGAGATATTAGAATAATCGGCTACAATAGATTTTGGTTTAATTGTGTGAATTTATCATTTTACGAATTAGGGACTATATTGACAAAATGTGAAATACAAGGGTTATTTTGCAAAATGGCTAAAATACATGTGTTTGGACTAAATTGAATGTGTAGTGAATAATTGAGTTAAATTTGAATTAATATATCAAGACAAGCAAATCTCGAAACTTGATTGGGGAAAACGAAAGGTAGTCGAGTATATATCGAGTATACGAGCTAAATCCAGGTAAGTTCGTATAACTAGAATCAAATTTGTATAATGTTTATAATTGTTATTTCTAATGTTATATGAATGTATAATGAACTATGAAATCAAGTTGACTATTAAATATATGTTGAATTTCATATTGTATAAGTGTATATATGTGAATTAATGTAATGAAATACCTATTGGTTACATGTTCAATTTGATTTCTGAGTCCCATTTGAACCGTAGAAAGTCGTAGGATACAAGTGACATGTCACTAGGGCTATAGGGTGGTTGAGCTCTTGCATTTGTTTCGAACTCACCACAGCTCATGAGCTTACATGTTCAGTCTTTGGACTTACGTTGGGCTTATTGTTTAGCTTTTGGGCTTACATGTTTAGCCTTTGAGCTTATCGTTACTGGCTCAGGAGGAGCATACTATACACGACTCGAAAGAGCATACATGATGAATTGACGGATTTACAGGTTATATATATTCACTGTGTATGTATCACCTGAGTATCCCTTGATGTTTCCAAAGGTTCAACGAGCAATATATCGATATGAAATAGTTGAAATACATGTTATAAGAGGTATAGAGAATGCATAAATTACATGTCATAAGTATATGATTCATATGAGATTATATGGTAAATAAGGTATAAGTACATGGATCATATGTTGCAAGTATATGTTTACATGAATGGCATAGAATATATGAAGTACATGGTACAAGTACATGCTTACAAGGTATATGATATATGATACCAAAGATATAAGATGCATAAGAGTTGTTTAATACATGAACTACTTGAATTTTATGCTTATAGGATATATGATATGTTTAAATAAATGGTTAAATAGTTATTGATTAAATGCTATATGAGTTTGTGATAAATGAATGAATTGTTGCATGAAATATGATTACATGAATGTTGCATGTTTATTTTATCTTTGGATTGGATGAATACATGGTTGTTTTATGACTAACATAGTTGTGATGGTTGAATAGGCATTGAGGACATATGAATTGGTTTGATAATGTTATTTATACTTTTAAATGTTGATTCGGTAAGTTAAATTCTATATTATACGGACTTACTCAGCTTTAAAAGCTTACTTTGTTTATTTTTCCCGTGTTTTATAGATTCGGAAGCTAGCTCAATTTTGGACAAAGTCGGAGATTGCAATCACACTATCCACTCAAGCTTTCGGTACTTTTGGAACTTTGTAAATGTTATAAATATGGCATGTATAGGCTAGTTTATAATTTAATGTTTATAGCTATCTATGTGCTAATAAGTGTGGTATGATTTTGCTATCTGCCCAAGCTATGTGATATGGCTTGGTTTAAAAATGGTTAAATTGATATGGAAGTTTCTTAAGATAAGTCTACTTGTGGTGAATATGTGATTAAGGTTTTGGTAAAGTTAAATATTTGATGGTTGGTAAGTCGGTCAATGCTTGTGGTAGATGACCATATTTTGGATGAATGATATATGATATATGTGATGTTATATGTGATTAGTTGATAGGTTTTATATCACATTGAATTGGTAAGTTTCAATAGGTATGGAAATGACTAATTTGGTATATGTTTGATGATGCAAATTGGTATAAAAATTTGGTGGATTATGAATTGGTATAAATATGCTTGTTTTTGGCTGAATTGGTTGCTCAATTGTTATATGAATTGTTAAAAAATATTTCTTATAGGTACATGAGAATTAAGGGTGTGGAAATGGCTCGTACCAAGCCTATTTTGTGCCACAGTGTCAAAGCACACAGGCGTGTGACTCAACCGTGTGACCCTTGTATTGTAGTTGAATTGGTCAGGGTGCCACACAGGCTAGACACACAACCGTGTCTTACCTGTGGGTGCAAGTCAGTAGCTTCATAATTTTCACACGGCCTAGACACACGGGTATGTCTTGGGGCCGTTTGCACAAGTCAGTATGTATGCCCTGTTTTGCCATGGCCTGGACACACAGGTATGTCTAGTGACTGTGTGGGCACACGACCGTGTGACCCTATTTCAAAAATTTTCTTAAGTTTTCTTCTATCTTTATATGTTTTCAAATTTGTCCTTATGTTATTATTATAGATTTTTATGTTTGATTAAAGCATGAATTGATTGTGAATGCCTGAAAATGTTTTGGATGATGTTGATAATATACTGTTCTAATCAATGTTACAAGTCCAGTAATGCCTCTTACCTATTTCGACGATGGTTACGGGATAGGGGTGTTACATAAACCAGCACCCGAAATTACATAAACAATCGATCACAATCAATAGTTTCCTAGTGACATGTCACTCGTATCCTAAATGATTCCTAAGGTTCAACCGGGACTTTTCTTCACTTATCGATTTTATCATAACACATATTAGACAATTCATTGTAAAATTTTAGTTTTCAACAATTAAGATAATTAAACAAAATGATTAAAATAACTCATTATTTACATATAAAACTTACCTCAGTGCAAAATGCTAAACTTTATGATTTAGTCCAATACCTTGCCTTTCCCCTGGTCAAGGTCGATTTCCCGTCTTTCTTAATTTATAATACCAAATTTAACTCATTTAATACATACATTACTCAATTTAGTACAAAATCATCCTTTGATAAATTTTTACCATTTTACCCCTAACTTTGTCAATTTTTTTCATTTTAGTCCCTAGGGTCGTAAAATGAAATGTATCTATTTTTCAACATTCCCAAGCCTAGCTGACTCTTTTTCTCTCTTATAGCAGCCCACATTTCTCAATATTTCACAATTTATGTACATGTTTTACTACTTTTTCATTTTAGTCCCTAAATGCATTTTTATGAAAAATCACCTAGCAAAAATTGTTCACTACACATCAAACTATCATTTTCTACCATTAAACATCAAAATGCGTTTATGTCACACATGGGTAAATTTTTGAACATGAACACTAGCTTAAAATAATGGTAGAAATAGCTAGGTAAAGTTACGAGGATCTAAAAAATATGAATAGCATTAAAAACGGGGATAGGAGACACTTACTTTGAGATTGAAAAGTTGGCAAAACCCTAGCTATGGAGTCCTCCAAATTTCGGCACAAGGGGGAGAAGATGGACACATTTTTGGTCTTATTTTCCCTTTTTATTTCTTTTAATACCCAAATGACCAAAATGCTCTTAATGGCCTTCTTTGAAATTTTTTCCTTCTATGGGTATTTTTGTCCATCATGCCATAAAATGGTCTAATTGCTAAATAAGGACCTCTAATTTATGAATTCATTTCAATTTAACACTAAATGCTTCTTGAACACATACTTTGAAACTTTGCAATTTAGTCCTACCACTCAATTGGGCCTTTTATCGATAAAATTTATTTACTAAATTTTTACTCATGCAATCAATCACTTATTAGGTCTTAAAACTTAATTGGAATAAATTTTTCTATGTCAGATTCGTGGTCCAGAAACCACCATTCTGTTTAGGCCCTAGATTGGCTATTACATATTCCACCACTGATGCGTTGTGTCTCTCAATAATGAAATGGCACACCTTAAACACTCAGCTAGCATGCACGAAAGTTCATCAAATGCTCAAATAGTATTCTCAAGCTAGAACTCAGCTTTCTCGGGATCATCAACAACAGTGGCCCTGAACTCTTCGGCCCCATACTTTTGAATTTTATCAATTGGAGGCTTGTTCAACCCTTTCTCACATACTTCTGAGCCAACATCAAAGATATCACAGTTGATAAACCATTCAGATCATTAAATTCAATCTGAATAATCTCATCATGCTAGCATCGCAAATCAATAGTCTTCCTTTTGCAATTAACAACAGCATCGTGCAAAGTCAACAATTCATACCCAAAATTATATCGAATTCATCAAATGGTAGTAACATTAAATCAGCCGGAAAGCATGAATCTCGAATCATCAAAGGGCAATTTTTACACACTTTGTCAACCAGAACACACCGGCCCAGGGGGTTTGATACTCGAATCACAAATTCAATAGACTCAACAGGAAAAGTCTTACTAGATACTAAAGTCTCACACACATATGAATGAGTTGAACCAGGATCAATCAATGCAATTACACTAGTATCATAAAGAGTGAAAGTACCAATAATAACATCTGGGGATGAAGCCTGCTAGTGAGCTCGTATAGCATATGCTCTGGCAGGTGTGCGAGCCTCAGATCGAACTACTATATCTTTCGTTTCTGTCTAACTGCCACTCACATTACCCATATTTCTGGGTGGTCTGCCTCACACTGACACATTTCTCGGTCTCTCATTCTAAACTGTATTTTCCTCGTCTAACATCGGGCACTCTCGGGTAAAATGATCCATTGACCCACATTTAGAACAAGACCGATCATCCAATCTGCAATCTTCGGTATGTCATTTACCACAATGCTTGCACTCGAGTCTATTCAGTCGAACATTGCCAACACTAGCAATAGAAGTGGCTCGTGAACTCATAGGAGGTTGGTCTCGATCTCGTCTAGAAAAGCCCACAGTAGCCTTAGATTGGCTAGAATCATCCCTGAACTTCTTTGATGCTGAATGAAAAGTTTTAACTGATCATCTTTTACGGGAATCTCTAGCTTCAACATCAACTTTTCTTTTCTCTTTTCTGAGCTCTTCGGCTTTACAAGCCAGCTCGACAAGTACCACGAACTCTTTGATTTCAAGTATACCAACAAGCAATTTAATATCTTCATTCAACCCATCTTCGAATCTTTTACACATTATAGCTTCAGTCGATACACACTCTCAGGCATATTTGCTAAGTCTCACAAATTCTTGCTCGTATTCGGCTACGGTCATATGACCCTGTTTAAGCTCAAGAAATTCTTTACGTTTTTTATCAATGAATCTTTGACTGATATATTTCTTGCGAAACTCAGTCTGAAAGAATTCCCAGGTGACCCGTTCTATCGGAACAACCGAAACCAAAGTGTTCCACCAATGATAGGCAGAATCTCGTAGCAAAGATATGGCACATTTCAAAAACTCATCGGGTGTATAGGATAATTCATCGACTACGCGAATAGTATTATCGAGCCAAAATTCAACCCGCTCAGCATCATCATTAATTGTGGCCTTAAATTCTTCGGCTCCGTATCTTTTAATTTTATCAACATGGGGCTTATTCAATCTCATCAGATCAATCATGGGAGGTACCATAGGTACCGGAGGTGGATTACTCAGGGGTAGGGGCTGTTGAACAGCTGGATTTGTCCGGATATATTAAGTAAACCAATCATTCATCATTTGTTTAGCCTCCCCTTCATGGCTACTCGAGGTTAGCCGAGAATCAAATGGCGCTGTTCCATGTGTGGGAGCAAGCACTATACTCTCGATATCATCTGGTACGGCTCGATCGGGATCCATTTACTATATGAAAACACATTTTCAAATATCAGGAGTCATCACACTATCACAGTATAAATTATGACATGTATAGCTAGACTCATATACGTTACGTTAGTCCTAGAATCGACTAAACTATAGCTCTAATACCAATAAAATGTAACACCCCTAACCCGTATCCGTCGTCGAAAATGGTTAGGAGGTATTACTAGACAAGGCACAACTTTCAGGCAATTACAAACATACTCATGCATATAACTTAAATACCAAGCAATTGTAAACTTAAATAATCAATTTAAGATCTTTATGAAACATTTTATAACATATGAATCAATGAATGTCAGATATAAATTCATAAACAAATAATGTTAACTATGCTATTTTTTATAAGATCAATACAACATGTGACTTCAACTATAGAAGTTATGCGCCACATTAATAAGTGCACTAACCATTTTAAACAAATTTTAAAAGAACATAAAAAAATAGCTTTTCATAGTACATAAAAACTATTATTACAAGTAATATCCAATTGTCCATGTCAAACATAATTAAATTTACTAATCATATGGTCATTTTCCTTTTAATGCATAAGCTGAATATAGTAGTGCTTATTATACAAGCTTTTTCAATGACCACCTTAACCATATTCAATTTTTGTTTTACAAGCATCAAATCACTAATAGCATCAAGTCCAAATAATAACCATAATTGGTTTATCACCTCATTAGAACGCAAATATGCAAACTCACATGGAAACATATGTAAATATATATATATTATGATTTGCATCCCTCTTAACGCATTGTTCATGAATACCATAACCAAATATGTATAAACATCAAAGCTCACTCAAATGGCCTATTACGTATATAATCTACTAGTTTAATCATATCTAAAACATCATGATTACACATGAAACGAGTCATATTAAACTAAACATAAATACTTTAAATATAACATATATGCAAACTTGTCATCACAAACCAAAACCAAATGACCAAACCACAATTGAATCAAACATTAGTGCACTTATATAACAAAAACATCATTTACAAATCTCATAGCTACACTTTAACCAAATATACCAACAAAGTTTCACATATATTTAGATACATTAAAACCGAATTACCAACCTACTATATTCATCTCACAAATCCAACATTTAGCCAATTACACATCATCAACTAAACCAACTATACTATCAATTCACCAACCATTACCAAATACACCACACTTTAAAACATGGAAAATCTTTATATAATTTATTTCTCATATTAGCCATTTTCGCATGGCTTAATATATACATTCCCAAAATCAAGCACATTAATTAGCCTATACATGCCATAGTTTCGTATTTAAAACTTTTAAAAGTACCAAAAATAGACGATAGTGTGATTGACTTCGCTGACGATCCCCGAGCACGTAACAGTCCTCAAAATCTATAAAACAAAGACAAATATATAAACACAAAGTAAGCTAACTTTTAGTAAGTCATAAGCAAATAAACAATTCAACAACTTAATCAACTCAATATAACCGAAATGAATTATACCATAATAATCACATATAATTTCAAACTTATAATTTCGTATGTAACTATTACTTTCATAATGAATAACTCATCGTGGCCGAATATACACATATATAAATACAATATCAATGCATTCCCCAAATTCAAAATAATATTATTATGTATCCAATTATACTTTGATAATCATATACGTTTACTCATAATTCAAACTTTTAAATCACAGACTCATACTTATCGTAAAATCAAATGCTCTTGTCATAAATACATACATTTTTAATAGCATCACATATCTTACTTTCACATAACAAGTAACCAACTTACCTTACTTTCAAATGGATAATCAAATATCACATATCTGATTATTTTAACTCGATTAAGACATTCGATCACATTTATCATTGCCCATTCAACCATTCAAAATTTAATAGGATACTCGGATAATCACACATATTGTACAATGCCAACGTCCCAGACGTGATCTTACACGTAATCACATAGCGAAGCCACTATCCCACACAGGGTCTTACTCGCGATCACATATCGATGCCACTGGCCCACACAGGGTCTTACTCGAAATCACATATCGATGCCAAAGTCCCAGACGTGGTCTTACATGAGAATACATATCGGAAATCCTATGTCATGACATATGTATCCTAGCTATTCCTAAGGTTCGTATGGGACTTTCGGACATCGTATATCGGTCAAATCGAATTTGTAAACAAATCTCCCAAGCTTATATACATTCGACTATCACAAGTATGCTTTCACATAATTCGTTTCAGCATATATATATTTAATGTATATTCAAATTTAACAGCATTTATTTGCCTAAAGACTTACCTTGGATATCGACAGACGATATAGAACGACTATTCGACTATTTTGGTTTTCCTCCAATCCAAGTCTGATTTCTTTTTTTCTTGATCTATACAATCTCAAATCAATCTCATTCAAAACCAATTTCATTCAATTTAATCCAAAAACACATAAATGGGCAAATTACCATTTTACCCCTAACATTTCACACTTTTACAATTTAGTCCAATTTGCATAAAACTCAAAATACACAAAATCTCAATACAACATGCTTAGGCCGAATGTTCATCATATTCATATAAAGACATACATTTCATTTATTTCACAATTTAGTCCCCCAATTTATCATTTTTGAAATTAAGCCCTAATTACTCAAATTCATCAAAATCTCCAATACCAAGCTTGTTAATCTATCACATATCTTTTATTTTCCAACATCAAACAACAAAAATCACAAGCTTTCAACATTGGCAAATTACAAAATCATCATCAAAACCAAAAATTAAGACATGTGCTTTGTACATTACATTAGGGTGTGCATGGGCCGGGCCGGGCCGGGCCAGGCCTGGCCCAAAAACTGGGCCTAAAAATTTGCCGAAGCCCGACCTATATAAAAATGCTAAAACCTGAGTCGGCTCGGCCCGCCCGTATTAATTTTTTATATTATTTTATATAATTTTTAAATATATATAATACATCAAAAATACTAAAAAAATCAAAATAAATATTTCCCAACAAATTGAAAATAAAATTTAAAAAAATATACAGACTTAAATAACACTAAGATAGATGCAACTTAACAAGCAAATACCTCTAAAATAATAACAAAATTAACAAATGCCTTTAAAATAATAACAAAATTAACAATAAAATAAGTTTTATATAATATCCAAGCAATAACAACAAAATAGTAGCAACATAATAGTAATATGGTAGCAAAATAGGGAGAAAGCAACAAGAAAATAACATTCAAAAATAAAAAAATAGCAAATTTTTTATCCTTTAGTGAATTTGGGCCGGGTCGGGCTGGGCCCAGGCCAAAAATACCTTACCCGAGGCCTGACCCAGTTTTTAAACGAGCCTTATTTTTTGTCCAAGCCCATTTTTCAAGCCTATATTTTTGCCCAAACCCACCCACATTTCGGTCGGGCCTTCGGGAAGGCCGAGCCGCCTGGCCCATGCACACCTCTACATTACACTACAACGATCTCAAAAACGTAAAAATTATCAAAAGCCGAGTTAAAACTTACCTTGAATCAAGCTTGAGAATGGCCGAACCTAAGCTTTCTTTATTTCTTTTTCTTTTCTTTAGTTTCTTCAAGAACTATGTATTATAAAAGCTTAATTTTAATTTTATATTTTATTATAACTTATTATGTTTACCAATTTACAAAAATAACCTTTGTAATAAAATAACAAACCATGATATAATAAGGCCACTACCGTCCAATGCATATTATCATGGGCAATTTGCAACATAAATACCTTATATAAGAAAGACATCATCAATTCGGCCCTTTTAAAAATAACCATCAAATTTTCATTTTTCATGATTAAATCCTTTTATCAAATCGAACATCCAAACAACAAAATTCAAACACGAAAAATTCACACTTGCAAATTCACACAAATTAAACACAGAAAATAATAGTAAAATATTTTTCTGACTCAGATTTGTGGTCCCGAAACCACCGTTCTGAATAGGGTCTAAATTGAGCTGTCACACAACTTGCCACCCTATTTGCTTACACATGCATAACATCATGTACAACTAATTCAAAACAAATATATGCAACTAAAACTACTTCAAATCATCACATTTTATACCATTACCAAATTCAAATTCACTATAATTTATCTAATCAAACATACATTATGTAACATAATGAATTTAGGCCTAGAAGTATTGGGCCTTGAGCAAGGGAATGGTTTGGAAATTGCACATAAAAGTTTAGTTGTGCAAGCAAATGGCATAAAGGCAAGGTTGCCTTAGTGGCTAAGTGAATTAGTAGTGTTTGAGGGTCTCTAAGAATTCCTGGGTTCAAACCTGAGCTTTAGCAAAATTTTTGTTTTAAGTGACTTAAACCTTGGGTGTTTGGAAGTAGACCTTATACTTAATTGAAGATAAAATATGGCACAAAAGGAGTTGTTGGTCTAGTGGTAAGTGGCATGTGAAGCTCTCATGAAGTCTAAGGTTCAAGTCATGGTAAGGTAAAAAGAGTATTTATTTTGCTCTCTTGCCTTGTAGGAAGTAAAGGATTACTGAAACTCTGTTGAAGAAAGTTTGAACTAGTCAAGGAGATATTTGAGGAGTGGATTGTGGAGCAAATCATGAAGGATTTTTAGGAAGGATTTGGGGAGAAAAAAAAAGGAGTTTGAAGTTGGTAGGCAGGTAGTGCAGAATTTGAAGTTGGTAGGCAGGTAGTGCCGAAAGTGGTCCTCAGTTAGTGTCGTTAGTGCCATTTTGGTTGTTGAGGTTTTTTCGAAATTGACCATTTTGGGGAAAGTTGATTAGTGTTGCCAATTACACTTTTTAAACATTTGACGAATTGCTTTTCTACCTTTATTTCTCTTGGCCAAACCTTGGCATATTTCTTCTCTTCCAGTCTTGATTGATTACACCCTCTTTTCTTCCCTCTCCATTTATCATCTTTCCCTCCTCTCCCTTTTCTTCCCTAAGCCGA
This sequence comes from Gossypium stocksii, assembly GCA_020496765.1. Lineage (NCBI taxonomy): Eukaryota > Viridiplantae > Streptophyta > Magnoliopsida > Malvales > Malvaceae > Gossypium > Gossypium stocksii. Next base: position 66,686,300 of record CM035621.1, read on the forward strand.
ATACCGTTTCTTCCTATCCCGCACACCTTGGTTTTATAGACCAAATATTACATCTTTGCAGTTTGGGATGTTTTGGTCGAATACCCCCGTTGCTTCTCCTCATTCTCTTCATGAGTGTTGGCCGATTCTTTTCTTTCCTCTTGGGTTCTAATCAGTTTCATTGTGGTGGTTTTTAATTACGTTTAGAATATAGGAAATCGCGATAGGGGGAAATCGGTTGTGGTTTAAGTAACGGTCCAAGTAGGAGATCATTTCTCGTCTAATCAAGGTGAGTGTTGGTGTTTGTGGAATAAGTTTAAGTGCGATGAATAGTCTTTTTGGGGAAGAGATTGCTGAGGTATTTTAATTAAATGTAGGGTTGGTGTTCAGAGACTTTCCTCTTGATTTTGTAAATAGGTGTGTGCATAGCTTTACCCTGTATTTGTTAGTCGGCTGAAAGGCCAAAAGAGTGTGTACTCACACTGCTTTAGAATGTAGAGTGGCGAAAAGCTGAAAAGCCGAAAAGCTGAAGAGCCATTAGGTTGGGCTTTGAGGTCACATGGGCGTGTGAACGCTCATGTGATGGTACCAAGCCCACGAACGTGGGCGTAAGACTGTAGAGGCCGCCATGAGCATTCTCATGGGCTTAGGACTTTTTGGGCAAAATGGGCTGTGTGGGCCCAATGGGCTCGTGGGCCTTACATGGCTAATGTCCACATTATGTGGTAAAGATTGGTTTGGGTTATGTAGTTCGCATAGCCGCTGTGCTAAATGGGCCACACAAGTGTGTGGGCCAACTTGGGACGGATAATGGGACTTAGGCCCATATGCACTGATTTGCATGTCGGGGTTACATAAGTCACTCGAGGCGATTGTAGACCTTCTGATGGGTCTAGACCCATTCTGATGAAAATGACCCAATTACCCCTAGAGGGTAAAATGACTGAATTACCTCTCGAGGGTAAAATAACCATAATACCCCTATAGGGTAAAATGACCGTAATACCCCTGTAGGGTAAAATGACCGTAATACCCCTATAGGGTAAAATGACCGTAATACCCCTATAGGATAAAAAGACCATAATACCTTTGTAGGGTAAACTGACCATAATACCCCTGTAGGGTAAACTGACCGTAATACCCCTGTAGGGTAAAATGACTGTAATACCCTTGTAAGGTAAAATGACCGTAATACCCCTGTAGGGTAAAATGACCGTAATACCCCTGTAGGGTAGAATGACTGTTATGCCTTATATGATGTTTGATTGAGTAAGTATGCTATGTGGACCTACCAATTTGATCTGTTAGGGTCGCACAGGTCGCACGAGACGACTATGGACCCACCGAAGGCTTAAAGCCGTATATTTGTACTGATTTGTTAGGGTCGCACAAGACAACTATGGACCCACCGAAGGCTTAAAGTCGTATATTCTATGATCTGTTAGGGTCGTACGGGTTGCACGAGACGACTGTGGACCTACTAAAGGCTTAAAGCCGTATATTTGTACTGATCTGTTAAGGTCGCACGGGTCACACGAGATGATTGTGGACTGACTGATGGCTTGGTGCCATGCATATTATCAGTGGCTTAGTGCTGTCCATTCTACCGAAGGCTTTATGTCACGCATATTATCGATAGCTTACTGCTGTCCATTTTACTGATTGCTTTGTGCCGTTCATACTATCGATGGCTTAGTGTTGTTCATTTTACCGATGGCTTGGTGCCATGCATATTATCGATGGCTTAGTGCTGTCCATTTTACCGATGGCTTTGTGCCACGCATATTATCGATGGCTTAGTGCTGTCCATTTTACCGATGGCTTTGTGCCACGCATATTATCAATGGCTTTGTGCCGTTCATTTTACCGAAAGTAGGCTGTATTGATGGCTTAAAGCCACTTATCTTACTGGCAACTATGCTGTGATTCTGATTACTGGCACCTAAGTTGTGATTCTATTGTCTGGCAGCCCTGCTGCGATATTGGTGTGCTAGCTGGATGGGTTTATTTTATCCCCACATGGTGTGTTGGTAGTATGGAGTGGTGTGTTGGCTGGATTGGGTGGGTTGCACTATTGCATTATTGTTCTGAACTGATATTGTATTGGGCTTCAGCCCACATATGTTCTACTTCTGATTCTGCTACTGAAATGGGCTAAAGCCCATCTGATGCTGTTTGCTATAATGGGCTCAGGCCTAGACTGCTTCTGTATTCTGTGTATTTGACTGACTGACAGTTTTTGTATTAAGGGATTTCACACTGAGTTTTCGTAAACTCACCCTGTTTGTATTAGGGATTGCACTATTGCGTTAGGTGGATCGGTGCTGCGAGGGACTCGAGGGTGGCCACACAACTGCACCTGCGTTACATCGACTATTTATTTTGCAATAACTTAAATTTGGGTTTTTGATGTAATAAGGCCTCTCTAAATTATCTAGCTTTCAATTTGGGATTTTATTTATCATATCTTCATATCTGTTAGACATAGGTCGTGGGTTTTCCAAAATGATAACTGTTTTCAGAACAACAAGTTTCTGCAACACTGTTGAAATGCTTCCGCACCAAACAAAAAACTTCTTTTAAAGTAAGAACGTTTTAAATGGTTAACAAATGACTAAAAGGATTTAAGAACCAACAAGAGGCTTTATCTTTCAAACGGGCTTTTATCAACAAGATTAAGTTTTCAAAAAGAACACTCTAATGTGACACGCCAGATTTGGCCATAACGTCTAGGCCGGGTTTGGGGTGTTTCATATCAAAATCACATATCATATTCATCAATCCAACCTATTTCAATCATGCATTTCTTAACCAACAACCACACACATAACATATCTCATAAATCAACCATTAACCATCCATATACCAACCTAAAATATGCCATATCACAAGGCAATATGTACATCAAACTACATATCATATTAAGCCACAACAAATGGCCAAATCCACACCTATCAAACATACCAAATGACCAAAACTATACATGCCATATACCATATATACAATTTCAAAAGTACCAAAATAAATGTCTGATAGTGCAATGAAGTCTCTGACGATCCTCGGATCTGAGCTAGCTTTGAAACACAATAAAACATGGAGAAATAAAACGAAGGAAGCTTTGCAGCTTAGTAAGCTCGTATAACAATAAACTTAACATATCCATTAAACACAATTCAACCAAATTATCATTTCAAGCATTAATCCATTTGATGCACAAACCTTTCTCATCCTCATTACATGTTTGAGCATGAATTCACAAATTTACTTCCATTCAATACCCGTTTAGGTTTTATTCTTACCTATGCCATTTAAACTGTTCTTTCTTCCATTCACATCTCGATAATGCTCGTAGAACCTTTCAGAATATTATTGGATACTCGAAAAACTCACACACTAAGTGCCAAATAATTAGCTGAAGTTGTATCAATCTTGCACACTAAGTGCCAAAAAAAATATAGCCGAAGCTATCTCGATCTCACACATTAAGTACAAATATATATATATCCAAAGCTATCTCGATTTTGCATACTAAGTGCCCATAATTAATCGAATCATCATTGAACACGATTGTAATATCATATACACAATTTATGCAATATCAAAGCATTTAAAGCATAATTATAGCAATGCTTATTACATACTAACTGACCTCGAATGTAAAAATGGCTAAAATGATCAATTAGTAGAGAACTTTTTTTCCCCCAAGTTTCACTTTTCTTGATCTATATGTAATAAAAATTAGCTTCTTTAATTATCTCCTATTCAATTTAGTCCAAAAATTCACTTCAAGGCATTTTTACACATTTGCCACTAAAATTTCATAGCTTTTACAATTTAGTCCTTATTTCATAAAATTACAAATTCATGCAATTTAACCATAACCCATGCTTGCCGAATTACTATTTGCCCCTAGCAGCCCACATTTTTCAACTTTTCACACATTTAACCACACATTTTCATCTTCTTACAAATTAATCCCAAATTTGCATTTTCACTCAAAATCACTTAACAAAACTTGTAAAACTATCAACCAATATTCATATTTCATCAACAAACATCAAAAAACACATACTATCATCAATGGAAACTTTCAAAACATTTAACATTTTTGCAAAATAGTCCCTGGGTTAGCTAGAACTGGTTGCAACAATCACAAAAATATAGAAATCATCAAAAAGGGGACAAAAATCACTCACCAATTGTATATATAAGTAGAGGTGATCCTGGGTTGGGTGGCGCGGTGCGGCCCGACCCGAAGGCTCGCCTGAAAAATGGGAGGGTTCGAGTAAAAATATAGGCCTAAAATATTGGTTTGGGCAAAAATATGAGGCCCGTTTAGAAAATGGGCCAAGCCTCGGGCCAACCTTTTTTGTCCCGGGCCCGACTCGGCCCGAATTATATAAATATAAATATTATTTTTAACCATATTTTTAGTTCTAACTTGTTTCAATTTTAATATAACCACTTTTTATTATATTTTTAATTTGTGTATTGTTTTAAGAATTGTTTCTCATTTTTATTTTGTTTCTTGTTTTAATATTTGTTTTTATATTTTTAAATGTATTTAATTTATTATATTTTTAAAGTTTTTTAATGAAATAAGCAAAAAAAATTAATATGGGCCGGGCTTGGGCCTAGCTCGGGCCTAGCATTTTTATTTTAGGCCGGGCCTGGACAAACTTTTAGGCCCCATATTTCAGGCTGGGCTGGGCTCGGGCCTAGAAAATAGGCTAAAATTTTTTTCTGGGCCCGACCCGAACCCGGTCCAGCCCATGATCACCTCTACATATAAGCTTGGCCGAATGAAAAGGAATGAAAATGGCTTCTCAAGCCCTAGAATCGATTGAAGATGAAGACTAAAAAGATGACAATTCTATCTATTTCATTTATTTAGTCTTTAATAACTAATTTACTAATATACCCTTTAAAAATATTAATAATTTCCATAAAACCAAGCTCATAATTGTCCACTAACTCAGTAATGGTCTAATTACCTCATAAGTACCTCCACTTTATTCCATAGCTATTTGACACCTTTAACTAAAAGAACATAAGTTTTACACTTTACGCGATTTAGTCCTTATTATCTAATTGAACACTCAAACGATAAAATTACTTTATGAAACTTTCACACATACATGCCATCATGCTGGAAACACATAAAATAATATAAAAATAATTTTTTGATCTCAGATTTGTGGTCCCGAAGCCACTATTCTAATTTAGCTAAAAACGGCTATTACAGTAAGCTCGTATGATAATAAACTTAACATAACAAATAATTGCAATTCAATAAAATAAGCATAATAAGCTATAACACATATCAATTCACAAACCTTTCTCATGTTTAAAACATGATCACATATGAATTCATCAACTTACCTCTAATCGATACTCATATAGGTTCTGAACGTACCTTTATCACTTAAATCAATCTTAATTTCATCCTCATCTCATTTATGCCTGTTGAACCATTCGAAATCTCTAAAGGATACTTGGGAATCACACATATATAGTACCAATGCCATATCCTAGATATGGTCTTACATGTAATCTCGTATCGATGCCATAGCCTAGCTATAGTCTTACACGAAGTCTCATATCGATGGCATATCCCAGATATGGTCTTACATGAAGTCTTATATCGATGCTATATCCCATATATGGTCTTACACAAAATCTCATATCAATGCCATATCCCAGATATGGTCTTACACGTAATCTCAGTAACCCTAATGTAATGACATTTGTATCCTAAACTATTCCTAAGGTTCTTACGGGACTTTCATCTATAGATTCTCTACCGATCATGCCATGTAAACTCATATCAACCATTATTAATTCAATTCAGAAATACTAATAGATTTAAAACACAATTTAACAACATTTATTAGCATACAAACTTACATTGTATACGGAAATGACGAGACAAACCGACTATTTAATCACTTTGATTTTCCCCTGATCTAAGTCTGAATTCTTCCTTTCTTGATCTATATGTAATCAAATTTAACTTATTTAATCATCTACTTCTCAATTTAGTCTAAAATACACATTAGGGCTATTTTACACATTTACCTCTAAACTTTCACATTTTTACAATTTAGTCCTTATTACACAAAATCACATATTAATGAAATTCCTTAAATACCCATGATAGCCGAATTACCCTTATGCCCCTAGTAGCCCATATTTATAAACTTTTCACACATTTAACCACCCATTTTCATCTTTTCACAAATTAACCCCTATTTTGCATTTTTACTTAAAATCACTTTATAAAACATGTAAATCTAATAACAAGATTTCATATTTCATCATTAAACATCAAAACACATCCGTATTTATCCATAGAGACTTTCAAAATCATTAATTATTTTGCAAAATAGTCCCTGGGCTAGCTAGACCTAGTTGCAACAATCACAAAAACATAAAAATCATCAAAAACTGAGTCAAAATGGATTTACGTGCTTGAAAAACAATGGTCGAACCCTAGAAAGCTTTCAAATGGCTATTCTTTCTTCTAATTTTGGTGAAGAAGATGGAAATAATGAAGGAAATTTGTTTTGTTATAATTAATTAACTTGATATCATAATTTACTATTATAACCTTAATGAAAACATTATAAAAACACTTAATATATGTCCATTAATGTCCATTAACCTTATTAATAGTCTAATTACATTATAAGGACTTCCATACTTAAATTTCATAGCTATTTAGTACTTTAACTAGGAGAACACTAATTTTGCATTTTATGCAATTTAGTCCTTTTACTGAATTAAGCATTCAAACAATAAAATTACTTCACCAAACTTTCACATATACATGCTATCATGCTATAAAAACTTGAAATAATAAAAAAATAATTTTTTTGACCTCAAATTTGTGGTTCTGAAACCACTATTCCAATTTAGCTAAAAACAGGTTGTTACAACTCTCCCCCTAAGGGATATTCGTCCTCGAAAATCTTACCAATGAATAGTTGGGATACTATTTTGTCATAGCATCCTCAGGTTCCCACGTAGCTTCTTCAATCCCGTGCTGATGCCACAAGACTTTCACTAATGCTATTCTTTTATTTCTCAATATTTTACCTCACGAGCTAGAATTCAGATCGGTTCTGCACTGTATGACATATTTGGCTGAATCTCTACTTTTGTTGGAGCAATGATATGTGAAAGGTCTGATAGATATTTTCGTAACATCGATACAAGAAACACATTATGTGTCTTTTCTATAACACCCCAAACCCGGCCTAAAAGTTAGGCTCGAATCCGGCGTGTCACATTGAAGTGTTTTTCGAAAACCAAGTTTTCTTTGAAAACCCTTCTTTTAAAAAAATTCATGTAAAACTTTAATTTGCATTTGATCCATTCTCAACGTGGTTAAAAAGATGATTCCCTATTTAAGACGTTATCACTTATAAAATTTTAATCGTTGCTGAAGCTTAATTTAAAGTAGTTGTTGTTTTGGAAAAACCCGTTTCTACCTCTAGCAATTATAAAATCCCAAATAAAATCCCAAGTTTGAAATTTACAAATTTAAAGGCCTTATTACCTCCCAAATAAAAATAATTTCAAATACTGAAAAAGAAAATTGAATTAAAACTAAGTCCAAAACGTCCCGCGAGTTGGCCACCTCTGAGTCCCTCCATCCGTCGAACCGCCTACTGATGATCACCTGAAAAATTAAATTAAAGAGGGGGTAAGTTTCGAAACTCAGTGTGTACGACCCTCGTCAAACAACAGCATGCATTAAACAAATCAGTTTGGGCCTGAGCCCAATTCAAATATGGTGGCCTTTGGGCCTTAGCCCACATTAGCCCAAGCCCATACTAAGTTTCTCATATCACATTAACTAGGTCAAATCCCTTTACAAATCCAATCACAACACAGCTATGCAATGCATACGTATATATACCATCCAACATGTACACCTCCTTTCCAACCAACACTTATTGTAGGGAGATACTCAACACACCCATCCTTATTAAACCTGGTGTGGAACCAGTGCGGCCTCACTTGACGATGCAGCATAGCTGCTCGGTGGCTAAAAAGCCTTCAGTAGATCCACAGTCATCAAGTGACCGTGTGACCCTTATATACACTTCCTCCAATCATAATCTCGGCCTATATGCAATATAATAACACATGAATGCAACAGATAACATATAGCATGCATAAGTCATATTCATGGCACATAGGGGTATTTTGGTAATTTTGCCAACTAAGGGTTTTTCTATAATTTTGTAGGTCAAGGGTATCTCAGTGATTCTGCCCTACAGGGGTATTCCAGTAGTTTTACCCTACAGGGGTATTTCAATAATTCTACTTACAGGGGTATTTCAGTACTTCTACCCTACAGGGGTATTTCAGTAATTTCCTATCATTATGGGCTTTATTATGAACTTTGGCCTGTTAACAAGTCCTCGCTGGCTAAAGTGAACAGACACTATGCACCAAGTAGGATTCCAGAGAAGAGAAGCTGGGTCATTAAGACCGCTTAAGTATCAAGCTCTCCCTAGATCCACTCCTAGACATACATATGCCTATTGCCACATTCTAACCTTACGGCTTGTCCACAGACGTGCTTGATTAATTAATTAAGTTTTATGTCAGCTCAAGTGATTATTACAACCTAGGCCTATAAGTCCATTATAAAACCTTAGTAAGCCTATAAACTTTCATACATGCATTTAGCCCATCAGGCTCAATTACGCTTATACGGCCCATTAGGCCCAAATACTATTATACGGCCCATTAAGCCCAAAACTAATCCAAGCTATGCATCCTACACAACCGTCACATCATTTAATACCAAATCATTAATTTTGCCAATTTTGGCCCTACAGGCTATCGGGCCCATTAGGCCTATTCTGACCCGGCTAGCCAAAACGTAGCCCAAGTCCATGAGATCCCTCATGGGGCCTCTAATTTCATATCAGTTTCACCCATATGAGTGTTTGCGCACTCGTAAGACTACCGTAGCAGCATTTTCAGCTTTTCAGCATTTTGGCTTTTCGAGATTTCCCGATCTACTGTGTGTGCAAAGTATATGTACACACTTTTCTGAAAATCAGAACCCAAGACCACCAATCTCCAACCCTATAATCAATCAGGCCAATAGTTAATCACTTGCTTACTAAAGATCTCCTCATTTAGCAAAAACTGAAACTACAATCTACTTACCTTGATCAACGGTCCTATTAACCTTTCACTTATTTGGTAGCCATATTAGACTCCCAGATCTACATTGTAAAATCCTGAACCATCAACGATTTGAATAAACAAGTTACTTTTACCCATCTTAAGTCACCTTTACCTCTCCTATGATTATTTGGCTAAACCAAAAATATAGATGAATATACTTACCAAAATCCCGAAACGCATAAAGAGTGATTTGGCAGAGATACAAAAATCGACTAGTTTGAAGAAATAGTGATGGCACAAAAAGAATTTCAGGAAAGGTAGGGTGGAATTATTCGGCTTTAGAGGGTTTGGAAAGGTAACAAAAAGAAAAGAAAAAAAATCAAATGTGCTTGTGTGAGGGTAACTACAGGATATGCGATAATGAAAAGAACGACTGACCTATTTGCAAAACTCTCCAAGTGCCAAAAACCACAATGAAAATTCGTAATACACCCTAAAAGACCCAAAAACGGCACTCACTTACCCTCCTAAGCCGAATTTATGCACTCCTCACTTCCCAAAATGGCACCAACTCTTCACACTTCTCAGCTCCTAACTTTTCTCCCTGATAACTCCCTAATCTCATCCTAAATTTTCTCTATGATAAGCTCCTTTATCCCTTCCTTAAATTTCTCTTCTGATCACTTCCTTCAGAGTCCACTCCAATGCCACTACTAGCCCTCCAAAGTGTAAAAATAAATCCCCAAATATTACCATGCTAGTACTCGAACCTAGGATCCCTTTGCTTGCCACTAACGCCACCTTCCTGCACCCTAAGGGACGCCACTTAGCCACTACACCACAACCTCACTTGTGTCATTTTTCTCCTACATTTATTTAAAAGGCCTTCTAACTGAAGTCACAGTTCCCTTGGGGCTAAAACCAAAATTTTTCCTATACCCTTACTTGATACTAAGATATCTCCAACACCCCTAGACACTCCAAATTCATTAACCCTTAAAGCCCACATGTCATTTGTCATTTTCTTGCTTACTAAAAAAAATTTTATGAGACCTACAGCCTGAAGCCCAATTTATCTAGACCCAAAATTTGGGGTGTTACATTTTCTAACTCAGACGATAATGCTAACCGATCTACCACTGGCCCAATTTGCTCGATAATCTCATACGGTCTAATGAATCGCAGACTCAATTTCCTCTTTAAGCTAAATGAAGTATCTTTTTCCATGGTGACACCTTCAAGAATCTTTAAAGCTATCGCGAATTACTTTCATTTTCTCTTCTGTTTCTCTGATTAAATTAACCCCGTTAATCTTTTTTCTCATTTAGCTCAGTCCAGTATAATGATGTTTGACATTTACAACCATATAATGCTTCGTACGGTGCCATTTTAATACTTAATTGAAAGCTGTTGTTATAAGAAAATTCAACCAAAGATAAGTATCTCTCCCATCTGCCTTCAAACTCTAGAATGCAACATCTCAACATGTCTTCAAGTACCTGAATAATTCTCTCAAATTGATCGTCAGTTTGGGGATGAAACGCAGTGCTAAAATGTAATTTTGTACCCAAAACTTCTTGCAATTTCTTCTAAAATCGCGATGTGAATCTCGGATCTCTATTCGAAACAATAGAAATAGGCACCCCATGTAATCTAACAATCTCGGTAATATACAATTCGGTGAGTCTATCAAGAAGAAGTTAGTATGTACTGGTATGAAATGCATTGATTTCGTCAATCTATCAACTATAACCTAGATCGCATCTTTCTTTTTAAGAGATAGGGGCAAACACGTTACAAAATCCATAGTCACTCTATCCCATTTCCACTCTAGAATCATAACAGGCTATTGTAAACCTGACAGTACTTTGTAACACCCCTCACCTGTACCCATCGCTGGACTAGGGTTCGAGGCATTATCGGACTCAAACAATAACATTCATTCAAAATTGAACCATGAATTTTAGTTTGAATTTAAAAACTTTTCTTTTAAACTCATTTTGTCCCTATTACGAGCCTATGAGGCCCAAAACATACTTTAAGAATGGTTAGGGACTAAATTGGGATCTCTGGATCACTCAGAGGAATTTTCTTCAAAACATTGTCACACGCCCGTATGACTCTAGACACGCCCGGGTGGGCAGGCCGTGTGGTCACACACGCCTGTGTTCCATGCACATGTTAAAAACATCGAGCATTCTGCTTATGATGTCAGCATACAATTTGGGGCACACGACCAAGTCACACGCCCGTGTACTAGGCCATGTCCTCCACACGTTTGAGACACATGGCCATGTTTCTGCCCATGTGGCCAACAGTTAGGCTTTTTTCCAAGCTCCATTATGTTGCCCTTAATCTCATTCATGTACTTATACATCTCAGTAGTATTTAACATGGCATAAGTTGTCAATCAATATCCATAAGCATGGCTTAGACATGACATTCACTCATCAACAAAAATGATAACTCATGCATACACATATAAATATGTTTACAACCAGATTGACCAATGTGAGCCAACTTATGTGGCTTTTAACCAAATCAAATCTTTAATCGTTATAAACCAACATATTTGGCCATATTAATTACACACACATCAAATGACTAAATCTCTATACATGCCATAGACTCGAGGGTGTTCATTCATTTACCCAACATGATAGCTTGATAGTGTGATAGCACCTCTGGCGGTTTCCAACCCGAGCTAACGTACATCCTATAAGATTTGGGAAAAGAAAAGGGAGTAAGCTACAAAGCTTAGTAAGTAAATATGTAAATAATAATAAATTCATTAACATGCTGCAATAAACGTCCCAATATGATCACAAAATAATATGATTATAATTATTTATAATTTCCACTATTTACTCATGTTCTTCTCAAGTTGTTTACTCGAGTCACAGTCACTAAATTATTTTTATCCAATGCTTCAGAACTCTAAATCAAGATCCGTTAATTTTCCCTTAAACTAGACTCATATATCTTCTTACCATAAAATTTCCAGAATTTTTGGATTAGCTAATCAATACAGTTTGCTCATTTAAGTCTCTCTTATTTCACTATCTGACGGTTACGACCTCTCTTCACTAAAAACTAACTATCTCATCGTACATAATTCAGATAATGTTCTTGTTTGTTTCTTTTTGAAAGTACACTCAATAAGAAATTCAAGAACATAAATTATAACCCCTAATAATGTTCTTACAATTTTTAATGACTCTTCAAATTTGGAACAGGGGATTCCAGAAACCATTTAGACCCTGTCTCACCAAAATTTAAATATCTCATAATATGGGACTCATTAGCTCACATTGTTTCTTTTATGTGAAAATAGACTCAATAAGCTTTAATTTCATATCTTATTCAGCACCTAATTCAATTTTCACCATTTTTGGTGAGTTTTCAAATTCACGTAACTACTGCTATTTCAAACTGTTTGAATACTAATTTACTCTTCCATGATTTCTTATTTTAGTTTCCTTTATAAGCATACATATCATCAAATAATTGTACTACATTTTCATACATCATGAGTATAGACCTATAATGACAAGGTCATCATATATCATCCTCATATGTAAAACTTACTCGTTTGTAACCTTACCACATTTTAATCACATATCGAATACATTGCTCACACCATCATATTTTCATATCCTGCACTATTTCATCACAACAAATTCTTGTAATTCACTTAGATAAATCGCACACATCTACTCATTCCAGTAGTATTAAGGTGGTTTCGCACTTAGCCCACCAACATCAATACTTTACGATGGTATTGCACATAGCACATTGATCTTGTGAATTTCCACGAAATTTATTCGTATCTACACTTTTCATAATTTTATACAATGATGATAATAATCATCCACAATTCGTATCTGGCAACACATGTAAAAACATCAATATAGGGATGTATTATTTACATATAAACTTACCTCGGTTCAAGATATTGAATTATTACACATTAATCCAAAACCTTTTCCTTCTCTCGTTCTAAGTCTGAATCTTGTTTTCCTTGATTATTGAGCTTGAAAGCTTGAACAAAGCCCTAGGCATGGAGTCCCTTCATATTCGGCCTAGTTCGAAGAAGATGGACACATTTTGGCCTATTTTTCCCTTTTTATTTCTTTTAATTAGCAAACGACTAAAATGCCCTTCATTAAAACCTTTAGTATTTTATCCTTCCATGTCCATTTTTGTCCACCTTTATAAATATTGGTCTAATTTCCATTTAAGGACCTCCACTTTGAAAACCCATTTCAATTAGACACTTCTAACATGTAGAACTCAACTTTTGCACTATTTATAATTTAGTCCTTTTGACTAAATTGAGTGCCCAAACGTCGAAATTTTCAAATGAAATTTTCGCAAAATCATTTCGTGAAATTGTAGACCATAAAAATATAATAAAAATGACTTTTTCCTCATCGGATTTGTGGTCTCGAAACCACTGTTCCGACTAGGCCCAAAATCGGGTTGTTACATACTTGATGTTCAACTTTGACTTGTTGACAAATCAAACATTTCGATACAAACTCTGAGATATCACATTTCATACTAGGCCACCAACACAACTATTTTAGATCGTTGTTCATTTTTGTACTTCCTAAATGTACAAAAAAACAACCACTGTGTGCTTCATTTAAAATTTTTTGAATGAGCTCAAAATTTCTCGGTACACAAATTCTACCTCGAAACATGAAAGAATTATCAGATCTGATTTGAAATTCTGAATCAGAAATCAACTCACACTGAACTCGTTTTGCTTGCAACTCACTATCATATTTCTAAGCTTCACAGATTTGTTGAATAAATAATAGTCTAGCTCTCAACTCAGCTACAATCGAGCCATCATTAGACAAAGCTAACTGAGTATTCATTGCACGCAAGGCAAATAATGACTTTCTGCTCAATGCATCAGCAGCTACATTTACTTTTCCCAGATGATAGTAAATTAGTAATTCATAATCTTTTAGCAATTCTAACCATCTTCACTGTCACAAATTTAGATCTTTCTGAGTCATTAGATGTTTCAAGCTCTTGTGATTGGTATAGATGTGGCACTTCTCAGCAAACAAGTAATGACGCCAAATCTTCAGTGCAAATACAATTGTGGCCAAATCTAAATCATGTGTCATATAATTATTTTCATGAGGTTTCAATTATCTCGAGGCATAAGCTATTATTTTGCCTTCCTACATCAAAACGCAACCCAGACCATTCAACGATGCATAACGAATTCTTTACCCGACTCAGGCTGAACTAAAATTGACGCCTCTATTAATAGTGCTTTCAATTGTTCGAAACTCTGCTAACATTTCTCAGACCATTCGAACTTTACATCTTTCTGAAATAATCTCGTTATCAAGGTTGCAATTATCAAAAATCCTTTCATGAATCGTCAATAATAGCCTGCTAGTCCCATAAAACTACATACTTCAAATACATTTCTTAGAGGTTTCCAATCTATAATTGCAGAAATCTTGCTCGGGTCGACTCAGATACCTTCAGCTAAAATAATATGCCCTAAAAATCCAACCTCTCGGAGCCAAAACTCACATTTGTTGAATTTTGCAAATAATTGCTTGTCTCTCAAGGTTTGTAACACGATTCTCAAATTGTAACATCCCGAATTAATGCCTAGTTAGAATAGTGGTTTTGAGACCACAAATTCGAAGTAGAAATAATTATATTATGGTTATTATAAGGTCTATGATATGTTTGTATGCTTGTGCAAAAAATTCATGAAGAAATTTTAAGTGAAAAGTGTCCAATTTGACTTTAGGGACCAAATTGAATAAATTGTAAAAGTTGAGTTCTAGAAGTATTTAGAATGAAATTGAATTGGAATATTAATTAGAAGTCCTTAAATACCAATTTTACCAAATTCTAAAATTTTGGACAAAAATGGACACGAGTGGTAAATTTTTGAAAGAAAGGTAAAAAGGGCAATTTGGTCATTTGGCAATTAAATGAACTAAAAGACAAAATAAATGTAATGCTCTGAATTTTGGGCTTAGAAGAAATGGGCCTTGAGCATGGGGAGCGATTGGAAGATGGCACATAAATATTTTTTGTATAAGAAGTGACATAAATGAAGGCTTGCTTCAGTGGTTAAGGGTCTTGAGAAGTGTTGGAGAAGTCCTGGGTTCAAACCTGGGCTTTAGCAAAATTTTTGTTTTAAGTGAATAAAACCCTTGGTACTTGAAAGTAGACCATATAATTAATTGAGGATACAATGTGACACAAAAGAGCTTATGGTGTAGTGGTAGGTGGCATGTGGAGTTCTCTTGAAGTTTAAGGTTCAAGTCATGGCAAGGTAAGAAGAGTATTTATTTTGCTTTCTTGCCATGTTAGAAGCAGAGGTTGATTAGAACTCTGTTGAGGGAAGTTTAAACTGGTCAATGAGTGTTATATAGAGAAAATCAAGAAGAAGATTGAGAAGGAAATCATGGAGAGGTTATGGAGGGTTTTTAGGAGGAAAAAGGAGAGTTTGAGGGTGAGTGGGTGTGTGCCGAATTTGCTAAAGGGAACTCATAGGTTCAGTTTTAAAGGGGTACTTTTGGTTTCGACATTTGGGAGCATCTTGGGATTTTCGGGTTTTGTTCGTTTTTGTTTCTTGACTTGGTGCCGAAGTGCCTTTTAGAGTCTTTTAGGTATCTCTTCTCGCTTTTGGAACTAAAGGTAGTTCTTTTCTTTGGCATTCTCACCTTAGCCGAACACTCCAACTTCCCTCCCCCTCCATTTTTATTCTTTTTTCGTTTTCTTCAAGTTGTGAGAACCGAAATCTCTTGTGGCCAAATATCTTTGCTCTCTTGTCTTCCTCTTTCTTAAACATCTTGTTTGGCCAATTAGGCTTTTCTTCTTTTCTCTTCCTTTTCGTCAAGTTTAAACATTGTTACTTGACCGATTCTTTTCCTCCTCATCTCTTCATCTTGTTCGGCTTGACGATTGTTCTTTGGTAATCATAAGTGCATTCGACTCTTACTCATTTTTGCAAGCCATCTCTCTCTTTTATTTTCATTTCTTAAAACTGAATACTTCTTCCTTTTTCCCTTATAGCCGTCTCTTGTCCACTTCTTTTGGGTGTAGTGCTCTTCGGATTCTAGAGTTTCTCAAGGCATGAAGGGGATTCTCAAGGGCTTCAGGAGTGTTTGAAATATTTCTATTCTTGTGGGATCGGAGGTAACCTATTTTTTCAATTATTGAGAGTTAACCAAAGTTTAACAGTTTAAATACTTTGAGATGGCCGAATGGTTCCTTCCATAATCTAGGAGTTGATTGGTTTCTGCGGATTTTATGTACGATCAACCTGTGGGTAGGCATAGTATCTAATAGTTTCTGTTGGTATTACAGATTGGTGCTCGAAGGATTTTTGTAAGTTCGCAAACAGGTGTGTAATCGAACCCCTCTCCACTGTAGATCGATGACAGCTGAAAAACTGAAAAGTTGAAAAGCCAAAAAGCCAAAAGGTTGGGCTTTGAGGTCACATAGGCGTGCAGATACTCGTGTGGTGAAATCGAGCCTATGAACATGGGCGTAAGACTGTAGAGGCCATCATGAGCGTTCTCTTCGGCTTAAGTCGTTATGGGCCGAATGGGCAGTGTGGGCCTAATAGGCTCCTGGGCCCCACGCGGATAATGTCCACGTTATGTGGTAAAGATTGGATTGGGTTATGTAGTTTGCATAGTCGTGGCTTAATCTGGGTGTGGCCCTACTAGGGCCGGATAGTGGGCTTTGGGCCCATATACATCGTTATGTCTGTTAAGGTTGCAGTAGTCGCTCGAGGTGACTGTGGACCTCCTGATAGGTCGATAAGTGTACCTAAACCTCAAAATAGGTAAAATGACCGAATTACCCTTGTAGGGTAAAATGACTGAATTACCCCTGTAGGGTAAAATAACCGAACTATCCCTATAGGCTAAAATGACTGAATTACCCTCGTAGGGTAAAATGATCGTAATACCCTTGTAGGGTAGAATGACTATTATGCCCTTATATGATATTTGATTAATTGAGCATGCCATGTGAAATTTTTGTGTTTTGCATACATGCACGACATACTGCATGGGTTGTGATATTGTTATGGAGGAAGTGTACTGATCTATTAAGGTCGCACGGGTTGTACGAGATGACTGTGGACCTATCGAAGGCTTTGTGCTGTCTTCGAAGGCCTTGTACCGCTATTGATGGCTTTAAGCCACTTGTTTTTCTAGTAGCTTTCCTTTGATTCTAGTTAGTGCCACAACCGGTGCTAACATTGTAAGTGTAGGGATGGGAGGGTGATTTGTTCCCCATTGTAAGCGCAGGGTTGGACGGACGCAAATGCAGGGTTGGATGGGATAACTTGCATCATGCATTATACATACTACATTCTGTTTCTGTTTCTGATTTGGGCTAGGCCCAACTGATACTATAATGGGCTTAGGCCTAGATTACTTCTATATTCCGTATATGTGTGACTAACTGTTTTTATATTAGGGGATTACACACTAAGTTTTCATAAACTCACCCCTCTTTTAACTGTGCAGGTAATCCCCAATGTTACGTGGATCGGTGCTACGAGGGACTCGAAGGAGGCCACACAACTACATCTGCTTTACATTCGAATTTTTATTTTCAATAATTTTGTTTTGGGTATTTTTATGTAATAAGGCCTCTCTTTAAATTTCTAGCTTTTAATTTGGGTTTTTATTTACTATGATTAATGTCTGTTAGAAGTAGAGCACGGTTTTCCAACACATTAACTATTTTCGCAACATCACGATTCCGCAACAAGATAATTTTTAAGCTTCCGTAACAAACATTGTTTTTTAAAGTGCAACAACGATCGAATATGATTAACAAATTTTTGATTACGTTGTAATAAGGTTTTTAATATAAAGTGGGTTTTCAAATGGAATCATGTTTTTGTAAAACACCTCAAACGGGTTGATTTGAGGTTTGACAAAGAGGTTTTAAACTTCAAACGGTTTTTTATCAGCAAGAATAAGTTTTCCGAAAAACACTCCAATGTGACACAGCTAGATTCGGCCATAATGTCTAGGCCGGGTTTGGGCTGGTACAATAAAAGCCAAAAACTCCTTTTCCATCTTCTTTCTTGGCTGAATGTAGCATAGGGGAAGCCATGGCTAGGGTTTTCAAGCTTTCAAGCTTCATAGTAAGTTCCGCTTAGCCCCGTTTTTAATGTTCTTCGTAATTTTAAAATCCTTACAGCATAATCTACCTATTTCTCCCATTAATTTGAGATATGATGAAGGTCTAGGTTTTGACCCATGTAAGAAATTTGTGCATTTTGATGAATTATGATAGACTATACATGTTTATGGTTAGAGAAATGGTTTTTACTAAGTGATTTTCGGCGAAAATGTCCAAATGGACTAATATGTAAAAGTTAAAAAATTTGTCATAAGAGTGTGATTTAATGGGAAATGTGGATTGCCATAGTTATGAAAATGGTTCGGCTAGGTCTAAAATGGAAGGAAATTGAATAAAATTATTTTTACAAGCCTAGGGGCAAAAGTGTAATTTTGACAAAGTTTAGGGGCAAAAATGGAAAATTTTCAAAGTGTGATATTTGGACTAATTTGGATAATGTGAATGTTAAATGAGTGTTATTTGATATGTTAGATCAAGAAAACACGAAATTCGGGCTTAGATCGGGGGAGAATGAGTTTTGGATTAAGTCAAAAATAATTGTCGCATTTGCATTCGAGGTAAGTTGGTGTGATAATAATAATGCAATGATGTTGTAGTTTATGTTTGAAACTTAAATTAATATGTTAATTTGATTTTTGTTGAATTAAATGTTTAAAGTGCTATGTATATGAATTGATTTAAAAATATGTTTATGATACAAGATGATATGGAATTGAATTGAAATCTTGTGTTCAAAGTGCTTTTCATGACTATGGTTATTATGTGGAATTTTGATTTAGTTACCATCATGAGATATGTGATTAAGTGTTTATTGATAAAAATTGATAAGTGTGAAAATCCCCGATTGAACCTTAAGAATCGACTAGGATACGACTGACATGTCATTAGGAAACCCATCATATATGTGATCAATGTGTATAAGTGATTTCGGGTGCTGGTTTAGTTTGACTACCAGTGGCTAGGTAATCTTGCATTTGTTGTGGATACCTATCAGCTTGTTTGAGCAGCATTGAGTAGCTTTGACTCTACTGTCAGCTTGTGTGAGCTGGCCCGTCAATAGCTCAATGATGAGCATCTATGTGAACGTGAAAAGTGGTAGCTTCGGCTGCAATATGTGTGGCACCTTTGTGCATCTTTTTTGAGTATCCTTTAGAATTTCGTATGGTTCAACAAGTAGCGAAATGATATGATAAAGTGTAATAGAAAGTGAAAATGACCGTGTGATGTGATGAATTAGTGTATAAATGTACTTCATATCATGATGCATTTATATGAGTAAGTGTGAATATGAAGTTTCATGAATAAGTGCAGGTATGTATGTATGAATTTATGAGCAATGTGCTCGATATATGATCGAGCTTTGGTAAAGTCGATGAGAGGTAAGTACTATAATGTAAGTTAATATAGAGAAAATGTGAAAGAGTGAAATTGAACAATAAGGCAGTTTTGGACAATAGCAATTGTGCCACTTTGAAAAATCACCAAAAATGATTGAAATTGAATTAGAGGTTTATTAAGATATAAAATTAAATCTTATTGAGTCTATTTTTTATTAAAAGAAATGGCGTAAGCAAAAGAATTAAATATTCTGAGATATTAACATTTTAGTGAGATAGAGTTAGATTGATATTGAAATCCCCTGTTTTGACTTTGGGAAAATATTAAAAATTATAAAAAAAATACTTATGGATTTTAATTTATATTCTTAAAATCCTTGATGAGTCTATTTTCATGAGAAACAAACATGAATTTATCCAAATTCTGTATAACAAGATAATTAATTTTTAGTGAAGAGAGGTTAGATCTGTCAGACAGCAAAATAGGGAAAACTTTAAAGAATAAACTGTACTAATTGGCTAAACCAAAAATTCTGAAAATTTTATGGTAATAATATATGTGAGTTTAGTTTCAGGAAAAATTTATGGAACTTAAATTGGAGTTCTGTAGCACAATATATAATTAATTTAGTAACCATGATTCAGAAAGACAACCTAATATGAAAATGAGTAAAAAGCGGAATCATGTGAAATAAAGATTGTATTATCTTAAGAATACTTTTTGAGGAATGTAAACATCATGTTAATTAAATTGCTTATTGTTATATGCCAACTTACTAAGCTATAAAGCTTACTCCTTCGTTTCTATTTCTCTTATAGTTGTCAGGTTAGCTCGAGGTTAGAGATTGCCAAGGGCAGCGTCACACCATCAATTTATCAAGTCGAGGTACTAATAAATCTTAATTGCTTTCGAGTGAGTGGCATGCATTGAGATTCAATTATTGGTAATATGTATTCTTATGATTTTTCCAAATGTATTGGCTTATATTACTTCATTGTATAAGGCCAGGAAATGTGGCTCATAATGGTTATGTGCATGTAGGCCTATTTTATGCATGCATGTGGAAATGCTCTGATGTAGTTTGGCATATTACATGTGTTTTATGGTTAAGTTAGGGATAATTAAGGGCATGAGATGTGTCTATGAATTGTATATGAGTGTTGGCCACACAGGTAGAGACACGGCCGTGTGTCGTAGCCGTTTAGAGGACACGGTCTAGCACATGAGTGTGTGGCTTGGCCGTGTGCTCCTAATTGTATGTTGACGTCATAAATAGAATGCTCAGTGATTTTAACACGGGCTGGGACACGGGCGTGTGAGACCACATGGCCTGACCATACGAGCGTGTCCCAAGTCACACGGGCGTGTGACACTGTTTTGATGAAAATTTTTATAAGTATTACAAAGATCCCGATTTAGTCCCGAACCATTCTTAAAGTATGTTTTGGGCCCCATAGGCCTATAATAGGGACAATATGAGCCTGTATAAAAAGTTTTAAATTTGAATGAATATTCATGTCTCGGAATTGGTTGGTCATGTGAAATTAAGTCCGGTAACGCCTCGTACCCTAGTCCGGCGATGAATACAGGTGAGGGGTGTTACAAAAATGCTAGATACGTTCAGATTCATCTCAGGAATATATCAAAATATCATCGATAAACACAACAACGAATCGATCTAAATACGATCTAAAAAACCAGTTCATGAACTCCATAAAGACTGCAGAAGCGTTAGTTAATCTGAAAGGCATATCAAGGAATTCATAATTCCATACCTCATTCTAAATGCAATTTTTGGCACATCTGAGTCTTTAACCTTCAATTAGTAAACCCAATCTCAAATCAATCTTTGAAGAAACTATTGCACCTCTGATCAAAAAAATAATCTATTCGAGGCAGAGGGTATTTGTTCTCAATCGTCACTTTATTGAGCTGTTGATAGTCTATACACATTCTCATTGTGCCATCTTTCTTCTTTACAAACAATACCAGTGCACCCCAGGGCGAGAAACTCAATTGTGCAAAACCTTTATCAGTTAACTCTTGCAACCGAGCTTTTAATTCTTTTAACACTGTCGGACCCATTCTGTACGGAGCTATCGATATCGGTCAAGCTCCCGGCACTAAATCAATAGAAAATTAAACCTCTCTGATAGGTGGCAAACCCAGTAAATCTTCAGGAAATATATCTGAATACTCACAAAAAACTAGTACAGATTCAATATTTGATTTAGACACTTTCGTATCAAGTACGTAAGCAAGATAAGCGTCGCATCCCTTTCTCACATACCTTTGAGTTGGCATCTATGATATCATAATCGGCAAACTACTCAGATCATCAGGTTCGATTAGGATAATTTCATTACTCTGACATTTTGTTCAATTATCTTTCATCTACAATTCACTACCGCATCCTGCAGCGTTAACCAGTCCATACCCAGAATTACATCGAACTCAAAAATGGTAACCCCGAATCATTAATGGACAGTTCTTACAAACTTTGTCAACCAATGTAACATCCTGAAATAGGGCCTAAATGGAATGGTGGTTGCGAAACCATGAATCTGAGATAAAAAAGTTTATTCTGATAATTTTTTATGATTTATCAAGTGATTAGATGCATGTGTTAAACTATTGATAGAAAATTTTATGAATTGCATGTTTAATTTGCCTATTAGGGCTTAATTGCAAAAGTTAATAAATATGAGTTCTAGATGTTAACATATTTAATTAAAGAGCATAACTAAAGTAGAGGTCCTTAAATGGTAATTATACCATTAGGTTTTCATGGACAAAAATGGACATGCATAGGTAGAAATAACCAAAGTTTTTAATGAGGGGCATTTTAGTCATTCGGTAATTAAAATGAATTAAAAAGGGAAAAAGATGGCAAAATGTGTCCATCTTCTTCATTAGGCCAAATTGTGAAAGGGTTCTCCATAGCTAGGGTTTTTCAAGCTTCCGAGCTCCATAGTAAGTGATTCCAAGCCTCGTTTTTAATGTTCTTTACATTTTTGGAGTCCCGATAACTTGATTTAGCTTATTCTAGCAATAATTTAACCTAGGGTTCATATTTGGAAAAATACCCATAGGTGAAATATGTTTATTTTGATGTTTTATGATAGAATATGAGGTTTTAAATTATGTTGAACAACTTATGCTACTCGGTTTTAAGTGAAAACGAGTCAAACAACATAATCGATAAAAATATCTAATGTTCATAAGTACATGTTAGAGTGAGAATTTGATGTTGCCATTAAGGGAAAATGATCAGCATGTCCTAAAACATAAGAATTACGGAAAAATTTTAATTTCCAAGCTTTGGGGCAAAAGTGTAAATATGCAAAAGTTTAGGGGTAAAAATATAATTTTGCCAAAGTTAGAGTTAAGGACTATTTTGATAAATGTGGGTATTAAATAAGCTAAATTTGCTAATTATAGATCAAGAAGGATGAAATTTGGGGATAAACTGAGGAAAAAAAGGAAAAAGATTAAGTTGCCAAGTTGATCGTAGTTTGCACCGAGGTAAGTTTACGATAAATAAATGCAATATTTCGATATTTTATATTAATGTTGTTAATTTTCCAGCATATATACATTTATTTTATGAGAATATTTCAAGTTGAATTAAAGATGAGATAACAGAGAAAAAGTATCAGAAAGCCCCGTTTGAACCTTAGGGATGTTTGACATTTTGGGTTGAGACAGTTGAGGAACATCCCATGTAAGTCCATATCAGACATATGGCATTGGCAGGTTGAGACAGTTGAGGAACATCCCATGTAAGTCCATATCAGATATATGGCTTTGGCAAGACAGGGAACATCTTATGTAAGTCCATATCAGGTATATGGCTTTGGCAGGACATGGAGCATCCCATGTAAGACCATGCCTAGAGCATGGCATTGGCAAGCTATTATCAGCCAAGACAACCCAAGTACCCTTAGTATTCCAAATGGTTCATTGGGCTAATATACAAGCTATGTTACAAGAAAGTTCAGGTAAAGGAATGATAAATAGGAAAGTTAAAGAGTAAGTGGAGAAGTGAAATAAAGATTTTGTTAGTTGATGTTGTAATGAGTATATTTATATTTGGTGAATGTTGTCATTTATTTATTTGTAAACTTACTAAGCATTGTAACTTAATTCTTTTCTTTTTCTCTCTTTTATAGTGTATCCAAGCCAATTCGGGAATCAAAACGACATCGGAGTTCGTCTCACACTATCAAAGGCTATCTCAGTATTTTGTAGTTTGAAATGTTTTGAGTTATGGAATGTATAAGGACTTGGGAATTGGTGTGTATGTCTCTATGCTATGATTCAAGAATGGTATGTGAATACTTGATGATGATTAGCTATTGAAATGGCTAAATAAGAAGGTGTTTTGATGTTATGTATGTCTAAATGATAGTTTATGCAAAGAAATGATGAAGCAGGAAAAGTTGGCCATGAAACAGTTTTGTAACAGCAGTGACATGAATTTGAAAAATCACTAAAAATTGTAGAAATGGAATTAAATGGTTAATGAGGCATATAATTAAAGCTTATTGAGTCTATTTTCATAAAAAAGAAACTGGAAAGAAAAGGAAGTCTGTATTGTGAGATTTTTAAATTCTTGTGAGACTATTTCAGAGGGATTTTGTGATCCCCTGTTCTGATTTTAGAAATTCACTAAAAATCTATAAAAATAATTATGAGTCATAATTTATATATATAGATTCCTTCGTGAGTCTATTTTCTTTTGAAATAAGTGGAAACACTAAATGAAAATTGTACTAAGAGATAATTTATTTTTAGTAAGGAGAGGTCAGAATAGTGGGACTGTAAAATAGGGGAACATTTAACTAATAAATTGTACTAATTGGAGACACAAAAATTCTAGAAAAGTTATGGTAAGAAGATATATAAGTCTAGTTTCAGGGAAAATTTACAGATTTAAATTTCAATTTTTGTAACTTGAGTTATAATTAATTTAGTGACTGTTACACAGGTGGATAGTTTTATTATGAACAGTGCAAATGAATTGTTTTAATTTGCGTAAGAAATTGGAAAATTTTTAAATGTCCCCAGTTTGGTCCTGAACCGTTCCAATTGCATGTTTAGGGCCTCGAGGGCCCAATGTAGGAATATATTGGATGAATGTGAATGAATTAATTTTAAAAGCAAATTTTTATTCCTTAAACTAGTAAGGTAAGTTTGGTAACGCCTCATGCTCGACTCCGGTGACGGTCTCGGGTAAGGAGTGTTACATTTATTTGTATCAGAGTGAGAGTTTAGTCGGTTCTTAGAATATTCAGTATGAGTAAGAGTCTAGCTATACATGCCATACTTATATTTTGATAGTGTGACGACTACTGACAATTTTAAAATGTTTTTCTTCTATAGTTATGGATCCCGAACGAGTTGGTACAAATGATGTAGAAAGTAACATGCCCGCTCTTGTGGAAGAGACAGTGCCACCAGATAGTAGCAAAAGGCCCGTTACAGTTAGTCAGAGAAGAAGGGCTCGAGAAGCCTTCTTCCAAGCTATGATTGAATGGTTTGCCGAGTTCATTCGTACGAATCCGGCCATTACACCTCCACCCCCTCATGATCCTCAGACTACCCATATAGCTTCCCTAGTTATAGATACAGTTAGAAGAGAAAAGCCACCAGTAGACAAGATTAGAAAAAAAGGGGCCGAAGAGTTTTGGGCTACTAAAGATGATGATACAGAGAAAGCTGAATTTTGGCTTGAGAATACTATCAGAGTTTTTGATGAGTTATCTTGCACACCAGAAGAGTGTATAAAGTGTGTGGTGTCACTTCTTAGAGATTCAGCTTACCATTGGTGGAAGACACTTGTGTTAGTAGTACCAAAAGAAAGAGTTACCTGGGATTTCTTTTAGGAAGAGTTCCATAAGAAGTACATCAGCTAGAGGTTCATCGACCAAAAAGGAAAAGAATTCCTTGAACTAAAGCTGGGTAAGATGATAATGACTGAATATGAATGTGAATTTGTCAAACTCAACAATTATTCTAGAGAATGTGTGTCAGCTTAAGCTATTATGTGCAAGAGATTTGAAGATTGGCTCAATGATGATATTCGACTGTCTGTTGGTGTTCTAGAGATAAAAGAGTTTGTTGTTTTAGTTGACAGAGCTTGTAAGGCAGAGGAGTTGCTAAAAGAAAAAGAAAAAGGCAAAGCTAAAATTGAGATGCAAGATACGAAGAAAAGACAGATGAGCAAGTCGTGTCAGTCTACATCCAAGAGGCCTAGAGAGTTCTCTACTAGATCAAACTTTTCAGCTAGGTATTCGAGCAGAAATAGAGATAACAGAAATATGGGGTCGAAAGCTCAGACTACCTCGATTGCGAGTGTAGGTAATGTCCACTCGAGTAGACCAGAGTGTCTACAGTGCGGTAGACATCATTTTGGTCAGTGTCGAGTAGATGAGAGTGGTTGTTACAAGTGTGGTGCTCTAGATCATTTTATGCGAGAGTGTTCAGAAATGGTTAAAATGGAAAAATTACTGAGTGCTAGGTCCGAGAATGCTCTAGTCTGAGGTGTACCACAGAGAAACCCGGGAACAAGGGCAGGTAGAGGTGTATCTAGAGATTCAGCAGCGAGACCAGATGTTAGAGCACCTGCAAGACATATGCTATTCGTGCTCGTGAAGAGGCATCCTCCCCTGACGTAATTTTAGGTAAATTTTCTCTTCATGATGTTAATGTTATTGCTTTGATTGATCTGAGTTCGACCCATTCCTATGTTTGGATGAAATTGATGCCTAGTATAAACATGTCCATAGAGTCTATGGGATTTGTGATTAAAGTATCGAACCCATTGGGTCAGCATATATTAGTAGACAAAGTATGTAAAAATTTCCCTTTGATGATTAGAGGTTACTGTTTTCTGGCTGATCTCATGCTATTGCCATTTGATGAGTTTGATGTGATTCTTGGTATGGATTGGTTGACTGTGCATGACGTGATAGTGAATTGTGGAAAGAAATTCATTGAGTTGAAATGTGAAAATGGTGAAATTCTTTAGGTTAATTCAGATGAGTCAGATAGTTCAGTTGCCATGATTTCTGTTATGTCGGCTCAGAAATGTTTGATGAAGGGATATGAAGCTTATCTTGCTTTTGTGTTGAATATTAAAAATCCAAAGTTGAAAATTGAATCAGTGCTTGTGGTATGTGAATTTCCTGATGTGTTTCCGGAAGAACTACTAGGTTTGCCTCCTATAAGAGAAGTTGAGTTTGGTATTGAGTTGGTTCCGAGTACAACACCCATTTCTATTACTCCTTATAGAATGGCTCCAATGGAATTGAAAGAATTGAAAGTTCAGTTACAGGAATTAACAGATAAAGGCTTTGCAAGACCTACTTGTTCACCATGGGGTGCACCAGTACTTTTTGTGAAAAAGAAAGATGGTTTGATGAGATTGTGCATAGATTATCGGTAGCTTAACAAGGTAACTATTAAGAACAAATATCCATTGCCTAGAATTGATGATTTGTTTGATCAATTGAAGGGAGCTACTATGTTCTCCAATATAGATTTGAGATCCAGATATTATCAGTTGCGAGTTAAAGAGTCAGATGTTTCGAAGACTGCTTTTCGGACTATGTATGGCCATTATGAGTTCCTTGTGATGCCATTTGGCTTAACTAATGCTCCTACCATTTCCATGGACTTAATGAACCGAATTTTTAAACCTTACTTGTATAAATTTGTAGTTGTGTTCATTGATGATATCTTGATTTATTCTCATGATGAGACTGAGTATTCAGAGCATTTGAGAATAGTTTTACAGACTGTGAGAGATAATCAGCTTTATGCCAAGTTTTGCAAAAGTGAGTTCTGGTTACAGGAAGTCAGTTTTCTTGTACATATAGTCTCAGGTGAAGGTAATAGAGTTTATCCGAGCAAGGTTTTAGCCATTGTTGATTGGAAGCCTCCCAGGAATGTATCAGAGGTCAAAAGTTTTCTTGGTCTCACCGGTTATTATAGATGATTTGTAGAGGGATTTTCCATGATAGCTACCCCATTGAAAAGATAGCTATAGAAAGAGTTCAAGTTTGAATAGACTGAAAAGTGTCAGCAGAGTTTTCACAAGTTAAAGGCATTATTTACTGAAGCTCCTGTCTTAGTACAATCAGAACCGGGTAAAGAGTTTGTGATTTACAGTGATGTGTTCTTGAATGGACTAGGCAGTGTACTTATACAGGAAGGGAAGGTAATTCCTTATGCCTCTAGACAGCTAAAGCCACATGAGAAAATTACCTGACACATGATTTAGAACTAGCTGCCACTGTGTTTGCGTTGAAAATCTAGAGACATTACTTGTATGGTGAGAAATGCTGAATATTTATTGATCATAAAAGTTTGAAATCTTTGTTAACACAGAAATATTTCAATTTGAGGCAGTGCAGGTGGCTTGAACTTATTAAGGACTATGATTTGGTTATTGATTACCATCCGGGTAAGGCTAATGTTGTAGCTGATGCATTGAGTCAGAAATCTTTATTTGCTTTGCGAACTATGAATACTCGGTTATCATTGTCTGATGATGGTTCTATCTTAGCCGAATTAAGAGCTAAGCTAATGTTTCTTGAAGAAATTTGTGAAGTTCAGAAATATGACAGTGAGTTGCAAGCCAAAAGAGCTCAGAGTGAGTCGGGTATAGAGTTAGATTTTCAGATCAGTTCTGAAGGTTGTTTAATGTTCAGAAATCGTGTATGTGTACCAAACAATGATGAGCTTACTCGAAAGATCTTAGAGGAAGCACATAGCAGTTCCTTGTCTATACATCCAGGTAGTACAAAGATATATAATGATTTTAAGAAAATGTATTGGTGGGTAGGAATGAAGAAAGATATCTCAGAGTTTGTTTCTAGATGCTTGATCTGTCAGTAGGTAAAAGCCGAATATCAGGTACCTTTAGGTTTATTACAGCTTGTGTTAGTTCCTGAGTGGAAATGGGACCGAGTTGCTATGGATTTTGTAACAGGATTACCATCGACACCAAGAAAGAAAGATGCAGTATGGGTTGTGATTGATAAGCTAACGAAGTCGGCTCATTTTATTTCATTTTGTATGGATTATTCATTTGACAAGTTGGCTGAGTTGTAAATTTTAGAGATAGTCAGACTACATGGAGTACCGTTATCGATTATTTTAGATAGAGACCTAAGATTCACTTCGCAGTTTCGGAAGAAGTTACAGGAATCTTTGGGTACAAAGTTGAGTTTTAGTACAGCTTTCCATCTTCAGACCGATGGTCAGTCAGAGAGTTATTCAGGAACTTGAGGATATGCTCAGATGTTATGTCTTAGAATTTCAAGGTAGTTGGGAAAAAATATTTGCCATTGGTAGAGTTTGCCTATAATAATAGTTATCAGTTGAGTTTGAAGATGGCACCTTATGAAGCTTTGTATGGATGTAAATGTCGCACACCTTTGTATTGGATAGAGCTTAAAGAAAATCAGATTTAAGGGGTTGACTTCGTTAAATAAACTGAAGAGAAGTGAAGTTTATCAGAGATTGCTTGAAAGTAGGTTCAGATAGACAGAAGTCTTATGTAGATTTGAAAAGAAAAAAGATTGAGTATCAAGTTGGTGACAAAGTGTTCTTGAAAGTATTCCCGTGGAAAAAAGTCTTTAGATTTAGCAAGAAAGGCAAACTAACCTTTTGAGGTGACTAAAAGAGTTTGGCCATTCGCATATTGGTTGGCGTTGCCAACAGAGTTAGAGAAGATTCATGATGTGTTCCATGTGTCCATGTTACATCGTTACCATTCTGATCCGTCACATGTGATTTCACAGACAGAGATTAAGATTCAGCTAGATATGACTTATGGTGAAGAACCGATAAAGATTTTAGCTCGAGAGGTCAGGCAACTAAGGAATAACAGTATTGCACTTATGAAAGTACTATGGAATAGACATGGGGTAGATGAGTCTACATGAGAGCCCGAAGATGCTATGCGAAAACAGTATCCAAATCTACTCACAAGTAAGATTTTCGGGGATAAAATCCCTAAAGGGGGGAAAAATGTAACATCCTAAAATAGAGCCTAACGGAATGGTGGTTGCGAAACTGTGAATCCGAGATAGAAAAGTTTATTTCGATAAATTTTTATGATTTATCGAGTGATTAGATGCATGTGTTAAAGTATTGATAGAAAATTTTATGAATTGCATGTTTAATTTGCCTATTAGGGCTTAATTGTAAAAGTTGATAAGTATGAGTTCTAGATGTTAAAGGATTTAATTTGAGGTCATTTTAGTCATTTGGTAATTAAAATGAATTAAAAAGGGAAAAAGATGGCAAAATGTGTCCATCTTCTTCATTAGGCTGAAATTTCAAAGGGTTCTCCATAGCTAGGGTTTTTTCAAGCTTCCAAGCTCCATAGTAAGTGATTCCAAGCCCAGTTTTTAATGTTCTTTATGTTTTTGGAGTCTCGGTAACTTGATTTAGCTTATTCTAGTAATAATTTAACCGAGGGTTCATATTTGGAAAAATACCCATAGGTGAAAAGTGTTTATTTTGATGTTTTATGGTAGAATATGTGTTTTTAAATTATGTTGAGCAACTTGTGCTACTCAGTTTTAAGTGAAAATAAGTAAAACGACATAATCGGTAAAAATACTTAATGTTCATAAGTACATGTTAGAGTGAGAATTTGATGTTGCCATTAAGGGAAAATGATCAGCATGTCCTAAAACATAAGAACTAGGGGAAAATTTTAATTTTCAAGCTTTGGGGAAAAAATGTAAATATGCAAAAAATTTAGGGGTAAAATTGTAATTTTGCCAAAGTTAGAGTTAAGGATTGTTTTAATTAATGTGGGTATTAAATAAGCTAAATTTTCTAATTATAGATCAAGAAGGACGAAATTTGGGGATAGACCGAGGAAAGAAAAAGGTAGAAGATTAAGTTGCCAAGTTGATCGTAGTTTGCACCGAGGTAAGTTTACAGTAAATAAATGCAATATTTCGATATTTTATATAAATGTTGTTAATTACCAGCATATATAAATTTATTTTATGAGAATAGTTCAAGTTGAATTAAAGATCATATAATAGAGAAAAAGTATCAGAAAGCCCCGTTTGAACCTTAGGGATGTTTGACATTTTGGGTTGAGACAGATGAGGAGCATTCCATGTAAGTCCATATCAGACATATGGCATTGGCAGGTTGAGACAGTTGAGGAACATACCATGTAAGTCTATATCAGATATGTAACACCCCTAACCCCGTACCCGTTGCTGGAGGGTTATGAGGCATTACTTGACAATCATCTAATTTAATACAACTTCGAAAGTGCATGTACATAAACATGTATGTCATTCAAGAAGTATCAATTCATAAGATATTTCAAGTACTTGTCAAACATGCTCTCATGCATCTTATACATCTCCCTTTTTAACCTATTCGAAAGTTCACTACCCAATTTAAAAAGATAACATCTCATTCATTCATGTCATTTATTGAAATAGGTAATGCCGAATATCATCAACCAAGTATCAAATGTTCTCATGAAATAAATCATCTATGCAACCTATAGTCCATTCGGTTCTACTCATGCTTCATATCCATATTATCAAGTTCAAAAGTATAGTTTCTAATATGCACCATTCAATTCATACACACTTATCGCATGCACACACTCATTCCAAACTTTCCACATTTAAACATTATTGATCACATTCAACCTATACACGCTTTCCTAACATAAACCTCAAAATGCACTATATATATATATATATCAAGCATTTACAACCGAATGCACATAGCTTTCACATTCATCTACAACCAAAATTTATCAAGCTTAAAATCCATATTCAAATAAAAGATAACATAGCAAGCCATTTTCGCATAGCTATATATATATACATCATCAAAATGATACTTAATTATCATCAAAAGTCAAGCCTATACATGCCATATTCAAAGTTTAGCTACTAAGTACCGAAAGAGCTTTGATAGTGTGGATGACTTCGATCTTGTGATTCCCGAAACCGTAGCTAACGAACGAGATCTATAAAACAGAAAATTTAGGGCAACAGAGTAAGCATTTCTTTGCTTAGTAAGTTTTAAGCAATGAATTCATTTGAATTTAAAGCATAGTTCTATTAATGCTAAACCTCTTTACTTTGGCCGAATATAACCGTGACTAAAATACTACTATCTTTCATACATGACATTTTCACTTCCTTTAAACATAAATTCATATCACATAGATAATTTCATTGAATCCATTTAAAAATCTCCCTTGGCCGAAAGCATACATTGCAATTAAAATGTTAAACTTAAGCTTATACACATAATCACATATTCATGTAGCTTCACACTTTGATCTAATATGCTCATACACTAAAAATCCATCTTAATGCAATTCCACTTGGATTGAAATTCACTCATCATAAGTAAGTCATAGACTTTCATGTAACCTTAATCAATAGCCAAAGCATCCCTATCCAAATGTGTATTCATAATCTAAAACGAATTAATTTCACAATGAGCATGAAGCTCATACCTGACAAACTTAGGGTAGTGAGCCCATTTGCTTGAGATTATACGACATAAATCACGTATTTCCAGCATGAATGCATTCGGGGATTAGCCCGGTTATAACACTAGCATTAATGCCCTTCGGGACTTAGCCCGGATATAACACTGGCACGAATACCCTTTGGGAATTAGCCCGGATATAACACTGGCACGAATGCCCTTCTGGAATTAGCCCGGATATAACACTGGCACGAATGCCCATTGGGACTTAGCCCGGATTTTGCTCACTGAACCTTTATGCATATGTACCCATCAAGTATACATTTCACAAAATCTATCTCAATTGAAATTCATTTGCCTCATTTACATATTATCACATAACGTAACATTTCACTTAATATTCGGTCTATAGGCACATACATAAATCACATATCAAATCAATTAACATAGCTTATATTTCTAAGGAACTTTCGGCTATTTGCCATATTCACAACTTACTTTGCATCACTCATAATCAAACAATGTCAATAGGCCTCAATTCATTAACCACATGTACATATAAATATGTATATCATGTTTAATCAATTCATATACTAGGTTTCACTACTTAAAACTTACCTCGTATCTTTCTGGACAATTTTGGGGTTGTTTATTCCGTGACTTTAGCTTTCCCCTTATCCGTTCATGCCCCTCTATGCTCTTGAGCTAATTTAAACCAAATTTAAACTCATCACATCTCTTTTATTTCAAATCTATAATCGAGTTTTAAATTAAATTATAATTTATAACAACAATTCATTCATCTCTTTACTAATAACCATATTCGGCCATTATGTAAACAAAGATATATATATATATATATACAACTAATTCACAAGCATCTAAATATATATATATATATTAAGTGAATAATCACTTACAAAATTAACGATTTCACACAACCTAAACCTACTTTCGGAAATTCTTTGAGACAAGAATGCACAAGTCGTAAATCATTTAACAAATGAATCACATTCATGAATAAATATTCAAAAAAGGCATCCAATCCTCAGCAATAGAATTTAGCATTCAATATTTAATCCCAATTTCCCAAATGCCGAAAATCTCATTTAAAAGACATTGGACACTCCTTATACACACACACACACGGCTATTTAGCCACACATTCTTAATTTGCATTAACTAACACATGCTTAAAAGATAGGAACATTCGGCAAATATGCTACATTATTAAAACATTATAACCCCCAAACTAATACATGATTTTCTTTCAATTTAAAACTCTTAAAACACATATAATAAGCTTCCAAAACAATTATACTTGTAAAAACATCAATTGAAGAATTTCCATCAATTCATTCATTCTAAAAAGACATAGCCGAAAGTCCCATTAAGCTAATTAAATTACACAAAGCAAAATTTGCATTCTATAAGCATTTTAACATATTCATATGAATTTTACCTCAATACATCCTTCAAACTCTCCATAACTCAACTCCATCATCAAACTCAAAAGCTTCAATTTTAACAACAATGGCCGAAAGGAGGATTCACCATTAAACTAAAAAATCAACACATGGGTTGTGTCAACGGCTTAATAACTACCTAAAATCTAAAAGAAATTTAAAGAACTAACATAAAATGCATACCTTCATTTAAACACCACCATGGCTGAAAGCTTGCTTACCCTCTTCTAAATTCTTAGTTGGTTTCGGTAAAGGAGAAAAAGAGTAAGTAACATAGTTTTTTTTACCCCTTTTCCTTTACTTAATTCATATCTTATGAATAGAATAAAACCATCATCATTTTACTAACATAAAACAATATATTTAATATAAAACCAATCATCATGACCGGCCATTATAAACAAAAAGTAATATTGACATGCAAATCCACCTATTTACTACCCTTTTAAAATTAATCACTTCAATCCAACCTATCACATTTCCAAGACTTCACACAATAGTCCTTTTAATTAAATTCACATTCATTTTGACAAAATTCAAAGCATTGAAACTTCACATATAATAGGAACTAAATTTAACATTCAAATATTTTTATGACTCGGTTTAGTGGTCCTGAAACCACTTCTCGACTAGGGTCAGATTAAGGCTGTCACAACTCTCCCCCACTTAAGAAATTTTCATCCCCGAAAATTTTACCAGTGAATAAGTTAGGGTATCGTTCTTTCGTAGAGTTCTCAAGCTCCCAAGTAGCTTCTTCTATCCTGTGCTTGAGCTATGACACCTTTACTAATGGAACCTTTTTATTTCGCAACTCTTTCACCTCTTGGGCTAAAATACGAATCGGTTCTTCTTCATAACTCAAATCGAACTAAATTTCAATTTCTGACGGACTAATCACATGAGAGGGATCAGATCTATAACGACGGAGCATCGAAACATGAAAAATGTTGTGAATCTTTTCAAGTTTAGGGGGCAAAATTAGTCTATAAGCAACCGGCCCAATCTTCTCTGAAATCTTATATGGTCTGATAAATCTCGGACTCAGTTTGCCTTTACGGCCAAAACAGAGTATCTTTTTCCATGGCAAGACCTTCAGAAAAACTTTTTCCCCAATCCGAAACTCTATATCTTTACGCTTTAAATCTGCATAAGATTTCTGACGATCCGATGCTGCTTTCAGACTATCGCAGATTATTTTTACTTGCTGCTCGACTTCTTTTATTAGATCTACCCCGTATAACTTATTCTCGCTGAGTTCGGTCCAAAACAGAGGTGTATGGTATTTACGACCGTATAGAGCCTCGTAAGGTGCCATCTTGATACTCATTTGAAAACAATTATTGTAGGCAAATTCAATCAACGATACGTATTTCTCCCACGAGCTACTAAACTTGACAATGCAACATCTTAACATATCCTCGAGTATCTAAATCGTTCTTTCGGACTGACCGTCAGCCTGAGGATGAAAGACAGTGCTAAAATAAGCTTAGTACCCAATGCATCATGTAATTTCTGCCAAAACCGTGAAGTAAATCGGGGATCTCGATCTGAGACAATAAAAGTTGGCACCCCGTGCAATCGGATAATCTGAGAGACATATAATTCCGCTAGCTTATCAAGTGAAAAGTCCATACGAACAGGGATGAAATGAGCTGACTTCGTTAGTCTATCAACAATAACCCAAATGGAATCTTTCTTGCTCGGTGTCAGCAGTAAACCAGACACAAAGTCCATCGTAACTCGATCCCATTTCCACTCGGGTATTAGGATCGACTGAAGTAATCCTGAAGGCACCTGATGTTCCGCTTTTACTTGCTGACATACTAGACACTTAGATACGAAATTAGAGATGTTCCGTTTCATACCGTGCCACCAATATAGTTGTTTCAAGTCGTTATACATTTTGGTGCTGCCCGGGTGAATTGACATTTGGCTATTATGGGCCTCATTCAAAATTGTCGAAATAAGCTCGAAATTTCTTGGAATACACACACGATCCTTGAACCTCAAACAATCATTATCGTCAACTTGAAACTTTGAATTCATACTTAAATCACACTGAACTCGTTTAGCAACTAAATCATCGTCGACTTTCTGAGCTTCACAAATTTGTTGAAGTAATACGGGTCTTGCTTTTAACTCGGCAATCAACACATCGTCTGCCGACAACGTTAATTGCACGTTCATAGCTTGCAAGGAAAATAACGATTTTCGGCTAAGAGCATCCGCAACTACATTAGCTTTTCCTGGGTGATATTCAATGACAAGCTCGTAGTCTTTAAGCAATTCCAGCCACCGTCTTTGTCTCAGACTCTTATGATTGGAAAAGACGTGGCATTTCTCACTGAACAGATAGTGACGCCAAATCTTCAGAGCGAAGACAATAGTAGCTAGTTCAAGATCATGAGTCAGATAATTCCGCTCATGAGGCTTTAACTGCCTTGAGGCATATGCGACAACTCAACCCTCTTGCATCAAAACGTAGCCCAGACCATTCAAAGATGCATCACTATAAACCACGAACTCTTTACCGGATTCTGGCTGAACTAATACTGGAGCCTCTGTCAATAGAGTTTTTAGCTGATCGAAACTATTCTGACACTTTTCAGACCACTCAAACTTGACATCTTTTTGTAGCAACTTCGTCAACAGTGTCATAATCATCGAGAAACCTTTAACAAATCGTCGGTAGTAACCAGCAAGTCCTAAGAAGCTCCGAACTTTCGAAACATTTCTAGGAGGTTTCCAGTCGAGAATGGCTAAAATTTTGTTCAGATCGACTCGAATACCCGAAGCAGACACTATATGTCCCAAAAACCTGACCTCACGCAACTAGAACTCGCACTTACTGAATTTCGTGTAGAATTTATTTTCACGTAAAGTCTAAAGCACAAGTCTCAAATGCTCGGCATGCTCGATCTCATCGCGAGAGTAAATCAAAATGTCATCGATGAACACCACCACAAATCGATCTAGATAATGTCTAAACACCCGATTCATCAAGTCCATGAAAACCACAAGGGCATTTGTGAGCCTGAACAGCATCACTAAGAACTCATAGTGTCCGTACCTCGTTCTGAAAGCGGTCTTTGGCACGTCGGAATCTCTAACTCTTAACTGGTAATAACCGGATTGCAGATCAATCTTTGAAAACACTGAAGCTCCCTTCAACTAATCAAACAGGTCGTCGATTCGAGGCAACGGATATTTATTCTTTATAGTGGCTTTATTTAACTGTCTATAGTCAATACACATTCTCATGTCCCGTCTTTCTTTTTCACGAGCAAAACTGGTGCGCCCCAGGGTGAGAAGCTCGGTCGTGCGAATCCTCTGTCTGTCAACTCTTGTAGTTGAGATTTCAATTCTTTCAACTCGGTAGGTGCCATACAGTACGGGGCAATCGAAATCAGAGTCATACCTGGAACCAACTCTATACCGAACTCAACTTCTCTAATAGGCGGTAATCTTGGCAATTCCTTGGGAAACACATCCGGATACTCACTAACCACAGATACAGTCTCAAGCTCTCATTCGGATACTTTGCTGTCTAGCACATAGGCCAGATACGTCTCACACCCCTTTTTCACAAATTTCTGGGCTGACATGGAAGTTATTACGGCTAATAGTCCGTTTAAATCAGTGGATTCAATCTGAATTATTTCATTATTTGAACATCGTAAATCGATAGTCTTCTGCTTGCAATTCACTACTACATCGTGCACAGTCAACCAATCCATTCCGAGAATAATATCGAATTCATCGAAGGGTAAAAGCTTTAAATTGGTAGGGAAACAGAAACCTCGAACCATTAGGGGACATTTCTTGCACACTTTATCAACTAGAACACAATGACCCAAGGGATTTGAAACTCAAATTACAAACTCAGTAGACTCAATCGAAAGAGTCTTACTGGATGCTAAAGTTTCACACACATACGAATGGGTTGAACCGGGATCAATCAGAGCGATAACATCAGTATTAAATAGAGTAAAGGTACTAGTAAAAATATCCAGAGAAGAAGCCTCCTCTCGGGAACAAATGGCATACGCTCTGGCTGGTGCACGAGCCTTGGATCTGACGGTGGTGTCTCTAGTCCCTCTCTGACTGCCGCTAGTATTACCCCCACGCCTCGGTGGTCTACCTCGTGCTGTCGTACCACTAAGTCTCTGACTCAGATTGGTATCGCGTTCATCCAATTTTATACAATCCTTAATAAAGTGATTGGCAGATCCACACCTGAAGCAGGAGCGATCATAAAATCTACAGCTCTCTAGGTGCCATTTACAACAATATTTACAATCAGATCTGTCCTGACATTCATTACCAACACTGGCAACTGAAGTAGCTCGTGAACTCACAGGGGGTCGATGATGATCACGTCTAGAAAAACCCGAGGTATTCTTGGATCGGCCCAAATCATCTCTAATTTTCTTGGACGATTGTTGAATAGACTTTCCCGCAGATCTCTTACAGAACTCTCTGGTTCCATCTTCAGCCTTTCTCTTTTCATTTCCGAGCTCTTCGGCCTTGCAAGCTCGCTCGACTAGCACGACGAACTCTTTGATTTCCAGGATTCCCATCAGCAATCTGATATCTTCATTAAATCCGTCCTCGAAACGTTTACACATGATAGCTTCGGATGATATACACTCGTGAGCATATCGACTAAGCCACACGAATTCTCTCTCATATTCGGTTACTGACATCCGGCCTTGTTTAAGCTCAAGGAATTCCTTTCGTTTCTGATCGACGAATCTCTGACTAATATACTTCTTACAGAATTCTGTTTGGAAAAACTCCCAGGTGACCCGCTCTCACGGGACAATAGAAACCAAAGTGTTCCACCAGTAGTAGGCAGAGTCGCGTAACAAAGATACCGCACATTTCAGACACTCCTTGGGCGTACATGATAGTTCGTCAAAAACTCGAATTGTATTATCGAGCCAAAACTCGGCCCGCTCAGCATCATCACTAGGTGTAGCCCGGAACTCTTTAGCCCCGTATTTTCTATTTTTATCGACCGGGGGCCTACTCGATCTCACCAGATCGGTCACAGGAGGGGCCGCATATGTTGGGAGAGGAGTATTCGGGGCGGGGGTTGTGGAACAGCCGGATTTGTTCTAAGAAATTGAGCGAACCAATCACTCATCATTGCGTAGAAGGCTTGTCTCGTGTTACCGTCTCGATGACTGGTATTCGGCTGAGAGTCATTCGGCGCTATCCCTTGTGCGGGAGCAGGCGCTACACTATCAACATCGTCCGCTACGGCTTGATCAGGTTCGAGATCCATTTCTATTCCAAAAATCACATTTCAGATGTCAGAAGTCATCACACTATCACATTAACATTAAATGGCATGTATAGCTAGACCCACACGCGCTACGTTAGTCCGAGAATCGACTAAATCGTAGCTCTGATACCAATAAAAATGTAATGCCCCTAACCCCGTACCCGTCGCCAGAGGGTTATGAGGCATTACATGACAATCGTCTAAATTAATACAACTTCGAAAGTGCATGTACATAAACATGTATGTCATTCAAGAAGTATCAATTCACAAGATATTTCAAGTACTTGTCAAACATACTCTCATGCATCTTATACATCTCCCTTTTTAACCTATTCGAAAGTTCACCACTGAATTTAAAAAGATAACATCTCATTCATTCATGTCATTTATTGAAATAGGTAATGTCGAATATCATCAACCAAGTATCAAATGTTCTCATGAAATAAATCATCTATGCAACCTATAGTCTATTCGGTTCTACTCATGCTTCATATCCATATTATCAAGTTCAAAAATTATAGTTTCTAGTATGCATCATTCAATTCATACACACTTACCGCGTGCACACACTCATTCCAAACTTTCCACATTTAAACATTCTTGATCATATTCAACCCATACATGCTTTCCTAACATAAACCTCAAAATGCACTATATATATATATCAAGCATTTACAACCGAATGCACATAGCTTTCACATTCATCTACAACCAAAATTTATCAAGCTTAAAATCCATATTCAAATAAAAGATAACATAACAAGCCATTTTAGCATGGCTATATATATATACATCATCAAAATGGTACTTAATTATCATCAAAAGTCAAGCCTATACATGCCATATTCAAAGTTTAGCTACTAAGTACCGAAAGAGCTTTGATAGTGTGGACGACTTCGATCATGTGATTCCTGAAACTGTAGCTAACGAACGAGATCTATAAAAAAGAAAATTTAAGGCAACAGAGTAAGCATTTCTTTGCTTAGTAAGTTTTAAGCAATGAATTCATTTGAATTTAAAGCATAGTTCTATTAATGCTAAACCTCTTTACTTTGGCCGAATATAACCGTGACTAAAATACTACTATCTTTCATACATGACATTTTCACTTCCTTTAAACATAAATTCATATCACATAGATAATTTCATTGAATCCATTTAAAAATCTCCCTTGGCCGAAAGCATACATTGCAATTAAAATGTTAAACTTAAGCTTATACACATAATCACATATTCATGTAGCTTCACACTTTGATTTAATATGCTCATACACTAAAAATCCATCTTAATGCAATTCCACTTGGATTGAAATTCACTCATCATAAGTAAGTCATAGACTTTCATGTAACCTTAATCAATAGCCAAAGCATCCCTATCCAAATGTGTATTCATAATCTAAAACGAATTACTTTCACAATGAGCATGAAGTTCATACCTGAAAAACTTAGGGTAGTGAGCCCATTTACTTGAGATTATACGACATAAATCACGTATTTCCAGCATGAATGCCTTCGGGGCTTAGCCCGGTTATAACACTAGCATTAATGCCCTTTGGGACTTAGCTCGGATATAACACTGGCATGAATGCCCTTTGGGAATTAGCTCAGATATAACACTGGCACGAATGCCTTTTGGGAATTAGCCCGGATATAACACTGGCACGAATGCCCATTGGGACTTAGCCCGAATTTTGCTCACTGAACCTTTATGCATATGTACCCATCAAGTATACGTTTCACAAAATCTATCTCAATTGAAATTCATTTGCCTCATTTACATATTATCACATAACGTAACATTTCACTTCATATTCGATCTATAGGCACATACATAGATCACATATCAAATCAACTATCATAGCTTATATTTCTAAGGAACTTTCGACTATTTGCCATATTCACAACTTACTTTGCATCACTCATAATCAAACAATGTCAATAGGCCTCAATTCATTAACCACATGTACATATAAATATGTATATCATGTTTAATCAATTCATATACTAGGCTTCACTACTTAAAACTTACCTCGTATCTTTTTGGACAATTTTGGGGTTGTTTATTCCGTGACTTTAGCTTTCCCCTTATCCGTTCATGCCCCTCTATGCTCTTGAGCTAATTTAAACCAAATTTAAACTCATCACATCTCTTTTATTTCAAATCTATAATCGGGTTTTAAATTAAATTATAATTTATAACAACAATTCATTCATCTCTTTACTAATAACCATATTCAGCCATTATGTAAACAAAGATATATATATATACAACTAATTCACAAGCATCTAAATATATATATATATTAAGTGAATAATCACTTACAAAATTAACGATTTCACATAACCTAAACCTACTTTCGAAAATTCTTTGACACAAGAATGCACAAGTCGTAAATCATTTAACAAATGAATCACATTCATGAATAAATATTCAAGAAAGGCATTCAATCCTCACCAACAGAATTTAGCATTCAATATTTAATCCTAATTTCCCAAATTCCAAAAATCTCATTTAAAAGACATTGGACACTCCTTATACACACACACACGGCTATTTAGCCACACATTCTTAATTTGCATTAACTAACACATGCTTAAAAGATAGGAACATTCGGCAAATATGCTACATTATTAAAACATTATAACCCCCAAACTAATACATGATTTTCTTTCAATTTAAAACTCTTAAAACACATATAATAAGCTTCCAAAACAACTATACTTGTAAAAACATCAATTGAAGAATTTCCATCAATTCATTCATTCCAAAAAGACATAGCCGAAAGTCCCATTAAGCTAATTAAATTACACAAAGCAAAATTTGCATTCTATAAGCATTTTAACATATATTCATATGAATTTTACCTCAATACATCCTTCAAACTCTCCATAACTCAACTCCATCATCAAACTCAAAAGCTTCAATTTTAACAACAATGGCCGAAAGGAGGATTCACCATTAAACTAAAAAATCAACACATGGGTTGTGTCAACGGCTTAATAACTACCTAAAATCTAAAAGAAATTTAAAGAACTAACATAAAATGCATACCTTCAATTAAACACCACCATGGCTGAAAGCTTGCTTATCCTCTTCTAAATTCTTAGTTGGTTTCGGTAAAGGAGAAAAAGAGTAAGTAACATAGTTTTTTTTTTCACCCTTTTTCCTTTACTTAATTCATATCTTATGAATAGAATAAAACCATCATCATTTTACTAACATAAAACAATATATTTAATATAAAACCAATCATCATGACCGGCCATTATAAACAAAAAGGTAATATTGACATGCAAATCCACCTATTTACTACCCTTTTAAAATTAATCACTTCAATCCAACCTATCACATTTCCAAGACTTCACACAATAGTCCTTTTAATTAAATTCACAATCATTTTGACAAAATTCAAAGCATCGAAACTTCACATATAATAGGAACTAAATTTAACATTCAAATAGTTTTATGACTCGGTTTAGTGGCCCCTAAACCACTTCCCGACTAGGGTCAGATTAAGGCTGTCACAAGATATATGGCTTTGGCAGGACAGGGAACATCCCATGTAAGACCATGCCTAGAGCATGGCATTGGCAAGCTATTATTAGCCAGGAAAGCCCAAGTACCCTTAGTACTCCAAACGGTTCATTGGTCTAATATACAAGCTATGTTACAAGAAAGTTTAGGTAAATGAATGATAAATAGGAAAGTTAAAGAGTAAGTGGAGAAGTGAAATAAGGATTTTGTTAGTTGATGTTGTAATGAGTATATTTATATTTGGTGAATGTTGTCATTTATTTATTTGTAAACTTACTGAGGATTGTAGCTTACTTCTTTTATTTTCTCTCATTTATAGTGTAGCCAAGTCAATTTGGGGATCAAAAGGATGTCGGAGTTCATCTCACACTATCAAAGGCTATCTTGGTATTTTGTAGTTTGAAATGTTTCGAGTTATGGCTTGTATAGGGACTTGGCAATTGGTGTGTATATCTCTATGATATGATTCAAGTATGGTATGCAAATGCTTGATGATGATTAGCTATTGAAATGGCTAAATAAGAAGATTTTTTGATGTTATGTATGTCTAAATGATAGTTTATGCAAAGAAATGATGGAGGAGGAAAAGTTGGCCATGAAACAGTTTTGTAACAGCAGTAGTGATGTGAATTTGAAAAATCACTAAAAATTGTAGAAATGGAATCAAATGGTTAATGAGACATAGAATTAAAGCTTATTGAGTCTACTTTCATAGGAAATAAATTGAGCAAGCAAAAGAAGTCTGTATTGTGAGATATTTAATTTCTTGTGAGATTAGTTTGGAGGGATTTTGTGATCCCCTGTTCTAATTTTAGAAATTCACTAAAAATTATTTAAAAATAATTATGAGTCAAATTTTATATTAATATATTCCTTAGTGAGTTTATTTTCATTAGAAATAAGTGGAAACACTAAATGAAAACTGTACTAAGAGATAATTGATTTTTAGTAAGGAGAGGTCAGAACAGTGGGACTGTGAAACAGGGGAACTTTTAACTTATAAATTGTATTAATTGGCCACACCAAAAATTTTGAAAAAATTATGGTAAGATGATATATGAGTCTAGTTTCACAGAAAATTTATAGATTTGAATTTTAAGTTTCGTAACTCAAGTTATAATTAATTTAGTGACTATTATGCAGGTGGATAGTTCTATTATGAATAGTGCAAATGAATTGTTTTAATTTGTGTAAGAAATTGGAAAATTTTTAAATGTCCTCGGTTTGGTCCCAAACCGTTCCAGTTGCATGTTTAGGGCCTCGAGGGTCCATTTTAAGGATATATTGGATGAATGTGAATGAATTAATTTTAAAAGCAAATTTTTATTTCCCAAACTAGTAAGGTAAGTCTGGTAACGCCTCATGCTCGACTCCGGCGACGGTCTCGGGTAAGGGGTGTTACAAGAAAAACATATTTGCCTAACGGGTTTGATAATTTTATCACAAACTCAGTAGACTCAATAGGTTAAGTCTTACTAGAGACTAAATTCATACATATATATATGAATAAGTTGATTCAGGATCTATCAATGCAATAACATTAGTGTCACAGAGAAAAAATGTACTGGTGATAACATCTGTAGATGACGCTTCCTTTCGAGACGAATAGCGTAGGCTCTGGCAAGTGCCCTAGCTTTGGATCTTACAATGGAGTCTTTTTTTGTCCCTTGACTACCACTCATAT
The DNA here is from genome assembly GCA_020496765.1 of Gossypium stocksii. Taxonomy (NCBI): domain Eukaryota; kingdom Viridiplantae; phylum Streptophyta; class Magnoliopsida; order Malvales; family Malvaceae; genus Gossypium; species Gossypium stocksii. The sequence goes on from CM035621.1 coordinate 66,730,413, forward strand.
TTCCAGCATTTCTATGTAATCTTCCTTTGGTAGATGTGTTACTGAGTCTTACATTCTAAGGTCAATCTTTCTCAACCATCTCGGGATAGTCTCTGATGAAGTGATCTTGGAAACCACATTTAAAACAGGCCCGATCATTCATTCTACAATCACCGGGATGTCATTTCCCACACAAACTACATTCAAGTCTAATAGGTCTTGCACTACCGACGCTTGCTATAGACGTAGCTGGAGCCTTTACACTTGTAAATTGCTTCCCTTGATCTCTATTAGAATGCCCCTCTGATGCATTTGAATGACTATACACATCTCGTGATCTCTTGGATGAAGAGTGATATGGTTTATTCATCAATCTCTTTCTCGAATCTCTAGCTTTAGAATCAACTTTTCTCTTTTCTTTAGTCAATTATTCAGCTTTGCAGGCACGATCAACAAGTACAACAAACTTATTTCCGGGGAACTAAGATATTAGTTAGTTTCTAGGTACGATAAGATTTTTATTACTTTATCATCATCACTCGAGACCACAATCAAGTTTTTGGCACCATTGTCGGGGAACTAAGATATTAGGAACACTTGATTTCTATTACTTTAGCCATTACTACTTTTATTTATTTCTAGCCTTTATTTTTTTTTCACTGAAATTTTATTTCCTTCCAGGTATCTCTAGTTTATGACTAGAAGAAACCCAGGAGGACAATTGCTTTTTGACGATGATTTAGAAGCTATAGTTCACAGAAGAAGTCTACAGTATCCAGAACAAGGACAAGAAGAAGAGCCTGAACCTATTCCAGAGATGGAAGCAAATCAGGATAATCAGCTACCCCCTGTAGTAGCCGCAAATCCTGTCGAGCAAAATCCTACTCCGCGTACTATGTATGATTATGCTAAACCTAATTTATCAGGCACTGAATCTAGCATTGTTAGGCCTACTATTACTGCAAATAATTTTGAACTAAAACCTAACACTATTCAGATGATACAACAGTTTATTCAGTTTGCTAGTTTACAGGATGAGGATCCTAACTCGCATCTAGCCAACTTTTTGGAATTATGCAACACATTCAAAATAAATGGCATTTCTGATGATGCCATTCATCTTCGGCTATTCCTATTTTCCTTCAAAAATAAAGCCAAACAATGGTTGAACTCTCTACCACAAGGGTCTATCACTACATGGGAACAAATGACAAAAATTTTTGCTCAAGTATTTTCCTCTGGCTAAAACAGCTAAGTTAAGGAATGATATTTCTTGTTTTGTGCAGATGGATTTAGAAACACTCTACGACGCATGGGAGAGATACAAAGATCTCTTGAGAAGGTGCCCTTACCACGAATTACCTCTGTGGCTACAAGTTTAAACTTTCTACAACAGTTTGAATCCCTCAACAAGGCAGATGATCGACACAGCCACCGGTGGAACACTCAACAATAAAACACCAGAAGCAGCTTACGAGTTTATAGAAGAAATATTACTAAATAATTATCAGTGGAAAGTCATGAGAATAAAGCCACGCAGGAGTTTTTAATATTGATGCTGTCACGATGCTTTCTAATCAGGTAAAACTTTTAAATAAAAAGATTAATAATTTTGTTGGTTCTACGTAGGTACACCCAGTGATGCAGTGCGAAACAACCATGAATAACGCTGAGTACCCCGCCTATGGATACGGCATGGAGAACGAGCAAGCCAACTACATGGGTAATAATTCTAGATCTCAAAATAACCCTTATAGTAATACCTACAATGTAGGTTGGCAGAACCATCCCAATTTTTCATGGGGAGGACAAGGAAATCAAAGACAACCACCTCCTCCAGGATTTTAACAACCACTGTTCCAACAAGGAAAAAAGCCGAACCTTGAAGAGATGCTCACAAAATTTAGCGCTGTGTCAGAAACCCGTTTCCATAAGACTGAAATGGCACTGAAGAATCAGCAAGCATCCATCGAAGGACTCAAAACTCAAATAGGCCAACTCGTTAAGCTAATTTCTGAAAGACCACAAGGTGGGTTACCAAGAAACACTAAGACCAACCCTAAGGAACAACTTAATTCTGTGGATACAATAGATGAGGAAGGGTTAGCCAAAACCAACCCAGAGCCATGTAAGGAGACTGTGGTAAGTAAAGGTAAAGATGAGGTAAGTTCCAAAGAAGCAATTGTCAAAGAGTATAAGCCTCGTATCCCATACCCAAATGCGCTAAAGAGAGACCGTAAAGATGAGCAATTCGGTAAGTTTCTTAAACTTTTAAAGAAACTACATATTAACTTACCATTTATTGAAACTCTGTCGCAGATGCCAAACGCCGTAAGTTTTTAAGAGAGCTACTGACGAATAAACGGAAGCTAAATGAGACATCCCATGTGGAACTAAATGCAGTGTGCTTAGCTATTCTATAGGATAAGCTGCCCAACAAATTGAAAGATCCAGGGAGTTTTACAATTCCTTGTTTACTTGGTAGCTTAGACGTCAAAAATGCTTTAGCTGATTTAGGGGCTAGTACTAATGTAATGCCTTATAAATGGTTTAAACAACTAGGTCTAGGGAAACCTAAACAAACTAAGATAAGCATTCAATTGGTTGATAAAACCATTAGATTTCCAAAAGGCATAATTGAGGATGTGCTTGTTAAAATTGATAAATTTATATTCCCAGTCGACTTTGTTATGCTAGACATTGATAAGGATAGCAATGTACCCCTAATTCTAGGGCGTCCCTTTTTAGTAACTGCTAGAACAATAATCGATGTAGGAACAGGTAAGCTTACACTACGTGTAGGTGATGACAAAGTTACTTTACAAGCCAAAAACCCAATTAAAATTGTTGATGATAAAAATATTGTTTCGAATCCTTGTAAAAAGAATAACCTCACCATCCAATCGTCTTTGCAGAATACATTTCACATAAGGGCGACCAAACCATTGATAAGTCTATCCGAGGGAGACGTACATGAAAAACGAATGCTTCAGATTGAGGAACTAGATGAATGGCTGAACTATCAAGAAAAGCCCAGAATATGCCACACCAACCCAAAGCATCACCAAGACGACCCGCAGGTAAAAACGGATCAAATCAAGATAAGAGATAAGGTAATCCTAGGGGAGGATGATCCCCGAATTTTGAATTCAAAAGCACATACAAATGACACACCTTACTTCACGGTAAAGACAATTTTTCCTTATGGTACAGTCGAGATAACACATGAGTCATTTGGCACTTTCAAGGTAAATCATACTCAAATCAAACCATATGTTGATAATAAAATTGAAGGCAGGATAGAAGAGTTCCAACTCTGCAAACCACTGTGACCAAGAAAGCTTGAGGAAAGTCGAGTTGAGACTATAAACAAGTGTTTCTCGGGAGGCAACCCGAGCACGGACATAGTAAATTCTTTTATTTTAGGATATTTAATACATCAACTAACCCTTTGAATACAGATTTTTTGAGCCACACGACCAAGCCCACGGGCGTGCCTAAGGTCGTGGGCACACCATGGCAAAACACGGGCTGAGACAAAGAGCCATGACCGTACAATGTGGCCATGGCCAAGCCTGACAAATTGACATGGGCATGCGACATGCCCGTGTCCCAATGCCGTGGCCAAACTTGTTGCTCCAAACACGGGTGTGCGACATGCCCACGCCCTAATGTCGTGGTCGAACCTGCCATTTCAGACACGGGCGTGTGACCCCAGACACGGGCATGGGAGAAGCGAACACCGAAGGATACAGCCGTGCGACACAGCCGTGTGATCCAACACACCCTAGGAACACGGGTGTGTGCCACAAACTAGGCGCGCCAAAATCCCTAATTTTTGAACCACACGGGCTAACCCTGAGTCACACGGGCGTGTGTCATGCCCGTGTGACCCCAAATCCTATATAAGACCCCCACTATTCATCTTCTTCTTCATCAAAAACCCTAAAAACTCTCCCACCACCGTTCATACCAGCCCTACCTAGCGCCGCCGCCAGCCTCAACCACGCCACCACGCCTGTGCAACCCTTGCCACGACTGTGCTCCACCCCCATAACCACCCATTTGGTTCTCCTTTTTCATATTTCTTACAATTTTTAATGCTTGCAATTATTTATCTATTCATGAGTTCATTCTTTTAGGTTGTTTATATTGTTATTGATAGGAATCTCATTCATTTAGCATGATTAATCTAGAAACTTCATTATGCCACTTTGAATCATTCCTTGGCTGCCATTTTTACCTATCTCATGCAATAGGCTTTAAGCATACATTGATTATAAAAACCCACTAGAACAAGCCTTTGCTTTCTTGCTAGAAGCTCTAGGTTAGGATGAGTCGAATATGGTATTTAGATTAGAAAAATTGACCCTCGTTTAGTAAGTTCTAATTAGCATTAACTTATCATTTTGTTTAAAAATTTACGAACTCTCCTGAATTATTATTTTTCTTGAGACTAATTTATTCATTTTTTAGGAGTCATGTCATCTTCGAGAGGGAAGAAAGTTGTTGTCCCCACCTCCAAAAAGCACAAAGGGCCCAGTGGTTCCTCCTCTAGACCCACCGTTTAAGTTCGTCACCCCTTTCTCCAATTCCCCAGAACTCCTAAGAATAACTGTTTCAAATACTACGGGTGCGACCCCTCGGAGTAGGGAGATGCATTGATTGGGCCACACTAGAGCAAGTCCAACTAACAGATGAGATTCGGGCCTTATTGATGACAGACCCATGGGACCAGTTTTTCCAAATCATGGAGCCCACATACCTCGAGCTCACCCTCAAGTTCTGCTCCACATTCCATCTCCAAACAGTGATGAACCAACAAGATGATCCAGGAACGATTCAATTCCTCCTAGGAGGCCCCGTTCGTTAGCTCAGTGTACCGGAGTTCGGTACAATACTAGGCCTATACACTAAGCAGTTTGTGGAGGAAGAAGACCTCTTAGAACTCCACCGCCACATACATATCTCTCTAGTCATTTGTTGGCATGCCTTAGTCCCTAACCAGCCCACATACGACCCCAGTCCCTCCAAAGCGACAGTCCTCGCCCCTTCACTGAGATACATTCACACCCTACTCGCGCACATATTGACGGACAGATGCGAGAGCACCGGCGTCATCAACACCCACGATGCCTACTTTTTATGGAGCATGGCGCACGCACATGTGATCAACCTCGCCTATTTCATCACTCATGCCATTCAACATCAAACCAAAAGGCATCGTAGGGGCGTAATCTCGATGGGCCCATACATCACCCGATTGGCCCGCTACTTCGGCCTACTCAACACCGCGGCCCAAACATCCTCTTACACCATCGTTGGCCAGATGTCCCCATAGGGCATCCAAACTATGTTGCATATGAGGATGATTCAGCACTGACGTAGGACTGATCCTCCGTAATACTGCCTATTCTAGGGTGCCGAGCGGGAGGATCCCGAAGACATTACTGATGATGTCCCACTACAGGAGGAGGCACCTATTGAGCCACCACTGACTCGCCACCCAGTTCATGCGGCAGCTTCAGGCTATGTCACTTCTAAGCAGTTTGCCAAATTTCAGCAACAATGTTTTCAGCGATTTGATCACATTGATGCAACCTTAGCTCAGATTTGTCAGCATCTTCACCTCACACCACCATCCCCACCTCGCGAACCATCTGAGGATTAGAACTTTCTATTCCGCTTATCTTCTTTTTTATTTGCTTTCTTGATCTTTATTTTACCTTCTCTTGAACTTTATGTCTCTCTAGAAGACTTAAATTTTTCTTTATCTTTATTCCGATCCTTATATTTATTGAATATTTTAGTTTAGATTTCAATTTTATTTTCATATCGACTATTCCCTAACGAGAAAATTATGCTTAACTTAAATCCCTAAACACTTATTTATGCTATCGTATTTTCAAAAGGAGCTTTATAGCAAATTCATTTGTACTGGGAAAACCCTGCCACAACTACCGGCTCTTACAATTCCAATATCCGTCTCTACAAATTCATCCAAAATTTAGGGAGTTTCACTTCTCTCCCTATCTTATGATCTTATGCTTCTATTACTACTAATGTATCTTTGTACATTGAGGGCAATGTACATCTTAAGTGTGGGGGGAGAACTCACTATCATTCTTTGTATTATCTTTGAAACCCCTGAAAATTTTACCACTAACTTTTTGCATTGTTCTCAAATTTTGAATTCTCTGCATTAGTCTCAATTCCCTATTAAGATGAATTCTGATTGATTTATGATTTTTATTGATATGTTGAGAATTAAGACATAGGTACTTATGCTTTTATTATCCAAACTTTAAGACATTAGGGAATCAAACGTGATAAGTTGAAATTTTTGAGAATTTAAAATTTTTCTAGGTTATTTTCCCTAATTTTAAGTGTTATCTTGAGATTTGAAATTCGCAGGATTGACATCAAAAGCCATAATTCTGGTGAGATTTTTGAGCCTTTTGAGCATACATCCTTTCGTGCTCACTTTTATTGTTGCTTTGAGTGAGTCAATATTGATTTGTTATTCTAGAACTTGCTTCGATTATACATGTCGAGACCATATCATTAATTTGACATATCGAAATGATAAAGGCACGTAGGTTTAACCCACTTACTCCATAAAAGCCTACCTCCATAAATTAACCCCTAGTGGACCCCATTGAGCCTAACAACCCATTCATTGACTTACCCTCAATATTAAACTATAACCCATTTTTTGTTGAATTACCTTCAATTATTTTGATCCCTATTTTTGTCGAGATTTGAGTTGAATCATTATCTAGCTTTGTTCTCTTTTTCAGTTTATAAAGTTCGTTAATATTCAATTTAGTGTATTTGATTTGTTCTTAATTGTGTAAAAAATGTATATTTAATTCAGTTATAATAGTTTTGCATATTTCCTTTGTAAGTTTCTGAATATTTAACGATGTAATCCAAAAGAAGAGCTTAGCCCTAGGGATATGTTCCAGTGATAGAGATTTTTCTGGCTAGATGATTTTTCAATTCAATCTCGATTCTAACCAACTTGTTCAGCTTATGACAACACCCCTTACCAAAGCCCCATTACAACCATTGAAAGACCTTTTGATCGATGTGTCATATCAATCTATAGTGGTGGAGATTTGATTTTCCAGTAAGCCTATGGTAATAACTTTTCAGGTTGACTAAAGAGTGCTTAATTTTTGAATCCTAAACACTTTGAGTGGATAAAGTGAATCTTTAGTGAGGATTTCAACTCTTGTTGATTTCGATTGAAAGGTAATTACTTAGGAGAAGGGAGAAAACCTATGTTTCTATGATAAAATTCTCAACTTAGAGTGTTTGAGACTTTAATGTTCTTCTGGTTGAATTCTCATTGTATGATTACTTGTGGATTAGTTTGAAACGTTATTGATAAGGATTATAAGTTGAGAAGAATAATTTTTAATTGTGAGTTGAGATTTTGGTTGAGGATAAGCAAAGGCTTAAGTGTGGGTATTTGATAAATAGTAAATTATACATATTTTTACCTCATGCTTAGCCTAATTTCTAGATGAATTATTATTGAATTTGTGGAATTTAGTGCTCTTAACCCTTTTATTTCATGTTTTATACTTAGGTGAACATAAGGAAGAGAAAACAACAAGGAATGGGTCGAAAATGAAGAAAATAGGCTAAAGAATGAAAACAACACGGCCTAGAGGTTTGCCACACGGCCGTGTCACACGACCGTGCCACTTTAACAGGCTCGAGCACGGCCTGGTAGTCGATCCACACGGGCATGGCACACGGGCATGTCCCTGTCGTGAGGAAGTTCAAATTTACTCGGAAAAGGCTTCTTAGGGGCTAAAAAAGGTATTCCAAAACTCTATATAAAGACCCTAGGAGGCAACTACAAGGGTGTGCTTTATTCCCGCCAAGACGGGGAGTTAAAGGCAGAGAAGTACTCGAAGGGAAGCCGATTGATCCATCTCAGAAGCCAGGATCTACATCGAGACAGAAGATCTCCCTTAAATCCTTTCAGGAGTTTTGGGTTTTCTTATGTTTTGTTATTTTATTTCTTCTGAGATGTTTTCTTTTATAATTATGAATTAAAACCCCAAATATCTAAGGGGGATGAAACCTAAGACAGATCTTGTTATTGTTTTTTGAACTGCGTGATAAATATTTGATTTGTTCTTAATTGTGTTTTTAACTCTTAAATTGATATTTTTGGGATATTGATTTAAGTCGTATGTGCTTATGTAGAGGAGCAAAAGTCCCTGCATAGGAGTAGATCCAACACAATTTAGCGGATTTTATCGCAATCCTATACATAGGACGACGAAAATCTGCCAGATTAGAGTCAAATCTAGTATGGGGAGCCATAGATCGAGTTAATGCAAGACTATGAGTTTTAACTAGAAAGAGATTTCGGTTAATCAACCTAGGATTAGTTGTTCTTATCCTCGATGGAGGTATTAACATAATTTAGGGGTCTCTACGGATCAAATCAAATGAAGAAATCATCTGGTTCAGAGTTAGATAACAAGTGAAGTCTAGGTGGATTCTTCCTTAGATATTGCCTTAATCAATCAGTTTTCCCAAAAGCAATCTCTCTCTTTACTCCTTGCGTTTCTTTTCAGTTTAGTTTAGATTAGTTAAATTAGAAACAAAACCCCCCTTTATTTTTAGGCTAGATAATATGAAGGAAGTCATTACCAGTACTTTTAGATCCTTGGATTCGATATTCCGGTCTTGCCACTGACTATACTACTATTTGATAGGTGCACTTGCCTTTTTATCGTGATATTAGTTAGTTTCCAGGTACTATCAGATTTTTATTACGTTATCATCACACTCGAGATCACGATCAACATGTTCAATTGATGCCGATGCCATGTCCAAGACATGATCTTATACGAGATCACTCTTAGATGCCAACACCATGCCCCAGACATGGTCTTATAGGGGATCTAAGTCTCGTCTTGGTGCCGACACCATGTCCCCAACATGGTCTTATACAGGACCACATGTCGATGCAAATGCCATGTCCCCGACATGGTCTTATATGGGATCTCAGTTTGGTGCCGATGCCATGTCCCAGACACGGTCTTACATGGGACCTACAAATTCTCATGTCATGACTACGGTATCCTTCGTTTTCCCTAAAATTTAACGGGGATTTCTCTATTATAAATTCATCATTTCTTTATAAAAGTCATATCAATAAACCTCATGGAAATAACATGAATTCCATAGAATTTCATCACAACAATTTTTCATAGTGCGTAACGCTAATTTATTACACGCAACTTACCTCGTATCCAAAAATGCGAGTGAATATGTGATTTGATCCACCACCTTGTTCTTCCCCTGATTTTGGTCTAAGCTTCGTGTTTCTCTATTAGTGAGATTGAAAATGAAATAAACCCTAGCTATGGAGTCCCTTGAAATTTCGGCACAAGCATGGAGAAGATGAGCACATTTTTGACTTATTTTTCCCTTTTTATTTCATTAATTATCCAAATGACCAAAATGCCCTAATGCCCTTTCTTTAGAAATTTTTCCTTCCTTGGGCATTTTTGTCCATCATGCCAATAAATGGTCTAAGTGCTAAATAAGGACTTCTAATAATTTTTCTAATGCCAATTCATCCTTAAAACTTCTAGAAACTCATATTTTGCAACTTTTGCAATTTAGTACTAAAGAATAAATTAATCACTATTTCATAAAAATTTCTTCATGAAATTTTCTCATTATCATGCAATCATGTCATAAACTTAAAACAAATCATGAAGTATATAATTCTACATTGGATTTGTGCTCTCGAAACCACTATTCTGACTAAGCCCTAATTCAGTCTTTTATAATTCTCCCCCTTAGGGATTTTCATCACCGAAAATCTTACCGGTAAAAAGGTTTGGATATTGGTTTCTCATGTTTTCTTCAAGCTCCCAGGTTGCCTTTTCTACCCCATGTCTTTGCCACATTACTTTCACAAGGGCTATACTTTTGTTTCTTAACTGCTTGACTTCCCGAGCCAAAATCTTAACCGGTTCTTCACCATAGGTCATGTCCGGATGAATCTCATCCTCTGTCAAGGTAATCACATGTGAAGGGTCTGATCGGTAGCATCGTAACATGTATACGTGAAACACATCATGGATCCTTTCAACTCAGACGGCAAAGCTAGTCGATAAGCTACCGGTCCTCTCCTTTCGGCGATCTCGTATGGTCCGATAAAACGCGAACTTAATTTACATTTTCGGCCAAATCTAAGAACTTTTCTCATTAGAGAAACTTTCAAGAATACTTTATCCCCGACTTGGAACTCAATCTCTTTCCATTTCAAATCAGCATATGACTTTTGTCTATCAGAAGCAGTTTTCAAACAGTCTCAAATCACTTTTACTTTCACTTTTGTTTCCTTGACTAAATCAACCCTGTGAATCTGATTTTCCTTGAGTTCAGTCTAATACAAGGGCGTTCGACACTTATGCCCATATAATGCCTCATAAGGCGCCATTTTCAAACTCGACTAAAAACTATTATTGTAGGCAAATTTGACCAAAGGTAGGTACATTTCCCAACTACCTTGGAATTCCAACACACAGCATCTGAGCATATCTTCAAGTATCTGTATCACTCTCTCCGACTGATCGCCGGTCTGTGGATGGAAAGCGGTACTAAAGTTCAACTTTGTACCCAAAGCTTCTTGTAATTTCTTCTAAAATCGTGACATGACTCTCGGATCTCTATCCAAAATGATCAATAATGGTACTCCGTGCAGTCTCATAGTTTTGGAAATATATAAGTCAACCAACTTGTCAAGTGAAAAATCGGTACACACTGGTATAAAATGAGTTGACTTTGTAAGCTTATCGACCACAACCCAAACAACATCTTTCTTTTTCGGTGTCATCGACAAACCCGTCATAAAATCCATGGTAATACGGTCTCATTTCCATTCGGGAACCATGATAGGCTGTAATAAACTAAAGGGTACTTGGTCTTCCACTTTTACTTGCTGACAAATCAAGCACTTCGCTACATACTAAGAGATATCTCTTTTCATGTTCGGCCACCAATACCATTCCTTCAAATCTTTGTACATCTTTGTACTACCAAGATGGATGGACATACGACTACTATGTGCCTCATGTAAAATTCTCTGAATGAGCTCATCATCCTTTGGTACACAAATTTGGTCTTGGAACTTTACACAACCACCTGAATCAATCTGAAAATCTGAATCGATACCTAATTCACACTGAGCTTTCTCTATCACTTGACTGTGCTTTACAAATCTCTTAAACAAACATCAGTCTAGCTCTCATTTTTACTAAAATCAAACCATCATCGATTATGGACAACTGTGTGTTCATAGCTCTCAAGGTAAATAGTGATTTCTGACTCAAAGCATCTGTAACAACATTCGCTTTTCCCAGGTGGTAGTCAATAATCAACTCATAGTCTTTTAATAACTCAAGCCACCTTCGCTGCCATAGATTCAAGTCTTTTTATGTCATCAAGTACTTAAGACTCTTGTGATCAGTGAACACTTGGTATTGCTTGCCGTATAAATGGTGCCTCCAAATCTTTAAAGCAAACACTATTACGGCCAACTCAAAGTCATGAGTCGGATAATTCTTTTCACGAGGTATCAACTGTCTCGAGGCATATGCAATCACCTTGCCTTCTTGCATAAGTACGTAGCCCAATCTATTTATGGATGCATTACTGTAAATAACAAACTCCTGTTCGGGTTCAGGTTGCACTAGAATAGGAGCATCAGTCAATAATGTCTTTAATTTCTCAAAACTTTCCTGGCACTTTTTTATCCACTCAAACTTAACATCTTTTTGTAACAAATTTGTCTTCGAAGTGGCAATCATGGAAAATCCTTTGACAAACCTACAGTAATAACTGACCAATCCCAAAAAGCTTTTGACCTTGGATACATTTCTTGGGAGCTTCTATTCAACAATTGCTGAGATTTTACTTAGATCAACTCTAATGCCATCACCTGAAACGATGTGGCCTAAAAATCCAACTTCTTTAAGCCAAAATTCACTCTTACTAAATTTAGCATAAAATTGCTTATCTCATAGAGTTTGCAAAACTGTCCTCAAGTGCTCAGCATGCTCATTCTCATCACGAGAATAAATCAAGATATCATCAATAAAAACTATAACAAATTTATCCAAGTATGACCGAAAGATATGGTTCATTAAATCCATAAATACAGTAGGAGCATTAGTTAACCCAAATGGCATGACCAGAAATTCATAGTAACCATACATTGTCCGAAATGAGTCTTCGGCACATTAGATTCTTTAACTCTCAGCTGTTAATACCCGGATCTCAAATCTATCTTGGAAAACACTATGGCTCCCTTCAGCTGGTCAAATAAGTCATCAATCCTTGGCAAAGGATACTTTTTATTTATGGTCACCTTATTAAGTTGCCGATAATCTATGCACAACCTCATAAAACCATCTTTTTTCTTCACAAATAATACAGGAGCACTCCATGGAGAATAACTTGGTCTTGCAAAACCTTTATCAGTCAATTCTTGTAACTAAGCCTTCAATTCTTTTAACTCAGCCGGAGCCATCCTGTAAGGAGTAATTAAAATAGGAGCAGTACCAGGAGCTAACTCGATACCCAATTCAACCTCTCTAATCGGAGGTAATCTGGGCAATTCCTATGGAAAAATATCTTGACACTCACAAACTATTGGCACTGACTCAATTCTCAACTCCGACTCTTTTGTATTCATCACAAAAGTAAGGTAAGCTTCATACCCTTTTGTTATACATTTCTGGGCAACCATGGAAGAAATCATTGTAGGCAAACTCTCTGATTCATCTGATTCAACTCGAAGAGTATCACCATTCTCACATTTTAGTTCAATAAATTTTCTACCACAATTCACTACTACATCATGAGTGGTTAACCAATCCATACCAAGGATTACATCAAATTCATCGAATGGCAGAAACATAAGATTTTCTAGGAAACAATGACCCCTAATCATTAAAGGGCAATTTCTACATACTTTGTCTACTAGCACACATTTTCTTAGGGGATTGGATACTTTTATCACAAATTTCATGGAGAGGAAATGTACCCGATATTACATCGGCTAATGATGCCTCTTCACAAGTGTGAATTGCGTATGTCCTTGCTGGCACTCTACCCTTGGGTCTCACAGTCTGTTCTCTTGGTGCACCTTTACTACTGGCTCCCGTTCCTAGGTTTCTCTGAGGTCTACCTCTAGAGGGAGCATTACCCGATCTTGCACTCTGATCTCTGTCCTTTTCAATCATCTTGGGGCATTCTCTAATAAAGTGGTCTTGAGAACCACACTTGAAGCAAGCCCCCTCATGTGCCCGGCATTTTCTGAGGTGGTGGCTACCACACTAGGGACATTCAGGCCTACTGGTTCGAGTATTACCCATGCTCACAACTGAGGTAGTCTGGGCTTTGGAGACTGAATACTGTTTACCTTTGCCTTTGCTTGAAAACCCCGTTGAAATAGCTGATTGAGTAGCAAACTCTTTTGATTTCTTGGAGGAAGATTGGAATGACTTACCCAGCTGTCTCTTTCTTGAGTCACGAGACTCAATCTCAGCTTTCCTTTTCTCCTTGGCCAATTCCTCGGCCTATACAAGCTCTGTCCACTAGCTCCACAAACTCTTTCAATTCTAGAATTCCAACCAATAGCCAGATGTCTTCATTTAATCCATCTTCGAACCTTTTACACATGATGGCTTCAGTGGATACACATTCTCGAGCGTATTATTGAGTCTCACAAACTCACGCTCGTATTCCGTTACGGTCATCCGACCTTACTTCAATTCCAGAATTTCCTTGCACTTCTGATCAATAAACCTTAGACTGATGTACTTCTTATGAAATTCCTCTTGGAAAAATTCCCAATTAACTCTTTCCCTAGGTACTGCCGACACAAAGGTGTTCAACCACTGATAGGTGAAATCTCGTAGGAGGGATACAATACACTTCTATTCCAATTAAATCTTTCTCTTCAGGCATGCAAGATAATTCCTCGAATACTTGATGGTATTCTCAAGCCGAAACTCAGCTCTTTCTGGGTTGTCATCTTTATTTGCCCGAAACTCTTCTATCGCTTGTTTCCAGATTATATCAACTAGGGCTTTTCTCATCTTACTACCTCTACTGTTTAGGGAGCTACCGGGGTAGGTTGAGGATTTGGAGGGGGTGGAGCTTGTTTTTGAGCGGCCGAGTTTGTTCGAACAAACTCTGTGAACCACTCATTCATCATTTGGAAGAAGGCCTCCCGGGCCTCTCCTCCCAGACTTATAGTAGCTGGCCTATTTTCTATTCCAGCTGGCACCGTCCCTTCAGCGAGATCGGCACATTGCTTTCTACATCTCTGCCACATCTTGACCGGGATCCATTTACTATAAGAAAACACATTTAAATCGTCAGGAGTCGTCACACAATCATATCACATATATATACATAGGTATGGCATGTATAACTAGACTAGTGCATATGCTAGGTTAGTCCTAGAATAGACTAAACCTGGCATTGATACCACTAAATGTAACACTCCTCACCCTTATTCGACACCAAAATCGGGTACGAGGCATTACAGGACTTAATCATTCTTTAACATCTTAATCCGAGGCATAAAGTTTCATTCTAATTTAAAACCATTCAATCATTCTCTCAATGTCCCTATCATGGGCCTACGAGGCCCAAAACATACATCGGGAATGATTTGAAACTTGATCAAAAACTTTCAAGTAGTTAGAAAATTTTTGCTCAAAACAGGACCACATGCCCGTGTGGGATGGGACACCCCGTGTGGGCAGGCTGTGTGGTCGCACACGCCCATGTCCTTAGCCCATGCAGAATTTATTTTCAATTCAAACCTACAAGAATTTTCACACGGCCTGGCACACGCTCGTGTCCCTAGCCCGTGTCCTTCACATGGCCATGACACGCCCGTGTCCTCACCCGTGTGTGAAAACCTGGGTATTCTATTTATGACATCAACAAACATTTAAGGGCGTACGGCCAAGCCACACTCCCATGTACTAGGCTGTGTCCTCCGCATGCCCGAGACAAACGGTCATGTCTCTGCTTGTGTGCTTACTACTGGGCATTCTGTTTTGCACAATTTAGGTGCAAGGGACACACGGCTTATCAACGCACCCACGGGGCTGATTGTGTGTCACACACAACCTAGGCACATGCCCGTGAGCCCACCCATGTGGACAATTATAGGCTATTTTCCAAGCCCTTTGCCACCCTGAAACTTAACCAACCATAAGGCCAATTTCAATATCACATAATATGACATTTATACACGTCTAAATATCCACAATTTAGGCATTCACATGCCTCAAAACATTACATTAACCATGCATCCTCATCATTCATTTATCTACTTAGATATGCAATATTATGCTATCATGAATGACATTCACTTTGCATAATTAAAACTTGATCAATATTAGCCCATTTCCAAAGGCCATTACAACATGACTTAGGTAACATCAATAGCCAACACATTTGGCTACCCAATAAGACATATATCAAAATGACCAAGTTCCTATACATGCCATACTCAAAATAACTGAACTTTACTATGCCAAAATGAAATGCTTGATAGTGTGACTTCGAGCTCCGACTATTAACGATCCCTGAGCTAGCTTGGCAAAACTTCAAAGAAAGGGGAAAAGTAAGGGAGTAAGCATATTTGCTCAGTGAGTTGTATGAAATAAATAGGACATATATCATAAAATAACATCTAAATAAGTTTTCATGAAATTTCATATAAATATCTTTGCTCATCAACTTGGCTTACTCATGCACTTTCTTACCGACTTATTCATATCATTTTGTTTTCTTTTCTCATGAGTTTCTCATGTGCACCTGTATCACTCATCGCATAACTTTAGTCTTTCTCGTTATAATCATCACCTTAAATACTTTACCCGTTAAACTACTTAGAATACCGAAGGATACTCGAAATGTCATTCTCATGATAAGATGCCAATGACATATCCCAAATATGGTCTTACATGGAATCACATCTTGATACCGATGCTATGTCCCAGACATGGTCTTACACGGTATCTCATATCGATATCGATGCCATGTCCTAAACATGGTCTTACACCAGATCGCAAACTGATGCTGATGCCTTGTCCAATACATGGTCTTCTACGGGATCACTCTTAGATGCCAATGCTATGCCCCAGACATGGTCTTACAGGGGATCTAAGTCTCATCTTGGTGCCGATGCCATGTCCCAGACATTATCTTAGACGGGAACACATGTTGATGCCAATGCCATGTCGTTGACATAGTCTTAGATGGGATCTTAGTTTGGTGCTGATGCCATGTCCCAGACACGATCTTACACGGGACCTACAAATTCTCAT
This sequence comes from Gossypium stocksii, assembly GCA_020496765.1. Taxonomy (NCBI): domain Eukaryota; kingdom Viridiplantae; phylum Streptophyta; class Magnoliopsida; order Malvales; family Malvaceae; genus Gossypium; species Gossypium stocksii. The sequence goes on from CM035621.1 coordinate 66,746,795, forward strand.
GTCATGACTATGCTATCCATCGTATTCCTTAAAATTTAATCGGGATTTCTCTATTATAAATTGATCATTTCTTTATAAAAATCATATCAATAAACCTCATGGAAATAACATGAATTCCATAGAATGTCATCACAACAAGTTTTCATAATGCATAACACTAATTTATTAGACACAACTTACCTTGGATCCAAAATGCGGGTGAATATGCAATTTGATCCACCACCTTGTTCTTCCCCCTATTCTGGTCCGGGTTTCGTGTTTTTCGATTAGTGAGCTTGAAAATGAAATAAACACTAGCTATGGGGTCCCTTGAAATTTTAGCACAAGCATGGCGAAGATGAGCACATTTTTTACTTATTTTCCCCTTTTTATTTCATTAATGATCCAAATGGCCAAAATGTCCTAATGCCCTTTCTTTACAAAATTTTCCTTCCTTGGGCATTTTTGTTCATCATGCCAATAAATGGTCTAATAATAAGGACTTCTAATAATTTTTCTAATGCCAATTGATCCTTAAAACTTCTAGAAACTCATATTTTGCAACTTTTGCAATTTAGTCCTAAAGGATAATTAATCACTATTTCATAAAAATTTCTTCATGAAATTTTCTCACTATCATGCAATCATATCATAAACTTAAAAAATCATGAAGTATATAATTCTACTTTGGATTTGTGGTCTCGAAACCACTATTCTGACTAGGCTTTAATTCGGGTTGTTATACCTCCAGTTTTGAACTCCATAGCTATTTAATCCTTATAGCTACTAGAATTTTACTTTCGCATTTTATATGATTTGGTCCTTCTCATAATTAAACATGAAATCGGTAAAATTTTCTTATCAAAATTTTCACATGACATTTCTAACCTAATACGGACCATATAATAAAATAAAATAAATTTTATTTTCAGATCGGATTTGTGGTCTTGAAACCACTATTCCGAGCTAACTAAAATTGGGTTGTTGCAACTCTTCCCCTTAAGGATTTTCGTCCTAAAAAATCTTACCAGTATAGAGGTTCAAATATTGCTTTCTCATGGTATCCTTCGGTTCCCAGGTAGCCTCATCTATACTACTTCATTGCCAATGAACTTTTATTAATGCTACCTTTTTATTTCTCAACTCTTTTGTTTCCCGAGCTAAGATTTTAATCAGTTCTTCAATATATGTCATATCAGGCTGAATCTCTACCTCTTTCAAAGAGATAACATATAAAGGATCGGATTGATACTACCGTAGCATAGACACATGAAAAACATATGAATCCGATCAAGTTCTGGTGGTAAAACTAACTGATATGCAACAGGTCCAATTCTTTCTGTAGTCTCGTATGGCCCAATGAACCGTCAACTCAGTTTTCCTTTATGACCAAACCAGAGAACTTTCTTCCAAGGCGATACTTTCAAGAATACCTTGTCTTCGACTTGAAATTCTATTTCCTTTCGTTTAAGATCAGCATAAAACTTTTGATGATCAAAGGCTACTTTCAAACTGTCCCGAATCACTTTCACCTTTTCCTCGGTCTCACAGACTAAGCCAACTCTGTGCAGCTTTTTCTCAATGAGTTCTATCCAATACAGTGGAGTTTTACATTTGCGACTATACAAAGCTTCATACGGTGCCATTTTGATACTAGACTGATAACTGTTATTGTAAGCAAATTCAACCAATGGCAAATACCTCTCCCAGTTACCTTCAAACTCAAGTATACAACATCAAAGCATATCTTCCAAGATCTTTATTACCCATTTAGATTGACCATCTGTCTAGGGATGAAATGCAGTATTGAAATGTAGTTGTGTACCCAGAGCTTTTTGCAACTTGCTTCAAAATTTAGATGTAAACTGAGGCTCTATATCTAAAATGATGGGACGAGCACTCCATGCAATCTAATAATCTCAGAAACATACAACTCAACTAGTATATCCAAGGATAAATCCATACATACCAGAATAAAGTATGCAGACTTTGTCAACCGATCTACAATTACCCAAATGGCATCTTTCCATACGTACCAGAATAAAGTGTGCAAACTTTGACAACCGATCTACAATTACCCAAATGGCATCTTTCTTCTTTGGAAACAGGGGTAACCCCAATATAAAGTCCACAGTAGTTCTTTCCCATTTCCATCTGGTATCGTAACTGGCTGTAAAAGTCCAGTAGGCAACTAATGTTTAGCTTTTACTTTCTGACATATCAAACATTTAGATACAAACTCAAAAATATCCCGTTTCATTCCTAGCCACCAGTACATCTTTTTCAGATCATTGTACCTTTTATTACTACCAGTATGTATAGACATGTTACCTTTATGAGTTTCAGTCAAAATCTTCTGTACTAGTTTTCAACTTTTCGGTACACATACTCTACCTTTGAATAACAAACAACCATCAGTCCTGATATGAAATTCTGACTCAGGAGTCGATTCACTTTGTATCTGTTTTTCTTGTAACTTATAATAATTTTTCTGAGTTTCAGAGATCTACTGTAAAAATGT